>CM054118.1:49943617-50598117 GCA_028673005.1 Tanypteryx hageni | reverse complement strand
AGTCGAATTTTTTCACAATTACAATACTTTCTCAATATACTACGTATATGAGAAAGTAAAAATATAAAATAAATATTAATATCTTAATAAGATAAATCAAAACTAACCGACTAAATGAGTGTGTTCATCAGACCGAGGATCAGTAAGGTTCCTCAACTGTTGTAGCAAAAGAGGATATTTCAGAATCCTCTGAATTGGTTTGATTAGGTAAGACTCTAAAGTTGAGGAGTGTTGCTGCCTAGGATTACGGGCTTGGAGGAACTCTTGTAGGGCTTGGTTTCCTTCATCTGCAGCAGAAATAAACGACTTGATTAGAAAGGTTAAATATAAAATATGCTACAAATATATGCAAGTTGAATTGCAAAATTCATTAAAAATTTTAAAATGTCAAATATATACTTACTAGGATGAAGAACCTTTTGCGCTTTGGAGTGACTTGCACAGAAGGAACTATACAACTTAAAATGGTTAACATAATAGAGGAAGGCACTTCCAATGGAGAATAGCACGTTCTGGAAAACATGGCATCAAAAAAAATTATGTAGCGCATACGATTCATTTCTAATTGAACGTATGATTGATGCCATTGCATATAATAAGCACTTTACCTTGAATTGTCCAGGATGCTCAAAATGATTGAACTCTGGCTCCAATTGGAGAGCTTCGTCTAGATTTTGCAAAAATAGCCGCTGAAATGCAACTATTTCTTGAATATTTCCAAATAAAGCAGTCACTTCTGCATTTGATAGGAATGTCTCCTTCTTGAGTGGCTCGAGATAATTTTCTAGTAGACTATTTAAATGCTGCAATGAAAGGAGGAATACATCAATTGTGCTTTTCCAAAATGGCGAAGCAAATGAAACAAATGTGCTTTAACATAATAAAGAAGTTTGTAAGCTATTTTTTAACATTGAGTATTTTCATTTGTTGATTCTAATATAAATATAACTAAAACCAACATCCTAATCCATTTAAGAAAGAAATCCAGATGGGAAAAAGCTCCAAAAAGTGGGGATAGGAGCTATTATTTTAGAGAATATTACAGGAAAATAACTAGCAAGTCAATGGCAGATGATAATTCAAATAGAATAAAAATAAGGGAACATTGAAAACAGTGAGTACATTTTAAAAGTTTTACCATTAACAATAAATTTCAGCAAATGTTTAACAACAGAGATTACATTCAATAGTACATACATGCATGGACTCATCCATTAAAGCTACAACTAACATTGATGCATGTAGAAGTAAGCAAAGTGAATGTAATACCACTTCTATACCAAAATCGTTCTCCAATTGATCACCCTTACCTTAACATAAGTCCTCTCCGTATCAACCAGTTCAAGGATCACCTTCCTAAGCTTCTCAGCATCCGTTAGCTGCCTACTTGGTGTCAGCAAGGCCGAGGAACTCCCATTAACATTAACATTGCTATTACTACTGCTTAGAGGCTGCTGTTGCTGGGATGAAGTGGACAACTGGTGAGACAAACCACTACCACTGACACTTCCTCCAACACCAACTCCACTGGCTACACTTCCAGTTGGACTCGACTTTCTAGTCTCTGATGGCGAGCGGCAGAAACCAGTCACTTGTTCTGCCGTCTGACAACAAAAAAATGATTAATTTATTTTTCTCTAGCTACTGAAAAATTTAGCATTTTTGATTGAAGAAAATGGCTATAAGCAAGAAGTTTTATAGCCTTAGGAAGTGTAGAAATTTTAGAATTATGAAGAATAACATTGTTTCTCCAATAAACTTGCTATCATTTCAAAACATTTATGTGGTCTTTTCATATCAAGTAAAACTTAAAAGATAAAATGACATGTTCTCTCTTTTAATTTGCTATGTCCTCTATGGTAGTGTTTCTCAACCGTTTTGGAGCAGCAGATCCTTATGAAGTCCCAAAATTCCTGCAGATCCTCCCCATGAATAGGTCATAAATTTTCCATTCAATGTCTCATTTTTTCACTTTGATATGTTAATCAGAGATTTGTTTGGGATGAAACAAGTTATAGGTAATAAAATCTGATGTGGCCACCACATGACTTTCTCCATACCTGCAATATTTCTAAAAATTCCAAATAGATTAATTGATAATAAATATTTTAAGAAACTGCGAGAAAAATTCAGACTTTACAAAGAACAGAAATAAACTCATACTGTAGCCTTCTGATATTAGATATAGTCACGAAGCTCCAACAATTAAGAAAATAAAAAGGAGCATTATTAAGACATAATTAAGCATCAAGTATTTACAAAAGATGCCTCCAGGTGGTGTGTTGGTGGCAGCTAAAAAATATAGTTTTAAAATATCTCTTAAACAATGCAATATATGGAAAAATATTTTGAACAAAAGTTGTAAAAAATTAAATTTCCTACAACTTTTATTCCAATTATTTTTTACATTAATCAAGTATTAAAGCAAATATAAAAAAATGGATGTGGCAAGAGTAAACACCCACTTCCGGTTTACCGATTTTTACCAAAAACTAATCAACTCTTGTCCCTTTAACAAAAATGTCAAATATAAAATTTTGCATTGCCATTGTTAATAGTTCTTGAGTTAGAACACCCTAAAAATTCCTATCACATACACATCGAGAAAATGGTCAAAACGTGTTCAGGGAGCCTCAAAATGTGGATTTCTGTTTAAATCAATTTTTTTCATGAAAACAATACTTTCTCCTACACTACACATGGAGAAAGTAATAAACATCATATCCTACACAACTCGTGGACCCCCGAGACATAACATGTGGATCATTAGGGTCCAAGGGTTGAGGAAAAACTGCTTTATGGGAATGATCAATTTCAGCGAATTTAAGTGGATTACTTAAAGAAAATAATTAATGAGTATTAATTCTCACCTTGAGCAAGTTCTCAATTTCAAAGGAATTGGCCCTGGAAGCCTTGGATGTGTCAGTCGCTGAGGGTGCTGGTGAAGTTTCAGTTTCTAAAGATAAATTATGGAGTGAATAATTAAGGCCACTAAAAAAAGGAATAGTATGCCAAATGGCGAAAAAAATTTAAGTTGTAAATGTTAACAGGTGTGAAACAGATTATGGAAAAATTAAATGGTCCCTAAATGAAAGCAAAAATGTTTATTAAAAACCATTGGACAAAATCAATCATCTGAACTAAAATGTTTAAAAGAGGCCTTTGCTTTTAGACAACATATGTCATGTGAGTTCATTTCCTATGAGAATACATTATATACCTATAAAAACAAATATTTTTATAAATAACATTTTACCTATAGCTATCTTAATGTTTCCTTTGACAGAGCTCGAAAATCTGACATTAAATTTTTTAGCAATCCAAATTATTTCAGCAAAATATGAGCAATCTTTCACTACATTTTAAAAGAACAACTTCATCCATTCTTCCAAACTTACTTTAAATTTTAGTGCCCCTTTCGTATGAGAAAAACTTGCAGAATGAATATAAACAAGTCTGTCATCGAGTGTATTATTTCTGCTTTTATATACTCACTCCACCCAGGAGCAGGAACAATTAGGCCCGAGAGAACCTCCTCTGGAATCAAGCCATCTGTTGGTGGTGGAGGGCAAACGAGACTGTCAATGATGTCATCAGTGGCTCCTCTCATGAGTCCGGCTGGGTCTGGAGGTTCAGTTCGTGATGACCTCATCATCATGCACAATGCCAGCTCCTCTTGAAGAACTGATTCTAAGTACATCATGTCCAAGTCACTCACAATAGCACCATTTATCACCATAATCTCATCCCCTTTGATGATCCCTGGTAGAAAGATGGGCACAAGGCACTTAAGTTTCATCCAAAGCCAAATTTAATAAGTTTTCACTAATTTTTCTCCCAACAGATTTCTAGACGTACTCTGAAAATATATAAACTCGGATAATATAACCAGAAAACATTAATTTTTATAAATTAAAACCAAAATTCTTCAAAGCCCATAAAGCTTGGATGAAAGAAAATGAATTTCATGAGAATAGCATCTAAATAAAGTCGGAGGAAACACTAAAGACATTGACATTATCCATGACAGAATGACAGCTACTGTGTCTGCTCGAACACAAGCTGATGTTTTTTGTCAAAATCTATCATGAAAAAACCACCCCTGTACTTAAATGCAAATCCGAGAAAAAATTTGAGGTTAGGGTTAAGTCTCGTAGTCACCCTTAGATGGCAGCATGTCTCTCATTGCCGTTGCGTTCAAATGATACTACTATATTTTTTGTAAAGTAAATATTTGACCTACAATGAATATTAATGAATAAATAATAAAGCTAGAATATTTAATTCAGCATTACCTGTGTTTTGTTTCCGTTGTTACTTGTTCTTTTATTTCTAAATGCTATTGGATATTTTCTCTCGTTTCTCAGGGCTACACATATGTATCATTAAGAATAGCAATTTGTATTATTTTTCATTAGCCATTAAAAGAAATTCTTATTAGTTTTACTTGGCTATTGCAGTTGTTGCTATAGCCATTGTAATGTTTGCATGCATGTTAAAACCCCATTCATAGAATCTATTAAAATTGCATACATTGACTACTCAGATGATTACACAAAATGCGATGATGGCTTTGGACGCTCAACTGTTTGAATTTCGGTTAATACAGAGACGTCTGCTCTGAAGATATGAGCAACAGCGTGAAATGCAAAACTCAGCTGATAATGAACAGTAAAACTTTACATGGAACATCTATAATTATAACGACGCAGTTTCTTAAGGCAATGTAAATGCTAATTTCATTGGAAATAGACACGGATGAAAATTTTTCTTGGCGAGGTTGCTATTGCTTTATTTAATCTTATGTGAAGATGAATGAAATTATCGTCAATGAATATGGAACATTATTCAACAACGTGAAATTATTAATTGAAGCAATATTTCAAAATGTCAACTAAATTATTTACCAATCTTTTCTTTGATCTCAAATAATGTACTCTAGGCTACGCATGCATGCCCGGAAATCTACAAAATTTACTTTTTTGACAAAAAATAGTGGAAATTTTTGGGGGGTTGGCTTAAATTTAGGATCGGCTTCTATTTGGGCAGATACAGTATTTGGAAAGGCATAGGGACTAAATGAAGTTCCATCATACCAGTGGCGTACCGGAAAATGTGTAGTGCCCCCCCTTTCCCACCAAAACAAATTTAAAGACCCAGAAAAAAATTTTAAGTCCTCACAAAAAAGTCTGGGCCCTCTTTAACCATGCCCCCCTTCCCCTCCACTATGCAGGGTTCGTACGGTATGCCACTTCACCTGACCAAAATTTATGCATTTAAATTAATGGCACATGATTTTGACAGATTTCAGTGTTAGCTAGAAATTCTAGAAGCAGATTAAGTGTATCTGATAAAGAAACTATACATACCCAATCAATTAAGCATATCAGGTAAATCCCGGGATGACTTATGCTACTTGTAGGTTTCTATGCCAATAGAATTCAAATTTGATGATGGTGTCACTTACCATTGTGCATAGCAACAGACTTGTCTTCTACTCTGCTGACGTAACAACAGAGTTCATCTTGGCGATCTGCATTTTCCATAAGCTCAGCTTCCACCGAAAATCCCCACATGTGTTCCAATGTTGTGCGTTGTAGCTCTACTTGATAGAGGATTTTTGCGCAAACCTCTACCACTTCATGGGTATGCAACTGGAGAAATTAATTATTATTATTAATGATATACTACTTTCAAACAACAATTTTTCTTAAAAAATTAGTCACAACATTATCGTGATGAACAAAAATAATGTATCTATCTTCATTTAGTCTCTCAGAACCTAAGAGCATAAAATGAATAGGGCTCTAATTCCTTCTCTTAAAATTTCTACGTCAAATAAGATATTGAAGCAGTGAGACACCAATTTCTGGTTCCTGCATTTTGTTTACCAGCATTTAGTGTTTAATTTTTAGCCTACTTTCCAGAATGGAAATAGGCTTATAGTTTTGTCGTTGTGTCTGTCTGTCCGACCTCCCTATTAATTTTTGAACCAACTGACTGATTTTCATTAAACTTGGCAGAAATCTCTTGCTTCATGGGCTGAGCTCCCAAGGATAGTTTTTGTTGCAAAGATTGAAGTCCCAGGTTCGATTCCAGGAACTATCCTTCCCATTCGATTTACATGGAAAATCTCAAATACATTGTGCAGGGTAATTTTCTCTTGCACATTAAAATATCTTAGAATTGTAATATTGTATTGTTCTCTGAGGAAAGGAATTAAGACTAATTTTTATCATAGAATCTTATCAATAGTATTTCTTAGAATTTCGCGAAAATACTGGCGATTTTGCCATAGCAACAACTATTGTTGGACTCAGATTTGGTATATTCTAATATGTACATGCGTTATTTTTGCCGCACAAATATGTGTGATCAATTTAATATTCCGTTCGAATGTATTTGCAATATTTTATAATGTTAAATTATGAAATTTGGGAACACACAGAGCTACATATGCTACATATCTGTGATGACTTGAAAGCTTTTAAAGCCAATATAAGTATTAAATAAACGATTAAATGGAAAGTAGTCAACATATGTTCTGTTTAGATCATCTTGTTAAGTCCTGTCAAATACTCCATTAAAGCAATATGCAATTGAATACCATTGCTGTCTTAGCCATCCTCACACAATTAGTTTGACAGGCAGTAATAGTTCCCCTCTTTTCTGCTAGGAATGCTGGTTCTTGAACCATTTTTAGATACAATGTATTTCATGGTTGAAGTCAAATCGATGATGGACAAAACCTACGATTTAGCACAAACTTTCTCCCCACAATTAATCAATCATTAAATTGGGTATTAGCATGTATGTTCTCGGTAAGATAATGTGATAACTTGCAGTGATATACACAGAGTGATTGAATTGTGAGAAAAACAAAAATCAAATTAGAGGGGTAAATGGTGATACTAACTTAGCATATCTTTTTCTCTTAAAAAATAAAAAATGATCGACCGGTGATTACGGTAAGATACAGATCTACCATAGGAGAGAGCACTCTGAGGAGATACATTATCAATGCACAGTGGGGTGGCAAAGCTCTGATACTATGTATGCATTATGACTACCTGTATTCTTCATGGGAATTCTAACCCCTTTATGCCCCTTGTCACTTTGCCTCACCTTTCTACAACATCAACAATGTCTTTCTTTTAGTCTTTACTTTGCCTCTGGGTAATAGGCTCTCTCAGCTTACTTTCTAACAAAATTTTGCTAATATGTGTGTTGCTTTCTTAGGACAGGATAGGCAATGGTTGAAATACAAATTACATAGTGGATTATGAATATTATGTATTTAGCCATAAGTGCAAAAGCAAAGAAGTTGACAATCAGTGAGAGGGCAAAGATTATAAAAAGGAGTGGAGAATTTTCTAAATGTTCCAGGGATAGAAATGGAAAGACTTGCCCTTTGTGCATCATTATTAAGTTGCATTCCTAAAAATAATGATGCTAATTCTAGAAGCCAAACTGAAGCAAGTAAACGCATAAAAACGAATTTTTATAACCAACTTTTATATGGCTAATACTTTTAATACGAATGAACTTTATAATATAATTATGATAACCTTTCAGCTTGCATGGGCGTAAAAATTTGCAAAAGTGTCTACCTACCAGCTGTTGAGTGATGTGGGGGTCTCTCTATTTAATCTTTTTACAGTTGAGAGAAAGGCAGACAGAAGTAGAGAACTCAGTGGCAAATGTAAAAATGTTTGGTATATAAGTAGTAAGAAGTTTGATAGTATCTTTTGTTTCATTAATGGAAATACTAACTTATTTATTCATATTGCTTAAAATCTTCAAAAATATACTGCTAGTTCCGAGTAATTCAGCTTTAGATACTAGTAAGAGTGAAATTGTTGAATATTTCATATTTTAGTCACCTAACTTAACCCTCCAGCTGCGTAATTTTGTAATCATTGTGGTATAAAAAATGTTTTTTTAAATATATATATTTTTTTGATATATCTTTAGAAGTAGAAAAAAGTTAGTTTTTGTTATTGGAGCATTATTAACATTACAATATAAAATAGTTGTAATGCATGTTGCATATATCTAAAATTGAGTATTTCCAAAATTGTTTTTCTGTAAACAAAACTTTTGGAAAACCAAGACACACACACACACACACACACATATATATATATATATATATATATATATATATATATATATATATTATTTTGAACATTTTATTTATAAAATTTACAATGTACACAATAAAAAAGCACTGAATAACTTCAAAAATCCTTTTGAGTATGATAAATTTTAAAACAAGGCTCCAGTCAGAGTCCCCTTCACATTCTTCACACCAAATTCTTGTTTCTTCCCTCTTGCGCTTTCCATTTTCACTTCTTTTGGAACAGCCCACTGCACATTGTCGTCTTGGCTCCTTTTTGATAGGGTTAGATGGAATATGACTCACAAAATGACGGCTGGTAAGTCTAAGAGGTGAGGGTGTGATACTTGGTCTCCCTCTTGGGGACTTGAAATTAGGATCTGCGTATTCTTCAATAAGCTGTAGCCTATATTCTAGAAGATCAATACTCTTTTTGGAGGAACCTTTATTGTATAAAACATTTTCCTATCTGTTGGGTAATAAGAGAGCTCTTGATCGCAATGGTCAACTCCACCCATATTGTTATTGTAATCACACACTACAGTAGGCTTCACTACACTTGTCCCATTTCTTGACTTCACAACTCTTGTGCTGGCATCATGTATAGTACTCATAAGACAAGACTTTTCTTATCTTCTCATTTCAACGCCATACCTTTTCCTCGTTGGAAAGCCTGAAGTTCACCCTTTTTCAGCTTATCTTTTCTTAACTCCTCTGGGAAACCCTTTCTTTTACTGTTCACTGTACCTAAAATATCTGTCTTCTCTTTTACAAGTAAGTCTGCAAGATCTGGTGACATGTACCAATTATCTACTGTAACACAGTAACCTTTACCCAAAAAACGGCCCATCAGGTGAATAACACTTTTAGTGCTAACTGGTAAAGCATCATACTTTTCATTGTATACAGTACTTTTTCCGGTATATAAGAGAAAATCACAAATGTAACCAGTTTCTGTTTCGCAAAGCACGAAAAATTTAAGTTCAGTTCTTAGCATTGAACATTTTACAACCCAAGCGACCTTTGCAGAGCACCAAACTCTCATCCAAACTAGGAGTTTGATCAGGAACGTATAAATCACGAAATCGTCCTCGCAAATGCTCCATCACTTCATAAAACTTCCTGAGCTTTGGATTTGGATGTTCGTCTTGGTTGAACATATCATTATTAGAAAAATTAATGTATCTATGGAGTAAAATATAACTATCAATCGTCATCAGTTCAGAAAATATTGAAATATGGAGAATTTTACGTTTTGACCAAGACCATTCCTGGCGCAGCATTTTGATGATGCCTTGTAACATCATCATCTCTTTCTCAGAGGTTGGTGTCCATTTCTTCTGTCGCGACCTTTTTTTATTTACACTGTTCTTTATACATTGATCAGCATATGCATTTGTTTCCCTAACAATGGTTTGAAGTAATGCTTCATCAAAAAAAAGTTCAAAATAATGTAATGGTTTGGCATCAGGATTCATATTTCCAGTGATACCTGGTTTCATTTTGAAGGAAAATCTTGGAGGTGGAGGCGGAATGTACTGCATATTTAATTTATACCATGTCCTAGTAGAACCTTCTTCTTCTTCGCCATTCTTATCTTCTTCATCATCATCCATGCTCGTCAGGTCTCCTTCACTTAAGCTCTCCCCACTTTCAAGATCAACAGATTCTGTATCTGAATCATCTAAGTTTATTTCCGGAATGTAATATTCATCAGAATCAGATTCCGTTGCCATTATATGGGTGTAATATAATTGATATAGTACTATAAGAACAAAAATTATGTAAATAAACATAATCAAAGAGCCTGCAAACATTTTGTAAATGGTATAAAAATCTCAAAATATTTCAATGCGTGAAAAACATTACGAATTACGCAAAATGATAATAATACAAAAGTAACTCACCAGTTCAACTGTGCCTGCAATAATAAAAATAATAATAACAAGGTCTATGAAAAAACACAGGAGTATTTTTCAGAAAGTATTTCAACTTGTGGCACAAAACACAAACACATGTGAGATACAGATCACGCGCAAAACTGCAACTTCATTCAAATCACTGAAAGGGTTCACAAGTGCCATCTATTGATGAAAAACTAGAACTAAGTCAAAGTAGAAATATACCCAAATAAGTAGTAGTGTTGCATGGTGAAAAAGTGGGATTCGCAGCTGTAGGAAGCAAAATAGAGGCTACCCCGTGGAAATCGCGGGATGCGCAAAATATAGACAGGCGAGCTACCCGTAGAAATCATGGGATACTCAGCTGGAGGGTTAAATGACAAAAATAATAAATTGTTCTTTTCCTAACATCACATCAACCATCCATATAAAACACTGTATAAATATAGTTATCTGAAGAATTGCTAAGCTACAACACAACACTAGAAAATGTTTCATTTAAATTTGTTCAAATTAACACCCTTTACAACAGTATTACCTATCTTAAATAGTGAATAAAGACAAAAGTATTTAAGATAAATAAAAACTTACCATCAATAACAAATACGATAAATAAAAACTTACAATTAATTGCAGAAATATCCCTTCAAAAAGGAAGGAAAGGAATGCTCGTATCAATACCAATTAAAAGAAAGAGACTTCTATTAAATATTACAGCATAAACAATGACAATAGTTTGTTTAATCTCGTCGCTATGATGAATGCTTGTCTATCTTCCCAAGTGAATTCAAATACACATTTATCTGGTGGCTGAGGTGACTAAAGCACTCGTCTTACGTGATGGTGAGGTGGTTCGAATCCCACAAGCAGCTTTGGATTTTTTTCAGATTAGACAGGGTCCAAAACATATATATCCATACACACACACACATATATATATATATATATATATATATATATATATATATATATATATATTAACTAAAGGAAAAGAAAAGGTAGTGATGAGGGTGGCAACAAGGTGTTGAGGGAAGCCCAGCGGACACTCACCAAGTTGAGGACCAAGCTGGCAGGCTGCTGGGGGCGTCGAAGAGACACGTAAAACACACGCAAGCTTATCGGGCCTAAGCCCTTCTTCAGCGAAAGAGTAACGTAAAGTGACACACTGGGCGGGGAATGACAGGGTGATGTGGGAAGGTTGATGATTGGAGGAGGTGGGGAGTAGGAGGGGTGGATAGCCAATAAAGAGGGAGTGTGATGAGGTAGAGTCCGAATAGTTACCAAGTAACATGGAAACATTGTAAGGGGGCTAATAGGGTTAGCGGAGGTTGAGGCCAGGCGGAGAGAAAGAGTCGAGAAGATGGATATGTGCTAGTTCCCAGTGTCGGAGAAGGGGGGGAGGAGTGTCATAGGGTAAAGCGCGAATAATCCTAACATTGCAGCAACTATTAAAGGGAACATTGTGGGTATTAGCATGCAATGCAACTGGGAGGGGGCGTCTGAGAGAAACGCTATTCCGGTGACCGTTCATTCGGATGTTTAACGGATTGCTGGTGAGGCCTACGTAAAACGCGGGACAAAGGGTGCAGGTAAGGAGGTAAATGACGTTACGGGTGGTGCAGTTGCTTCTGGAGGTGATGGGGTAGGTGATGTTGGTGGAGGGACTCGAGAAAGAAGATGATGGTAGGTGGATAGGGCAAGTGAGGCAGCGAGGTTTTCCGCAGGGGTGGGAACCTATTGCAAGAAGCGTGGTAGAAGTGGGAAGATCCTTCCTCCACAAGATATTTCCCAAATTTGGGGGCCGGCGGAAGGAGAGGAGCGGAGGATTGGCAAAAAGGTTGATAAAGAGGGACTGATGGGAGGAAGAGGTAAGAATTGGGTGGGCAGCATGAAGGATTGTTTTGAGAGCTTCGTGGATACCAGGATGGAAAAGTGTCGTAAGAGTGAGTGGAGGGGTAGATGCAGGAATAGTGGGTGTGTGAGGATGAGATCCAATGTGGGTAGGCGTCATCGCCCTATGGATCTGTTTGCGGACCAAGACTGGAGGGTAACCACGTTTGATATATATATATATGGATGTCAACAAGGTGTTGGGATGAGTTCTCTCTCTGTAGCTGAAGAAGGAGTAGTTCCGAAAGCTTTACGTTTGTGATGTTTCTGTGTTTTTGTGTTATTTTACGTGTGTCGCTTCGACATCCCCGGGGCCTCGCCAACCTGAAGTCGTCTGATTGGTGAGTGCTCACTGGGTTTCCTCATCCCAACACCTTGTTGACATCCATATATTCATTTTACCTTTCCTTTTCCGTAAGTTGTTATATATATATATATATATATATATATATATATATATATATATATATATATATATATATATATATATATATATAAGCGAAGTTAATATAAAAGTTGGTAATAAGCAGCGGAGTCAAAGAAAAGAATGAAATTTAATGGAGAGGTTTCAGAAAATGCAAGCCTGTGTAATTAATGTGACTATTAAGAGATAGGTCTATCATAATATCTGTGAAACTAGGAATAACTAATTTTAAGTCCTCCAATAGGCAACTTGATAGATTGAATTAAAACAATTGTTAAAATGTTTTACAAATAGATACTGTAGATACTCGTGTATAAAACAGTTTGAAGACCAAATTTTTAGGTCATCAAGTAGGGGTGTGCACTATACATGGGTAACACCTCTGTGCAGTTAAAATTAAAAATTAAAGTGTACCTACCTCGCATCAGATTCTAGCTTTTTGAGTGAATTGAGGGGAAAACCACACTAAATGTTGATAATCCAGCTTATACACACATTAATTAAACGTATCAAACACCTAATTACTTTCTTACAATTGTATTGTCATCCTCTCCAAATATTCCATATTTCACTAGTTAATCAGCTGATTGCTGTAGTCTCCCGCAAAATCGCCAGGTAGACATCCCGCAAAACATGTATCGAAAAACAAAAAACATAGTATACATACGCAAATTGAAATATTTTTTTTTAGTTAATGAATATATTATATATAATTAACAATTTAAGTAATTTAAAACGCATAGAATTCATCTTCCTCATCTTCAGCACCAAATAACTATGCAAAGACGATCGCAATATGCAATGAAATTTAAGATTTTGTATCAAATACTGCCATTAAATACTTCAAGCCATTTAATATTCTGTAAATAAGTGTTATGTATAGTATGATAAATTTAAAATATATTGATGTATTTAAACTTCGTTCAACATTTGATAATTAAGCCCGAAACATTTTGCCTTGTAAGCAAATTTCTGCAACTAGGAATTTTCGGAGATTTTTACATAAAGTCTGAATTGTTTAAGTCGAGTATTGCATAACCCAGGGAGGGTCTGTCTTTATTTATGGTACTCTAGTTAACATCTAACATGACAATATAATTCTAAAATTTTGTTTTTATACCCCTCAAAATCTAGGGTGCACATTATACACAGGGTATACGAAAAAGTCAGGATTTTTTGGCAAAAAGTATGGGTGTGCGTTGTACATGAGAGCGCATTATACACGAGTATATACTGGCCAAAATTTAGGACTGAGTGAGAGGGCGACGTTTTATGGTTAATTCAGGCAAGAAATTAGATGCAGTTAAAAATGTACACATGTAGAATTTGAGAGATTAAAAATACACATACATATGTTTCAATGAGATCAGTGCGATGGGGTACAAAGTAGTTGGTATCCTCCATATCCCTGCGTTTCTTCACACGAACAAAGTGTTCAGTTGGACTAAGGCCCCTTCGACCACAGGCTGCAGTGAGGAACTCTTCAACAGATAGTGCATCACGGAGAAAAACGACAGCACTCTGTCAAATAAAAAAATTCAAAGTAAACATCAGATATCTCCAATGAAATGAACTTTATTTTACTGCAAGCTCAACTATAAATAACAGTCTCTCAGGCTATACAAAATTTCTTCACTAGTCAAACATCATTCTCATTATTTAAAACTATATTTAAGATACAACTTACTTGACAAAAACTAATATAAATATAAAGATAAAAGTGGCTCTAAAATGAGAAATTTTTAAAGATCATAGACACTGTATATTTTTGGCTATTCAACCTCTTGGATTAATGTAGCCATAGTGCATATTAGACACTACATGAACTCCATTTTATAATAACAATTTCAAATTTTACATGTACTATTGTATCGACTTGCTACTGTGTAATATCTCTAATAAATGACATTTTAATTAATAAAAAATTTTACTCAAAATTATACTGGGTTCTTTTCGGTTATATGCCCACACATCTGTATAATGGGTATGTGACGCCTTGAGTGGCGAGAAATGGTACTATGTAGTATACACACGTTATATGCCTTCAATCTCCAACACGACTTCGTATGTAGTGTACACACGTAGTTTTACCCATTTGCTTAGCTTTGAGAACCTAATCTCCACTGCCGTGAAGGGTGTAGGTGTAGGCAGATGCCGCAGGCATCCTATACACCTTCAACCTCCAACATGACTTCAAAATCTGCCCATACACTCCGAAATAATTTATTAAATTAAATTCATTTCAATTTAAAATTATTATTTACAGACAGCATGGCAAAAACATGTATTTCCATCAAAATCTTCAAGTAGAATTTTTCCACGATTACAATACTTGCTCAATAAACTGCGCATATGAGAAAGTAATAAACGAGAGTTGAAAGGCAAAAATCACTATTTACATGCTGGATGTGATGCGAAACCTACCCTGCAGTGGGTGCTGATGTTACACAAAGCCAACGAGTTGAGATCAATTGGTCGAATCCTACAAATGTAAAAACATTTTTAAAAATATGTAAACTTAAATTTTTTAGTATTTTTTTGAGCCATCATATCTTTTATGATTCCTAGTACCGTCACAGCAGGTTTTGAGAGATATTAAAATTTTATGAAACTACCTCATTATCAGGGCAATTACTGAGATGATGCTTGCTTAGATTAGTAGATTATGTATAAATAAAATTAACAATCTATCAAACATGCCAACTAAACCTTATAATACAAATACTGAATAACATTTGTTTATCTAATCTCTGCAAACATGTCAACTTGCAATAAACGAAGTGTAGACAACTTGTTGGAATTCTCAGAGCAAAATGAAAAGAATTTAAATACTCATCTAATAAGAAATTCCTGGAAAAATAACATATTTCAGAAAATTCAACACTATGTTGGATGTTTTCATAAATCACTAAGGTCTAATTTATGAAATGTTTACATGCATAAGAAAATTATCAATTAATTACCTGCCCATCAGGGAGTGATACTCTCACATTCTTGTCATTTTCATCCCGCACATTGGAGGACGATCCACTACCTCCACCTACATGCTGCAAAGACCTTCTCCCTGAAGTACCTCCACTGCCACTAGCACTGTTACTCCTGGAAAGGGCAGCTAAGGCTGGGGCCCTTCGCTTAGTGGCACCACGCCCAGCAAGGAGGTTGTTGAGCAGAGAGGGTGAGCGAGCACAAATAAAGGCATGGAAGGAGGACACTGTGAACACCCCAAGGCGGTTAAGGGTGCCTTTAGTAGCACGGGAGACATGTGTGAGTAGGCTCTGTAAGGTTCGCAAAAAAATAAAATTGAAAATGTTAGCATAATCAGTTTATTTCGAATGTGCATAAATTGCAATACCTAGATAAGTTTTCTAAGAATGCAGTGTATGCTAATTTTATTCAAACATTTAATTTTACTATAACATTTGCACATGGTTGTTTATTAGTGTCAAACTCGTTAGTAAACTTGTTATTACATATTTTTCTTCATAAGCAGATAACAAGGTTGCACAACATGTAGAAATATAAAAAAAGATTTCTTACGTAAACAGATCTTGAAAACACCATGGATCAGAACAGAGAATAGACACTAAAAGGAAGTTACGTAAAATATCAAATAAACAACATTTCTTCGCCATAAAATTACCTTAGGATTAGGCAGCTCGCCATTCTGAAGGGAGGCCATGTAGCACCGAAGTCTAAATTGTTCACAATGAAGTCGTTCAAGATTTTCTTCCCACTGCACTACTTGGGATCCAATTTGCGCTTTAGTTTCCGGATCAGATACAACACTTTGCTGAAGTTCAGCCATGTGCTTCAGTTTTTGATCCTGGTAGATTGTAAAAAAGTAAACAAACATAATGATCCAAGTTATTACAAAGCTCACAACACAAAATATTACTTAAACTTACGATAAAGATATTTTGTCGTGGCAAACGCCATATTTTGACGAAATGGCAACATATACATAAGGAAGTAGACGCTAATTCAGTTAGGTACCACCCGTGGTTGAAATTTCAAATGTCCGTAATTGCGTAACAGCTAACGCGCGCCGGATTGGCAACTGTTCATCTCGTGACGTCAGAGGGAACCTCATTCAAACTCCTTATTGTGCAGTTGAGTGAACGCATTATACAATTAAATGTCCATAAAAGTAGGAAAGCATAATAAATAGGAGTCAGTCTACGTAAAATATAAGTAGTTTTAAGGAATTTTATCACATTCTTAAATCTTATATCTCATTTTAATTCAGGCCGTGCCCAGACATTTTTCCGCCTGAGGCAAGTTTAAATTTGACGCTCCTTTAATATTTTTACTTAGCCCTTTTAATTATATGCTAGTTGAGAAAGCAGAAAATAATAAAAGTGTATTTACTCATGCCGTATAATTACTTTTATTAATAAAAGTAAAATTAGGTACTTTTTATTTTTAATTATAGTATATTAACTTTTTTCTTACATCGAACAAAGACTTAACCAAAATAAAATAAGGCAAAATTAGCAAGTACGTATATCTATTTTCCAAATCATAAATCTCAAATATATATATAATTTGATTTACCTGAACAGATACAAGAAGGAAAATATACTTCATAAATGGAATACAGAGAGATTTTAAAGGCATTCTTTATGAGATTTACGTACAAAACGGCATGGAAAGATAGGATGTTTCTCAGAAACTGTAAGCGCAATTAAGTACTTACCGTTTATCTTCTATCGATGTCCTGTAATAATTGCTGTTTTATTTCGTTAAATAGAATAAAGAAAAGGTCGGAGGAACGAACATTTCTCCTTCCTCTCCTAGACCTTAGTTATTGGAATAATTTACCTCCAAAACGACAAGGACGTGACGTATTATGATTTGGCAGAAATTATTTGGCGGGATGTTTTGCCTATCTCAGCTCAGTTTTATTTGAGACGTGATTGGGTTCGGACGTCCTGAATGAAGTTGCCGGCGAGTGAACTCCATTTGAAAGAGAAGAAGATGCAGTCCCTCAAGATAGTGAGTATTTTCTGCAGCAGCAGTGATTAATTAGTAAATAATTCATAGACTTAGAAAAATGAACAGATTTAAGTGTATGAATGTTTTTCTGTTAACTTTTCATTAAAATTTTTAAAGCGTTGGAAATCATCATATTGTTATCAAAATTTTTAGTTATAAATCGTCGTTAGAATTGTTTTATTAACTTGGTGGAAAGAAGGAGGAATCGCAATGGAAGCTTTTTGAATGATTTCGTTTGCGCTAAGTTTTCTTAAAATGTCACTTCTTTTTTTCCTTTAAAGTACTACCAGTGAGTTTCGTATCTTTTTCCATTCCAGGTCCTGTGAATCCCTCCCTTTTCCTCCATTTCCAATGTCAAAACTACATACTTTATTTCCTTCGTGAGCCCCAAAGCGCTTTTTGATTCTGCCATTTTCAAAACATAACCTTGCACACCCCTGTGACGTGACATGGTCATTCTGTGATCAAGTGCTTGATGTGTTTGAGTGTGTCAAGAGGAATTTCTTTTATCGCGTGAGAGTGTCTTCTGCCACCGCTGGAATTTTTACACCGCATCAAAGGTAGGGAAAGGGCGTTTTTTCGGAATAGAGCTCTTCAAATCCCTTTTTTATTTTCAGGTTCGGTTTAATGGCGTTTAGGTCGTCGCAGCCAAAGGCAATCGATCAAAACTAATATTAGTATGCCTAAAATTTTCGATCAGGATATATCACAATTAGAGATGGCTTGAAGGAGTTTAAAGTGTACGCAGGCAGTTGAAATAAATATATAAAAGAGTATTATATAATTTAGAAGCCAATTGGTCATTCATAATAATAATAATAATAATAATAATAATAATATTTTCGCATTGCTTGAAATAAATCCATCGGTCAAATTTTCTAAAGCGGCGCCAATTTTCGTATCGATTACTACATAAATAGCTGCGCATAGTTCTCTGGAATCAGCATGCGAGCAAAAAAATAATGAAATTTTTCATCATCAGTGGAAAATTACTGTATCTCGCTGAGCGGCTAGGGAACTCGTGAAATTAATATTACCTATGGGTTAAGATTATGGCACTGAAGTGGCAAGTGTGACTAAAGGTTTATACAATAAAACCGTACGTTTAAACTTAATCGGCAACTATTATTTTGTCTGGTTTATATATTATACAATAAGGAGAATTACTACCAACTAGTTTAACTGGATATCTTTAGGTGGTCCTCTTCTATTTAATTTGTGCTAGCTGTCTAAATTTGGGTCATTTAGGAAAGCTAACCTCTCAATTTGCTATTTTAATGCCATTCGCCCTCCGCAGCTCGACCGCATTCCATATTGGCTGTTAATTTGCAATATACTGCTTTGTTTTTCATGTTTGTTGATAAGAAATTAATATAAATTTTTGTCAGTCATATTTTCTTCCAGATAATGTAAATATTACTTGCTTTCTAAGATACTTTGAAACCCACATCGAAAAAAAATTACACAACCTCTCATATTGGTATCGAAATAATTCACAGCAAATATTCCAGCTTAGAACATGATTTTCTTTTGATGTTTCAAGTCTAAATCTATTTTATAACTCTACCTTATTTAAACGAATACAGTAAGCAGTACGGAGAAGTATTTTTTATTTTTAATCCTATCAGATTTTATCTTGTCGTAAAAGTTTTAACCTCATACCTGGGCTTATATTTTTAAATTTACAAATCAACTCTGTCTTGCTTGACTTATCTTGATAGATAAAAGGATGAAATTGGTGAGCTATAATTTTGAAATTCAATTTCATATTTATGTTCTGCAACAATTAACCGATAAACATACTTTTTCTAGAAATATTGCAAAAAATTTGTTCAAGGTTTGAAAATAAGCAGATGCTGCTCATTACTTTGATCCTTTATTTTTTATTGCTTATCAAATATTGACTATGAAAGGTAAAATAAAAATTCTATTTTGGAATTGAAAGTGTAGTGCTTTGGGGCCTGAGTATAAAAATCGATTCTTTTTTAATACCCGAGTAATTGCGAAGTTCGCTCTTTTCTCTGTAGAGGCGCTCTTTCCTATCAAGGAAGCGTTTAAGTCAACTCAGGGTATCTTTAGCTCTGAGAGCTAAGAAAAATTAGTGTGAGAGATCTGAAAAGACCTTCTGCCAACCACCGAACGTTGTCACGTCGTGCGCCACCGCTGTCCATGCATTTTCCTTATGTACCTTCCTCTGTGTGATTTGGCAACGCCCTTCTTATTCTCAAAGTCCAAGTTTGACCACATTAACTACAGCTAGCTGGGAGAGGACCGTCTGAGAAAATATTGCTTCCGTTTACTTCTTGAGCTTAGCAAACTCTTGTTAATCTGGGTATATTTAAACCAATACGCTTGGCAAGTACTCGTGTTTCCACATCTTGCGTTCGATCCGAAATAAAATACCGCATTTACTCGCGCAATTTCCCCACTTTTTCAAACGATGTTTTTACACCAAAACGAGGGCGGGACAAATACGCGGTTTTCCCCTTTACATTAAGAAAGTGTTCTTTTCAGAATTAAGTATGCCAGCGTTTCCCAAAGTGTGTCACTGGACGCCAAATAGTGATTTCAAGAGATATATGGATTACGTATTATTGGATTGATTTAAATCAAATTCTCTGGAGCCATTTTTGAGTATATAAAAATTTCCAAAAAATCGCCACCTACCACTACCCTTTATTTTTGCGCAATATCATTTGTATGGAAAAAGGGTCTGCAAAAGATGATATATTGCACAAATACGAAATATCATTCGATTTCATGTACGCGTTTGGGCCCTAGATCGGCGAACAGACCGACAGATGGCACGGCGAAAACAACTTTTTTGTACTCAGGGACACCTAAAACGTGTATTTCCATCAAAATCTCGAAGTCGAATTTCTTCACGATAACAATACTTTCTCAGTATACTACGAATATGAGAAAGTAAAAATGTACACGTACCTTGCACTATTCCAAAGAAATCTATCGTTTCATGCGAAACCTTAGCTGCATCGTTGACCACCAAATTCAAGCTGTGAGCAGCACAAGGAACAATGAACGCTCTTGGATTTAAATCTATTATCTTCTTTTGAAGGCCGTTATTTTAATCATCAGTAGTATCATAATGCAATACTTTAGTTGTTACATCATATTCACACTTCGATATAAAACGTCGTCACAAATACCTTTCGATAAAAAATTAAATAAATAAAAAAATTAGACTCACTCTAAGCTGGATGAGCGGCCTTTTCTATGATGCTGGCAAGAATGTTACTCCATCGGCTAAATATTTTATACCAAATAACAAATAACCATTAATCTTCGATTGCTTTTTCACATTTGATAATTTAGATATGCGCGTACTATTCCAAAGAAACCTATGTGTTTACTAACCTGTGGCAAACAGAATATTCAAGAATTTTGCAAAGGCGATATAGCAGGACGACACTACCTCGACAACTCAAGAGAAAAGATTTATTTGAGTATGCGTCCAGAGGAGGAATGGAAGTTTAAAATAACCTCCACTAAAGATGGAGCTAGGGAGGAGCCCTGGTAACGAACTTCAGTTCCGTGTAAAGCCGCGTCCCTCGTTTTTTTCCCATCTTTCGCAAATCACTGCTGAAATCTACTATGCGCGTTCGGAATTGTTTTACTGCTGGACAATGCCCAAAAGAGAGAGGGAAAGGGGACGGCAGGGGTCCCTCTTCCGTTTAGTGCCATCGACCTTCATAAGGGCAAGACAAGAATTTTACGTCGCGCAGCTCCCATGGCGTCTCGTTTCCACAACCTCTCGTCCCAAAAGGGATTGAAAGGTTCGGAAAAATCCAGGCGGGATCTTCATTGACGAAAGACTGCCTGGCAAGCGGCGTTTTCGGGAGGTGCGCCAGATGTTTTCAAAGGACGAGTTTTGCGAAATGACGCCTCCATGTTTGTCTTGGATGGAGGTAGTCCATATCGCTATCTCCTAACTCTTGGCGGATGTGCACAAAGGAATTTTTGGGTTTCTCGGATTTTCTGTGTCCTTTTATTTTGCATGTGTGAAAAGCTTCCATAAAAGAAAGTTTTAAAATTAACCAAGATATAATTTAAGCAGCTTAGCTACATATGATGTAAACTAAAAATCGGTAAACCGTCCTCAAACTTTTAAGCTCCTCTGATTTCCGATGCCCTGATGCATTGCTTTAAAATTTGGCGCACCTTCTGGAAGGGCGCCTGAGTCGGTGGCATCGCCGCCTCAACAATGGCCACGGTCCTGGTTGCGAACGTATTTAGGTCTAAAACTCGCTCTTCCTCCGAAAGAGGAGCTTTGTTGGCTAACTGATGTCGCCATCGGGCCGGTTATTTCTTTTTGAATGCGTACGAACTGCCTAATAAGTAAAAATGATAAATGATTTTTTAATTTAAAGTATCACTAAAGTATATGCGTTAAAGTCTACGAGATGGAAAAGGACAAAATTAATAAATATTATTGCCCGTCCATACGTGCCGCCCCTCATATGTTACCGCCCGGGTGCGATGCACAACTTACACTCATAGGGCGGCGCGGCTCTGATTAATTTTATATAAAGTACGCATCTCTAATTAAAATGAAACTAAATCTTGGTAAATTCCGAAGCAAAGCAGTCGTAATGGACGCATGTCCAGTTTTATCGTTTGTTAAAACATTCATATCTACCATCTCAATAGACGTATTGAAATAAAATCTTCACTAAAATTAATTTCATCATTTCTTATGCAGTTCATACACATGATATTGGGGTGTAAAAACGACAGTACGCAATTTTGTCGCATGCTACATTTTTTAATACAGCGATCCAAAAAATGTGTCATTCACTTTATATACAAATTTTTACCACTCAATTGGTAACCTATACATACAAATAATAATACTCATTGTGCAGTACAATGCATGACGAATGTTCTTTAAAATTTCGCTTGAATAGAATTGGCCATTACTTCAAAATTACATCAGGAAAAAATCTGATCTGGCCACCACATGACTTTCTCCATATCTGCAATATTTCTAAAAATTCCAAAAGGTTAGATAATAATAAATATTTTAAGAAACTGCGAGAAAATTTTAGACTTTGCAAAGAACAGAAATAAACTCAAACCATAGCTTTCTAATATTGGATATAGTCAAAAAGCTCTAACGATTAAGAAAAGAAAAATGAGCGTTACTAACAATAAGACGTAACTAAGCGTCAATTGTTAACAATAGTCGGTAGGTGGCGTGGTGGTGGCAGTTAAAAATATAAGATATCTCTTAAACAATGCATTATATGGAAAAATGTTTCAAACAAAGGTTGTAGAAAATTAAATTTCCTACAACCTGTATTCTAATACATTTTTACATTTATCAAATATTCAAGCAAATATTTCAAAATAACGGATAAGTGACAAGAGTAAACACCAACTTCCGGTTTACTGATTTTAACCAAAAACTAATCAGTTCTTGTGACTATCATAAAAATGCTAAATATACGATTTCGCGTTGACCTGATTAATAGTTTTTGAGTTAGAGCACCCACAAAAAGCTATCACACACAGAAATCATCGCGAAAATGGTCAAAACGTGTTAAGGGGACCTCTAAACGTGTATATTTTTACTAAGGAACGTATTTTGTTTGGCGGAATTTTAAAGTTTTATTTACTGTTTCGTTCCTAACGGGCATGGCCTGTAAGCGTAAATTCGACAACGTAGCTCCCCCTCTACTTTCTGAGTGTAAACATCTGAGAGGTCAACTAGTTTCTCGCCGACTATAGGCATGCGCACAGCAAAAAGAAACATCTGGCCCAAGTAAGAGAGAGATGCAAAAAGTAATCTTTTATTTCGTCCTCAAAATTCGGGCGGGGAAATTAAGCGATGGAAGCAATTGCCCGAGTAAGTACGGTAGTTTTCTTATCTTAATAAAGTGAATAGAATTTTATTCTACGAATTTTGGAGGGAATTGGTATGGCAGTTGAAGATCGACCGTCATTTTTACCCAAGCAGTTCATTGATAAAGAATAGGATAATAATTTTAATCGTATTTACCTATGCATGGACTGATGTAGATAGGGTAACGCTATTGGAATTGAGCCTTTCTCGGCGCGCCAAATTATCTCGAGCCCTAATAACGAGTAACTGACTACTTCAAGAGCTACTACTCCGATATTAACGCAAGCAAAAAGCTGCCCTGATGTGAACCATACGAAAGGCGTGAAAATTAATATGTTTACAATATATCGGAGGGAGTCAAACGGAAACCGAGGAGGGAGGAGTTGTGACCGACTGAAGGCTGAATATGCGCTAACTTAGGCAGAAGAGGAAACCAGCTGAACCTTTAGACTCGGAATTTCATTCCTACACCACGTCCTTCAGACTAAGTTGAAAATGTTCATCGCTGCGAAAGAACCAGAACCGCGATGAATTAAAGTAATCGAATCAAAAAAATCTAAGTTCTGAAATTCTCCGCCGTGCTTATGCGAGTCGTTCACTCTATCGCTTCGCGCCCTCGTCCCTTGATACGTCCAACTGAAGAAGGATTCGGTCCCTCCCGCCCCTTTCTCTCCTCCCCATCTCTCTCTCTCTTTTTTGCCCGGAGTACGTTTCACTAGAGCGTAAAAAAATCGAAACCTCTTGTTTCTTTCATTCCTTCTACGAAATAGTTTCATTTGCGGTCGGTGTTCTTTTCATATTCCTTCTTCCCCATCCGATGGGTGTCCTATTGCCATCGGCCTTCTCCTTTGTCACTTCTCCTTCCTCTGAGAGCCCTCCCCTCCACTACAATAGGTCACCTAACATTTTTAATTTGAGCGTAATAAGCTTCGTCGCGAACATGCCCTCACTCAAACACCGATTAATATAAAAAAGTGGGAATAATACAGACCATAAGCATGAAATGAATTAGGCGGGATACAATTTTTGAGATTTAAGGTGGCAGCCCTGTTAGAGCTACCTGATTCAAATATAGACAACACTAGAGAGCCTGTGACGCTTCGCTGTCACATTAAGTTGATTTTAATTTTTTTAAATAATTAATTTGATGTAAAATTCTTTCTTCGTAAATAGAACAGAAGATTCTATTTATTATTAACCCGTATTAGGATTAAGGATAAGTATAATCTAATTAAATTTTTTAATTTTCCAAGTGATGTGATAAATAAAAATAACTGATCTTGCTAAGTTCTTTTAAACTTCTTTCTTCGTAAATATTACAGAATAAACAGGCTCAACATAAAGACATAAATTAACATAAATGCAAACAAACAAAATGACGTAATATCGTCAAGGGGCTCTATTTTAATCTTATACCGTTTAAAATGTTTTTCGCTTGGTTTAAAGAAATTAATTTTTTAAACGATGCTACAATAACGAAATAAAATGGTACCTTAATTCAAAGGGGAAAGGTTCACTTATACTTCAAAAATGCTCGAAATTCATGTAAACAAACTAAATGACGTAATATCGTCAAGGGACTCGCGAATATACACCCAATATTACCACTCGCTCAAAAGAGGTGGCCATGGTAACTGATAATTCTCATTGTTTAAAAGTCGCGTTTTTTCTTATTAAAAACGGATTTTCCGGGAAATTCGGAATGTAATTGAATTTTCACGGCAACCAAAATGAACTTCTTTCTTTTTCCAACACAACCGTTTTAGTTCCGACTTCGTATCTGTATTCTAACTAATTTTAAAATTCGAATTTATAATGTCCGAAACTGATTCCAATGCTTTTCTTATGGAGTGCAGGGGTGTCGGAAACCCCCCTTTGAAAAAGTAAGTATTTAACGTTTCCAGTTGAATTTAGTTAGTTAAAGAACAAATTTCCGCATCTTTACAAATTATAGATGACGAAAATTGCCCAAACAGTGGCGGAGATATAACATCTACATGATACCCTGCAAGTGACCTTTTTGGTGGATGGCAGGGGGTGCAATGCACCAAGGGTCCATAGTTTTCCTACGTTATCTTTTCCTATTATGTTCTCTTATCGTCCTAGGGAAAAATGATCCTCTATATCGCTCCATTCTAAAATCGATCTCGCGAATCTTATCCTCTTTGTCCTGCCTTCCGAGATATGTAGGGCTTCGGATAAGCACTACTACCTCATTCTCTACTCCCTCCGACATAAATTTTTCCAGTAGTTTAAATCTAGCCTGCAGCCTATGTTCCACTAACGATGTCCATTTCAGATTTTCTTTTAATGATGTTACGCTTTGTTTACTATCGTAATTTCTCTTCACAAATCTAGCTGCCCTACGCTGAACCTTTTCTATCTCGTTAATGAGTCCCTTTTCGTAGGTATCCCACATAGCTGGCGCATATTCAACCTGCGGTCGAACCAAGTATAAATAACATAATTCTTTCATTTTTTCGGAGCTATTTCGAACTATTCTCCCTATAAAGGCCAGCTTTTTGTTAGCGGTACCTATCAATCGGCGAATGTGGTTGTCCCACGAGAGATCACGATTGATTTTGACTCCAAGATATTTAATCGAGTCTGAGACTGAAATCTCTACTCCGTCCAACGAATAACATCCAACGAGATACTCTTGTTTCTCCAGAAATTGATGACCCAGCTTTTCTTTTGGTTGATCTCTTAACTGCTATTCCTTGCACCATGCAGAAATAGCTTCTAGAGCATTTTGAAGATACTGGTGATCTTCCGGATTGCTTATTTCTCTATAAATGACGGTGTCGTCCGCGAAAAGCCTAATTTTACTTCTAACTACTGAGCTGATATCGTTTATATAAATTAGAAATAATAACGGACTAATGACACTACCTTGCGGATATAAGATTCCCAATAGGCTATAAGCAACCTACAAAAATGTTTGCCTACGACTGCGATTACGGTAATATAATATAAGATTAGATGTTTTTTTTTTCAAATTTACATATGTCGAATTGAATTAGGGCTTAGGAGTAGAAATTACAAATTATATTTTCGGTATTATGGCATCACTGTTTGAGATGATTCGATTATGTCATTTTGCCTTATAATTCAACATAATCCCCAAGTTTAAAATGCAAAAACATATATGTTCATATGATGCAGATATGAAATAAAAAATTGTGGCCATTTTTTTTAAAACTGCTATTCCTATAAACATTTAAATTGCAAGATACGTTAACTTTGTTATATCTATTATTTATAAAGTTGGTAATTTTCTTACGTGGCAATTTTTATTTAATTCATTTCATTTTTAGATTTCTTTATCACGGAAGCGCCTCGTGGGCACGTCTCGTCTGTCCGTCCGTCTATCGCGACTTCCATCTCTTGAACCACTTGACGAGTTTTGATTAGATTAAGCATAAGTAATCCTTATTAAAATGTATCGCCATATTATTATTTTGAACTACATCCGTCCATTAGAACTTCCACTTTACATAAGCTCTTAAATTCAGCCCAGCTAATGAATGTTACAAAATTTTTGCAAACCATTTGAGAACTTTACTAGCAGCTTTGCATCGGGCAGATTAGTTATGACATTATTTTCGTCGAGTCCGTAAGTAAGTCAGTCTTCAGGAATAATACGTGCACGCGTTCACTGCTTCTACTAAATGGGCTTAGTTTTGGTATCATTTTGTTCATCATCTCGAGATGAAGAAAAAGAGGCATTCTTTTTCCACAATATATCTGAGTTCGCGCCCGGATGCAAGTTTACTTTTGCTTACGGGATTTACGAGCATAACTGTCCAGGAACTTTCATCATGAATCATGAAATTTTCTCGGAAATTATGTATCGTAATTATCATTATTATTATTTTGCAGCAAATGGTGTCCTCTATCCAAATAAATATTTTAATTCTTACCTTACAGATCGTAAAAGAGCTCGGGGCGGTAGAATATGTTTTATAATTGTTGTACTCAAAAGAATCTTTGTGAGAACCGTTGTAAACAAGTTACGCTATGCTATGTTTAGTTTCCAGCGATAAACGATCTCCCCAAATAAAACGAGAAATTGAATATTAAAATTGATATTGGTGTTTTTGTTATTAAGTTAGGTTACATATTAAAACGTAGTGTACGTGCATGAAAAACTTCCTGTGATTTAGCTGGAGTCTATAGTTGTCCGTTAAAATATTAAATATGCTCCTAAGGATTATCACAGGTGGTCGAGGGTAGAAGAAGAGTAAAGTCTATCACTTTCCTTTGTCGTACGCTGTCTCCTTTGGATCCCGTGGTGGCTCAATATGAAAATGAGAGAGAAATTTATAAATGGAATGTAACTGAGCGGTAGAGAAATCTTTTTCATAGTTCAGCTCCAGCTCAATGCTCTGAAATAAATACTAACTGGTTCAATTACGATAAGCCCCTCTAAAACACGCGGAACTATTTCGAACAGTCGGTCAACTGAAAGACGTTAAGATGGGCAGATCAAGAGAAGCCGAACTGCGAAATAACTTGAAGAAAATAAAATAACTCTTACAAAAACGGCTTTTAGGGCGGCATAAGGGCGCAAATGTAGCAGAACCGTATGCTCAGTAATTTAGAAGATCTCAGAAAAATTTTTATGGAAGGCGGGTGGTGTTGAAAACACACATCGGCTTATTTAGTCAAAAATACTCGTCGGCCATGTGTCCCTTAGCGACTTTGATCAAGGTGTAAAAAGAATCTCCCAAGAAGGAACGCACTGACCTAAACTGGAGTAGGTATGGCTAGAGTCGCACCAACGCACATAATAAACATTCGGCTTAAATTTTCAAGTCGCTCGCTCTCTTAACCTAGAAATGGACTGGCGGGCGCAACTAACCGGTAGAAAACGCCTCAGTCCTTTGATTTGACTGCCTACTAGGGCACGGCTCGAGTAATGCAATAAATGTGCAGTTAAGTCAGAAGGAATTAATGGTTTGAGGAGCTGCAATTAAGCCGTTCAAGACCCACATGAAGTTCAAGAAGAGGCGTGTTGTCGACTGAACTCTAAACCGAGCTGGAAATGTGAAGAACTTCAAACTATAAAAATGAAAGAACGATTCAAATCAGTGCTGGAAAACGTTACGCGAAACGTAACGAAATAACGGAATTATTTTGGATTAACGTAACGAAAAACGTTAACGAAGTTTTTCAAATAGCTGTAACGGAAAACGTAACGAAAACGAAAAAAAAAAATAAATTTCGTTATTATGCGTTCTTTGCACGAAGTCCGTCCGTCCGCATGTTAAAACTCGGAAACCGCTTTGCGTATTATGATGGAATTTGGTATTGGGGAGTTTTGCTAGAATCGGTCCGCCGATTCCGATTTTTGTTAAAATCGGACAAAAATTGCGATCACTTTACATGGCCTACAAATAGTTGACAATGTTCCTGTTTCAACTTGGGAACCGCATGATGTATTTTGATGAAATTTGATAATGGGCAGTTTTGCTAAAATTGGTCAACCGGTCCCAATTTTGGTTAAAATCGGACAAAAATCACGACCGCTTTACATGAAGACCTACATGTAGTTTACAATGTTCCGTTTCAGCTCGGGAACCGCTTTGACGTATTTTAATAAAATATTGTATTGGGAAGTTTTACTAATATTGGTCAACCGATTCCAATTCTGGTTAAAATCGAGCAACAATTACGAATACTTTACATGAAGACCTACAAGTAGTTGACATGTCCCTTTGTTTCAACTCGGGAACCGCTTGACATATTGTGATGAAATTTGGTATTGGGGAGTTTTGTTAAAATTAATTGACCGATTCCAATTTTGGTTAAAATCGGACAATAATTACGACTACTTTACATGAAGACCTACATGTATTTTACAACGTACCTCGCTTGCTTATCGTTAAATTCTTATCTAAGCGAAAAATATTGATAACATTGTGAAATCTCAAAGAAGGCATTTGGAAATTCTCTGTACTCCGACATGGAGTACACCTTTCCAATCTTATTTCAAATTACCGAAGACGGCCACGGAGATTTTTTGACAGCCGTAAGAGAAACGAAGTTCATTCAGTGTTGAAGAAGCAAGTCCGATTTTCATACATATTTCAAGGTTATATTTTTTAGTATTAATTAAGGTCAAGTAAGTTAATGTGGCGGCTTTCTTCGTCATTATATTAAAAATGCCGTTTTATATTCCATTGGGTTCGATTCTGAAGACAGCAATGTCCACCATCTGCATAGGGCGGGAGTATTTGATTTTATAATGAATTAGGATCAACTCAGCAGCGCCTAATTGAATGTTATTTTACTTTCTTATCCCTTATTTGCAAACTAGTGCCCATAAATTTTAATAAATTTTTTAATTTAATTCTATTTAATGAAACCTCATACAATGTCTAAACTCTTACGCTTCTGCTCGTCTTCTATTTCTCTCTAACCCACACGTCTTCCTCATGCAGTCTTACTCCTTCCTCAGTTTACATCACACTTGTCTGTTTTCCTCCCCATGCTCTCCCTTTCCCCTCTTTCTTCCCGTATCAATTTCCTCTATCTTTTTTCCCATTCCTCAATCTCCTGTTTTTTATTTCAAACTTTTTCACATTTCTTGTTCTTGCTGTAAATAAGGACAATTTTGGTCATTATAGTTATCAAAGCTAGCATCAAAATAATGCTCTGAGAAAGCATTGAATCGTGCATTTTACCATACCTTCCAGAATGAAAAACAGGCTTATTGTTTCGTCGTTCAGTCTTTCTGCCACCCTATTAACTTTTGAACCGATTGACCGATTTTCATGGTCTTTGGTGGATATCTTTAACAACTGAGGACGACCTGTCGAGGAAATTTCTGATATTTGAAGGCACGAGGTCGATTCCAGAAACTTTCCTCTCATTCAGTTTACATAAGAAATGCGAAATCCACCATGCAGTGCCTTTTTCTTTAAGTGTTAAAAGAAGGGTATCGTACTATTGGAGCGGGATTTGTACTATTTTCTGCGAGAAGAAATAAAGATGTCAGTTTTTATCATAGAATTTTGCTAATTGAACGTATTTATTTAAATTCCACGTAAGCAATCGCAAGTAGGAGCTAGCTATTTTAGAAGAAAATGTTTCAATTTTAACAATATTTCTATTCAAATGCAAAATGAAAGAAGTATTGAAACTAATATACAGGGCGATTCTGAACTCTACAGACAAAGTTATAGAGGTAGTAAGGGGGTTCATGTAGAGTACGAAACGCCTTGTCCCAGCTTCCGGAACCGCTTAACGTCCGAAGTATGAAGTTTGGAAGTTGACGCCCCGCGCCTTGAGGTAGGAAACTCGATCGTATGGATAACTGAACGATTACCTCATCGGACCACACATCCTTCCTGCTCGTTTGACCTGTATCGCGAATTTTTGGGTCAAACCCTGCCTCAGTTACTGAAAGATGTTCAATGACTGAGTGCAGGGGTGTCGGAAAACCCCCTTAAAAAAGAAAGTATTTAACGTTTCCGGTTGAATTTAGTTAGTTAAAGAACAGGAGATTTACGCATCTTTACAAATTATAGATGACGAAAATAGCCCAAACAGCGGCGGAGATATAACATCTACACGATACCCTGCAAGTCACCTTTTTGGTGGATGGCAGGGGGTGCAGTGCACCAAGGTTTCACAGTTTTCCTACGTTATCTTTTCCTATTATGTTCTCTTATCGTCCTAGGGAAAAATGATCCTCTATATCGCTCCGTTCTACAATCGATCTCGCGAATCTTATCCTCATTGTCCTGCCTTTCGAGATACGTCGAGTTTCGGGTAAGTCCTACTACCTCATTCTCTAGTCCCTCCGACATAAATTTTTCCAGTAGTTTAAACCTAGCCTGCAGCCTATGTTCCACTAACGATGTCCATTAATGATGTTACGCTTTGTTTACTATCGTAATTTCTCTTTACAAATCTAGCTGCCCTACGCTGATCCTTTTCTATCTCGTTAATGAGTCCCTTTTCGTAGGGATCTAGAAATTTTCCTCTTAATCGCATTTACATAAGAAATGCGAAATCCACCATGCAGTGCCTTTTTTTTAAGTGTTAAAAGAAGGGAATCGTACTACTGGCGTGGGATTTGATGTTCAGTAACTGGTGTTTCTCTGAGGATCCCCCAGCACATGCAGTTTCAGCATGGTGGTGCCTCTGCCCATTTGAGCTTGGTGGCGCGTAAGCATCTGAATTCAAGGTACCGCAAGAAATGTAGTGGGAAATGTGGTACCGTGCCATGGCCGGCACGGTTTCATGACTTGAATGCACTGGATTATATTTTGTGGGGACATCTCAAGACCCTAGTCTACGAAACAGCTGTGGAACGCGAGGAAGATCTCGTATCTCGCATTCAAGCTGCCTGTGATGAAATTAGGAACATGCCCGGTATCTTTGAACGTGTTCGGCAAACAATGTCACGTTGATGCACGTTGTGTTGTGAAGTTTGAGGCCGCCATTTTGAGCAGCTTCTGCGATCGCCGAGCATGGTGTAAGGGTATTAAAAACCTGCATTACACAAAGAGCCAGTTACATTCACTCTATCTTCTTGCATCTCACAGCAAATGGATGCCAAATATCGCATGCATTTGACTAAAAACACGACCGTCAACTTCCAAACCCCATATCTCGGATGTTATGCTGTTCCGGAAGCTGGGACAAGGAGTTTCGTGCTCCATGCAAACCCCCATACTAGCCCTATAATTTTGTCGATAGAGTTTAGAATCACCCTATAAAGTATATTACACGTGACGTTGAGATATGGCGTTCGCGACAAAATATTGAACGTTTTTTAGTTATAGCGGGAGCGAGAGAGACAGTTCCGTTGCGTAAACGCGGTGAGTGATCAAGAGATCATGAGCGCGCTGGTGAAAGCGAAGAGAGATCGCGTTGGGATTCACGATTTACGGTGAGGTTGCGGCGGTACGCGACAATATCCTTTATCCTCATTTTATTAAATATTATGTATTTTCCGATCCTAAAAATTTTTATTCATAACTATCGAGCATAAGTCTTATCAAAATGATAAACCCTCAAATCAACTGAAATTCAAGATTTTTAAAAATTGGTTCTTCATTTTTATCAACTGCGTTGGAAATAGACTACAAACTAAAAAATTCATATGAACGTAGTCAGATCCCACTGAAAGCATTAAGTTAAAGATTTCAAAATAATTTTGCTATTAATTAAAATTTAATAGCATTCTTTTCGTCAAGACAGCAATTGAATACCCGCATTGTTAAAGATTCCAATTTTTTTTATTTTATCCGAAAAATTACCTTCATTCATGGTAATTTGGAGTGGTTTCAAATTTTGTCTTACCAATAATTTACTTTATTCTTTCATATACAAAATAAAAATATTCCCGAGTTAATATCTCAAATCTAACTAATCTTGAAACGTAATATTGTAAACCCATGCATGATTTCCATAAATTTCTTATGAAAAGAAAGAACGACATAAAAAATGAGCCCTTAAGTGGACAAATATTGGAATTTGGATAATTCTCTTTAGTTTTATCTGATGACCGATCATTCTATCAAATGTTAGGTCTGTAGTAGAAGCATGTTCTCCGGGTTACAATCGGTGAAACCGATCGACGGGTTCCTTTTATTATCTTTAATTACGGGTCCCTGGGTTCTCAGTGTACTTTTCGTGTTACCTATAACAAATTCTAATATAGGGAATAACCGTTACAACACTAATATTCTAGTCTTAAATATGTGTTAAGTTTATTAACTTGAATATAAAATTTTGAATATGAAAATCCGAATCTTCATACATGATCATCAAAAACGAAAAATGTGCCGAATACTTTGAAATCTTAAAAACGTTCCTGATCTGCAGCATATATTTAGAAGGGCCTATAAATTAGTATTCTAAATGAGAAGCGCGTATTTAAGGTGGCTACATAACGTCTAAACAAAAAAATAACACAAAAATAAAAGAGTAACTACACTTTATTATTTTTTACCGAATTATTTCGTTATAACGTTAAACGTAACGGAATACGTAGATTTTAGCGTAACGAAAAACGAAATCGCTTTTTTGTCTGTAACGAAAAACGTAAAGAATAGTTTTTTTCGTTTTCCAGCACTGATTAAAATAGTATATTCAGCCGTTCTGGAGTTATCCGGCATTTTTGGGATGAACATTCCTTGGCAATATCGGTATAGAGGAGTTAAATGAAAAGTTGTTTAAACAAGATCAAATTTTTCGAAGGAAATGGCTGCTCTGCTCTGCGTGTGCGCACCAAGGAATCCCGTTACAATAATGCCACAGCAATCCAACAAAATAGAAAAATGGCATTCTAGGAACAAAGGAATGGTAGTGGAAAGATTTTCATTGTGGCCCCTTTCGAGAGGCGCCTGAGGGGGTCGCCTCGCCGCCTCACCTATCGGCACAGCCCCGCTTAAATTTTTTATTCATTAACAGCCCTAGGCTTACAAATATTTTATTAAATTTATGAGTTCAAATGATTTAAAATTCAAAAGGAAAGAGTTTTCATTGGAAAATTTCAAGGATATCAATTTTTCATTCCTACATGTCCAACTTTATTCTTGTTTTCTATAACCAACGTTTAAATAGCCTCCAGCACGTTAGATTTCGCAATATATGTGTGAACAGTATATGCGCGAAATAAAAAAAATGAGCTTGTGACCTCACAGAAGCCATCAGTTATTCTTGGTAAAAGCAGTTAAAATAATACGAAGTGACGGTTCTTTAATTTAAATCTACATAAAAAGGCGTAGCGTGATGTCTCCAACGGAAAATTAATCCGCATTATCTTCGTATTCGCACGGAAAATCCTGCTGGTTTGTGAGTGATGATTCAAAAATTCCAAACTGAGAACTTAGAATCTGTTTTATTATATCACGCGGTGCTTTATTTATTGCCATTCCAAAAACCATAAAGTAATTTAACTTGCGTTTCCACGGAAGCCTGCAAAGGTGAAGAACTATACGCTTCATAGAATTTGTCCTTGAGAGGTTCCCTGCGAAGTTTTTCCACTAAAGATTCACTTCAATAAAGGGTAAAAGATGATTCCAATAAAGTTTGAAATCGTCAAATTAAATCTTGCGTAAAATAAAGCTTACATTAAACATTTATAGGGATTTATGAAAATTTAAAGTTGAAATATGGTTGTGGATTTCTTTTTCGCAAAATTTTCAAGATAAAAAAATCTTCATAGATTTTCTTCAGGAATCAGAAACCAGAGATCATACGAAAATAAGATTTTAAAAATATATTTGCCATCATTGATGATATCGTTAAATTATTTGAAATTAGAAAGTTATGGTCTATAAACTGAAAACCTAATAAAATAAGTCCCTTTATTCGTAATTTCATACTTATCCATTTTTAATCCAATTTCGGCAAATATTTTTTACCATAAAAATACAGGTTTCATTAAGCACTTAGAAATAATAATGTCAATTCGATTCATGGTCATTCAAGGAGAGATGAGCCATTCTAGTCCTTAAAGTACCATTAGTATTAACTTGAAAAATCGCACTTTCATTTTGAGAAAGTAACTAGCTAAATGAGTGCAGAATATAAATTTAATAACATGTAAGGAAAAGAAGTTTGGTGACACCATTTGACGAAAGTCAGATGTTTAAAAAACATAAGCATCGAAAATCTTCTTGATCATATTTTTTCGCGGTCTTATCTGCCGTGAATGTTCACAAAAACTCACCGATTCGATAGCCTTCTCCAGCCGGAATATCTCTTCCTGGAGAAGGTGAAGAGTTCCGGTCTTTCCTCTGTGCCGCGCAAAGGCTGCTGCGCATGCGCTGTGAATGCTGTTCACCCAATTCTCCAACTCAACCTGGCACGGTGCCTGCGATACAACCAAAGGGAAAGTATTAAAAAATAAGTTCGTTACCACGATGAAAATTATACGCCTAAAATAAGAGTAATTGGATGTTGTCTTTGGGGTTTCATCCTCACAGTTGTAGGATCGACATTCCGAAATGGTGGAGGGTATTACGAGTTAGGCTGAATTTAATGGAAGTGATTTCACTGCATGCGGATTGGTCAGAATAGCTACGATCACGTCTGAACACCCTGATCGTCCAAATGAGCTTGAACGTTTCGTCAAGACGGATATAGCGCGAAAAATTAATTTATTAAGTTTTCTCAAGAAAGAAATTGCGGGACATGAAAAATAAGCATTACCACAATGGAGAAACGGGAAGAAAAATGTGGAAAGAAATTCAGAGATAACGAAAACTGGTAGGAAGTTCTATATTTATTAAAAGAAAAGTGTTTACAGCCAAAGAAAAGTAAGATTAGAGTCCTATGGTTAATTATAACTAATAAAGAATGGAGAATATTCTTATAACCATAAAAATAATAAAAAGGAAGTATTCACATACACGTCCGTTTAGTATATTATGTTTAGTATGCTATATTAATCCTCTCAAAAATATTATATAATGTTTCAGGGGTCATTTTGAAAAATTAGAAGAATTTTGTTGAAAACATATATAACTCCATTAATGAGCTGTTGAAAAATAATTAGGCATTCTGAGTGTTATGAGCGAAACTAAAGCGCTAAATTGGTAGACAGCTTGACTGATCAAAAACTCTCAGGATAAATTTTAAATACTTGCATTTTGAAGGAACAGTTCTTTGGTTAGCGTAACTGTAATAACGAAAAGAAAGCGCCAAATAGGAAGGATGACAGGCGAGAGAAAATTCGTATGAAAAGAAACGCTTCACTTTGAAAGGCAAAGACGTTTGCTAAAAAAATCTAGCCGAATCACTAAGGTCGTCGCTTCGTGTTTATGACCTTTCCTGCAAGGAAAATTATTCGTAGGAAAGAAGGCGACGACAAGAAAAAAAAAGAAAAATGGGATTCGCTAAAAACAGAAGAAACGCGCAAAAGAGAACTTGGCGAGACATGCTTATTTTATTCGACTCAGTCGAATTGCGCCCAAAGCGTACGGAAAGACGAGACAAAAGAGAGAGAGAGAGGGGCGACATTTGCAAAGCGAAGTCTGAGAAAAAAAGGGGTCTACGGCAGAAAAGGTCTCAGTCTGCGGAACAACAGAAGAAGGGGATAAATAAGAGTTAGACGCACACGGTTTGAGAAATGCATATCTGGCGCGGAGGGTAGATAAATGGGGTTCCTGATTGGATGGAACGATAGCGCCGCGAGAGTAAAAACAAAAGAGAACGCAAATTCGAGTAAATTCTCTTCCCAAAGATTTATTATTTGGCGTAACGATATGCTAAGCGAGGTTCCCTTGCCGTTTCCACTCCCTTTAACCCGCTCATTTCTCTTTTTTTTAAAGAAAGCATTAATGCGATTTATAAAGACGCGTCAAAATGACGTTAATTCGCGCCTGGGCACACAGCAGGGAGTGAAAGAAGTCTGAAACGAGAGGTGTTTGTTCCATATAACGTCATGGGGTGGAAAATCGTCCTTCTTTCATGAAGTGAAGGAGGAGCACGGAGAAAAAGTGAAGCTGCGCCGAAGATGCCGCAGAGATATGCGTCGAAATGAACAATGGACAACCTATTAAAAACTAGGCGTTGAATTAAGACTAGAAATACTTGAGACGATAGACCTGTGTGAATTGGCTCAGATAAAGGAAAGCCTTTCAGCTGGATTCTCGCTCATCATGAAATGAAAAACGTAGTGGCTGAGAAAGATGATCGTATCAAAACTAAGTTGGAGAAATTGCATTTGTATTATAAATCTATTCGGTATCATCTCTTTAAATAAAGTGCTAACTTAGGAAAAATTTATATTATCTTATAATGTAGTAGTTGATTTTTAGTGTATTTCGAACGAGTACTTATTTTGGAAGAGCGATAACTGAACGAAAACGGCTTCTTTCTTGAGTCGACATTTTAAATACTATGCACCTGTTCGAACAGGTCATTTTTGTTTATCGAGCAGTAAATGCTAATGGTTTTCTGTAGTTCGTATATTTTCCCATGCATGTACGTTCAGCTATTTGAAACGACAAGTTCACGCTTCTATATTTTGAAGTTACTCTGTATTCTGTTTGTTATCACTGTTATTCTAAAAGTAAATAAAATCAAGCTCAAGGTTTTTATGTGATTTTATGATGGGCAAAGTAAGGACGTTAGGATTGAAGCGAAATAATTAAATGCAATTTTAAAAACGATTTCAGACAATAGTTCAGCACTTTGAAAATGCTTACATAAATGCATACAAAATTCTTGGCCCTTGTATTCAGAAGTTGAAAGATGCTTTTCAGAATCTGTAGCAGATAACAGATAATAGATGAGAAAACATGAGTATATTGCTTGAAAAAATACAGCAGGTAATGAAACGCGCGCAGATGATCCAACGAAGCTCCGAGATTGTGTCTCGAAGTCCTATCTCCTATAATAAACAAGCTTGAATTTAAATATGGGTAGTATTTCTTGGGAAGAGGTTCAAACTACTGTGTCACGTCATTAACTTTCAAACAGTAGAATAGCGTGCTATCATTGTAGTGTACAGTGTCCGAAGGCACAACATTAATTCGTGCGTACATCGCATATATAGTTAAAATAAACACCCCAATAAAATTACGAATTTTTGCTTCATGGAACAAATGCGGCTAAATATAATATCAAACTTAGTTATTGAAAGTTGGGGATATCTTGTTTGAAAAATAAACGAAATTAATGAAAGGGTCCCGAGTCCTTTTATTATTTTTATTTACCAAAAGAAACAAAAGAGGTTACAGAATAAAAAACATTAAAAAGTATAAAGGTAGAAGTTGCGAAGACACATACAATGACACATTTTAATTGAGCGTCTTAGTTGCCAAACGAGAATGCATAGAAACTTGAGATATAAACATGATGAGACGTACTTCCTCGCAGGCTTTACACATACAGAAAATTTCGTGCAATGCGCGGCGGAGCGCAAAAGTAAAATTCCAAGATTCACCGCACAAAAAACTCACCTTTTCTTTGGGATATATAATCGATACAAAAGCTACTTTTATTTTGAATGAATGAAAACAAGTCAGTAAGTTCGGTTTCCACTAATCCTTTAGCTGTAATTAATTACAGGTTTAAGTTTGGCCATCATTAAAGAGGTCAATTCATTTAAAGATAAATCAGTAGTAATGTCATTATTTTCTCATGAAAAGCATCAAATTAGAGAATGGTGTCCGAATAAACAAAAAAAAACAGTAGAAACTTAGTTAAAAGTTGCATTAACAATTTCACAAATTAGAAAAATACTTGTATTAGCTTAATTAAAGATCATTCGATCATTGAACAATATGAACTACTTAAATAAGTACAACATCATCATTTTAAATAAGGAGATAAAGTCAAATGAATAATTTACATTCAGATACAAAAATACACCAGAATTACATATAATACTCTTAACGTTTTTGTATCAAGAACTTTTTGAATGACTATTGATTTTCACATCTATAGAAAATTAAAACTGAAATATATTTGGAAAGTTAATGGAATTATTCATTCGGGTTTGATCAGTTATTTCTTAACCTCACTAATCTAACCAAATTACGGCCAAATTTCCACCCAATTGACTAACTTAGGTCATAAAACCGTGAAATTCATGGAACTGACAAAGAATGGGTGTAATGCTGTGTGTAATGCTAGTAATTTAATATCTACCAAAGGCTTCGACCGTGCCATACCGTCTTTTCTCACGGGGAATAAATTAAGTGAACCAGTCGAAGAATCCAAATTAAGGATAAGAATACATAAGAAAATACATTTTGCAACGGGAAAAATGGTAATTATTTCATATTTTCTTCCGTAAAACGCTTTAAGATAACGTACGCGGTGATTTTGCTTCACAGTCGACCCGAGTGTATTGCTCAGCATAAAAAACAACAGATTTCATGTTGCTGACCCGTCTGAAATTTGCACATTTGTTCTGGGGCATCGATGATTCATCAATTCCACGACCAGAATAAAATAACCGAAACATTCTGCCTTTTCTGCAGGAATTATTTTATCGCGCAGTTCGAATTGCGAATTATTTGACGCACGCGGGAGTGTTTTTCTGACCCGGAAACGTATGGATCAATCGGGATGAACGGATGGGAGCGCGCTTAGGCAAATAGAAGGAGACGTGAATTTATAATGCCACTCGTTATATCGGGCGTCCCTTTAAAACTACAAAATAACACGATTTTCTCAATAAAATCCGTAGAATTAAGGTTTTAACTCAAAACTTAAGAGTTTCCAGAAAGAACGCCGGGAAAGCAGTTCATAAAACATAAAGGTGAAACAGTAATCATCGTATAATCAATTAATAATATTCTTTAAATTTGAAACAACTTAAAGAACATTTTAGCATGTTACATATCTATAAAATAATAACTCTATCTATATTTCATTTTAAAAATTGCATCATTCTCGAAACATGAGTAAAGGTAAAACATGAAATTCGTTTTAAATCGTCTCCGAGGATGTGAAACATCTTTAGAAGTATGCTGTTGAGCATAAGACTGGAAATCATATTAGAATTACAAATTTCCCCTTCACGTTTTTTCGATTTGCTGCATCTCTAAGCGTGATAAAAATCATCATTTCCAATCAAGGAATTTCACCAAAAACTTGTGTATTAATAAATTTGAATTTTGAGGAGACAATTTCACATTTACGTTTAACATTATTCGCTCATGCACAATAAAAATTTTTGTTATTGGGTGTTAACACTTCTCTGACAATGACGGCGACCTTGGATCGATTAGGCCACTAAATTCATTTAACTGATCTATTCAATTCATGTGTTAGTAACCAAACTAGTTAAGAGACATATGTTCAAACCAGAAAATGTTCGTTTTTGGCCGACAACTGCGTCATTAATGCATAAAAATCGAATATTACGGTAGTTCTGCACTGATTATCAATTTGAAAGGCTTCTCATGCTCTCTTTGCACGTAGTGCGGGAAATAAACGCAGATATGACGTGCCTGTCCGGATCTTTCATCTCATTAACCACTTCACCGATTTTTACGAAATTCGGCATGGGAGATCTTTCCGCGCCAATTTCGTCTTGGTCAGCGTTGAGCGATTAGAACATTACGTTTCTCTACACAACATAAAACGCAATGGTGATAATCATGATGATCATCATCGTGTGTAACGCTATCTATGACGCTACACCGCATAACTTTCAACCACATTTTGAAATTACTTAGCATCGTCGCACTCTTCGTAAAAGAGTAGGCTAATGCCAGCACCCGGTTTCCCTCCTCCCTTTGGTATGTGTGTGTGTTCGGTGTGGAAGGCTATGGCTATAATAATCCAAGAGGATGGGTAGCCAGAAATTCCATACAAACAAACAAACTTTATAACCACCGCACGAATACGGGATTTATACCAAACAATACCCGGAAGAGTGAAAATTCAGTTACCTACATGCGATTCTTAAAATACGCGTCGATTCGGTCCGCAAATTCGTTTTGAACACGAAAATTCCGCGTCTTTTTCGGGTTAAACTTCCGTAGTCAAGGAAAATCGCATTTTTGATAATTTAAGCATACAATGCAACACGCTGCCTGTATCCCTACCGTCTAATTTTCGAACTATTACTATTTCGCAATTAAATCGACGATGTAATAGTTAATATAAAGAAATTATTAAAGAGAGCATTGCGCTAAGAAGTTGATCGTTAAAATTTCGAACCTCAGGGCGGAGAGATGCCGTGATTACCGTTGTGATTAAAAAAAAGAAGAAAAAGCATACTCCATAAATGGAATACACAGAGATTTCAAAGGCGTTCTTTATGGGAAATGCGTATAAAGCGATATCGAAAGATTCGGCGGTTATTGAATGTTTATCTCCAAAACTACAAGTCGTAATTATATGGCCCCAAGGCCTGTTGCGGTAAAGGTTGTCCTCTATCCGAATAAATTTTTAAATTTATACCCAATATATCAGATAAGAGCCCGGGAGAGAAAACAATGGAAACTGACGGAATGAAATGATCATACGATCCTAAGCAGACAGGCATTAGCTGTCAAGTTGGGTCTAGTGAATAACGCGAGCTGTCAATTTTTTTCAATAAAAGGTCATATATTACAATATTTAAAAAATTCATATTGTTTTTATCTCAACGTCAACCGCTTTGAAGAGAAAGACCTTGGACAGCACAAACTGGGTTGTGTCTAAATTCTACCGGAAAGTAGAATTACAATGTATGTATGTAACAGCTTTATAGAAATTCTTGTGAGACTGTTAATTGCAAGGAATTCTTTGGAAAATGTGTAATTCAAAACCTGTCCACCCTTGTTAGAGCTTAAAAAAATTGCTTATGCATTCAGTTTGTCCGTTCATCTGTCCGACCGTTCGAGCACAATATCTCTTGAATCCTGCAACTTGGAGAAACCAAATTTTCAGGGTAGGACGGTCTACATGAGGGCTAAACATGGTACAAATTTGGTGGCTCTAGAACAGGGGTCTCAAACTCGCGGCCCTCGTGGTACATTTCTGCGGCCAGAGAGAAGTAAGAAATTTAAGAAGAATATTAAATCAGCACTTTTAAAATATAAGCAGTTAATAGCTCATTCCGATTTATAAAAATTCTGAACAGGTGGGGTACTAAGTATGTTCATCCCGCTGCCAGCGCATTTCTTGCGTGTCAGAAGAACCTAATCCTCGAGGCCAGATCTAGTATTTTTGTAATGAATGGGTTTAAGGCTATATCATAGGGTTTCTTCCCTGTGGAAGGGGAGAATGAATGTCCAAAGAATATGAAACGGTGTGAGGACTTGGAAAGTATGCGACCCGCAGACTTGGTACGGTGCCTTAATGCGGCCCGCGGGTTCGGTGGAGGGCTTACATGCGGCCCGCAGACCGATGTGAGTTTCAGACCTCTGTTCTAGAATTAGCTGCTGAGGAATAATTGGTGTATTTTTTGAACTCCTAGTTTCATCTTCACCCCATAAGAAAAACATGATGTCAGTGCAGAGCCTTATGAATTATTTGCATTTTTAATTATTTGAAATTAAGATGGCACGAGCATTTCTATAGTTGAAAGAGTGAGGTTTATATTTTTTGAAAACAGAATTCGAATCTGTCTCGAATGAAAGCGAACAATTGCTTTTAATCCAAAAAGAGGGAAAATTTTACATTCCCCAAGTCCACTCCTTTTAAACGAGAAATATTATTATATAGCAAACTTTCAAAGGGAATTTATAGGATATTTTATGAGGTTGTCGATCTCAGCCAAAGACGTAATCTTATGATGACCTAATAATCCTAAAGCAAGAAAAGGAGCGTTTCATGTAATTTTCTCTGCAATTCTTCCTTCACATGTTTATTTTTCATAGTTCCGTAATACCTGGAACAAGTACGCGTCTCCGAAAGCCGTGCTCAGGCAGAAGATGTAGTCCCTCTTGGGATGTTCGGGTATCGGCTGCATGATGGCCCCGTCCACTATGATGAGGTGCTTCGGAGCCGCCTCGACGGATCGACCTTCGTCCCGCGATTCGCACGGATAGAACAGGAGGGTGGTGCCCTTCAGGCACACCCAGTAACCCTTCCATCCCCTCTTCCTCGCAAGCTCGATCTGGTGCTTCTTGCGAAGGAGCCATTTCTTAACGCTCAGGAACCTACAGAATAAAACGTAAAGGAAATGGTCAGTCGGGCATAATAACAGTGACATTACAATAGGGTGGCGTGGGTGACCAAATGTCACGGGTACATGGGCCGGGAGGGGCTCTGTTGGCCCTGGAATGTTTCCCAATATAGAAAAAATAAAGATTTTTCTTTAGCGATATCAATTTTGTATCCTTATTTCTGAATGTCTTTCCAGTTGACCATTATTGTTGAGCAGAGTTATTTAAAAAGCCAAACCTTTTCAACACATTCCTGATAATTGATTAATACAAAAATGCAATTAATACAACTCGATAAGCCTTAAAATGGGCTTCAGTTTTAATTAAAGGCGTATGTATTAGTTGGGTGAGTGACCATCGATAATATTTTGCCGCGGGCCCCTCCGCTCCTAGTCACGCCAATGCATAATAACGGATTCATCGGAAAGCGACCCTACAATCGGAAATGTACAACTTCAAAGCAGTTCAAGTGCCACGTTTTACTTTTTAGCTTATATAACACACTTATTTTGTCGTAACTTTGTGGGAAAATAAGAAAGGACGAAAAAACTATGCGGTTAGGCTTCAGAGAATTTTGCGCCAAAACAAAATCTGTGGATGATAAAAGAAGGCTTTCTTTCTTTTTTATTTCATCGTCATATTATTTACTAATACTACTTCAGCCATGCAGGAGCTATGGGTGCGCAGACGTCGATTTAACTCAAAATTCTAAAAACAAAGATCCTCATTAATATAAAATTGTGAAAGAATAGGAAGGGTTAAGGGTGATGAACCTCGGCATGAAGTGTCCCTTCTGTAATATATTTTGGTAAAACGCATCTCAGCGTGCGTCAATCGACCACTCTTTGGCCAATAAATACATTATAATGAAAAATGTGCTACCAGAAACATTTCAGATTATACTGAATATTTAAAACTATACAACACTGAAGTAAGATGTGCACAAGTGTTTTTACCTTATTAAATTAGTATATTAGACGGGAATTAATAAAAATAACATAATTTGAAGAATAAGGTAATACAAAAATGTTACATTAAGTAAACCTTTTAGTGAAAAATGAATTATATTCACGACCTAAGTTTCGCTTAGCGTCATCATCAGGTGATGATGATGAAGCTGAGCAAGCGGAAAAATAACTAGTGTTGTTATTTGTCAATAGTAAAATATTATTTACATACAGGCCATTGCAAACATTACTTAGAGGTGCATCACGGAGATTAAATTTCTGAAGTTAAAAGCGACTTTTTTTGTGCGAGTTTTTATTCTTTTATTGCACAAGCTTGACGAACAAATCAATTATCGTACTTGAACGAGTCAAAAAAATGTTTTTACTATTACCGTCTTGTAGACGGAGCTTATTTTAGCGGGGAATCTATATTAATATATTTTTTAAAATATAATCCTCTGACAAACCATTCAAAGAAAAGCATTAACGCAAAATTCCGTGCAAAACTTGTCCTATTATATAGAGTAAATATTGCAACCGCCGACGTTGTCAAAGGTGAAAGTGTGCAGTTTGTAATCGGAACGATTTCACTGTTCTCCGCGGTGAATTCCATCGTATGGAACGAAACGAGCCGTCTGTTAAATCACCGCTTCGCCGCAAAGATATATTTTAACGTATTTGTCGGAAAATTTTAATTGAAATACCATTAAAGCAAATAAGTGGGACTATAAATGCATTACGGTCCGAGTGATGGGGCTGTAAACAAAATTGGAAAAGTGAAAAGAGCGAGGCAGAAAAACAACTGGGTCAGTTCCCGAAAAGATACGTTCGATGCAAAAACGTAAACCGATACGGTCCTCTTGTTGTCGGTATAAAAAAAACCCCGCCGGAATGGCGTGCTTAACGCGATTAATATTGAATTAGTAAGGACGTGCTTTTGAATATTTCAGTCCATTGGAAGCGGATCGATGCGCCGCCCGAAATTATTCGACACGCGGCGAACGAAAATAAAAATCCCCTTCTGGACTTTTGAAAAGTGTAGCAGTTCCCGATATCAGTTATAAATGAGCACGATAAAAAATTCTTGACTATAGCGACTGACGTAACAGTTTTTGCGGGAATTTTTTTAGTCCGGGATAAAGAGAGACCGTAAACACGAGCAGCGGATAAACATAACCCGTCGCTCGTTTCTCGTTCTGTCTAGTGAATTAAAAGGGTCAATCTTATTTACGACTGCGGCGGTCGCTCAGATGGACATACACAGGGCCGTATTTACTGCAGGACTCGTGATTAAAAACGACTAGGAATTACTTTTTTTTAAACCCCTTGTGTTGGAATAACGAGTGAGGCTCGTGATCCAATCTGCTTGGCAAAAACGAGTGAGACTCGTGTTTGGATTTATCGGCTTCTAGTCGTGAAATTTCTAGATACGCTCAATGATGTGAGAAGAGCCTTAATCCTTGATCTCGGTAGTATCTATGCTCAAGTTGGCAAGGCTGCATATCTTGAAATTCACGTCCTGGAAGAGAAAGATTTAAATTCCAACACAAGAAGTTAATAGCGTGTAAATTCGCACATACAATACTATGTATAACACGTATATTCACCCACCCAGTCCCAAGCCTGATTTGTTTGTATCTTTTGTAGATATCGACTCTTTTTTAACGCCATGTTCTCTACATACGCTTCCGTTGAGTCTTCCATTTCACGAAGGTTGCAATGGCGGATACAAAGAGGAGGGTAATAGGTAATTATCCACCCTAAGGGAGATGATTATTATTCATTAAAATATCATCAATTAATTTTACATTGTGTGCATTCTAGAAATATTTTGCAAATATCTAAGCAGTGTGTAATAAATGCTGTAGGTATATTTATTATGAAACGGTATTATTTTGCATAAATAAGTTTCATTAAATATATTTGTTTTCTTATTACCACTCCAAGCTATGTACCTAGATCCGCTCCTCCTTGGTGGTTCAAATTTCTTCTCGATTCTTGAGCATTGAGATTTTTCTAAGATGTATGTTATGTTTTATCATTCATTCAGCGTGCATTAGCTTGGACTAATCTTTTAATTCTTATTTTAATGTTCGTAAATTTTTTTGTTTTTTGAACGCGGAAGCATCGTATCAATTATGCGGTTTGTTTCATAGGAATGAAGTGCGTTAGTAGTCGATAAAATTAAAAATATTCTTTCAGCGAATACCCGTTCAATTTATCTAATATTAATTTAATATTTCTTTAATACCGAGTTATTTTCGAACGAAAATTTCCGCTTGATGTAAACAACACCATATTTAAATAACGCAAAGCGAACGAAGATATAATTCATTTGCATAGTTATTTACGTCGCATTCGAGCCAACTGTATTTCAAAACATACAATCAGTTAGTAAGGAGATTGAAAGCTACAAAAGTTGTTGAGGTGGTGAGGCGTTGGGCCAAATTTATGCCCACCCAAAGACCTAAAACCACTTTCATGACTCAGCTACGCTGGAGCGAGTAAAATTTCATTAGCAACACTATGGCGCTCCAAGAGCTCATCAAGTACGTACTTTTCCAATAAACGAATTTCGGATACCTTATGACGCCAACTCCTGGGGTAGCAACCCGATTAATTGGCCCTTTGCGAAGCCATAACGTCTACATAACCACCCAAACGAGGATTTTTCCGCGACAAAACTTGCGCTCTCCTCCAAAATTTTCCATTTATTATTTATTCAAAATTCCTCTCACTTGATGAGGTAATCTACCGCACTTGATTGAGAAGCTGAGGATAGAGATATGCTTTTTGCTTACGTGGAACCAAGCGCTTCGAATTTAATTTGGCAAAATGCACGGAGAGAATGACAATCAGGCAAGTTGCCATCACTGTCAGAGAATTGAAAAGTTTAATTTTATCGATCTCTAAGAGACTTAGTAATGATTGTTAGAGTTTATAGTAATGAGAGCTACAGAAAGACGCAGGAAAGAACGACCTACTGTATAAGATTGCATTTTCAAAAAGTTTCCATTGCGGATGATTGAATTATGGATTGTTAACATGGTTGATACTTGAATGAAAATGACGATTTTGCCACCAATATGTTACGAGTGGATAAACTATTTGATAATCTATCAGTAACTTCCGTTAGAAAGGTTTCCATCAGAAGGTGTGGAAATCACAGAAATTAAAGCAGTGTGAGAGGCTATTTCATCTTTGAAAATTTTACAAACTCATCGAAGATGTCAAAAAATCTTCCAGTAAGAGCATTTTTGAGAACCAATAATTGTTTTCGATAAAGTTTGGGTTGAAACCTTTTTAAATATTAAAAAATAAATTTACGACGAAAAACAACTCCGAATTAACGCAATGTGTTGACAGTATCATAGCTGCTGCCAGCATATGCCCTCTTCTAAAAATAACTACCTTAACATATAAGACCGGTTCGCAGAACTTATATTACTGTGCTCTTTCACGTATATTTACGTATACTTTGGGAAGTAGAAAAAATTCGATTATTTACTGTGACGTATAAAAATTTTTTATATGATGTTATACACGGTATGGCTGACAATTTCTTCAAAGAAAAATCAAGGTAAAATCATTACTATAAGCGGCACCATTAATTTATGTTAGTGCTAAATAAACGATAAGAAATCATTGTTGCGTTATAAAACAATAGCTAAAATAAAATACAAGTATATTGATCCAACAAATTAGAGGTATTTTTATATCGGTAATTTATTCCTCTCGGTCCTTGCACTAGGAACAAAAGATATTCAGACAATACTCTGCCTAACGACCGATACTGCACATTTATGAACGCGCCTCCTCACTCAGCCTCTTAGGTTGTAGGCATTTACATTTAAATTAAGGTTTCTCTCCTCATTTCTCAACCCTAGCGTACGAAGCCAAAATAAATACGCCACGACGGATTATTGTTTCACAAAGACGTTAAGCAAAATGGCGCCGAACAATCGCAGACGAACAACGGCAGAAATAAGAGCTTCAAAGAGCGAGATGGCGAAAGCGCAGGGTTTTTTTTTTTGTGCGCATAATATATTCGGAGAGAGGAAAAAAGAATTTTTCGTCACGGGATACGAAAAAAAAGGCGGGAAAAAACTCTGCCCGCCCGTCATCTTGCGCGCATGCGCGCTGGGCTCTCTTTCCATTTGAAATGGAATGCTCTTGAACATGGGTCGGAGGAAGATCAGTTATTGCGTCATCACAGGCCTTGGGGTGGACAGGATTGTGGAAGAAAGTGGCGCGCATGTGAGTGGAATGGGAGGAAGAAAGGGAGGGGGGGAAGAGAGAGAGAGAGAGGCTGTGGAGAGAAGGGAGGAGAAAGTTAGAGGGGGTGAGTGGAAGGGGTGAGCGGAGAGAAATTCATTCTCCCGGTAATTCTCTTGGATTAGCGGCGTAGAAAATTGAAAACAAGAGAAGCATAATGTGGGACGAAGGGAAAAAACAAGCGCGATAATATGACGCCGCGTCCATTTTCGCTACGGAACGCAAAAAAAGGAAAGGCGAAAAGAGAGAGAGATGGAGAGAGAAAGGGGGCCGGAGGAGGGGAATCACGAGAGGAAAATATGAGGGATGAAAAAAATAATCCTTTTTCGGTCTCGTCATATTTTTCCGTCCCTCATTTGCGGCGCTTATTTTTTTGTTTTGTACTTTTGAACCGATCGCATTTCCATTCTCCTTATGGCGAAAGAGAGAGATAGAGAGGGGGGGAGGGGAATGACAGGACAAAATTCGCTCGCGGTTGACCCGACCCGACATTTGACGTCAAGTGCCGGGATCAAGCGTGGGACCAGCGTCGCCTATACGCGAGTAACACACGTCACGCCGCGCCGTGAAAATTTCCGCCGAGTGGATCCCGGTGTCCGGGCAGAAACGGGACCGCAAGGGGGTTACAAAAAATCGTCTAAATATAGTTTCGTTAGGTAAAAGCACGCGAAAAAAGAAACGACGGAAGAAGAAATGGATGACACTGTTTGCCGAAACCCACTGATTAATAATTAAACGTATGCTTTCAACAAGTCATTTTATTATTATTAAACATATCATTAACTAAAACGACTATGCAATTAAAATTAGTCGGCGTTTTCGTGGAAGGTTTAAACGCCAGCGTTAATGCATTAACTTAATTTGAAAGGGTTCGGCAACAACGTGTACATTAGTGAAGGTGAGGGGATTTTTAGTTGCTCTATGTATGAAAACAATTTATTTTTCTTGCATCTCATCCAATTTTTGTTCGGTTTGAAATGCACGGACTTTATCACAACATGAAACATACATTCAACACTACTATTCAATAATATCGAATTTACACGCTAATTCTTCATTATTTTATTCAGAATATCCTTCAACGAATCCAATGAGTTTGAAAACTAAGAGTCGCATTTGAATATATTAGAGGAAATTTAAAATAACATTTAAAAACACTAAAATAAATAATAAGACGGGGATCATCTAGGAAACATTTGAAAACAACAGAATAATCGTCTTCCTAGTATTGAAAATGTTAATAGTAATAAATATAGTAATAATATAAATGAATACTTAGTTTTAAGCAAATGGTATGCATAAATGGTTGATTTGGCGGCCCATTAGGAAAGGTTTGTTTTAATGTGTATAAATAGATTGCGTACCTTACCTATTTATTAAATCATAGTATCAATCTTCTTTATTAAGCAATCACTTAAGAACTCGACGAAGAAATGTTTTTATGCTCATGAGTCAACGAGGTATCTGACCCGATGAAAAAATAAATTAAACTTTTAACAGTTTCAAATATTTTAACATTAAACCATACAGGAAATGAAACCTTTATCACGGCTATTGAGCTCATAGATATTTCTAGTCCAGTGGAGATGATATGATGAAATAGTTAAAAAAATAATTTTCAGTCGTAAAAAACAATCGAACTGAGTTCATTGCACGACATTATGTTGATTTGTTTTCTCGCAGAATCTGTTTATTAAAAGGGATTAAACGGAGAGTTTCGTATTTATTATTATCTCTCCCGTTGTTCCAAAAATAAAAGCTATGGCATATAACGGTGGTGCCGAACGTTTTTGCCTCTATGGAGAATAAGCCATTTCTGCAATCATCGCGAGTTACAGTAGTCCAATTTCATCCTCTTTGCGGACCACACCCAATCGAAAATATAGTTGAAAAATAATTTAAGGAAACTAAAGGGTTTAGTTGTGGGTCAATATTGCCTGATGCTTTTTAAATTTACTATTATTATTACGGGAATAGACGGATGAAGATGAAATATATTGTTTTTATAATATAATATTGTCATTTTATACTAAATTGTGTCCTTTAATTGTTTATGTGGCCCGCGAGTCGTAGTTTAGGCATCATTGGCACATAGGATGAATGAAATTGAATCCTTATTAACGATTGGGTTAATGCAGTCTTAGCGTTAACTGATCAAATCAAGCCGTTTCTAAAAATTTCAATACGGATAAAACTTCGGCTATTTCAAATCTTCCCAAGCAGCCGATCTGAACGACCGACATGGATGCAGCAAAGGGAAAACGTATTAGATCCTCGAATTATCAATTTACAAAGATTCGCCGTTTAATATTCGCTCTCGCGATTCCAGGAATGGTATCCATGAAACTCAATGCATTAAAACGACGACCAATGCAAGAACTCACGTGTCTCTGATTTTCCGGTCGGTTCACTTTGAGCGATAAAGATATCACGGAGAGCGAACCACTTTGAGATGAAACATTTACCCATACCAAGTTAAAAGTTCCGAAGTGCCTTTTTGCGTGTAATTGAAAAAAAAAACTAGACAGAGAAGTGGCGTATAATTTCCTTCCCCGGCAAGCACTCAGGGCTGTCTTGTCCAAGAGGCCTTGATCACGGCGCTACGTGGATTATTGGCATGCAGAGAGGGATAGAGAAGATAAGGTTGTAGAGGATTTCAGGGGATCGTGTCTCTTCACCCGCTTGCGCCGACCATGTACAATACTGCCAGGGAAAATCGCGTTTCCATGTTCGATTCGATTAAAATAAGGTTACGGCGCAGTTAATTTAATAATTCCCATTAATTAAAAGGAAAAGAAAAAGTCTCCGAATTGTTTCCATTTTCTTACTTTCAATCAATCTATTTCACGTTTTGGTACAGTTAAAAATATTAAATTAACATAGCAGGAAATGCTTCCTTCATCTGTAAAATTCTCTTATCAGTATGCAGACGGTTAAAATGCCTTTTAAAATCATTTAAATTTAGGGTAATTAAAACAATGGCTATAATATGTGCACGAAAGTATTTATGAAAAAATATAACCTGGGAACTTCATCCACTGGTTAAAAGTTACTTAACAAGAAGGTCTGTATAAAAAGAATTAGGGACTATTGAAGGAGAGGGGAAGGCAGAAAAGGAAATACCTTCAGTACATATCATCTTGCTCAATTAGTTTTCACATTAAAGCAAAATTAAAACATTAATTAAATGAAACCTGGATAATGGTTTAAAATAAATGATTCATAGCAGCCTTTACGGGGAATTTTGTAATTTTCCTATATTGTGACGGAGTACCACGCAGTCAAGGCTTCGCCCGTGGCTTTTATTTTAATCTCTCATCTCTCAGACCTAGATTTCGGATGCAGGAACTAAAAAAGATCGATTACCGAAACGCTTTTTGGCCACGTGATTAATTGTTCGACGGCGGCGCAGGCTGGTCGAATAAACACTGCGTGTCCCCCCTCCCCCTTCCTTCAACCGACATCTAAAACTCTCGAACAGTCCGACGCTCTCCAGAAATACGCAACCGTGAGTAGCCGCAGGGAATTACAAAGGAACTCTCAGCACAAAGGGAAGAGTATGACCTGACGTCGTAAGGACCCCGAGGGATGGCCGAGGGGATAATCTAGACAGCGTGGGTGGGAGTCCACCCGTTGCGTCCGATCGATTCTTCACCCTCAGGTGACGGAGTCCCTCCCCATCCCTCCCCCCTCTCACAACCTTTACTTACCCCACTCTATCTCACCCCCACCCCTCTTTCCCACTCTCTCGACGCGAATGATCTGCGAGTTTCTGCCGCACTGGAGAGATTCCGGAGTTCCTATTCGCTTCAGTTCATTCCACTCACTACCGTGCCATTTCCATGCAGCGCCGTGATACTTTTCTTTCCTTTTATCCTCCCATCCGTTCCCGTCCATTTCCGTTCATCTTTGATCATTCCCATCCGGTCCCGATATTTTTCATCCTTTTCACAACCCGCTTCTTCAATATATATATATATATATATATATATATATATATATATATATATATATATATATATATATATAAATAAAGGACGTTAAACAGTAGCCCCCTTGGTGCTCTTCGCAAAGAGTAGGCAAATGCCGGCACCGGGTTTCCCTCCTTCCTTGTGTGTGTCCGGTGTGGAAGGCAACGGGAAACCACCACACCGTGTATATATATTCCTTAGTCAACCAATCAATGAATTGGTAGTACCTGTCGTAAGACAGAACACGAATGAATGAATATATATAAAAAAGCGGTCCAATTCATTTATTTATTTTTTTCGGAGTTCCAATCCGGCACCATTAATTCTCCGGCCCTAAAATGCCTATTTACATGCAGTACTGCTAATTCCCATCCAATCTAGATCAGCTCTCTCCCGAAGCCTCTCGTTGCGTTGTTTGCTGTTCTATCCAGATCCATTTTCCTATCTCTTGTTCCATTCTATACATTTCCACGCGTTTCTCCCATCCCCAAACCATTCCCATCCAGCGCCTAACGATTACCAACTATAGGTTTCCCTCCGTTACCGCATAGTTGCCGGAGGATTCCGTACGATCCGGATGCAACCCGTCTGGCGCCGTTGTATTCTAGCAGTCCCCTCTTTTCCGTTCTCGTACATTTCCGCCCGTTATAGTTTAAGCCCAGGACTGTTCCCATTTTCGGTACGGACTCCTTACCGTTCGCGCACGCAATGGAATCGACCCGTCGCCTCATTTGTCCGCACTCGGAAAGAGTCAGAGAAGGAAAGAAGTGCGCCACTCGGATGGTTTCGGCGCTGATACCCTCGTGCACCACCGGCAGTGAGGGACCGTGACCGCCGACGAGGACTATGGGTAGTCAAACGCTAGAGAGCGGCGCTGGCAGCCTTCCTCTCCCTGAATCGGAAAGAGAGAAGCTCGTCGAGGCGGGAAAGGGTTCGATAAGAGAAAGATATATAGAGAGAGAGAGAGAGCGGGGCTTTTGTTTGCTCCGGATTACTTACTGGGTCGGGAAGATTTTCGACGCGGGAAACAGACGGCGTTCCTTGTTGGAGGGTTGTTTTGTGTGTGTGTGTGTGTTAGCCTTAAGGAGATAATGAGAGGAATGAAGAAGAGTTGGGCGAGGTGGTTGAAGAGGAAGACGATGGATAAGGATGGAGCGGAAGAGAGAAAAGATGAGGAGGGGAAGGGGAATATGGTTTACGCTGAGGAAAAGGAGAGGAGGGAGGGGAAAGTAAGGGAGGAGTGGGAGGATGAGAAAGAGCAAGAAGGTTTACGTTAAGGAAGTGGTTCCCCAATCATTTATCTTTATCTACCACTCATTAAATTTATACATTTTTCTGTACCACCTACTACCTCAAAAATAAATAGAAAATTTTTTTTATTGTTATGAAAAAGTCACAACAGCATTAACAATGAACAAAAAAATTATGAAATATAAAACAAGAAGTAAAATAAACTTGTTCTCACAACACAACAGCAGTTTTAATGCAGCTGGTGTACCAAATAAAAGGCTTCATTTACCAATAGCGGTACATGTACCACAGATTTTGGACCACTGCGTTAAGGAATAGAAGAGGAAGAGAAAGTGAAGGAAGATAGAGGAGGGAGGGAGAGGTGGAAGAGAGAAAGATGGAAGATCGAGGAGGGAGGAAAGAGAGGGGGAGAGGAAGAGAGAGGAGGAAGAGAAGAGAGGAGTTTGAAGTGGAGGGGGAGGAAGAGGAAAGGGAGGGAAAAGAATAGAGCGGGAGGGGAAGAGGAGGAGTGGAAATCAGAGCAGAGGAATGCAAAGGAGAAAAGAGGAGTACGAGGAAGACATGAGCATAGGAGTAAGGCAGAGAAGGTAAGAGGAGTTGGAGAGCAAAAAAACAGGTGGAGAAAGAGAGGGAGAACAAGAGGACAAGGAGACTGAGGAAGAAGAGTAACAGGGAAAGCAAGAGGAAGTGTAGGAGAAGGAAGCAGAAGAAGAGATGAACATAGGAGTAAGGCAGAGAAGGTAAGAGGAGTTGGAGAGCGAAAAAACAGGTGGAGAGAGAGGGAGAACAAGAGGACAAGGGAATTGAGGAAGAAGAGTAACAGAAAAAGCAAGAGGAAGTGTAGGAGAAGGAAGCAGAAGTAGAGTCGAGTGCACACACACTCTCTCTCTCTATCCCTATCTCTCTCTAGAATGTGAGCGGGGCGCGAATCTCATCACAAAGGGACTGAAAGGCGATCGGATTCATGGTGGTGGGGGGGGGGAAGGAGGAGGAGAGAGCGCGCAGCAGGAAGGGAGGTGCTCCAGAGGAATTAGCGACCATCCGGAAGGGAAAAAGGAGAGTCTTAACGAGGATGCGAAAAGAAACGAATTTTCGCAGAGGAGGATAATTCAGAACGGGTCGTTTTTTGAAATAGGTTTCTTTCTTTCTTGACGCCGTAAATTAAAATGAGGCGTAAAAAATTGCGGAGTCCAATTAAGGGAGGATTTTCGTTGCTCCGCAGTCGGTTTTTTTTCCCGAACCTTAAGAAGGAGAATAAGTCACGCACGCGTTTTTCGCCTCTTTCTTCCTGATGACAGAAACCGCAACTTTTGTTTGGAGAAAAGGTGCGGGCTATTTTAATGAAGAGATTTTTTTCTTCGAAATTCGAGGGAAAAAATATTCTCATAAGCCCGATTGTAAGTGAACATCTGACGAGACGGTTTCGACTCATCTAATTTCTGGCGGTCTGCGTTTAAGACAGTAAAAAATTTCTGGAGATAAAGGAACGTATTCAACTGATGGAAATTTTCTCTTAATCTTTTACGATTCGGTGAAAACTGTAATGCGACGCAAAACTTATAAGAATTGGGTCACTTTTTGATCCTCGAGGAAATGTAATCAGCGTACCTGCGAAAGGCGGACAAAGCTCTTTTAATATAACAAAAAATGACAGTAAAAATAATTTCTATGCGCCCATAATAGAAAACTTAAGTACAGAACCCCATTTTTTATACGCTCGAATATAGGGTGATGGGATTATAAAATGACATAATTGAAGTTTATGTTTGGTGAAAGTAAGAAATTAAATTTGTATGCAAATTGATTATGGCTACACACATATAATAATAAAATATGTCTGTGTGTGTTTCTGTAGCAACCGTAACTCATCAGACAATATTTGGCAGCAGCTTCAAGTTGTTCATGAGAGTTGCAGTGCTAAATATAATTTAAATCGACCCACGGGATCGAGGGGTCTTAATGGAACGGTCAGTCCAAGTTTCGGTTTTTTTAAGATGTCCCAGCAACCAATTGACCGATTTTGATGAATCCCCCACCAATATCAATGTTAAACCAAGAAACGTAGACACTTAAAAATTGGTACACATACTAAAGAGACGTTGAAGATGTGCACCTCGGTGCCAGAACTTTGATTTCTATATTTAATTTGTTCATACCAAATAAGGGGAAATATTGATTACTTATCTCGAGAGTACCTTGAGTTTGAATGAAAATATTAGCGAGTAAAATGTGCATGGAAAATTCGAAACTGTGAGCCAGGGGCAAAGCCCGGGTAATTCTTTAGTTAGTTATAAAAGGTTTGAAAAATCAAATGCGCATTTTGGCTTCAAAGAAGTCGTCATCTGTGGTGATTGCCCTATAGCAGATTTAAAAAAAGAATCTCTAATTTGCAGTCAAAATGCAAATTTAATTTTCCTAACCTTTTCTATGACTGTTAGAAGGACTTAGTTAATTTGATTTTAGCCGTAAGTTGAGTTCCATAATTCCCTTTCAATATTTTTGCAAAGCTCTCCCATTAATATTTACTATATTATATAATGATATTGTATATGAACAAAGTCAAGACAAATAATATGTACTGAAAATTTATATATTCGGATTTATATATTCATACCGGTCAATGAAATGTCGTATTTAAAAAACCCTTGGAATCCGAATAAAGACCTTTAATGTGTAACTCGACGAAATCTTCTTGTCGCAAGTTGAATTTAAAATTTTTTCCCCTCCAATTCCCGGACCAAACCATCCTCTAAACGACTTCCCAAACTATTTCTTTTTATTAGGCCACATTTTTTTCTAACGGGAGGGAAATAAATCACTCTTCCTTAACTTTGGGAATTACGTGGGAACCGCCGCGGGTTGCGTGAAGATCCAGAGCAACTTTTCGAGAAGTGGCTCAAAAGTTTCGGACACGAAGAAAAAATACAAAACGAGTCAATTTCTTCACTTCACGCTGCGAGAAAACTTGTCCATCGATTTCCATCGCTCTCACCACGGGACCGGGAAAATGAAAAACATTAGACAATCTCGGGAGGAAAGGCAGCCCGCGGTTCGCACCCTTGTCTTGCAGCAATTTTCAATATTCCTTACATGGCTGAGATTTCATTTGTCTTCCCGAGACTGACTCTGTTATTGCTCTGTCAATGGGTTGTTTTCTTCTGAGGCACTTTACTGCGCGAACAACTTTTTCCATACCGTCGATCCATCTCAAGAAACCACTCACGAGCTGAAGAGAGAGATATGTACACGAGAGGTACAGCAGGGATAGATTTTTCACCATGTTTTGATGTTCTTTTTCATGATATTTCTTCTCCTTGCTATTTTTACGAATACCCTATGGACCAACTATCCTTATATTCAACTACATAAAGAAAACTTATCAATATTATATGTAAAAATAAACGAAAATTAAAACATAGGATAGCAACAAGTAATAATATAAGAATGAATTTTTATAAATAACTTTTATATAGATAATGACTTTATATGCATAAACGTAATGTTGTTTTCAATAACTTAGGTTATATTATTTAAAATATTTATACTGAACTTGTTTGAAGCACATATATTTATTCAGCACTTGCATATTCATACTTAATTCGGTAAAAATTTACTATCGGCTGTAACGGGAGTATATTCACAAACTTTTTCTCGTTTTCCATATATTCTAATGAAATCGTACTATAATAATAATCATTTATTTAACACAAACAGATTTCTTCAAGTTACATGTGTTATAATAGATATACAACAAGCACATACGACCATGCCCCCGGCGGGATTCGAACCCGTGACACTGGCATTGGGAACTAGACACGCTAACCACCCCTCTGCCAAGGCCGGCAAGCGTGAGTTTGTCTGTCCGGATTCTGATTGACTGTCGAGAAGCGACAGCCCTGCTCTAACAATAAACGATACACAATATAAAAATGCATGAAAATTTACGGCGAATATTATCGGGGAATCATATTTATATTCGGAATCAATCACAACATAAATTATTTTTTTATTATTTCAAGTAAATATAAACATTTATGTTGCCTAGGAAATGCCAATCAATGAATAACAGTGAAAGAAAACATCAGTATTGTTGCGAATAAACTGAAATGAAGATAATAATTTATTTTGCACGTTAAATAAATAATTATGCTAATGAAGTCAGATACAGAGATTTGAATTGATGAATATTTGAAGGACTTTGAGGACATTTTCTGGGAAAGATGAGTGTCCTTAATCTTTAGCTAAAAAGAGAAAAAATATCTAAATTTATTTGATGAAATCACGTTTTGCATCCACTAAAAAGTAAATAAATCGCTATTTCTATTTTGAGGCAAAGGTAGATCCCACCCTATTAAGACTCCAATAGAACAGTTCAACCATTAAAATAATCTTTTGATAATTGCCTCCACAGTTCACCGGATATTGCTATATCACTGATATACGTATATACTCGTATTTCGTAGGACTCACGAAGAAGTATCCCAAAGAAATATTCAAATCTCTGTATAGAAATATAAAAGAATAGTTAATGAAGGCTGACAAACAAAAATAATACTTCTAAATACAAGTATTGCATCAAGTATCATTGAAAATAATAAAAATAGACTTTCTAGTATCAATCTTGACCTAATCAAGACCACTGTCTATCTATATCTCCCTCCTTATGTCTCCTTCTCTATCTCCTTCTCTCTCACTCCCCCTCTCTTCCCCTCTATCTCTCCTTTCTTTCTTTCTTTCTCTCTCTTCTCTTTCACATACTAAAACATTCAAAGCACGCTTTCCTTAGGAATATAGTATAATGCTTGAATGGACAATACAATCCCGAGGTTTAACAATGACACGGTCGGCAAGGCAACATATCATTAAAAAGCTTAAATTCTTTCAATGAATCTGATTTAAACGCATAACTCGAGCGATTTCGAATTGTAGGCAAAATTGAAGATAATAATACGAAACGTCATTTATTTTTCTTTAAAACGTTTCAGGTCTGAAGATTGTAGGTCATTATTTTTAATTTTAATTTGCAAAAGAGTAAAAGACTGTAAGTCGAAAAATCGATTTTTACGTGTTATCTTATGAGAAATAGAAATTATCTACTGGAGTCGAACAGTTATTTTTGTGGAGATTTGTATTAAACCTTCAAATAGACGAAAGAAATAAGTTATTCGCTTCGCGCTTTTTATGAAGCATCGAAATTATTGTTGTGGCAACGTCAAACGTAATAGATTGCAACTTAATTAATTAGAGATAAGTTTGATTGTATGGTTCACCCGTGTGTATTTCAGGCAGAAAATTTTGGATTAAAAAAAAAGTGGCAACCTCAAGAGTGCACCAGTCCTTTTGAGTGTTACATTTGTGCCAAAGTTGAGGAATAAATCCAGGTTAGATTTTTATTTTAGATTTTAGCCCACGCGGCTTAACCATCCTGGCACCTGGAGGAAAAACAACAAATATTGTTTACAAGGAATATTATAAACGAAAGATAAAACTATGATGATATATTACTATTTTAGATTATTTTCAGACAATTGAGATGCTCACTAAATATCATGATTACACTGATTAAAACATTTAAAACTTTACCCTAAGTACATTTTCATATTTGAAGACCCAAATTTTCGAAAACCTGGCAGGGCATGAAGAAAGCTGTGCGCAGTGGTGGAATTATCTACGATAAACAGAGCTTCGTCTTCCTCATGACTATTAATTTACACCTATCTCTAGAAACTTGAAAACTTTTAAGGGTATAAGTTTACTGTTAATTGAGATATATGACCTGAAAAGCAACAAAACAAATAATCGTTGTATGCTGTTACCATTTGGGATGTTAGCCAAGCCTAATAAGCATAGTTAATAAATAAAATATTTGCTTCCTCAATCTGCGTTGGACTGAATCGGGAATTCATCTCTTTCTCTCCATCTCTATCTATCTCTCTCCCGGTCGTATTTTTGCTTCGTTTAATTTAGCACAACTGCGGATTTCAATTTTCGCTTCCGCTGAAAAGCCGCTTCCTAGCAAATAGTCGAGTAGTTTTCGCCGTAGAAATGTACACTCGTTTCGAAACAAGTTAATTCTGTGCCAAATTCCCAAGATGAGCGTCACAAAGGCCTACTGATGTTCAACATGTCCATATTGCCCCAACAGTATCTACACGATGTATTTGTTAATTTTTTGTTCTCTTTTTCCGTCGCAAAGGAGTAAAACACGTAACTACTCGGCGATAAACCGGATCCGGTGATATCTTTTTGGAAACTTCAAATGGAGTCATTTAATAATCGGTTCTTAAAATTTATGTGCTCGGTTACGCATTAAAGTGTTAAAGCTGGAAAGTGAAAGGTTCTAAAAGAGTGGATCGTAATCATTCAGTTGATAGAATGAGAGTTTGGTTAATGAAAATAATTAAATTTGGCTGGATCAAAATTTTTTACCCTATCATATATTCATTAAATATTATTATCCAGAGAGGACTGCCATTTATCTCCTCTTTCTATGGATTGTTACTAAATTTCTGAGATAGAATAAAAAACAAAAATCTAATTTAGGAAAAATACCAAGCAGTGCATAATCGGAACTTATCACTCAAATAAAAATGCGAACGGGGGAAATATTCATTGAATAATATGAAAGTAAAGTAAATTGAAGAGTAAACGAATACCGCCTTTTCGTGTACCGTCTGCACTAGGTAATTCCCTAACCACTCCCATCAAACAAAAAGAAAACAAAAACGTTTCAACTTATCTGCATGTTAGTCCTGGGCTATGAGCATATTCCTCTTCCCTCTTGGCTCATATTTTTTGGATAAACTCATGCACACGCCATATGGGACCAAAATCGTTAACGGGGGAATTTTCCAGCAAAGCCTTTCCAACAGAATTGGTTTCTTCGTCATGTTACAAACCGAAAACAGCCTTCTCCATTTGGGGAAATCCCTTACCAAAGGGTGCGCCGAATGGTAATTAAGTTCTTATTCATTAAGGGCAAAATATAAGCCATCAATTAACAAGAGTCTTAAACGAAATATAGGTAGGTAGGTATTCCGCTGAAGTGCAGGATATGACTCATATCATGAGTTGTACTCAATGATTATTTCAGTAATATAGGTCATATATTAGAAAAATATTGAATTTTCTGAAAAGTAAGTATTAGCAACTATGATTCGAGTCCATTGCTGTTCAGTTTAAGCAGGTATTAGCAGGATTATCATAAGTTTTTAAAAACTTAAAGCTGAAAAAATAATCTGGTATTTCAGTACATTGATAACATTAATTTATTGTGTAGCAATAAAGTCAATCAAGTGACGAACTTATTATATACCACGTAACATCAAATGGTTCAATTCATAAATCAATCATTAAAATGCAATATTCCAAAGAAAATGATAGTATAGTATTTAAAAGTCAAAAGGTTATTTATATCCGAACTACTTTGTCGCAAATTTTTATAGTAAATTCTCTTTGAAAACTAGGATTTCGACAAAACAATACTAATTGCATCTGAATTCTGATTATTACTAATAGATTAGTATTAATCAGAATTCAGATGCAATTTTACCAATAAACAAGCAGAGTGATTAAAATATTTGATTTAAAGACTTGAGAGAATTATGGGTATGAATTTGGAATGAGGGAATACCTCTATAATCCCGTTCATATTCTAACCAAGGACCACAAAAAATGTTTTTAGAGTCTATAAACAAATTCACACGTGATAACACGTTTAATAAGGTCACGAAAATAACAAAATCATAACTGAAGACAGACTAGAAAGAAAACTAAAACCTGTGACACATGATGACGAAAAATATGCAACACAACTCTGCTATTATCCAACATTATTTTAGCGATTAATCTATTTTTAATGCCATATATCTCATAACTTTTTCATGCAAATAATACTAAAAAGTAGGAGATATAAGCCAAAATGAATTGATTGGAACTTTAAAGAGAATCAGATCATATATCGCCATAAAACGGTTTCTATTTTTGAATAATTTCAACGAGATCTTGGGAAAATCTTTGTATCCTTCGGCAAAATGTCTAACCAACCCCTTGGAAATTTTAGTCTGCTGCGCTTGATTGGAGTGTCTGACGAATTCTAATCTTTCCGCCTTTTCATCAAGAGATAAAGCTTTCGAATAATCTCTCCGTATTGATCGCCTTTCGTTCGTGTTCCCGCATCTCACGTCCAAATAAAACTTATTTCGATTGCGTCCGGCCATGCTTATATGATGCCTGTTATTTTCGCCAAGGCAAGCGAGTTTGAATCGTCAAGCGAACACCTTTGAAAATCGACCGATGAAAATCTTGACGAAATTTTCAGAGAGCGTAAATTTCTTCCTGCCGTACGAAGAGATATCTAAAAATGGCATACGCAATTTTTTTAAATTTAAACCAAAAATGCAAGGGGATATAAACTCTTGCGCCTCCGTGTAAATGTAAAAATTTTAGCGTTATATTTAGAAATGGAAAAAAAGTTTACAATAGATTTGAAAATTTTGTCTTGATCCTTTCGTATATATTTACTAGTAGAAGGTGCTTGCATACTGCAAGCATTTCATCTCTCCTTGAAAAAATATTAATTTTTCAGAGAGATATTTCATCATGGGAAATATTTCTTTAATTGATTAAATTTCTCCTCTGGACCGACTTTCGTTTTTTCTTTATGGAACAATAATGGATTAAAACAATCACTAATTTTTTTAATTTTAGGATTATTATAATTTTTCCACATTGGGTTAATAATACCACACATTTCCGCCAAATATTAAATTTGTAGCACATTGAGAAGTGAAAAAACATTTATTTAATTGTTTAAAATTAATTAATTTTTAACGGCTGTAATAATAATTTAATGAATACACTGAAATATTTATTCGTTTGTATAGACTAATCTCTAAATAACTTTAAAATATCAGCTACCTATCTCGCCCCGTAGTATCTAAACATTAACCTATTTGTTTAAACTTTAAGAATTTTTGACTGCCAAACAAATGAAAATATTAAAATTTGTATAATCCCTTTATCGTTGTTTTACAAATTCTAACCATAAAAAAATTCAGCTCCGTAGCACATCCGGAAATACATAAACCTTGAAAATTTGTTTAAACAATTTCGAATTTTTAGCGGCGGAATTGTTAAACTTTTTCAGGATTTTCGTTTTTCTAGTCGGTTTTGCGCATAGTTCTACCAATAAAAAATATTTCGAATCTCCAGCTCATCTGGAAGTGCCTAAACATTTGTATCCTCCAATATGTTATATCCTCCTCTGTAAGGAACGTCTATATATAATGATGTTCCTCCTCTAAGAAGAGTATATATATAACAGATGTTACTCCTCCTTTGTAAGGAACGCCTATATATATTGATATGCTAAATACAGTAATAATATACTTGGATATAAAATATCAAGATTCTACAATTCTGGTAGTTTTAATGAGATTTTTTTCTCCCATATAACGAACAAAGTTCCAAGTTACAGCTGTTCTTACGGAAGCAATCGTAGTTTTTCTAGCCGCGCCTTTTTCTACACTTCTACACAAAGTTAAAAATTTCCAAAAAAATACGAAGATTCGAAGCCAAAAGTAAATCTATTGAGGATACGTCGAACTTCGACCAATGAGGGTTTTTTTTATTTTCTTAACGACTTCCACAGAATAAAATGAAGTTTTCCTTCTGCTAGGGGCGAAAAAAAACTTTAACTTGGTCTGTGGGAATCTTTTACTTCTCCCTGGAGGGAAGAAACTCGATTTTTATCACTCTTGGGAGTTGACAGCGGAAAAAAAGAAGCGAAGAAAAACACCATCTTTTAACCTAGTGCTTTAGGTAGTGAGGGGATCTATATTTTAAAGTAAACGAAGTTCTGACAGACTTCTCGAGCATCTTATATTGCGCTGTTTTCAATTTAGCTTAATTTTTTCTCTTTATCTCCATCGACCTTATCTAAATTTCGCTGCTAGTCCACGAACAGCATCGATGCAGATAACAATTGATTGGTGTTTCTTCAAATCCGTTAGATTTACCGATTTAAATGGGTGAGAGCTCTTTAGATAACATCATTATGTAGGCAAATTTAGAATTGAAATAAAAAGGTATAAGATGAATAACATTCACTTTAGATAAATAGGAAAAAACGAGAAAAATAAAAGTGCATATGGTTTTATATCAAAATTTAATAAATAATATTCATCGCATTTTCGGTTCTTAAATTGGCAATAATTCGTAATAACATAATATACCATTCTAAAGTTTTAATCTTACATTTTCTCCCTTCTTTTGTAGTCTTTCAATACATCTTATAGCAATCATAACTCCAATTAATATGTTTTGATTATGAAGATAATAAAATATTTAAAATAAACAATGTAACATTAATACTTCATGTGCCATGCTACTCGATTTAATACCATAATAATGAATTTTCAGTCACACCATTTAGCGAGAAATAATACCACAAAACTGAAACATTTAAATTTTCAATAAATAAAAGATTTACGATTATTTTATAATATATTTAGGAAAAGCTTCAAGTAAGAAAATCATATATTTCAGTTAGATTTTGATCAACTAAGAAACCATTTTAATTTTCATTGCGAATTATTATATGACGGAGATGACTCATGCAACTTTTTCGTAAAAAGCATACATCATCGCAATAAAAATCCCTAATTTTATTTGAAACAAATGAGCGTCGTTGTAATTAAAATCAACTCGTTCGGTAATTCTGATCAATCGGACATCCCTCCACCTTAATGACCTTTCCTTTAATTAGAGATTTTGTAACCTAAAAGGTGCTAGTAAGGTTCCGCAGCGTCCATGTTCGATGCGGTATCAATCTCATCACCTAATGGGACGTAGTCATTCTGTGCCATCCATTAGGACAACGAGGTCGGCGCTAAATCTATTTGCCCCCGTTGGACCATTGTTTGTCGGTCGTTCTTCGCCGAACTTCGTCGCATGATAAAAGCACCACATTCCCCGTTCTACATCCTAAATCCTCGTCACGCCCTTTTATTCTTCTACCAATACATAAAACACGTGGACCTCACAATATGATCTTTACTTCCTATCTAAGGATGGGGACCCTTTTTGTGAAAGGGTGGCACTGCGTCTTTAGTTGCGTTCTCCTATCTCGTCAGTGCATTCACGAAATCACATCCGCTTTCTCAGGAGCGATCGAGATACCACACACGCGCGAATAAACACACAGACACCCAAAAGGGATCCTTTTTAAGCACAAAAAACGACGCGTTTTTGTGCTGAATATCGAATTCGACTACAGTAGGCACAAGAGCCAAAACGAGAAGACGGAACTAATAGGGCTAGAAAAAAATGGGAAGATAATTGGGATGAGATATGGGAAATGTCGAGAGAGGAGAAAAAAGGAGAAAAATGGGAAGAGATGTGAAGAGGGAAAATAAAGAGGTTACAGAAAGAGGTAGAGAGAAAGAAAGAAAAGGTAGAGGAAAGAGAGGGGAAGAAGAACGATGGATAGAGAGAGATTGAGAAAAGATGAATGGAGAGAGGAGAGAGGGACAGAGATGGAACAATAGAGGGGAAGATAAGAGAGAGCAGAGGAGAGAGCGGGGGGGGGGAGAGAGAGGGAAGAGAGGGGAATGAGAGGAGAAAGAGAGAGGGGAGTGAGAGGAGAAAGAGAGAGGGGATTGAGTGGAGAAAGATAGAGGGGAGTGAGAGGAGAAAGAGAGAGCGGAGAGGAAAGAGAGGAGAGAGAAGAGAGAGGAAGAGAGAAAGAGAGGAGAGATGGAGGAAAGGAAAGAGAGAGAAGAGAGAGAAAGAGAGGAGAGAGAGAAGAGAGAGAAAGAGAGGAGAGAGAGGAAAGAGAGAATATGGAGGAAAGAGAGGGGAGAGAGAGGAAAGAGAGGAGAGAAGAGAGAGAGAGAAGAGATAGGAAAGAGAAAGAGGAAAGAGAGGATAGAGAGGGATAAAGAAAGGACAGGAAGAAAGAGAGGGAAACGGGAAGAAACATGGAAATATGGGGAGAGAGATAAAAGGAGAAAGATGCGTTCAGAGAAGAAAATGAAAGGTATACGGTAAACAGACGAATAAAAGGGAAAGTGAACAAAATGGTGACTTACTTCTTTTACTGGGAGTGCGAGCGGGAAAGAAAGAATCCTCAACTCTTCACCACGGATTCCTTCATTTTATTTTTGCACATCCAAGAATTCTCGCAAAATGGATTCGGTCGCATTTACGGATGATTCGCGTCAGACTTGTATATGCGAGAGAGAGAGAGAGAGAGAGAGGGAGATGGAGGGGTGTTGGGGGAAAGAAAGGGGAGGGGATAAAAAAAGCCTCGCTTCGAAGGGAAGATGGCGTCGGAGATGGAGCCGTTAATGGCGGGCTTACTTGTGACGTTCTCGTCCGGAAAGATAAGATCGCGCGATCTGTTCTACTCATTTCAGGAGTTTCTACTTCTCCCGTACTGGGACCAGTTCAAGAGTGAAATCACTAATATTTTTATCTCAATCTTGTTTTCATATAATCCTCATATTAATACAACGATTAGATCTCCTTGTGTTTAAAATGGATCAAGATGTAAATTCGTAATTATTTTATAGGAAAAGTATGTTTCTCCTCACGAGGGGAGTAAGTTTTTTGTCGGAAGTAATATGCAACGTTCTTACAGTACAAGTCAATTGCTCTAAGGAGTTTATTTTTATTTTACTTAGAATGATTTTCACCAGATACGAAAGTATCTTGTTTCATGGTCAACTAAATAATATCAAACAATGATGCTGCAAGGTACAGATATTTATGTTTATAAATTATGAAAGAAAATCGACCCAGTGCACGGATTAAAAAATCGTTCAAGAAAAACTAATTATTTTTGTGAGAAATGAAAATTCTTTTGTCAAAATCGTAGCTTACATTGATCGTCATTGGTGTTTCAAAAGACGTAGAGACAAATAATATATCAACACATTTTCTATCAAGTCTATAATATTTTATATATTGAATAGTTATTTTAATTTAATATATCCAAGAGGTAAATATATCTTCGGATGAATGAATGAATAGCTGGTCAGTTTTAAGCATTTAGGAAGAAAGATGACTTCCCAGAAACCAGTTAATCGTCAGTAGTAGTATGTTTAATCCGCAAATTTAATATTGCCGTTCTATAATTATAGTAAATGTTTTCATGGGCGTATAACTTTTATCGTACTTATATATAACTGCTTCATCTCCACGGAATAACGAAATAAGAAAGCCACATGAGTAGAGCCAACTTATTATGCAGATTTGAACCGATTAGAGATTTTTTTCGAAGTAGCATCACAAAATTTTTTAAGCCTTTAGATCAGGGGTCGCCAAACATTTTACTGAAAGGGCCACATGAGGCTTCATGATCCAATGTGCGGGCCACATACGGAAATTCAAATGACTGATTGGGCCGTGTGAAAATTTCAAAGAGCAAGTTTTGAGAATTTTTTTCGATTCTGTAATAGGTAATTTGCTTATATTAAAAGTAGATTTCACCCAAGCACAGGGAAAATGTCGTTTAGATATCATAAATGATATATAATGAATACTCTTGCTGATAAGGCGGGCCGGATCATATTACTGCGAGGGCCGGATGTGGCCCGCGGGCCGTAGTTTGGGAACCCCTACTTTAGATGATCAACTACGCCAGCGCCATCAAGTGGCGAAAGAGAAAAGCGAAAAAAAAACAAAGCGTCGGAAAGAAATCCCGTAACACTTTTGAATCGAGGAGAACATAATTAGACGTTACATCTCATCAAGAGAGAGAGAGAGAACCGTCTGCATTGGGTCGCGTCGAAAGCAATCCTCTCGCAAAGGAGAGATTGGTATGGATCGAAGCGACTCCTCTCTGAAATTCCCAACTAGGCCGCTTTAAAGCGGGCTCCTTCAATGAGAAGTGCAAACAAGCAACGCATCTACCAGCCAAGGCCGCAGACGACTTGGAGAGAGATGTTGATGTTGGGAGCGAGTTCAGAAAAGTGGACGGGTTAAAAAAAAACCAAGTCGTTTGGATCCTTTTATTTCTCTTTCCTTTAAGACGAATAATATTTATCAGTCAATTGGCACCGGTTACCTTCGCCACGAAAGTCATGAGGGCGCCGTCGGTTTGGGTAAGCAATTCGAAGATCGCGTACTGAGTCTCCGACCGACTTTACTCCCCACAAGGACGGGAAATGTGTCCGTGCGATACCACATACAAAATGCCAATATAAAATCAATGTGTTGAGAAATCATGTTTTTTTAGTTGATTATGTCATTTTCGGAAAGAATTAATTTGACCATGTTTACCGGGTGAAAATTTTATTAATTGCACTTTTTCGAGGAGGTCACGTTTACATACGCGAAAATTTATTTCTTGAAATGTTTCTGGTCCAACTGACTGATAAATCCTAATACATTAAAAACCTTATAAACACGGCAGTAATATGAAACAGAAAAAATTAAAACGTTAAAATCCAATGTTTAAACAGATTTACGCCTTCAACAGTTAATTACACGACAGTAATACAATTAAGTTATTGCTAAAAATAGGACTATATTGTATATCAATTAAATTATTTATGAATATTTCAACAAATCATTGTAGCAAACTACAGTAACCCCTCGATTTACCGTATGTCGGTCGATTGGTACAACTATTTAGGCACAGTACACACAAAGAATATTTAAACAGCAAAATAACAAAGGAAAAGCTTAAAGAAAAGAAAGCACTTAAGAAATTCATGTAATACTGTGCTTTGTATTAACACCTAATTAGGTGTAGGACAAGTTAATACCATACATATGTACCCGCGCAATCCAGTATAAAAAACTGTAGATGCTAAAAAATTTCGGTTAATCGAAATTCCAGTTATTCAATGCTCGCTCGATTGGGGGGAGTACTGTATATTGAGAGGATTAACTGCGAGAATTTCACTCTTTCAAAATAAATGGAAACTCAGAGCTTAATTCTGAAACGAATCGGCCATACTCATCCTCCAGAGGCCATAAATAATTATTTTCCCGTTTGCAGTAGATGGCGATGGCATAAGTTTATTTCATTTTCCCCGAATGCACCTATTGGGCGACTAATCAGTAATTTTTATGTTAGCTGACCTTTGTAGAGAAGTATGCAGATTATCTGCTCCTCAAACGGAAATTTGAATCCTTTGCGTTGGAACGGAGGTGCGCAGTCATCGCCGCTATTTATGACGCACTCTACGCAATTAGCCAAAGCTTTGGCCAATAGATTAATTAAATTCGATTAGAAATATCGCAGTTTCGATATTTGAGAGGAACTCAGCTTAGAGATGTAGGAATATAACTACATCGAAATTAAATTTTTAGCTTACGAAATGCTTTCAGATTCTGTGACCGCAACACCAGAGGGCTACTTCTAAACAAAGGATTTCATTCAGTAGATGAAAGAGTCATTGTGATTCTTGAACTGAAAATAAATACCTTTCTTCGTTCCGGGTTTAACGTAGAACAATAACTAAGTCTGACAAGCTTTTATTTCAACTGGTACAGCAACAGCCTATACTTAGATACATCACTAAATGAATTATTCATTATAACAATAGTTTTATCAAACGCTGATACGAACCGATAAAAAGTACGAGTTGGAAAAACTGTTTAAAAATATTATCGTCCGTGTTTTGACTTCACTCACAGAAAAGAGCTTCTTGAGTTATTTGGACATGATTTTCCAAACTACTTATAGCATCACAGAAGATGACAATTTCAATTTTAAATCTGCCTGATCTTCAATAAGGGACTGGGATTTTTATAACTGAAATTTCTGCTTTGTTGCAAATTTACACGAGAATTATAAGATCGTTGTGACTAAAAATAATCTCTTATCGACAAAATGTTTCCTATGATACTCGGACAGCAGGAATTCCGCTCAAGGTTTTTTATTACAAAATGAGAGCGTAAAAAATATCTGAGAGATTATTTTACATTTACAACAAAAACATTCGTATGAAATATAGAAATAAGCAGGATTCCGAAACAAAAAACTAGCCCCTTTTCCAATTTTGACCTGAAAATAAATGAGAAATTTTACTACCTCACTTTAATCTGACCCAATTAAAAAGGGAAATAACGAAAGGAAAGCTCTTTAACGAACAAATTTTTGCAAAAAACAGCTTCGTAAGGAAAACCTCGCGCAAAATATGTTTCCGCATTAAGATCTAGCAATTTAAGAGTTAAACATTTGAACACATGGAGGGAGTTATGAAGCATTCATCCTCTCTCTCTCTTCTCTCTCTCTAGAAAAACGAAACACGTTTGTATTCAACTTCTTCATTAAGAAAAATATTCAAACCTTGAGAGAAAATTTCGCATAAAGGTGTACCGTAACCCAGATACATATAGGGACTGCATGAAGAGGGAAACAAAAGAAAACTAAAAAAAGACCTAACAAAAACAGAAATTCGCCATATAAGGGGATTAAATAAAGTACCAGGTAGTTTTTAACGACGTAAATTGTTTCGAGCAAAGGAGATGCTGAGAGAAAGAAATCGGGGGTTTGGGAACCCATAACGGAATTTTAAAAAGGCTATATGACATTTTTGAGGCACAAAACGATTTTGTGGTAAAAGGGAGGAAATATAAATTGTTGAAGAGAAGATATTGTTAGCGCGGAACATCGGAGTTTAAAAGGATTTGTGACGGGCTAGGGTTTCTCGGAGAGGAAAAGGCACAAATGAAAGTTACACGTAATAACACAAACACCTTTAATCGCCTGGGGCGCACACTACACTACGTAAGCTTCCACACGAGAGGAGAGAACTGACGCGCACCCTGTTGGCTGCGCGCAAAAACAAAATAAAATGAACAGCAAAGTCCGTTATCGGTCTGGTCTCGTTACAGATTTTTTTTAAAGGAAAACATTTAAGATTCTACCCATTCCAAATGGAAGCCATAAATTAAGTTGCAACCGCGCTTCCAGTAGCATATTACTGCGGATGATCGACGTCGGCCTTGCAGTGTTGTGGTAGTAGTTCCTCAAATAAGTAATAGATCACTATTTCTCATGAATTTCAGTTGAAACAATATCGCAGGTCTATAATTTCTAAGTATTAAAAAAATTAAAGTAAAAATGTTTCTATCTTCGATAAATGAAATGGCTCAATAAAAATTTATTCGGAGCTCACATAAACGATAGTGCATTGAACAATAAAAAGCAATGGAATATTTAATCAAATTCAGCAATATTTTAGAGCGCGCAATAGAGTTTAAACTGCTACGAATCAAGGTTTTATAAAGTTTTTTTTTTTGCAAATTCAAGTAGGAAATAACAGCACACTCAAAAGGGAATTGTCGGAATTTTCTCAAGAAGAAGCATCTTATATCCCAATTAACTGCGCCAGCACGCATTTAACGAGACTGCAATTATACAATAGAGATCCCCGGAACAAACAAGGCTTACCTTCACGGGAAAGAAAGGATACTTTGGCGTTAACGTGGCATATCCAACATGTCGGCGTACGAACCATCCCATCCTCAAGAGATTCGAAAGAGTAAAAGAGAAGTGACGAGGGTTGTCGTAGGGAAAAAATAAGACTTGGAAGAGAAAGTAACGAGGAAAAGGAAAAAAAGAAGATGACGGTGTGGAAAAGTTTCGGAGAAAGTATTTTTTCACCAAGGAAAGTGAGAGAAAGGGAGGGAGGGAGGAAGGAAGGGACACAAGAGGAGAGGGAGAAAGCGGGAAAGAGAGAAAAGTATGGAGGTGAAAGCGAGCGAAGGGAAAGGTAGGGAGGGATAGGGAGAGAGTAGGAGAGGTAGAAAGAAAGGGAGAGGGGGGAGGTGCAAAAATTCAAACGAATTTTTTTTCGTGAACAAAAGAGTCATCGGAAGAGTTGCAAGATAAAAACGGTTACAAAAAAACGATGAAAAGGAAGAGGAAAGATTCGGTGATTCGCGAGAGAGAAAGAGAGAAACTGTGGGACGGAAAGGGAACAAAATGACAAAGGAAGGTATGACGCGAGGTATTTCTAATTTGGATGGCTTCGCAGCGGTAAAAGCGGCGTCTTTTTTCTGACATTAAGCCTGATCATAGAGTTAAAATAAAGAGGCACACCAGAGTTTTGTTTTTTTAAAAGCATAGATAGAGAGAGCCATCTGGGGACTAAAAAAAAAATTAAACCCGCGCACGTGATTCGGTTACCACGGCGTCATCATTATTAAAAAGAACAAAAATATCGGGATGTCAAATTCATGGAGACATTTCCATAGCTCTGAGTATAACAGTAACCAGAGAATGTGCCATTTGTGTGTGACCGTGATGTACCCGCATGTCTCTGTGAACTTAAAATTTTCTGTCACGATAAACGGTGTTATTTGACCTTCCACTATTTCTGCCGGTAATTAATTTGATGGCACAGCTACCAGAATGCCTTGTAATTTAACGGTTCAATGATATGTGACATTTTCAAATATTCTCTTACAAATGATATTTTTCCGCGAATGAACTATTGGAATTATACCGTTCATTATATTGAAGGTCAATCTCGTTCCGTGTGTAATATTTTACGAATTAATGCGATTAACTCAAGAACGGTATAATCGGTTCCAATGAAACTTTAACCAGATGCTCTGCTCATCCCCTTGTAGGCTTTCAACTGGTCATCATCCAAGATTAAGGGCAGAATATTCCAGTAGAGTTTCCTTTCTCTGCTCGAATGATATGGAAACGAGTGCAGCATATTTTTCATTTGCATTTTAAAATTATTCATAATCATGTACAGATTCCGAATTTCAACCAAATTAACACATACAAGAATTTATTTTCTTAGCGTCGATTTAAAACGACTCGCTGAGTCGATCCACAAATCTGCTTTGAACGCGGAAATTTTACATTTACGTCGCCCCATTGTTGTTGATTTCGCGAAATTGCGTCCATTAAATTGGATTAGCTAGAAAAACGAGAACCAACTCATGAATTCGTTGTCGAAAGGATTTTCTTCAAAAAATATTCAACTTAATTTTAAATGGAAATTAATAATAAATTAAATTCAAAACAAAATTGAAATTGAATTTTAATTAAGAATCTTGGATTTAATATATTAAAAAATAAATACAAATTAATACAGCGTTGAAGAAATGTTACTAGAGAGAGAGAGAGAGAGAGGGAAAATGGGAAAGAGACAGAGAAGGCAAAGAGAAAGTTGGAATAGAGAGAGAGAGAGGAAAAGTTGGAATAGTGGGAGGGAAAGTTGGAGGGAGAGGAAGAGGTAGAGGAGGGAGTGAGAAATAGGGAAAGGGGGAAGTTTTGTATTAACAGCGATTATAAAATATGGGTAACTAAGAGATTTTTATTAGTATTTTTGCCTTCACAATTAAAAACTAAGCAAAAAATAGATAGATACATTCAATTTGTTGTCCTGTTATTTTCAACATGCATTTACTCTAGTAGTCTTATAAAATGGATTCCCATTTAGAACATTGTTACTCAAAAGCAGAAAAAAACTCGCCATTCAATTTTTCCAAAATTATACGCCACGAATAAGAGTGAGATGAAAATCCACGAGATACGCGTGACAGCTATAATAGCACGAGCAATATAATGACAACAATTGACGGCCTAGGCTTTGCAGACTATACATCAAACGGTTCATCTAACTGTAATCCAATGACATTGAAAACAAGTTGGATGAATTTCAACATGAATCAATAGGGAGAGTAATTTTGTTTGAATGATTTTTAAAAATGCCATAATATTCCAAATAAGTAATAATATGAGAGGAACAATATAAAATCAAAACGAGCATGGATAAATGAAAAAGTGTTAATTTATCGCATTATTGTACTCCTTCATTTTTATACCAGGGTGGATAGTGATAGACTGTAGCGGTATGACATTTTTTAAATAATATTGCACAGGCTGAGCGGAATAAAAAATCTAAAACCTAAGGCTTTCGTAAACAGTTTCGATTAAATCTAAGTTTAGATATTACCAACTTAACAAAGGGACTCGAAACAGAAATGTGGTAGAGTAGCGATGCTGTATTCAGCCGGTGAGACAATGCTAGCGCTTCCAAGGACTAGATTTTTCTAGATGAAAATGACTTGTCGGGAACTCTTCCCACCGAGGGACGCCAAGGGTGAGTCGCGTAGTATATCGATCAACGTGCATATGACATCGTCTTTTCCGTCGGCCCGCATAAAAAAATATACAGGGAATCCAGGGCACCTGCTATCCATTTAACTCGACTAACCATTCCCATCCCCTCCGCGAATACATCTTCATAAACAGCCCTTGAAAAAAAATGTATCGATCCGTTTCTACAAGATGGCGAACTTTTATAACTGTAGCATCTATCTGGTACGAAGTCATTTCTCTGTATGGAATCGTTTAACCAACCCTCTTATCCTCGCCCATTGCCTCGCGAATACGTTTTCATAAAAAATAAGGCCCTTGAAATTAAAAAATGTTTCTACTAGGAAGCAACTTTTACGACTGGATCCTCGAAATTATATCTCTATTGGTTCGTTTAGTAGGAGAAAAGTTGAACTTCCTCCCTCTCTCTCTTTCTTCATCTATCCTTCTCTTTTCCCCCCACTGTATCTCTCCTAATGGAAGAATCTGTTGACTTAAAATTTTTTTTTTCGAATTCAATTTCGGATATCTTTTCTACATGAAACGAGTTCACGAAAGTGGAATGATTGGAAAACATTAATTCTGAAGTAACCCAGATGTGTTTTTTCCCCCGTGATAATGTAAAACTTCCCGGCTAATTCGGAGTGTTTGTTTTCTCGGCCATCTTATGAATAGAAGATGCCTATTTTTTTACGCAAAATTGAGTCGGAATGATAAAAAAATTAAGTGCTGGATAACTTTCGGATTGATTTTATACCTCGGAAGTGGGAGGGGGAAGAGGTGGATGAAAAAACAAACACGTGCCGAAATCAGCCGAGCGTAATAAAAAACGTCGAAGTTTTTAAGTGGTTCCATGAATTAAAAAATATCACTTGAAAGTAGTGGCGGATGTAACGTTAGCTTTCGCTTGTTTTTCCATCTCAGACTATGAAATTTAGCGTAATCCAGTTATGCCGTTAAAATGTGTTTGAATAAAGATTTGATTCTCGCGGGAAATGGTTAGTTTTGTTCGCCTTTTATAGATTCATTTATCCAGTTTTAATATGTATGTATATATATATATAACAACTTACGGAAAAGGAAAGGTAAAATGAATATATGGATGTCAACAAGGTGTTGGGATGAGGAAACCCAGTGAGCACTCACCAATCAGACGACTTCAGGTTGGCGAGGCCCCGGGGATGTCGAAGCGACACACGTAAAATAACACAAAAACACAGAAACATCACAAACGTAAAGCTTTCGGAACTACTCCTTCTTCAGCTACAGAGAGAGAACTGATGGCGGTGACACTGGGTGGAGGCATGGGGGTGGAAGGGTAGTACGGAAAGGTCGAGGATTGGAGGAAACGGAGGGGGTTGGGGATGGGTAGGGTGTTGGAAGAAGACAGGAAGTAGTTCCGAAAGCTTTACGTTTGTGATGTTTCTGTGTTTTTGTGTTATTTTACGTGTGTCGCTTCGACATCCCCGGGGCCTCGCCAACCTGAAGTCGTCTGATTGGTGAGTGCTCACTGGGTTTCCTCATCCCAACACCTTGTTGACATCCATATATATATATATATATATATATATATATATATATATATATATATATATATATATATATAAATTAGGTAAAAATTGTTTTTCTTGGAATAAAAACTTCATTTTAGGCGTTACTTAACTCTAACAAAAATATTTTTATTTGGAATGTCAAGTTTGTTTTTGTTTTTTAAAGACCTGCCGATTCCCTCTTGCCTACGCGTATAGGTTCTAACATAAGAGGTAATGCAATAGGTAGCTGGTCAGTTTCAAAAGTTTTGGAAGAAAGGCGACTTCCAACGTTTCTTAATGCATATTAAGTTGTAACAAAAGCCTCTGTTAAAGTGAGATAAAAATTATATATTTTATGAATGAAGAGATTTCACCAATTAATTTTAAGGCAAGCACTCTGAGTTTTATTTAGAAATTGAGCTTTGGGAAATGATAGGTTTATATCAAAATTAGAAGAATATACAGAACTTGGTAAATTTATTTTGAGTAGTTAAACATTGCTTGAATACAGCAGGGCTTAACTTTATATTTAGCAGAGTTACCCTCTATCGGTGCGACTATCTTTTTTCTCAGTATTCAGTGTATTTAACGAAATGAAGGTATGGCGGTATTTTATAGATAATTCTATAAGCATAATAATGCCAATATCGTGAATAACTACGCTATTGAGTAAATGCCCGTTGAAATTCCATTAAATAACAAACGTAATATTCATAACTTTTTACGTTTTTAATGCAATACACAATATCTATTATCATCTTCAAACATATTATTATAAATAGTGTGAATTAAAGCTAATTACCGAGTTCTTCCGTCGCCAAGGTAAGCAAAAGAAAATGATAATGTTTCCTGAGAGCAACGATGCCAAATACAGGATAAAGAGAAAAATCATAGTTTAGCCATAAACAAAATGCATGAAATACCATAAAATTTACCAATTTATGAATAAAAGACAACTGATAAGCTGATGGTGAGACGAATACAAAGTCAATATCCATGTCAGAACTCAATTTAAAGACTTTAGTATTAGGGAGATTGATATACAGGCACATCACCGGCCGAGGGCAGATGATATCGTTTCATATCAATGCAGCGGAGCGGTGAAATCACTTTAAAAAAACTATATTTGAGGTTAGTGGTGGAGGCATTTATATTGAGATTTTGTAAATTTTTCATTTAAATACTCAAGACTGCAATCATGGATGTGAAAAATATAATATTTTAAAGTAATTATTAATTTGTGATTATGAGAGAGAAAGGAAGATGTTATTATATCTTCATACGCATCAGAAATATTTATCAATTTTTAAGTTAAATTTTTCTTAATGCCTAATTTATTCAATGTTTGAAAATTTCCAAATATTCACCAAGAAATTAATGATTCAGTCGGGATTATATTTAATTATCCCGATCAATTTGACTGGCAACCATCGTTCGATAAGACACTGGTGAATCTTCAAGAAACGGCGAATTTCATTGATTATTATTTTACAGCCTAAATTATAACATCGCACCTCATTAATACAGACAGTATCAACCGAATATTCCTGTCATGCTGCACACTCTTAATCGAGCTTTCAATTTCCTGTATATTTACCAAGACTCTCTCCTCGGCTCCTGTGACATTGAATGCTTCCACAAAAGACGACACTGTTTCGATCATTCGATCCTGGATACCGCGTTGCATTTGACACCCGTTCCGACGTGCGTCATAAACTTTTCGCAACATACCTCATGACCTAATTTCCGTAATTAAATTCGCTATCTTCATCATCGACGCTTTCCGCCGAATTACGTATCACCCGACATCCTCGAATGCATTCGCTTCCATGCACCCGACGAGTTGGTTTATAACCTCGGGTCGCATTTCATGAGGTTTTGTTTGCCGAGTTCACCGAAAGGCATCTATGCAAACACAAGCAACACACCCAAGTGGCAGCGATCCAACAAAGCGTCTCAAGTTAGCAAAAGGAACGAGGGAAATTTAGGAACACAGCCTACTTGGTTTTTGGGGGTTATGCTGAGATGAAGCGAGGGATGGAGGGCAGGATTTATGGGATAGGGATCGGAAGAGAAAGGGCGCGGAATACAGTGAGAGGAGGTCGAAAGTGGAGGACGAGAGGGAGAAGGGAATGAGGAATGAGAGTGCAAGAGGAAGGAAAAGGTGGGAGGATGAAGGAGAGGGTTACGGAGGGAAGCGAAGGGATATGGAAAAGAATGGGGATTGGAAAAAGAGGTTGGAGAGAGAAAGGGGAAGGAGGGAGGGAGACCCAAAGAGGTCGAGCGTTAACGCCAAGGCGGAATGGAATGAAAGGGCGTTTGAGGGCGCTGAGAGATTTCTCAAGGGTATTAAGGCTTAAGGCGGACTGAAAAACAAGCAAGGAGACAAAACAACCTAAGTCAACTTTACGAAACTCTTTTTCTATTTGCAAAAACCAGCGCGTTTTAGCATCGGGGATCTCTTATTTATTCGTTCCGCATCGGGATTTTTTTCCCTTAAATTTAAAATAGGACGGAGAGGCGAATTAATTCGAAGTAAGAGAAAAAGAGATGTGTAAATTTCTTGGAGATTTAAATAACCGAGCTCTTTCGGATTTCCGAAATTTAATGCCATACACACACTATCAACATTATGATCATTTTTAAATATTTGAGATGCTATCGTTTCGGCTATTAATTTTGCGGTTATGTTGACCGAAGGTGAATTCGGCGTCTATTTACTCACTCGGGATCGACAGATGGAAAGTAATAAGATATATCTCAGTTTCATCAATTCGCCCCATCAACCGAAAAAATTATATCGCTTTACGCCGCTCTGTTTGGTTTCGAAAAAGTTTTCCATTAAATCACGGGCAAGTGACCGAGAACAGCGGCGACAGAAACTGCGACGAAAACTCGAATAGATGGAAAATAAAACATGGCCACGAGAGGAGAAATAAAACGAAATTTCCTCGAAAATCTTTCTTTGTGCCTGTGCGTGTGTGTAAGATTCCCCGAAACTTATGTTGAACGTTAGGCAGGAACAATATACGAATAAATCACAACCCGGATGCACGCGCGTCCCTTTACTCCGTTGGCAAGATTCCACCGTGCGCGTCGAGGGGAACGCATTTCTCCTGTTTTATTTCGTTTTATTTTTCTTCTGCGTGCGTGGGGAGACACCAACGAGGGACGAATGACGGTTAAGTCGGAGGAGGGGAAGAAAGCGAGAGGTCCGCCTGAAGCACGTAATGCTTGGGGAAGAAGAGTGATTGAGAGAAAGGATGAAAGGGAGGGGGACGAGTGGAGAGAAAGAAGTTATAGTGGTAGGGGTTTTAGGTTAGGCAGGAGAGCACGTATACGGCGACACACGACACGCTAGAAGGAGGGATGCAGCGTAGGGAAGGGGAGGAAGGGAGAGAGAGGGGAGTAGAAGGGGAAGGAGAGAGAAGGAAGATAGGAGGGAGAGGAGGAGAAAGGTGAGGAGGAGAGAGGAGAGGAGGAGGGGAGGAGAGTGGAAGGGGGCGAGAGGAGGGAAGGAGGAGAGAGGAGGGAAGGAGGAGAGAGGAGGAGAGAGAGAAGGGAAGAGTGGAAGAGAGGAGAGGAGGAGAGCGGGGAGGAGGGGAGAGGATATAAGGAGAGGGGAAGAGGGAGAGGAGGGGAAGAGAGATGAAGAGGGGATGGGGAGAGAGGAGGACGAAGGGAGGAGATGAGAAGAAGTGGAAAGAGGGGAAGGAAGAGATGGAGAGGGAAGGGTAGGATGGGTGGGAGAGGAAAGGTGGTGCATGGGAGAGTGGAAAAGGGGAAATGGAGTGAGGAGGAAGAAGGGAAAGGGAGAGAGGGGTAACAAGAGATGGAGAGGGAAGGAGAAGGGGAGGATGGGAGGGTGAGGAAAGGAGAGAGGAGGGAATGAGAGTGGAAGATAGGAGTGGAGGAGAAGAGAGAGAGGATGGGATGAAAAGATGGAAGAGAAAGGAAAAGGAGTTGGGAGAGATTTTCGCTATGCATGGACCGCCACAAAAGGTCAGAGGTTACGGAGAGTGGAAAGATAAAAAGAAGGGTAGGGGAAGGAAGACTATGAAATAGATGCATTAAGGAAGAGAGAGAGAGAGAGAGGGAGGATGAGAGATGTTGAAGAGGATGAAGGGATGGGTTGTGTTAGACAATGCTGAGGTGAAAGGACTGTGTGTGCTCCCCCGATGAAGAGATGAATGCCTGGAGAATTTTCCCTTGGAAAATAAGAGAGGGAGTTTGGGATCTGTTTGATCGAGTTCCTTGCGTCTTTTTTTACCTAGGGAATGAGAATCGGGGTCAGGGATTATGAGTTAGCCGTTGAGGGTGAGGAAAGTGGGGGAAAATGGGAGGGGAAGGGATATTTCTCTCTTTCTTTCCTCTCGCGTCGTCTACAACGACCATGTAGGCGTCAATAGATATATATATATATATATATATATATATATATATATATATATATATATTTTGAGCATTTCTGGTAGCGCTGCAAATTTTTTTTTGATACTACAGGGGATAGAAGATACAGTGTAGCAATTTCCCATGATATTCGATTGCATTATGTGAGAATACGTAAATGTAGTTGGACGTCCGTTGTTTATTATTTTTGCTGCAGCTCAAATAATTATATTTGGAATCCAAATTGGAGAAATAATACCTCTTTTTTCCACGGTAGAGATTTTATCTGTCGGTCCAATTTTGGACATATTTTTTTAAATTACACAAAGCAATATTGAGATTATTACGTTTAGATTATTATTTAAGAGATGCTTATATTAAAACAGAGATCTCAAGCTCGAATTGCATTGGGGCTAATTAGAACATTTCGAGATACAGTGAAACCTCATTATCTCGAACCACAAAGGAAGACTAAAAAGGTAGAATAATCGGAGGTTCGAGTTGTATGAATTTAATTTTTATGTACACAAGTATGAGCGTTATCGAGGTTTGGCTGCATATGACGGACCGTACGTCATAATACTAAGCCTAGGTATTTTGTTAAAACTAAAACGAACACTACTCCAATTGGCTATATCTCTCAGCATATTAGAGTCGTAGTAGGTCGGTAGCCTAATCAGGTGAAGAAAACTACTAATAACTCAATATATTTTTTTTCTTTTCCAATCAAACTTTGAGGAATTACTTGGCCTTGTCATTTTTAAATTTTAAACTCCTCCCCGTCTACATTAAAGTCATGGATTTAATTCTAGGAGCGTTTATTTTCTACATTTGATTATCACAGGGATGAGTGTGGCACAATAATCATTTCCGTTGTAAAATTACTTAAAATCGTCGTAGGAATTCAAGATATAAAAATGAACGCCTAAAAGAAAGAAATTTTGTTTTCCTTCCTTTGATTTTCAAATACGCCTCGAATAAGTTCAGAAATTAGTTTTTAACGCGAAAAGTTGACTCACTTTTACGTGAAAATCATTCGTCGTCTAAGCTCTAGGTGATTTGCATTGTTGCCAGTTTTGTGTAATTGCGTATAATTGACGAGGACTATAATTTCGCGTCGCATCCGTTCACATATTCACGAAATTTCGACGCTATTTTAAAGTTTTACCAATACCTTGGCACGATGAACAATACGACGGTAACAAAAATAAATAAACAAATATTCCATTATCTAACATTAATAAAAGGCTACTTCTGTCCCTTTGTAGCTCCCTCTGTCACGCTATAAAAATGCGAATAAATCAATAATGGAACGATATTCATTTGTGATATTTGGCAGGAATGATCGATTCACATATTGTAAGTTGATGAAATTAAATCTAGAAAAAAGGCCTAGGTTCGTCTCCAAGGTAGGCATTTCAATTTCCCATATGATAACACGTAAAAATCGACTTTTTAACTTGCAGGCTTTTATTCTTTTTGAGATCTAAATTAGAAAGAATTAAATTAAGATCTTCGGATTTAGCCCATTTTAACGAAAAAAACAATGAAGTTTTTTATTCTGTTCATCCATTTCCGCCTATAGTTCGAAATTCTTCATGTTAAACGTTTAATTCACACATTTTAGGGCAATCTTGCCATTTTAACGGGATGTTGCCATGCCAACCCATTACATTGTTAAACCTCGAAATCCTTGTTATTTCAATCCTTATGGGTGAAAGCGTGCTTTGAATGCTCTTACAATTAGTACGAGATAGAGAGAGAAAGGAGGGAGAAATTCTTTTCATAGCAACCAATGTAAACAACATTCGTTGTATAATTCACGAGAAGGAATACATTTGAATGTAGAACATTAATCATTCGCATGTTAAAATTAGATACTTAGAATCATCGTAGGAGTTCGAAACTTGAAACAACGAACACCTAAAAGAACGAAAGCTTGTTTTCTTGCCATTCAAAGAAAGTCAAGGTATATTTATGTTCATTTTTTATTTCACAAAAACCTTTCCCGTTGAATTTAAACGGGCATCTCCCTAGTACATTGATATTATTTCAATATACAATGCAAGTGGGCGCCTGGCCCGGTGGCAAGGTTACAAAATTAACATATTAAAAACATATTTAAAACATATAAAAACATATTAAGAAGATTCAGTTTACAATTTTTCACATACCACATACAATATTCTATCCATATATTTTTCCTGTTAGGAGCTTCGAGTTCGAGCTCCTTCGTTAATTAATTCATCTTACGATATTATTTAACAATAAATTAACTAAAAGTAATGAATATCGTTCCCAGTGATATTTTTTACTCTTGATTTAAAGGTTTTAACATTTCTAGGAAAGGGTACACAAATGGAAACATCACGTATCACTCAAAAGCTCGTCTTTAGAATTACCCATAATTATTATGCATTTTGAATGCTATTTAACTTCGCTTTAAAGAGACCTACGCGGGAAGGGAATGGCTTGAAGACCTCTGCAGGTAATGCGTTCCAATGCTCAATCCCTCTATTAAGAAACGAGAATTTTCCCCAGTTTGTTTTTTGTGGAGGAGGCTCCATCTTGTGCTCATGATCCCAGCGTCCATGATAAGAAGGTTTTTTAATCCTATCACAAATATCTGCCCAAGATGGCTTTTCCGTATATGCATTAAAAAGTCCCCCTAGCCTTGCTATGCTTCTTCTATGTTCTAGCGATTCCCACTCTAGTTTTTTTAACATTTCTGTTACGCTCTCGGTTCTTCTAAAATCTCCTAAGACATAGCGCGCTGCAGTTCTCTGCACCATCTCAAGCTGCTTTATCTGACCCACTGAGTGAGGATCCCACACTATTGCAGCATATTCCAGAATAGGCCTAACTAACGATTTATAAGCCATTTTCTTTGTGGCGGGACTACTCTTTCCTAAGACCCTAATTATAAAATGCAGTGCTCCGTAAGCTTTAGCTACAACTCTGTCTATCTGCGGTCCCCACTGAAGGTCCTTCGTGAAAGTTACCCCTAGATACTTACACTCATCGTCCTCCGTTAGGACGCTACCCTCTAAAACGTACTCCCAGTTAAATGGATATTGTGTAATGAGTATTCCTAATTGAGATCTCTCCATATATTAAGGTCGTAGTCGGTGAGCAAACCCTTAATTGGGAATTCTTACAGTACAAGAGGCGATTAGAGGGCCGCATGCTTGAGATCTCTGTATTAAGATGAGTTCACATATGTATTTTTATAATCATATGAACCGGTGTTATTTATTAAGGATTCTTTTGGTGAAAAATACTGAATTGAACGTCTCCAGTTCTTCACATGTGTTCAAATTCATTATTCGTATTCTTACGTTTTCATAATATTCAATGTACCGTTAGCGCTTTGACATTTTAATTAGAAATGAACTTCTCCGAGAAGTGTTTATTTTCGAAGTAGATTATTTAGACGTCACTCTAAACAAGTATAACGATTCCTTGGAAAAAAACCGAGAAAGATTTTAAAAGTCTCCCTCCGCAACAGAAAAGCCGAAAAAAATAAGTTTCCCTTGCGTGATACCACTCCGAATAGAATCGACCGGCGACTGTCAAACATCAATAGTCTCTCGGAAAGAGTGTTTGCGTATGCTTTGGGTGGAATGTTTGTCGTTTTCGTGGAACACATCAGACAGCCTCGAGGATTCTTTGTCCATCCAATTCGCGACGTGGAATAGAATGCAAACAACCGGGAGAGCGAGTGAGAGGGAGCACTCGGAATCATTCCGAAGCGCTTAAGAATACCAATATATATAGAGAGAGAAAGGGGCGGGAAGTTGCGAATTACATACGATATAGGGAATACGAATCCCGTTCCAATTACGAGACGACGCAACCGAGTTACATTTGGAAGCATATCTTTTGACTTCGATCGGAATTGCATCTCTGATACGTTTCTCTCTCGTCCTTGCCATGGACTCTCCTTCTTTCTCTCTCTGCATATCGCCATCGCAACCTTTCCACTCGACCCTTCAACGCGGGGGAATTAAAATCCCCGATTCGATTCTGATGTGGGAAGTATCCTTTTTGCAAGACCATGACTAGTCTGATATGGATTAAAAATTATAAATACAGTGGAATCCTGTCATAGCGCAAGAGTCAGGAGACGTGAATTACACCCGCGTTATAGGCAGCCACAGTTATTATGATGATTGTGTGCTGAAAGGCTTCGGAACTATTTCTTATGGTCCTTATCTGTTTAAAATTTGGCTAACTGTATTCTACATTTCATACCATTTCTAATTACCTTTTTCTAAGTATTCGAATATTATCTTTTGAGGTCACAGAAGATAGCATTTTTATCTTGTTGGCAATTTTTGTATTTTATCACGCTATATCGGACCGATTGTGTGTATTGTTGCTCGAATACTTTGCACAGTTACTTGTTTTTGCTTTTTTGGGTGGGGAGCATGATTTGACTCGTGGTATAACAATGCGCGTTATGACGGGGTTCTATCGTATTGCTTCATTTGCGTTACTTAGTTGATTTTCATTTAACGTCTAAGTGCGGAATTCCGTGATCAGCACGTCAATCCTTTCATGAAAATGTACAAACTATTTTTTATCTCCCTCTCCTACCACTTTCTTCTTTAACGTTAACGTTCTCTCATAGTTATCGAGAGATCATTTCCCTGTTAGGAACCTTTCCCTTGCCACTTACAATGCCGCAAGAATAGGGCCTACGCCGAGTAGTATCCCCTTTGCGCCTGCCGTAGATTTCCATACTTCACGCAACACAAAACCGGACGTCTGATTGCCTACATTCACGGCGCCCTTCTCTTTACTTTTTTCGTTTCAGTTTTCCTCCCTAGTTTCCTCATCATCCTCCACTCTGTAACGATTCTCAAAAAAGGGAGTCCTTTACTCTTCTCCCTTTAACGCCAAAGAGTACTGCAGGGAACAGGCGCGGGGATTTCCCTTTTTTTTTGTAGTTCTCTCTCGATGTGGGAGTGTTTCCTATGCGCTCCATCATACCTTTTGTGCGAGACCGACTCGATAGGAGAAGTTCGCAAAACATTTTCATCCGATCGTATGCTTCCGAGAAAAGGGATCGAGGGAAAGAATGGCCCTTTTCTCCCTCTCCCTCGCTGCATCGCGTTCCATAGTTCTGGTTTGTGGAATTTCGGGCGTGGGAAAGTATCCCTTTGCTGAGCAGCTTCATTTCCATATTTGCGGAGGAATTACTTTGTGTCGTGACTGGGAGTAAAGAGAGCTCTTTTTCCATGAAAATTAAGGACTTTCCCTTTCCACATGCTTTCGTTTTTTTTGCGATATTATGCTCGACGTAAAAGCCACTGCGATAATCAACAATTACTGCCCTGTTTTGTGACGAATTAAAATTCGTGCGATTTTTCTAATGAAAAAACTGCCGCCTGTTTCACGCAAGATACAGAAATACATTAGTAGTAGCAAAATCTCACTGTCAAAATGTAATAGTACAAAATGTAATTAGCACTTGATGGGTATATGTTTCTTTTTCGGGAAACGTCCATGAAATAATTTTTAAATGTGCGAAACAATTGCAGCCTTTAAATAAAGAAATCCGTTGCAAATTTTTAATTAAAATCCATTTCATAAGATTAAAATATCACTTTCATAGAGAAATTGCAAAAGTCATTAAATTCGACGAGTAATGCTTAATACTAGGACCATGTATAAAAGAAAACTATCGTCAAATAACTTCACCGGCACTTCAGTCCGCAGCGAGTTTTTTTTAATTACTTCGCACGTATAGGGATATAAAACCTCCTCCTTACACGCTTAGGATGATTACTCTCTTTCACTATTTGTAGGATGAAAAATGATAAGCTTCCTCTTGATGTGAACGTTCCTCCTTTGCTTTCATCTTCTGTAGCACGCGTCTCCTTCGATTTCTCCCTTCACATACTCTCTTTATACTTTGGGAAAGCGATGCAGAGAGAATGAGAGAGAGAGAATATGGAGATTAAAGGCGCTATTCTCTCTCAAATTATTTCGATCCGCCAGCGAATACAGATGAGCGGTGCACAGAAAAGTCCATTGCTAATTATCTTATTACTAGTGTATATGCCCGTTGAAATTAAACGGGAAAATTGGAAATTAATATATTCAATTATATTGGAAGGAAGTGATTTAAATCTGACACTTATACGAACATTAGATAAGATAGATGAACAGGTTCTTGATATTTAATAGTAAGACAATAAGAATATACAATTTTTTAACTAAGTTAACAACATCTTTAACGGTTTGTGCAGAAAAAAATTAGCTATTATGGACTCACCAGATATGATGATTTTCTGTATGAACAACAATGCTATGATCGCCAAGGGAACGTTTCAATAAAAATGCAAAATTTTGACAAATTTTCGAATATTTTAGCTCAATGTGAGCGAATTCGATTCGAAAACAAAAATCGACGATAAGAATTGTCATTTAATTTTATTTTAAATGTTTCTTATCCGAAGATCGTGCGTCAATTACTTCTAATTTAATTTTAAAAAAGAAAATAAGTCTGCAAGTGTGAAAGAGGCATACGATTTACGTATTTACGTAAGATCCCTCTTATGGGAAATCCCATATAGCGTTCCAACCAACCAACCAACCAACAGATTAAGGCTTTTATTAAAAGTTTATAAAGTTCATAATTTTTTTATTAATAGTTTAATACTCTGGATCGATTTAATAAACAGATTCCCATGGCAACGAAAGTCATTCCTACTCTTTTTCCTTTCATTTTTCTCATATCTCTCTTCGTGGTTGTTTCTCTCTTTCTATTTCTCGTAATATTACTCTTCTCTGCGTGTAATGTATGTATTTAGTTCCAGTTCCACACTGAAATTTCTCTCCTCATTACCCATTCGCATCAGGACTCCCGTCCCCATTTCCTAATGTGTTTACAGGCCACACTCCGTATTTTGCTTATAGCCTTATTATTTTTTAAAAACCTCATTTACGTTTTTTTTCGTTTTATGACTATCTTGGCCATGCTTTATCTCTCTGTGTATACAAACACACATACATACAATATGCTGAAAAAATTATCACTAATTGTATGCCATTCAGTGCCAGCTAAAAAAGCGACCATGCATTCATATTCCATTAATAGTAAAAGAATAACAATATGAAAACTTAGGTGGATATAGCAATTGCCTATGTTCGCAAACTTTTGGCCCACGCTGAATAACTCACACGTACATTCATGAATACCTACATATGCGGGTTCTTTTTTTCCTCGATCCTTTTGTATCTCCCATTCCAATTCTAAATCCGCATCCTTTTGCCTACTCCAACTTCGGTTATCTAATTTCCCTTTGCCCGTTTTTCGTTTCTGTTAGCAAAGTTTCCATCACGTTTTCTCTCCCCTTTTCTCTCCCCTTCTCTCCTACCCTCTTTTCTCTCTTTCTCTCCCGCGTCAAGAGGCCTTACTTGATTTTTCAATCTCCAGCTTTTCGTACTTTTGTCCTTGTTTGTCACGTGACTTTATTTCCTCCGCCATCTCATCTCTTTTTAAGGAACGCTTTGTAATCTCATCCTCCTCTCTCTCTTTTACTTTCTGACGAAGATCAAAGGAAGCATTTCCTAACATATATAGATCTCTATGCATTGTAAACGGACAAAGAACTTTTACCGTTAGGTAAAGCTAGAATTTATTCTACGATAAATGTATAAGCGACATACATCCCCGGAGCAACACTTCATCCATGGTAAGTAGTCTTAGGATGGAGAATCGTTAAAATACTATTTGCTAGTATCGGCTTTGGTATGAATTAAAATAGATATGATGGTTACTCATGTGTTAAATTCCAACGTGCGCTACTTGTCCTAAGCTAATGAAAATTGGTTTGTTAGTTTATCTTTGTTTAGCTAAAACATTTTGCGTTTATGTGCTTTATTATTACAAAGAATACGAAAAATGTAAACCGATAAATTATCTTCTTTGGGAGGATTTGGAAAAAAACATTCATTTTCCTTCTCCCAGAAATGTTTTAAATGTTGGCGAAATTACTTTGATTGCTGTCGTACATAAGCTAAATTTGGTTGCGAGTAACTGTATACAAAAATGTAGATGAATTCAATAATACCCAAGCTTAAAATATTTTCTACAAAATGATAAGAAACAGAGGGAAACGGAAATTGCTATCGAGCACTCTTATTTTCCTTAGATAGTAAAGAAAAACTATTCGCAATATCATAGCGCAATGTAAACCATTCCAAGTCAAGGACATTTCAAGGTATCGCAAATTATGTGGCGCCACATCGAGAAAAAATCCAGCCGAAAAACTTACGACCGACTAAGAGAGAGAAAAGTCCGAAAAATCGGAAACTTTGGGAAATAATTACCAAGAACCGACCGCGACAACATTTTTACCGTTAATTTCGGATCAATTTGCATTATCCGACCACAATTCGGACTCAACGCTTTCCTAAATCTCTCTTTCGATACCTTTTCCCTTTTGCTGAACTCATTCCTCGAACGAAGATTATTTTCTCTTCCGAAGTCGCTCTTTCCTCAATCCCTTTCCTCCCCCTCCCACTTAACCTTCTCCCACCTTCCATTTCCACCCTCCCAAACGAAAACGATCCAATTCCCCATTCTGAACAACATCTTCACCCTATGAGGCCTTTGCCCCTTCACTCTACGCTTCCACCCTCATCCGGCAAGGAAAAACCCTCTCTTCCGTGAAGGTTTCCACGAGTTAGACAAACTATTTTCCATCTCTCCAAAAGAGTCTTCTCCCCTTTGCCATCTTCTTCAAATCCCAATCCACTTCTTTCATCCAACCTCGTTTCCCTTCTCCTCTCCCTATCCTTTGCTATTTATTCTTCTCCAACCCTCCATATCCCTCCTCCCTATCCCAATCAGCATCTTTCTCCCGCAGACTTTCTTCCTTTCCGGTCCTCCCACTGTCCTTCACTGCACTACCTTACTATCTCCTTGATCATAACCTCCTTAAGGTTTTTTCTCTATGTTGCCTATTGATCTCGTTCTCACTTGTTCACACACTCTCTCTCTCCATCACTCCCTATCCTCTTCTCTTTACGGTTTTCTTTTTTTCCCCCTCTCCTTCTCTTGTGTTGTTTTCTTCATGTTACTCTCAGTAATTTATCAGTAGGTCGTTTTTCACACAACCCTTCTTGTGTGGGTGTTTTCATGCAGTGAGGATTTTTTAAAGGTTTATTTAGTCTTTTGTTCCTTAATTTTTCCCCACAAATATTCTTCTTTCATTTTCAACTGTACACTATAATATATTTCAGTTTATTACTTGTATATGACACAAGGTTAGATCTATCAATCTCTCCCTCACCCTTCCTCTCACCTTCTCTACACTCCTCTCTGACTTTCTCTCTCTTCTTTCTTTCTCCCTCTTTCTTTCTTCCTCTCGCCTTCTTTCTACTTATATCTCCACGTCTCTCTCCCAATCTCTCTCATACTCCCTCTAACTTTCTCTCTCTCTATATATATCGCCATATTCTTTCTTCATCTTTCACTATTCTCACTCTTCTTCTTACTTTCTCTCTTCTCTTCTCTCACATATCTCTCTCTCTCTCTCAAATTTCCTCGCACCTTCTCTCTTCCTCTTTCTCACAATCTTTCCCAGCCTCCTTCTCCCATCCCTCTTACCTGCCCTGTTATCTTTTACACACCCCTCTCTATCTCTCCCTCAATTTCCTCTTCTTCCTCTCACATTTCTTGCCTCATCCTCTTTATCCCTGCAATCTCTCGACCACGCCTCCTCATTCACCGTCTTCACTCTTCCTTTTCCCGGCCTATCACCGCAATCCCCTTCTCAACCGTTATCTTACCCCTTCTTTTTATCTATCCCTACTGCTAACACCCTACCCACGTCCCTCCGTTTTCCTCTCTCTATCACTTATTCTTTCCATCCAATCTCTATCTCTCTCAAGACAGAAACTCTTCGCTTTTCCGCTCGATTTTTTTATTTTCAACTTCTCATCTTGTCGTCCCATTTTTTTATCCTCCAGTTTCCGCTTTCTTTCGATGGCTTCCTCCTCCTACAAATCGCTTTCAAACTCTCTTTCTCTCCCTCTCACTCGATCTTGTTTTTTTAAAAATCCAACCGGTCCTTCCATCTTATTTGTTTCCTCCCAGATATACACAGGAAAAAATTTCTCCTTAAACAAGCCGGATCATATCCTTTTTTTACTCCTCTCAGTTTGATCTGCTTTTTCGTTTCGATTTTATTTTCACCGCACCGGATGAATTTCGTATTTCTTTTTTTAATAGTTGTTTTTTTCTAGTCAACCTTTCTTCCTTCCCAGTCTCATCCTGTCTTTTTCTTTTGTTTTTATCTGTCTATTTCGACGCACGTCAAATTGTTGGTGTAACTTTTTCTCCCCCATCCGCTTAGACCCTTTCTTCTCGCATTCGTCGCACAACCACGATTTGATTTGGGAGGACCAATGGGGACGACGCGACCTGCTTCTCTCTACTATTCCTTCCACTCCCTCCTCTATGTCTCTCCGACCGCTTGTATATCTGACAATCGCCCGCATCTTCCTCTCGCTCAGGAATTACAAAAAAACGTGCAAATCGGGAAAACGTTTTCCGACGGGCTTATTTTTGCTCTCGAAGCTGCATGCGAGTTTTCGCGACGGCCTTAAATGCAGTTGCGCTTTATTTTCGGCTAACACCGTCAACGTCGGCTATTAAAAGATCTAGTTTTCAACTTTTGGGTTGGTCGTCACAGGAGCTCTCCACGTTTTTTTAAATTGAAAGAAGCACGTTGCTTTTAATTTGTGATCTATAAAAGCGACAGAGCTTTAAAAGTTCTTTGTTTTACATAAGTCTGCAAGTTAAAAATACATTTCAACGGCAAGTAAAAAATTATATCAAGAAGAAGCATTTATAAAATACTTGTCTCAGGAATCTCCAAAAGCCACAACAAGATAATAAACAACCAAATGCGAATAGGTTTCAGTTGAATTAATAAAATTACTATTTAATGATTTCTATCAGCAGGATCGCTGACATTTAATGATTTTTCACCTGACATAATTTTATAAGCATTTATAATAAAACCTTTTTTCAGTATTTTGCGAATTAATATTAAACGGTTGCCAATCAGAAGAGTTGAAAATTTAGTTATTGTTCTTTATAAAAATCACAATAAACTCGCAATTACTTTTAACTCTTAAAATATTAAATATGACTATTATTGGCAATATACTAATCCATAAATTTTTTAAATATATTTTATACGCCTAATTACACCCAATTTAATTACTTTAAAATGTTAAAAGGAGAAGTCAATGTCTATAACTTAACAAATAATCAGCGACTCCTAGTTATTTTAGGTTTTCCATTCTTTTTTCCCATTTCTTACCTTTTCCTTATTTTTTCCTCATTCTGTTAATCCCAGTCAACTCTATCCATTCCCGTTCCCTCTTAATCGCCCTAGGTAACTAAATTTTGACGTATTTTTCCTTATTTACTCAGCTTATTTCCTCCGCTAACCATCGTCAATTTCTTATTCCTTCTATTTACACTATCGCTTCCTCTCCATGTTTATCCATCTTCTGATCTTCATCCTTTTCACTCCTCTCTAAACAATGCCTCATATATATATATATATATATATATTAGGTCTCGTCAAAAGCACTCTGGCAAGAGAGAAAACGCACTCACTCCCTCCCCTTCCTCTATCTTCCATCTCCATATCCCTCTCTTCCTCATAGCAGCCTTTACAAACTGAAAATGGGATGGGATTTCGGAATAGTTAAAGCCAAACTTAAACGGAATTGGCGAGTAAATGGCGGAGTGTCGACCGAGTTTGTGAGTCGTTAACAATGAAACAGTTCGACTACAAAAGTTTTTTAAGCAAATGATCGTTAAAAGTGCTCTTCAGCGTAAAATAAAACTTGGTTACGACAAAGAGTTAAAAGCGGTGCGTTGAACCATTTTCATTATTACGCTTTAATACATGTCCGCTCACAGTGATTACAATTTCGGCGCGTTTGCAATGTTTTAGTTATTAATGAGCCCGTTGAATAGCGCGATTAATGCCACGGAACAGTAGATTTCGTGTAGATGCCATATGTTTTTTATACATATCTAGGATAAATAACGTTACGTGTATTGAGATCACAAAAAGTGAAAACATGTGCCTAAGCTATTAGCTATAAGCTTCGGGCGATTCAAAACGCAAAAATGCACGGAAACCAATATATATATATATATATGAGAATATAAAAACTAAAGTACTTCTAGAAGGGTAACAAGTCTGAAATTTTACATGATGGTAGTTTAGTTGTTACGACCGACGGAAAATTTCCGAAATTCCAAAAATATTCATTCTTAGGATAATTTTTCCGACCCTATTTTTTCATTCGTGCCCTAGCATTGTAACCAGTTCAGAGCTTTGCAAAGTTACATTTTTAAGTTAGTTAAAATTAAGATACGAACTAGAGACACAAACAAAGCTGAAAGATTTAAACTTTATTTTTCTCAAGGCATAGTTAAAATCCTGTCGAATTACCTTAAAATTGTGTTTTTAATCAGGAAAAAGGAGGAAGTTTTCGATTTTTAATAATGAAAAATATTAACTATCACAGCAACGAGTCCAATGATTGTAAGTGGGTATTAGTATTCTATACCTTAATACCATCGATTTAAAGCTTTTAATGGGAGCTAATATAATACATTATGATACCTTAGATTTCAACCCACGGCATAGACCTGTGATGACGCCACAATCCGAACACATAAAATATTATATATGAAAAAGGAACATATTACTTATTTTATTTATTGATATAAATCAATAAATGAATTTTTGTTTTATATTTCAAATACAAATTAAATTCATGTGAAATTAGTTTAAATATAATAGACGAGAGAACCGAGCCGACAGACGGTGTCGGGCCCCGTAAGTGGCCAGGGGCAGGGCCTCTAGTGTTAGTGCGTGTATATTGACTATATCTACCGTAAAACATGATTATAAACAGGTTGAAAACTTGTCCAGGGAAAAAACAGAGTACTTAAAATCTTTAGAGACAACTCAGTTCGGAGAGGGACTGTAAGACAAATGAGAGTATGAAAAATTACTTTAAAACAACATAAAATTAATTTCATGTTTAGTTTGACGAATAACCTTTGAAAAATATTCAGCACAAGCCATCGTTCTTAATGTAAATGAGGGCAAGTTTTAGTAGCCATTCACCCGACGAGTTTTCCTCATTTCGGGATAAAAGTGGCCGTCTTTACGCCCGTGCTATGTTCGCGGCGATACATGTCGCTCGCTCTTCTCTACAGAGAATAACAAGGTCGCCTCGTGACGGTATTAGCTTTCCCTTACGAAAGACACGTCGAACCAGGGCCTTAAAAAACCCCTTTCAAAGGACGGAATGCTGTACTTGCTAGTCTTCTACGCGGTGTTTATTCTGTCCTCTATAGCGCAAGGCTCAGGGTAGAATTAAAAGGATGGTATTCTTTTCTAGTAAAACCTCCGCGAAACGTTGGAGAAAAGTAGTCTGGTTACTGGAGATTTTGAGGAAATTGCAAAAAAGCTGTTGGCTCGCCTTCGAAAACGTTTCGCTAAATAAAGGCGAACTTACAATAGCGCTAAGGAAGGTTTTAACATTTTTCGTTGAAAATTTTAAAGTATAATGCGGATACCAAAGTCTCAAAGAGTCCGTGCTTATCCTTTGTAGTTATGAATAATAATATTGTATAATCGATGAAAGTAATGGTAATATATCGGTCGAAATATGACCGTTTTTTGTTTTTTATTCATTACTGACGCATCCAATTTTACTTAACAAGAACGTCTCCCGATATTTTAAAAGGTTTTTGGTAATTCACATGAAAATAACTCTGAAAATGATTTGCACACCAAGGAACCCTACAAAAAATATAAACGATAGTTAACAAATTTCTGATTAAAAATTTAGTTTTAACTAAAACATTTTTTATTAAAAGGCTATCTGCATTAAAAAATGATATTAGTCTTTTACGACTCGCATATATGGCATTCATCTCACCTTAATGTGTTTATTAATCCACTCCATTAAAGCGACATGCTTTTAAAATTTATAAAATAGGAGCGATCATGCATTAATTTAATCGGAGAGTTGAAATTGAGCAAAAATGTGTGAAGCAATGTAATTTAATTTTCGGTTGCCGAAGGTCTAAAAAAATGCGCGTTTATTCGGATTATAATAAAATTTATTGGATTATTCTAAGAGAATTTAAATTATATCGGCCTGAAAAATATATTTATTTCTCTTGGTCGTGTGAACTTACACGTACCAAATTCGCAACTCAACTCGACCCTATTTAAAAATTTTCGATGTCCTGCATCAAATTATATTAATATTTTCATTGGGGAAATATAAATCATCTGGGATCTAACCTAGGGATCTTAAAAATATTCGGATTAATCATCCAGAAAGAATTTGTATACAATTGAAACATGGAATCTTTCTAGCGCACATAGTCACAAGAATTTGAATTTTATTAAGCGATAACCTAGTGAAGTTATTTAATTTTTTTGATGGAAAATCATCGTATTTGAATAATTGAATATACCAGCAAGCTAATTGCTTTATGCATCACTGACAATTTACCTTAAAATTATTTCAGCTATGCTTTTGTTTGATCTCCACAAATGCATATACAACTCCCGATGACAATAAATTGAAATGAATAAACAAAACGGCTTTGCCCTGCTTTAAACGGGTGAATAAAATCAATAAAACTAAACTCCGACCTCTTCCTCTCATAACTACACCGCACATATCCCAACCTCCACTCTCAAACCCTCTCCTACTTCCTCTCAAGCGGTTCAAGTCGGAGTGCCCCACTAGTATAGGAATCGTAACCTTACCAAACCCACTCCGAAACATCCCGAATACCTTAAAACCTCTTCCAACACCATGGTTACGCCCACATTCCCACGTCGACCCTTTAAGCCTCTGTTTTCCGAGCGATATCCCTTTATGCCCACCCACTCAGCCTCTCTACATCTCTCTAACCATCCAAAAGGTAACTCACGGAAATCCTCTCTCACTCTCGCTCGCTTCCTCACACACACCCACACACCAACTCCCTAGTTACACACCGCACCTCATACCCCTACCTTACCACTACGATCTTACTCCTTTTTTTCCTCCTCATTCCGGCCATTCTTACCTTATCCTATTCCCTCCCCCTAGTTCATCTTTCTCCCAATCCCTTTCACGGTGGCACTAGTGTCGTCCCCCCACCCTAGTTACATACGTGAGAGACCTCAATTCTCTTTTTCTCTCCCTCTTCTCTCTCGCTCTTCATTCCGACCATTCTCAAAACCTTTACATCCCATTCCCTCGATCCTTTTCGGACACACTTTTAACATTCCTGCTCGAACACATGCTCGCGCGCGCACATACAGATTCTCCCACGGACGCACGTTTCCGTTTCCTCACGTACCTCTCTCCCCCTCCACACCTCCTTCAATCTCGTACGCTATGCCTATTTCAGCCAGACGCTGGAAAATTACCCGAATTTCCTCGCGTTTTTTTCTCTCTCTATCTCTCTCGACGCGCTTGAAATTTTTACGATGCACTTTTACCCTCGGGGACCTCTTCTTTCCAGATTTCTTCTCTCTCTCGTCCCTATTTTATTCCGTTTCTTCGTTTCCGTCAATTAAGCAACGTCCCTATTTATCGCTGCGTTCCGAATCCATGCTGCAATGATTGCCGTCGTAACGGAAATCTCGCTAAGGGTTTTTCATGTCTATTTCGACCTAATCTCTATGCTCATCTTGTCCGCTTTTTGAGGCAATCTTCGCCGAAATTCGAATATTCGCGTGAAATTTCTCAAGTCGTTTCGATCTTATCAGTTAACTGTTATGTCTCTTTCGTGGGGCTTTAAAAGCTATTTAAAACTCTCGGGAATACAGAAATTGTTCGCAGTGTCATCTTAAATAACTAATTCTCGACTAATATTTTTTACTAGCGAGTTAAATCGACGCGTTTTCGTGAGCCTAAGTCCACCGAAGTTCTGATAAATAGCAAGAATGAATACGGAATGAAGCAGCTTTGGAGGTTTACTACTTATTGTTAGTTAGCCCTTCTTCACCGTCAATACTCCAATTCGAAATAAGGGAATTGTCCCAAAAAAGTTATTATATATCGTCCAGTGGCATTATTTCTGCACGAGACGCACAGCACACGCGTCCGAGGGGAGGGGAATCCCGGGGATTCCCTAATCTAAAATTTCGTACTTCTCTGTTAACGCCACGCGCTTATTAGTGAGAGGTATTAGACGTGAGAGGTTGATGGTGTCAGTCACTTTGGTTCTGTTGCTACGCATTATTAACATAATTGGCCGTGAATTGCCAAACACAGAGTTAATTTCGGGACAAATAGTGTAGTGAGACGAAATGTATATACGTATATGAGAAAGTTTGTGCAATGTATATTGCGCCGTTTATTCGTTTAAGAAAAGCGCCCAAAATTGTACAGTATAGCAAAATGTTTGGTCATTACAACCTGAACTTGTAACTTTTTCCAGCGAATTCCATCCTAAACAAAAACATGACTGCTCGCTCACCAGTACGATATTTCGATATCGTAGCGAATTCTCTCTTTTTTCAGCTCGCCATAACGACATATCGAAACACATGTTTATCCTCGACCTACATCGCTATGTTAATGCATGAAAACATTAAAATGCCGCAGTTGCTTTTGCGTTCCCATGCAAACAAACCCTTTCATGAGCAAACGAAATCAACACACGGAGATACACGAGTCAAAATTTTCCGTTTCGACGCTGCAATCAAGCGTGAAATCCCGACAATCCATTTCTCCACGCGAGGGGGAGGATGAGGTATAAAAAACACCCGCCTAAATATCAATTTTTATTAAAAAAAATAAGTACGCCTTTATTTATTCCCTAAGCGATCCCTTGTATAACTCCTTTCTGTCACACTTCCTCGGTAACCATCGCGCCTATAAATTCCCGATCGCCAAGCGCTCCCCCGTTCCCCCGAAATCCCTTATCGCTAACCCTTTCCCCTTTTAGCACACGGCGGCTAAACTGCAAAATCCCATACCACGCCACTCTCTCTCCTCCCGCAAATTTAACCACGCAATATGCTCTTGCCACGCATGGATCCCCGGTCACAGGGCGTTAACGAACCACGGTCATTTGAAGCGTCCTCTCTCGGTGTGCGGATATGGGATGGGGTCAGAAGGGGAAAGAGGACGGGAGAGAGAGATGAGAGAGATGTAGTGAAACGAGAGGAAGTGGGGCGTGGGAGGAGGAGGGGTGGGAGGGGGAGAGTACGTCGGGATGGGTTAGATAAGCGGGGAAGGAAGAGGAAGGGTAGAAAGAGGGAAGGTTAATGTCACAGGAAATTTACAGACGCCGGGAGAAAAAAACGCCAGACGAATTAGCACGGGTTTTAATTGCGTTATCGATGGTTACGACAAGACGCGTGGTTATTCACTCAACTATTTTTCTCGAAGAAAAAAATGAACGTTTCGTGTAATTTATTGCTAAATGCATTATTCACATTTTTCCCGAGTTTCCCGAAAAATGGTTGGGACAAAATTTAACCGGGTATGAATTAAAAAAAAATATTTCCGTCGTTCGGTATGCTGCGTTAATGTACGAGAAAGACTTTTAAACGAGTTATGTCCATGTTTTAAATGTTCGCTTGTAAGTAGCATTTGTTCTCGCCCGATGTTTTGACTTTTGCGCACTGATTTTATAGTTTGCTATACACATATAACAAAATTTCACTTAAGTATCAAAATAGAAATTGAAAAATAAAATTCTGCAAAATTTGTTACTCAAACTTGTTGTATTCTGAAGGTTAAAAAACAACCCGAAAAATTAAGACGTCTGATTTAAATTATTTCTGCATTATAACGTCAGATGGTTATGCAGATAACTAAACTATTTGACTGCCCTTGTAATCTGAACAAATGATGATAAAAGAGGATCTAGGACGATTCGACGTCCCAAGTTCGCCGCTGTAACATAAAAAGAAAATGGAAGACCTAGTGCCGTTAAGAAAATGAAGTGGAATTATGATTTAACTAGATTTATTTAAAAATAATTATAAAAGGAAGAAAACAAATTCAAGCCATGGAAAAACTAAAACAGAAATATATCAAACAAGAATTTTCATAAAATGCATTTAATAACACACATTACTGTGGCCTATTTTACGTTTTTGCAAGACCGCGACGATATGCAATAATTTCTTTTGTCATAATATCTAATAATTCTTTAAATACACTCGTCTGCGTCACGATTTATTTTAACTTTTATGACGGGTGGTGAAAATCACGTCACAAAAGTTAAAATAAAGTGAATGGTTTTTAAATTTATTCATCATATCGTGTTAGCATTTTTGATCAATATTAGGTAAAATAACTGTGTATAATCGCTGGAACTCGGAAAACTAGATAATCCAGACGGAACTTATGATGTCTACTTTCCCAAACTTCATAATTTAGCGTTATAAAATATTATAAATACATTCGAACGGAAAACTAAATTGATCACGCATAATTGTGTGGCAAAAATAACGCGTCCATATATTAGACTATACCGAATCTGGGTCCTACAATTGTCGTTGCAATTGCAACATTCTCGTAATGAGTGATAGATACTGCAAAAACGACAGTATTTACGCGAAATTCGAAGAAATACGATAGATAACCAACATCCTACGATAAAAATTAGAATCTCCATTCCTTTCCTCGGAGAATAATACAAATCCCGACCCGATATTACAATTTTAAGTTATTTTAAAGCGTAAGAGAAAATTACCCTGCACGATGAATTTCAGATTTCCCATGTATATCAAATGGGAAGGATAGTTCCTGGAATCGAACCCGGAATTTTCAATCCCCGTAACAAAAATATCCCCGGGTCCTAGTAGCCAGAGATTTCCACCAAGTGTCATGAAAATCGGTCAATTGGTTCAAAAGTTAATAGAAGGAACAGGCAGACAGACAACGAAAAAACTATAAGTCTATTTCCATTCTGGAAAGTAGGCTAAAAATTAATCATATCGTCAAACCTTTGCCGAGGTCACGTTTCTTTGAACAACCTTAAACATTACGCCAACAATGGGGAGAAAATAGCAAGTCTAATACACAATCAGGAATTGACTAAATAATGTGTTTTATATATATATATATGTAGTATCAAACAATGCATTTATTTAAGAAACGTGTTGAGCTTTATCCATAGTAAATAACAAAAAAACAAATTTTGTCTTATTCGGGTTTTCCGTTATAATTAATTGGAAATAAAGGCCGTGGAGTCATGTGTATTCATCAATATGGTGGCGAAACGTCTGGCGGCAGCGAACTGTCCCATTCCAGGTAAAAGTTCTATCAAAGAAGGCAACGTGAAAAATGGGGAGAGATATAACGAATTGGTATTGCTTTACTCGAGAGGAATGAAACAAAAACTAAGCAAAATTTCAGCCTTTTAATGAAACGCTTCAAGATAACTAAGGATCAACTTCCTACTGCGATGAGGGATCCGAGCACGTATGAATTTTCTTTATGAAATAATTTCCTTTGAAAAAAGTGCCACTTCTAGAAATCATAAGTTTTTCTCTTATTTTCGTTTACTTTATGAAATTATTCAAAAGAAAACTTCAGTTTTAATTAGATGGAAATTCGTCAGAGAGAACATCGTCGCGAGAGTTGTCGCGCTTACGTAAATGGGTACTGTTGAAGTTTTAAAGACTCATATATACAAGCAAATAAGATATATAAATTGAAATAAAGAACAAAAGGGGCAGGTATACTTGAACTAAAAAATTACGAATGACTGCATTGATGATTAATGTTTGAAATTAAACACATTATTCAAATATTTTTACTATGAGATTGTTTTCCAAATATACATTTTCTACTGCTCTGAATGCATTCTCTTAAAAACTACACGCGATAACGTATCTCTAATTTTTATGTTACGTTACTCCAGTTTGAATTACATTTTTTATCCAATTATTAAAATATAGGCATGTGAATTGATTGATTTTGAAAGTTATGATATTCCAATGTCATTTATAAGTTGAAATTAAATTTAAAATCTGTATTATTTAGTGCAATAAATAACTAATAACGTTTAATTATGGGATTAAATATTAAATCAACTCCTATTTGTAGCGGGCTAACAGCCGCGACATAATAATAATAATTTTTTTTTCAATATTCAAATTAATTATTTAATCGATGGTATAAAGTATCATGGTCATGATCATCATATTTACACTAACATTCAATACTGCCGTTTATAACGAAGGGAATTGATATTAATTGACACATCTCAATCATCTGAAAAATATTTTTAAGTCGGATACGCGTTCAGAGAAAACAAGTTTTTCCGAAATGATGCAACATGAAACATCGACAGTCCAGAAATACGAAGGTCATGGACATTTTATTAGAAATTCGTTCATGAATTTGATGGAATTCGTTGATATAAATCCAATGTTACTTGATTTAATTAAAATTCATACTAGTATGAATGATAAATTCTTACCCCATTTAAATTGCTGTCACATCTTGTGCGTCTCAAATTTGTTCGTGCACTTAACCCCCGATTATAAAAAGCTTCCGCGATCCCTGCTTATTTTTTAATTTTGGGACGAATAACATTAATATTCTTTTAAAGAGACGCAGAGGGAAGAGAAATTAAAATAAAAGCAGAATGAAAACTTAAAACGCCGTCTGCGTCTCGGGAGGGAAATGAAATAAAAAAAGAGCCAACGGATCAAATCTCCGCAAAATAAAACGTTACCTGGACACAAGGCTCAAAACCCAGCGTACGATTCGCTAAAACGTGGGATAAAAAAAACGAAAAAAGGAGATAGACGCCAAATGGGAACAGAATTTGCGAGTGAAAATTCGAAGAAAAGTCAAAAAGAAGGTGAAGCAGAGCATTTGGACGATAGGGCTTTTAAAAAAATACGGAAATAGAGAAGGATTGGAGGAGAGAGAGAGAGAGAGAGAGCGAGAGGGAAACGGGAGAGGGAGTTTAAAGGCAGAAGATTCTGAACCTTTGAAACCTAAGCAGAACAAAAATACTAATTCCCGTACCAGAAGAGAAGACTACATGAATGAGCACGCTTTTCCAAATATCGAATGTGAACACAATCAAGACCACCTTTATAACCTTTAATCGGACGCTTTATTCGATCAAGTATTTTAATATGCCAATTCAATCTCATTTTTACGAAGGTAAACCATAGCTAAAATTTCTCCTCAAATATTATCCTCAGCGCTATCAATTCCAGCAATAACATTCGCGTGTCGAAATGTCCCCCCCGATTGTGTAAAACGACAATTCTTCGTTAATATATTCTTAAACGGAACAAGATAACGGCAAACGTTTTCACCAACAGTTCACCGAAGCCCGATTAAGGATATTGACACGGGGCAGCGTATACTTTCACTCGTCGCGCCGCGCAGTGCTTGCAAAACTGTTCCCTTAGAGGGAAAAGCTGAAACTAAATTAACGCCAAAACTTGGGAGGAAAATGTCAAGAGGCGATTTCTCTCTCCCCTTGTGGATTGTTGAGAGAACGGCAAGGAAAGCGAGGGAGTGAGAGAGGAAGAAAGAAAGGAAGAGGGAGGCGGAGAAGATATTTGGGCGATAATACAGTTACGGTGTTTTGAGGCCGGAGAAGTGAGGAAGAGGGTGGAGTGGGAGAGAGGAAGAGAAAATGGACGAGAGCAGAGAGGGCGTTCGGTCGGAGGAGTCAAGAGGGAGTGGGAGGAGAAAAGTGAGCGGCTGAAAGGACGGAGAAAGGAATATATGACGAAACGAGAGAGAAAGTGTGTGCAGGAAGAGACCTGACAAAAATGAAGGGCCAGAAAGGGGGAGAGAGAGCGAGAGAAAGTCAGTCAGTGTTTTGGAGCGCAGAGTGTGTGGAATGAAAGAATCGAAATAAAAAGCGGAAGAAAATACGGAGAGGTGTAAAGAAAGGGAAGCACAGGGATAGCTTGTTTCAAAAGGGAGGATATCATAATAGAGTACAAAACGTGAGGGCGTTGATTTTCGTATTTGGATGATGCAGGCTTAAAACAATATTATTGCGTTATTCAACCATGTAATTGACGTGTATGCGTTTGATTTTAAAGGTATGGGAATAGATTGCTGAATTAGTGAGGGTTTAGTAGCCAAAAATATAAGACTTAGCCAAGGTTGATAAGTAAATTTCAGTGACGGAAATTCTGTATGAGAGATAATCTACAACGAGTTTACAGAACTATAAGTTAGCCTCAAAATGATATTAAGTAAACTTTTTTCCCTTGAAAATAGGGGAACGCGATATCTTCGCGTAGGTAAGCAAAAATTTTCATCCCTAATAAATTTAATGATAAGAGCCAACAAGGCCCTTTCGACAAGAAAGCATCGTAAAACAGCTATTAGCTATCCTGGAGAATATGAGTACGTCATATTTACGAGTAGCGCAAAATTTTGACCCAAAATAAATGTATGCATCGATGATAAAATACTTCGTCAACAGATATATATCTGTAAAACAGCTATTACATATCACACCAGGTCCTCGAATCTATCCATTTTTTGCAAAAATTTGCGTCCTAATACAGATAGGAACGTGATATCAGGGTAAAAATGGTCACCCGAAGAAGAAGGGTTGAAAGAGAAAAGAGCTCCGAGAAACAGAAGAGAAAGAGAGAGAGGGAGGGAAAACCACTCCTAAGAAGAGGCGGAGGGAGAAGAATTTGCCCTGAGGATTGAATTCATTTTTGCGGAGGGAAGAACCAATAAATTCCTGAGAGAGGAAAAGAAAAGTGTGAGAAAGGAGTCATTAAGTGGAGGACCGTGAGATAAGGAGGAAAATGGATGGCGTCCATTAAAAATGGAAGATTTAATAGAACAAAGGAATGTTATTAAACAAAGAGTCTTTAATATACAGAAAGTTGTTGGGATTTAAATGTCGAGAAGGGGTTTGAGAAACTGGGATAATTTAAACAGAAAAAAGAAGCGAAATTAAAAGCGTATGACTAATGAAGATGAAGTACAAAATGAACGCTTTGATAGCGTGAAACTTAATAAACTTATGCGTCGAAAACAATAAAATGTAGAGGAGGCAGAGTGGATTGATGAGAGGAGGCGGAAAAGGGACAGGGAGAAGTTAATCCTGCGATGCCGGTCTCCCAGAGGGCAAACACACAGAAGATAAAATCTAATTACTTAAGATTATTTTTCGGGAGATATCAAATGTCTTCAGAAAGGAAGGAGAAATGTATATAAGGACAGGACAAGGGAAGTGTTAAAGAGTTTCTCGGAAAATATAACTGGAAATTAATGGCAAAGAAGACTGGATTAGTGAAACGTGTCTATACATACATACACACACACATATACATATACATATATATATATATATATATATATATATATATATATATATATATATATATGTATGTATGTATTTCAGAAATTCCAACTGCGGTACATAAATTATTACTATAACAATATTCGTCTTTTAATTTCATGTTTATTATTATTTATATAAATGAATTTAATGGCGTGTTTAATTGCATTTTGCGACCCCATCTGTGTCCGCTCCTTACCGAATGACCAAATGTGTGTGAGCAATGTTACGCAGTAGTTTCAACTTCACTCATTAATGTCAGGTATAGAAATTTCATTCGTTATTATTATTTATAATGATTATTATTTATCTTCATTTTGAGCAAATGTACCTTTCCAGAGTTTTTTATAAATATACTAATATTATAATTTCATAACTGCGAAATATCCTCCAGGAACGTAACTCCCACTTTTACTATCGTCCGTATGGGAAAATATGTTTCGCTATACGTTATAAGTCGCAGTTTTCATAAACGCATCTCCGACCCATAGCGGGGTATTGCTGTGTGTGCGTGTATATATATATATGTGTGTGTGTGTGTGTGTGTATTTTCTTGTCATAATTAAAGTATCAAAGAAAATTTAACCAATCAAGTTTCATTACTATCAAGATGAGCCTAGTTAAAATTAAAGACACAACCAAATGGTAAGCTAGCTTTGCCGTTTGGTTTTCAAGATCTTTTTATTACTAACCACGAAAACTTAAGTACCACGAAGTTTGTATCAATGCAGTTATGACTTGTATGTATGTGCAAACGATGTATAGAAGTCTTTACGTACTAACACCTATGATGATTATCGAATTAGCGGGACAAATACTCCCTTATATCGATCAACCGATTCGAGCTTCGAAACTTTTCAACCAGCGATTCCTCCAAATGTTTTTAAATCCCTTTCTTTAGTCTATTCCAAAACGTAAACAAACAAAATCCCTTGGAGCTGTAATCAAAACCATTAGTTTAACAGACAACAAAAAAGAGTAGAGCGGACCAAAGGGATTAGTCGCATTCGCACACAAAGACACAAACAAAAGTGACAAACGAGATTTGCGCGTATCGTTTAGCAGCAGCAGCTAGGTGCAGGGAAGAGAAACTCTTTTTCTTCACGGCCCTTGACGAACAGCCACTGTTACCTGAGGAGCAAAAAAAAACGAGGGTGGAAAGCTGGAGAGGAGAGGGGGGGGGAGAGACGTAGAGAGGCAACAACAAAGGTAGGGAGGAGAGCGAGCACAAAAAAGGGGTGAGGAGGGAGAGAGGACGGAGGGGGGATGACAAAAAAGAGGAGTGTGGGAGAGAAAAAGAGAGGCGGAGAGAGAGAGAGGACAAGGCGAAAGATAGGGAGATGTGGGAGGAGACAGGTGAAGTTAAGAGGGCGGAGAAACAGCGAGGTAGAGATAAAGAGAGGGAGAGGAAAAGAGAGAGGTGAGAGGGGGGAGCGGAGAAGAGAGTAGTGCATTTTTTTGTGAGGCAAAAGAAGGAAAATGTTGGGCCCGGCGAGATACACATCGGTTATATTTTTATTTTTTGCCGCTAGAGGGGAAGAGAGAGGGGAAAGGGAGGGAGAGGGGGATGGAAGAGAGGAAGGGCGCGAGGCAGTCCTTTCAATGCAGAAGCGACGCCCGGGCTCAAAAGCAGGGCGTCCAAATCGACGGATTTGGAGACTTTCAGGGATGGAAATGGTTGGGAGCGAAAAAAAATTAAACCACTCGAAACGGAACAAGCGTCGACAGAAGTTAAATGCTAAAAAAGTTTTTCGGCGGATTATTTTACGCAGATAAATTGAAAATATAAAAAAGAACGAAGCGTTAACAGGATATGAGGGATGGAGTGATGAAAAAGATGAGGTTTTATTGGGAGCTCGGGGACGGTTTATGCGGCAGTGTAATTTGAGGATTATATTTTGTGATGTAAATTATGCATTCAACATACGCCGTTTTGTGTTTCAAATTCTCAGATTTCGTTGGATTATTAGAAAAATTATTCTAAGCTTTATTCCTTTCCTACGATTTTCGCAAAACTTCTATTCTTTTATTTTCTGTTGTTCATCAAAAATATAAGGAAGAAAAACAACGAAAACCACATTTCGTTGTCCAGAATTAGAGCGCTTATGTAATTTAACTCATACTTTCTATTTCTGCGAGCTTTCTTCAAATTAAAATGCACTGGATTCCTGAGAATGTTCAGTAAAATATGAAAGTGATTTCAACATCGCAATTAAATATTGTAGGAAATATTGCTTTTCAATGAAATATTTAGCAGTTAAAAAGGATAGAAACAAAAATGCTTTTGAGGGCACTTACGTATGATGAGTTGGTATAATTAAAATAATCTACCTACAGGCACTAATGGGATCTTTCGAATAGACGTGTATCCTTCTAAAATTTAGAAAGATACTTCAACAGAAAATAAAACTATAAACAACGATATTCTGGCTATCCTTTCCTACTATCCTTTTTAATGAGAGGTATTTGTTTACTGAATGTGTTACCAAAGTATATTACCTATATTTATCCATTTTTATATCGCTAATAGTCACAATACAGTGGTGATATTGCTTGAGAAATAAAACAAAATAATTTAGGGGAAAAAAGTCTTAAAGCGAATTCAGTTAAAAATAGATCTTATTCTAGTTAAATTTCAGATAAACTACATTCGAATCAGCTTGTCTCCTTTAACTAAAATAATTTAATTTTAAAAGTGCCAAAATTACACTTTATTTGGCTCCGTCGTACTGGCGCAACCATTTTTACTCTAATGTAAATTGGTCCAATGCAGCTCGATCAGTTAGACGGCGGAAAAATTTATTGACAAAATATTTCGACGCACGAAATAATATGAAACTTTAAATTGATATATTAAATAATATAATCAAACGGACAAATAATGAATCATAAATTACATTCAAAGTGGCAGTTCTATCTCCTACGCAATTAAATAATTAAGGGAATAATTATTTCCACAAATTTTTTTTATCAATTTCATTGCAAAGAAGCGGTTAATTTTGCGTGCAGCTATATCAGGTCAGGTAAAACATTTTTTTATAAATAATTCAGCGAGAAGGTAATATATATATATCAATATATATATCAATATATATATATATATATATATATATATATATATATATATATATATATATATATATATATATATATATATATATATATAAGCCAACGCCCAACAACCAACACCGTTTTCAAATAATCTGAGGCTACAGAGTCTTTTCTATCTTGGAACATTTTATCAAATAAAACGTATCGAAATTTATCGAAAATCCGACAAAAGTTATGGTATAAACAAGGCATAAATCACGGACCTATAAAGATCAGGATGCAGCGAGTAACCCATTATCAACGGAAGAGCTGTACAAATTGAAAATGGTTGCACTTTTACAACCCTGCTCGATGCAAAATTTCGACAAGCTCCAGTTTTATTTTCCCGATAAACCCTTCGTCGATGTTTCGTAAACAGTTACAAGGCGCATTTTCCATCCCGAGCAGGTTGGCACCACCTGAGGGTTCGGAAAAAAAATGACGAGGTAGGTTAGGGTCTCGAAGGGTGGCAACACTGGGGGGGGAGGGGATTGGACGAGGGGAGCGAGCGAAAAAAAAGGGTATGAGATGATGGCTCACCCTGCCTTCCGCACGGCGCCGGTACAATTGAAGGAAGCGGAAGCCGTTCCCGCGGCCGCCCGGGAACCCGCGCCGCTCCCTGTCCCGCCGCCTCCTCCTCCTCCCGCTCCGCCTCCCCCGCTCCCTCCTCCTCCTCCACCTCCTCCACCGCCGCCTCCTCCACCGCGGTAGGGCGAGTTGTGCGCCGAATCCCCCTCCTCCTCGTCGCTCACGGCCGTTGTGAGCGACATCCGATCGTCATCCGACATCTTTGACAAACAAAGAGAAAAGAGAGAAAGATAGAGTGAACGAGCGAGATGGTGACGAGAGAAAGGAAGTAAGGGAGAGAAGGTGGGCGAATGGCATGGGAATACCTTTTTTTATTATCCTTTCGCGAGGAAAAAAAGGGTTAATTCCAGAAGCCTGATTAATCACCCAGTCATCCAGGTGGGCGGACTCATTGTGCAGCGAGGAATATTATTTTTTCTCCGCAAAACGAGTTTCCGGTCAAAATATCGGAAAAGGTTAAAATCAGTTTATACGAGTTCCTTTTTGTTTATTTATTTTTAACGCTCGGTTGATGAATTGCACGGGAAATGTTGACGGATTTTCTAAAGGCAATTGTTAACGTATATGCATATACGGATACGTTTTACAGGAAGGGAATCGTTAAGGTCGGAAAGTTCGGGGTTCCCAAAAGGTTGGAGTGAAGAGTTGTATCGGAAAATCCTCGTCTTCTCCGATATTAGTAGCCGGGCTGAAAGTGAAAAGTAAAAAAAAAGTCGATATTTTTTTGACCCGTGAAAAGGCAGGAGATACGCTGACGGAGAGTCAAGTTTGCATCGGAGTTGTGTTTTGCGTTTTAGCGTTAATCACGAGATAGTGTTCGAGCCTTTTTATTTATCAATAAAAGACCTCGTTCTTCTTGATTAAAATTCAAGGTGAAAATCATCAGGCGGTCCCTTCATTACGCGTTAAAAATTACAGCTATTGTTATTCATACAACATTCTGAAAAATAAATGGCCCAAATTGCCACGCAAATATTCCTTAACCTAAATTCGAGGACGATTTTTGGATACCTTCCTAAACCTTTCCTATTCACGAAAAATCCTTAACAAATAAAAAAAACTTTTCGATTGTCTGCTGAACTTCTCTCGACCCGTCTTTCTCTCTCACCGAACACATTAAAACCCCTCCAACCCGCAAGCCTCATTACGCCCACTCTTTACATTATCTTGAACACTCCGACCCACCCCTATCCCCATTCTCATTATTCCCTCGTCGCCGCCCGCTTACTCCCATTTACTCCTTTTTAACCCCTCCCCTTTAACTCCCCCTCCCTTAACTCCCTCCTCCTCCTCTTTAACTCCTCCCTCCCTTAACTCCCTCCTCCCCTTCAACTTCCCCCTCCCCCTATTCGATACACCCTCATTATGCATCCCAATACCTGACAAGTCTTCTCCCTTTCTACCTCCATGCTCCCGGCTTCACCACCCCACTTTTCACTCACTCTTCTCCTTTTCTTTCCCTTTATTCACACTTTCTCCCGACCTTTCGTCTCCCCTTCTCTTTCTTTTTGTTACCGATCCTGCCTCCTTCTCTCCCCAGAAATCCTTCGCTCAACCGATTCTCATTTCTGGTTCTCTCTCATCTTCCATTTTTATCTCATACTATTATCTATTATCCTTATCTCTCTCTCTCCATTCCATATTCCATTTTTCTCTTAAAGGCTTAAGCTGATTCAAAGTTTCTCACCTTGCAATCATCGCAATTGTGTAAAGTTTTGCATGAAGAATAAAGTTAACTTTTTAGGGAAAAACATTTGCATACTATCGGTATCTTGATATAAGTACCTTGATCTCGATTTATACAATATTTTTTCAGGCCAACGTATATTAGTATTTAGATATGGGTTTTACCCGAATCGTGTCATTGTACAAAATAAAAAAAATACTTTCATACGTAAATCCGACATCTACGATATTTGTGAGAATAAGAAAATGAAAAGAATTTTATCTCCATTTTTTTAGAACGGCAAATGTCGGTATTTAGATTAGGGTTTACCCGAATCGTGTCAATGCACTAAATAAAAAAGTTATGTTTATACATAAGTCCGACAATTTCTACGATAATGAGAAAAGGAAAATCGAAAGAATTTTATCTCCATGCATACATATTTTCAGAGAATAGATTGAAGTTATTTGAATGTGGGATTTACCCAAATCGTGTAAATGCACAAAATAAAAACAGAAGCTTTCGCACATAGGTCCAAAAACATCCGTGGCAGTAACGGAGACGGTAAAATTAAATGCTTTTAGATTGAAAGGAGTGAGCGAAGTGACATCAAATAAGATGGAGATTGAATACGCGTAATCATCTCAGTTTTCCTCGCTATGCCGACTCACCAGGTTTTTACTGAATGCACCGAAAAATAAAATAAAAACTCCGCATCGCATATCATCCGAGCGAAATTACCTTTGTCGAGAACTAAAAGTTTTCGCGCGGCTGCGGTAACGCGACATGACGCAAACTCCGTGTTTCCAAATGGTTTTTTCCGCTTAATCTACCCACAGTGCACAGCGGTATGACGCAATACGGGGTGTGCCATACCCTTTCATACCCCTCCCTCGTAGCTCCTCCTCCTCCTCTTGATTCGACTTCCATTAATCAAACTCGTGAGCTGTCTCAAATCCCCGCAACACATCATCGCAACAAACTTCGCTCTCCTCCTCTCCCCCCCCCCCCCCTTTGCCCCTTAAAACGTGACTTCCCGTCTCGTTCCGACCGCAAATCCAACCCGACCCTTTTCCTCCCATCCAACAACTTCAAACCTCGCCGGTCCATCTCTTCGTTCCTCTCCTACCGACCGCATCTCTCTCTCTCACGACCGAATTTCCTAATCCCTCTCTTATCCATCTTCACATCCAGTATCACTAGACGCCACTAGCCTGAATAAATTCTTATCTGTATCCCGTTTGTCAAATCCCCTCCAACTAGCATCTCTCGTCTATCATAGCGTATGTTCGCCATGCGTTCAAAATCTCACCTCATTTTCCTCTCGTCTTTCCGTGTCTCATCTCCCATCATCTCTCCTTCCACTCCGCGCTTCTCTATCGACTTACTAACTGCTCGCACTTTTCAACCTCCAGTCTCTTCCAACATAATACTGTTGTTATTTTTTCCTGTTTTATTGGAATCGCAACTATGGTCCATCTACTGTTAAATAAGAAATCTAACTCCTTAACCGTAAATTTAAAAAAATTAGAGACAGGAAAAAGGGGGAGAAAAGAAAGAAGGTGAAAAGTCAAAGAAAATGAAAAATACAAACTTACAGGTTTAGGGGATGTTACTCCACGCCAGGGACCTGAAGTCACTCACACATTCGCACACTCAATCGCACAAGCAACAATCCTAAAGATGGAAAATGGATAAAAAGGAGCCGGGTTTGCGAGAGATTAATCTGCGCCAGGGACCCGAAAATCACACCGTTGCTAGAAGGTTTGTGAGTCTGTACGACCGCGACAGGGGCCTACTAGGCAACCACAAACACGCGCACACGTACACACCAAGAGGTAAGGGGAAATAAAAGGAAAAAAGGAAATAGGGGAGAAAATAATACTAGGTTTACGGGAAATTAAACCGCGCCAGGGACCTAGTATCGCACACGGTTGCCTGTGAGGTACTCAATATTAGAGATCTTGTGTGCCTGTATTCGAGCGCTTGTGTGCGTGATTGCTTCGTCTGATAGGTCCCTGTCGCTGCCGGACGGCACATAAACCTACAGGCAACCGTGTGCGATACTAGGTCCCTGGCGCGGTTTAATTTAACATCAATTTCGCCGTAGTCTACACCTTTAGCTATCTAACTTCCACCTATTGTTTAAACCTTCTCTTCCTAATTATATCACAATTTTCCTCGACTTTTATTCATTTTTATATTCTGTTCCGTCCTCTAGTATCTTCCAACAATGCCGTATTGTTATTTTTCCCCCGTTTTTATCATAATAGCAACTCTACGGACTCCATCTTACTCTGTAAATACCTTTCTTCTTCCATATACCATTTAAGCCTTCACGTTCTAATTTTATCTTCATTTCCTCTCGTTTTATTCCGTCCTCCTTGCATTTGATTTCCCTCATCTTCAAATACCCTCAGAGAACCCTTTATTTGCTTTATTCTTATTTATCACTTACATATATCCATTTGAAGATTCAATTGTCTCTTTTTCCCCTATCTCTTTAAGCCCGTTTACTTTTCTTCCTTCTTATTCAAACATTTTGAAATGGTTTTCGTCTTTCTTTCCATCCAATATTTCACCCTTTTTCTCCTTTCAACAGCCACTTTCACCCCTTTCTCTTTCCCTATATCTACCGACTTTTCTCTCGTTTCTTTCCGTCCACTTTTCCGCCCCACTTCCAATTTCTTCCCACTCCACTTCCCGCACGCATTTGTATATCCACTCAGCTCTATGCTTCCTCCTCCCTCTTCTCCAGATCCTTTAGGCGCCCTCCTCCCCCCAACCTCCTCCCTCTCTCTCTTCTCTATCATTTCCATAATCCAAGCAAGTTTTTTTTCTTCCACGCCCCCAACTCCCTCCAGTCTCCCCGAGTGAGAGTGAATAAGCGTAAGGGAAAAAAAAATAAGTTTCCAGTTCAATATGCCGCCGGTGCACTTCCGACTCATTTATATCAACGCTTTCCCCTTTTGCCTGCATGGAGTTCTCTCAGCACCCTCATCCTTCTCTCTCCCCCCCTCCCCACCCCCTGCCTCTCCTCTTCACCGATCCGAAAAACCGCCCTGGATTTTCGAAAAAATATCGCTTTCTATACGCGATATTATTTTTGGGTCCATTTACGTCGGTACCTTTTTTTACTGATATTCCGCCCGTGTTACACGCTTTATATATGTCGCCGTTCGCTCTTCTTTTTTTCGGGGATAGATACGGGAGCTTTTAAAAACGTCGCCTCGAAAAGAAATTTGTTCCGAATGTGATTTCAATAACGGGAAATAATATTTTCTCTGTTTTTTTGTACTGTTAATCAGTAAATGTACGGTAAGCTGACGTACCTAGAGTTAATTTATGAGGAAAAGTATCATGAGCTGCTCCATTGGTTAATGTTTATAATAAACTGAAAATGTGATAATTTAAACATTACGTTTGGCAGCGGTAACAAGCAGTTTTGAAAGATGATTGCATTTATCATCGGTAAAGGTACCTATAAATAATATATGAATCATTAGGGATTGCATTCATTCTCTTTTGGAAAGAGGGGTGGACGCAAGTGAGAACTAGAAACCATTGAATATTAATTCCTTTTTTAAAAAGTTAGAAGAGATAATATGTTGATTAAATGTTTCAATCTTTAAATATATTAATTAAGAAAGCTTGACGAGGAAAGTGCTTAGGGCTTTTAAAAATTGTTTTCTCCTTAAAATAAATAATAGGATAGTTAATTTTATGCAAAAATTCTTTTTTAAATCGATTTTAATAATTTTCTGACCAAAATAGTATTGGAAAATGCGCATCGTACATTGGACATTTGTGCATTGAAGGAATCAAACGTTTTCAACGTAAGAGATATTTATTTCATTTATGACGGCTATACAGTGTGCCTCTAGATTTGCGCGAATTCAAACCTAACGACGTCTAGTTTCAACGCCATAAATTGCAGAGCGCTATGGCGATTTTCATGTACGCTGGTTGACGCTAGATTCGTCTAAATCAGGAAGGCAGATTTTTTGCGGATTGAAAAAATGAAACTGTTTACAACGAAAATGAGGTCCTCACTCCCAAACTAACCATTATTAACAACTGATGAATGCAAACGAAAAAAATGTCTTACTTCCTGTTGCTCAGTCAGCAGCCTGTTTCGCATGGGAAAAGAAATGCATGCGTCTAGTACAAGCAGTGCCGTCATAAGCAAGCAGCTCATAATCCAAACAGATGACGCAGAGGTGGCGGGCGCTATTGGATGTAAAGGCCAGGAACGGCAATTTAGTGCCGGGTGCTTTGTGGTGCTTCGGATAGAAGGGAGCTTAACTACTGTAATATCAATAAGGATTGTGCCTTACTTCGAAAGGGACGGGAATATTAAGTAATGCCGTGCACACGCGTAAAAATGGGTCATAGAAGATCTCGTGATTCTATTCTAATTATCCTGTGTAGCCTTCAGTGCGACTTACGCTAGTTTTTTGAGGAACCGAATAGATGAAACAAAGAATGCAATATGCATTCATGCTCTGGGTGTTTAAGGTGAGGATAAGGCCTTTGAGTTCATCGTTGCAAGGAAATCGATCAATAACAAACCAGAAAACGAAGGAAATTCAATAAATCACGATCGATGAAATAATACGCGATGGTGCCTGAATGAGGCGAAAGCTGGATGCTAAAATTATTCTACCAAGGAATAGACTTTAATCGATATTATTTCTGCTTGGCGATAAGGCAATCACATTTTATTTTGTTAAAGTACGTGCTACAGTTATGCTATCAGCCAGGTGGCATCACAGGATTAATTGTGCAATGTAACATGGACGCAATAGGATATTATAAAGTTTGCTTATGCACATAATCCATGAACAACATATGAAATTCAGGGTTTTAAAGACTTAGGATAGGCCTTCACCACTACCGTAGTGGCGATGGAGCTCACGTACTTCATTCTACCAAGCGATCTTCTTCATTTCGCCTGCTATTCTTCATATTTGAGATATGTAACCCCCTTAAGCTAATTTTTAAATTTATTACAATTTTTCGGTACAGCAGACGTGAAAACTTTCTCATACTACTTCTGAAATTAAATTGTCGGAATATTTAAGCACTTACGACCAAAGTATTTAAAAATTTTTGATTTTATTTTAGACTGCAAAAATGTTATTATTTACATAAAAAACTAGCCAATGGTTTATTATCATAAGGTGAGAAGTGTCGTTAATAGTGCGTTACTGGAAAACCTCAAAATAGGTTCGAATATTGCGAGTGCAGTAAAATTCGTTTCAGTTGTCCTGTTTCGGAAGGCATCAAACAGTTCCGTCTCCCAACTTCCTCTCTCTCCTCTTCCCTCCACTCCCCACAAACGTACTCAATAAACTCGAAGTTCGGATTGTCCTTTTTTTACGCATTCCAGTCGGGCGTACCCGTACCAGGTCATGCGATCCCTCCCGCTACACTCATTCGCGGCACGATCCGCCCTATTCCGCCGCACGTCATTTTCAGCGTGCGTCAACCGACGCAAAGAGGAGGGTCGCGTTTCCACGCGTCATTTGTTTTCATACACGGAGCGGTGCGTTGTTTCAGAAAATCGCCCTCTTTGCGCTCGCAGACCGTTGATTTCCTGTCCTTTGACGGATGGTCCATTTCTCCCCCTCTCTCTGTTTGTATATATCACTCCTCCTGTCCTATTGCCTGCTCTGTCTGTTTTTCCCCATGGCCCGCTCCATCTGGCGGCCGCCGCGCCTTCCAACTTCGCTCCCGATCCCTTTTAATACCAAAGTAGTACGACATAATGACGGTTCCAAAAGCTCCTCTATTGCTTTTGCTTTCCAAATGAACCTTTTATGGTCTCCCTTGGATCCTTTCCTACTGGCAATCGCTTCCGACGCAGGGTTGGAGAGAGGACAATATTTTTTTTCTATTCAGTTCGTTCAAAGCCCTCTTTTAATGCACGAGTTTCCATTTTCGTAAACGCAGTTCATTACGCCGTCCTTTTTAACACGCGATTTTCGCGCGATTCTACATTTTAAAAGGTTTCGTTAATTTTTTTAATACCACCCCGCCTGCGTTGCATTTCTACGGATTCTGGGTTATGTCTGGTGACGTTTTTTCATTGGTAGTTTTTTTTATCGCAGCTCGGTTTTCGGGCGTCGCTTTTCCGAACGCCCATTGCAAGGGTAAGAAAATTCCGATTCGTTTTCGCTGTAAAAGAAAAAAGAAGAAGAAATTTCGTCGCAAAAGAGCTTTGATTGCCAAAATCGCGCATTCACGGCTAGTTGTTAATTTATTTCAGATTTGCAAACGCTCGAGCGATAAAAAAAGAAGTAGCTTCCCTTTCGTTCATAAAACTGATCCAAAAAAACATATAATAATGTGCACGCGTTCGAATGCTTAGCATCATTAAATTAAATGAGAATTTTATTCGGCGATGGAGTCCCTTTAATGGTAAATGAGGGGCAAATACGGTTTATGAAGATACGAATCTTCAGCCGTTTAATTAACAGTTAAGCGCATTAAAGCGTATATATATATATATATATATATATATATATATATATATATATATAAATAATATCGCTTAAAGTTCGCGTTATTTGAAAGGAAAACCTACTTCAATGTATCGGGTAAGCTTATTGAGTTAACCCAAAAAATGACGATGTTTAAAACATTTGAGACTATTTTAATACATTTTGTCGCATTAATTAAATTTTTTAAATTAACATAATCAATGTACTTCAATAAAGTTGGAAGGAAGGCAAAGTTTTGACTATAAGATATTTTCTTTAATATTTCATCACAAAATATTTGCTTATAATTAATTTTAATCGATTATGTATATAAAAACTTATAAATTCGTTTAATTTTCGGTGTGCACTTTACATTTCGCATAAAATTTTATTATATAAATAATTTTATAGTGGGGAAAATAAAATTGAACGGGCAGATGTATACAAATACTCTGCCGCTGACAGTAATTACACATGGATAGCCATTTTCCTCGATTTAACCGAGAGAAGCGATTTGAAAGCGTGAAATTGTACGTTATACACACAAGCGAGCAAGGAAAAAAAAATTGAGTAAAAATCGCCCTGATTAGTGTATGAATTCTGCGAAATCCGCCAATGGGGAAAGTTGGACGTAAAAAATTAGCTAGGCTGTCCTCGTAACATACCTGGGAGCATGCCTGGCCAATGATTCAAACTAGTTCACTTTCTTTCTCAGTATAATTAATATCCGTTTTCGCGCTATGCAACATCTTCAAAACCGAGTATTTCCGCGACGATTTCGCCAATTATAACAAATTTGCACGATCGGTCAAATGGGTCAAAATGAATTTCCGCGAAAATGTCTGGTTGAAAATAGACTTTTTAGAGCTTTTTCTAAAAATATCGTATTTTCGGTTTGTCCGTCCGTCTGTGTGAAAAATATCTCTGAAATCCTACAATCTGGAGCAGTCAAATTTTAAGAATCAGTTGGTTTATAAAGGAACTAACTAGAAAAAAATTGGTGGATCTAAAGTCAGCTGCTGGGAAATTATCGAAAATAAAATCGGTACAAAGTACATGCTGCTACAAATGTTGGCAACCAACAATGCATAGTGTCTGCGATTCTATACTCCGCTGGGAAGATGGCAATCGTTGATACAAAGCGCCTTATGTATTATGATTTGCTCTGCAACTTTTCACTCACTGGTTTAGTATAATTTAAATCCACTTTCTCGAAATGCAGCCTTAGTAATTTTGAAACGCTTTCACCGATTAGAAAAATTTGGACGCGACTCGATGAAAGGCGGTGCCAAAATTCAAAGAAAATGTCTGCGGAATCCCTTTAAAACCAAAATGGCGATGGCGCGGAGCTTTGATGAATCAGGCTTCGAAAAATTCTCGAAATACGGTCTCCGACAATACGTGGGAGTAGAATATATCAGAACGGGCCATTTACGACTGGAAAAGCGCACTGTGAAAGGATCTGAATATGAAATCAGACAGCCGATATTTACGCAGATTTGTTAAAGCGTTAATCTTTGGTTCAATTTCAGCGCGGCTATTATTTAAATCTGCCATTAATCCTCACGTGGGTTCATATTGTTCATCCAAGTTCGAATGCAAAAGTCGTATTTTTTTATAGAAAGACAATGAGAAGTCGTGTCCTTACAACTCTTGTCAGGAATATTAATTTAATTTAGTCGTATTTATCATTTGTTCGACTTTTTTTCGTTGCTTTTCAAAAATCCATTGCGACACAATGTATGACGTCATACTTTCAATTTTTACTCATTGATCTCGCTTTGCGTACTCTCAGGGCGACAGCAAAAATATCACTAATTGGTCTGCGAGCATCAAACGTCGAGTTTTATTTGCGTTCCGCTAAATACGTCTCGTTGAAGCGGCTATCCTATGCTTTTAGGATTGTGAATAGGTAATTTGCTGAGGCGTTTCAAATGTGTCGCGCACATACAAATTTTTTCGAGGAATTTTCGCAAATTTAGCACATTATGGCTAAAATGTATGGTTAACTATCAAAAGAAATTATTTTGAGGAAAAAGAACCTTTTTGTGTGTAATAATGCGTTATGAAATAAATCATTTCAATTTGTAATAATCAATGATGATGAAGATTAGCTAAAATACTGAATTAAATTTTTTTATCATAAAATATTTCAAAAACTTCATTGTAGTATTTATAAGTAGGCCAATTTATCTTTGCTTCTCGAATGGTTTTTTAATTTAATTTTATATTTCGAAGAATACTATGGCGGAGAAATTCACATAATGACTTTCTGGTTAGGGGAAACAGAAAAGCACTTATTGTTAGCACTGGCGTAAGAGGTGGGTTGAGCATTTATTATGTTGGGTTACACTCAGGGTTAAATCGGAAGAGAGGAAAAGAAAAGATTAAGCGTAAATAGATGACTAAACAGTCGAATCTGGAAGCGCCTTTGAATTTGACCTCGAGAAAGACTGCATTCATAGTTTTCCCTCGGAATTTTGGTAATATCGATAACTCCGATTGTAATTTAATATATTCTACCCATAGATAGGTACAGTCAAACCTCTATTCAGTGCTCCCTTATGTAGCGCCATACCCGCATACCACCCATTAATCGTAGTGAACAGAACTTCCACCTTATAATTACATAAAGGAAGCATATGCCTCGATTTACCGAGAGCCTCGCTTTAGCGCCAATGTCAGTGATGGACAAACAGTGGCGTTAAATCGGGGTTTGACAATATCCAGGTTTTATAATTCAGCCTTATATCAATTCACCTTAGTCCTTGTCACTCATCGGGTATATTTCCCCATTTTAGCTCCATTCTGAGTTGTTATCTGTTAAATTAGGTATAGCTTCGTAGAAAGTCACGTCAACGGAATAAAGTGTAACTATTTAACTACAAATGGTCGCAAAAATGTTTCGATTAAAATAGAAATTACCACTGCATCATCAAGTCAGATGATGCAGTCGTAAATGTTAAACCGGTTGCCAAAATATTAAAATAAAATGGAGATGATAAAGATAAAATTTATTACGACGTTTAACACATTATGTGTTGCACTCATTCTATATTATTTTTTCTAATGATTTTTGCTTCTATCTCGCATCCCCTCCGGCACCTAACCGATATTATTATAATGTATATTATTTGTCTGCGTTCGCATCGCAGAAGTTTCAGATGTTGTTACAGCCTCTTTCACTGCTTATAACCTTTCTTTTATGTATAAATATCAGCATCCGAGGCAAAAAAATTCAATTTTAAACCTCTATTTTCTCAAATTGTTAGCCATCGTATCTGTATTTCTTGAGATGCCTCAGCTACTACTATTCCGGCTGTAATATAAATCGCGGCAATAAAATATCCGAACTTCCGACGTGTATTTGATACGATTTCCGCGGGGAAAGTGAAATGTATGATGTGAAGATTATATCAAGAAATGAAAACGAACGTAGTGACAGCGTTTCGAGAGATGACAGAAGAGAAGGCAAAAAAGAAATACAGGCGGAAGGCTCATGAAAGGATCTTTTCTCGAACGGAAAAAGAGCAACCGGGAAAGTTTACCGAATATAAGCACACCTGAGACGTTTAAAGGTTTTCGTCCTTAAATAAACCGCACCAAAAACGTGAAGAGAGGCAAATGAAATCCATTCCACTCCGCCGAAGACTTTAAAAATCTCCTTTTTCAAGACACTATTCACTCGAATACGTTAAAAAAAAGGGTCTCGGTTTGAAAAATCCCGCAAAAAAATGATCGCGAAAAAAATCCGTTTTCCATTAATTTAATCGGCGTCGATATCCGAACGTTCGGATCCGGCATTATTTTCTTCCCGCTCGTTTAGAAGCACGCGCCTTTTGTTTTTTTCTTAAAAAAAAAGACGAGGCGGTCGATGCGGCAGGAACACAACCAAACGTCTCCCTAGTTCGCAAGGATCTCGTTAGAATACCAAAAGTCGGCGTTTTCCAGACGGGACGAAGGAGAAGAAGAGAAGTTTAGCGAACGAGGTCCTTTAGTAAAACGATATTGACGAAAGCCGCCGTAAAAGGAATACCGAGAGACTTTACCGTCTCCAGGAGGAAGAGGTAGGCGGAGAGAGAGAGGGGGGGGGGAGGGAGGAGGGAAAGAGTCGATGGGGAAGGAGGGACGAGAGAAAACGCAGAAAGAGGTCACACCAGACGGATACGGCGTACGTCTCAGAGACGAAAAACCGCGAAGCACGAAATAAAAAACGAAAATATCGCGATACGGTGATTTCGTTTTTGTTCCGCACGCTTTATTTTATTTTTTGAAAAACTTCCACATCCATATCGGAGTTTCCCAGGAAGACGCGAGACAAATGAAACACGGACTGCGAAACGTGAGTTCCCTCGGTAAAAAGCCACGTCTGCTTTGCGGATTATCCCAAGTAACAAATGAATGCCTAGTAGTAGTAGTAGCCGTAGGGGGATGAGGAGGGAGGAGTAGGAAGGTTGAATTGATGAACCGAAACTAGTCTTTGAAGTTTTATCTCTTTTTCCCACGCGCATGTTTTTCGATGCGGTCTCCTGCGATTTTTTTCTGGAAGAATTCAAACGTTATCCTTCCGATAGGTGGAAGCAAAACCGTTTCAGAACAGGGCAGACATTTTATCTTTTTGTAATGCATGTGTATATATATATATATATATATATATATATATATATATATATATATATATATATATATATATATACACACACACGCTGGCAAAACTGCAAGAATTTTGTGCAATAAGTGCAAAATTTGTGACGATTTCGTTTCTATAAATTCCATCTCGGGCGCAAATAATACGTGTATGCATGACCAAAGAAGTCTGGGAGATTGAAATAATAAGAATTAAACATTTATCTTAAAAATGAATATAAACTGAGCCGATGGGCATGAAAACAGTTGGTGGAGTATATCTTGCTCGTGGAAATTAGTATAAGTGTTTCCCCAACGTGTATATTTTTTATTCATTGACCATTTATTTAAAAAGCGACCACATACGCTTAAATTACCGGAAAATATCTCGTGAAACATTTTTTACTCGACCGGAAAAAGTAATTTTTCCGTACCTAAAATCTGTATGGAAAAAACGTATCTTCTGAGTTTAAACAAAAAGTATTAGTGTTTCAAGAAATTAATGTCGTTTTGTTTTGAAAAAAACAAAAGAAAACAATTTTACTGAAAAGCAGTGAAGTTTAATCAAGGATGTTATTTCCATTTTTATGATGTCCTCCCATCTCATGACCAGATTTTCAATTCTCCGTTTGAAGAACTCGGGTGGTTTTGATCGAAGGAATAAATTGATGTCCTCTCTGACTGTCTCTTAATTTTCAAAGTCTTTTCCACTCAATTGATGTTGAAGCGAACGGAACAGATGGTCATCTGTGGGCGCCATATCTGGAGAGCATGATGGGTGCGGGAGGACTTCCCATCCTAAGTCCCTGATTTTTTGTCGAGTCAAACGTCCCACATGGGGACGAGCGTTGTCGCGGAGGAGAACACCTTTTCTATTGACCAGTGACGGACGTTTCTGACGAGGGGACTGGTTTAATCGATCTAATTGTTGACAGTACATGTCAGAAGTCAGTGTCCGATACGGACTCAGGAGTTCCAAGTGAATCGCTCCTATCATGTCCCACCAAATGCGGAGCATTACCTTCCGTGGATGGAGCCCAGGTTTTGGAGCGAGGACTGGCTTTTGCCCGCGACTCAGTCATTGCTTTTTACGTTTGATGTTGAAGTAAAGAATCCATTTCTCATCCAGAAACGGTTCGCGTGTTTGGCGCGCGAGGAGAGAAGAAGAAAAGCTGACACGTTGGAGAGTTTGTGAGGCACCCAAACACCCTCTTTAAGATCTTTGCTTAGATTTCTGAGCTGTGATCGCACTGTCTCATGAGAGACATTCAGTTTTGTCGCCATTTCACGGGTGTGCTGCCGAGGATCAGACACCACGAGCGCCTTCAATGCTTCGATGTCGATTTCAATATGGCGGCCTTTACCGGGGCAATTTTCGAGGCTGAGGTCTCCAGAACGGAATTTTCGGATATACAGAACTTTTCCATAAACTTCTCGTATATTCTTCGTGGCAACAGTAGCATTATTTCCTTTTTTGAATTCATACAGCATTATATGCCGAATGTGTGTCTCGTCGGCAGTCATGTTTAAACAAGAATATGAGTGGTTGCCTGGGGCAGCAATAAACATAAACATCCTATTTACCCAAATGATTTGTTTAATTGGTTACTTAGAACAAATTCTGAAGGTTATAAGAACTCAATTAATCCTATTCACAAAAACGACATTAATTTCTTGACAACCTAATATTATTTTAAAAATAATAAAAACAAGAGAATGCTTATTTTTAGAAGTAAATAGTTTACTTTTCCAAGCTAAAAGGTGTACCAGTGTTTTATATTGCCTCTCTTTCGATAAATTGCGTTTAATATAAGAATTTCTCATTCACTGATGGCAAAAAATGGGCGCATTACGCCACATGTTTCGCGTACTGACTCGATAAACAAACTATAGGGATCACAAAAATACGAATTTTTCGCAAAATAAATTCACAAACCGCAACTGCTTTCACCAGTGCAACATTATCTCCCACTAATGCGTAAAAATTGGGAAAAATCACCGGGATCGACATTTAATCCTACGACATAAAAGTACTTCTTTCGGAGCGATTGCGACGGATTCGCACGTTTTCATCGCGCGCTTACATGACGGCTCTCTTTTAGATCATTACTTGACGAAACGGAAACAACACGCCAGTCGGAAAAAAGAAGACTATCCTGGGTTTCATAGGCGAGTGCACATATATTTTTAAAACCTCTCAGCGGACAGCCGGTGAGTGTGTGTGTGCGCGCGCGTCGAAGAGAGGATAGAACCCGCACACTCCCGCCTACTCTTGCCTAAATCTCTCGCGATAGGAAAAAATAATAAAATAAACGAGACCCGAGGAATTTGATTTCGTTATGCGTCCGACCAAAGGGAGAGAAAGAGATAGGAAAAAAGAAAGTGAAAAATCATGCATGAAAAAGACGGAACGTACAGCGAGAGGGAAATACCTATAGGGTGGGGGAAAAGGGAAACCGGTGGAGAGCAGCATTGGGAGGAATACAGGAGGGAGAGAGGTTTATATATATATATATATATATATATATATATATATATATATATATATATATATATATATATAGAGTGGAGAGAGAGGGAGCGAGTGAGTGAGTGAGAGAGCGAAGGGATGCTTTTACAATGGATTGAATAGGAAACGGAGGATTGGGATCTGGGTTATCGGACTCGGAGGAAATAAAAAGACCTAGGAAAACGATAGGGAGAGAGAGAGAGAAAGAGAGGAAGAAAGAGAGACAGAGAAAGAGAGGCGTGTAGCGTGCAGCAAAAAAATAAACCAGTGTATGAAGAATTGAACCCGAGTACAAGCGCTAAACCGTGTAATTTTTTTGGCCGAGTTCCTAATTTTATTTTTTTCCGAGCATGAATATTTATATATAGTCTCTCGTTATTCGAATAAGAGGGGTATTATTTGTTTATTTTTTTGCCCCGCCGCGAAGCAAGCTGTCACGGTATATTTTGTCTCGTTCGATCGAGGTCACTACTAGATCGGATGAATGGGAAAAAATGGTTGCGAGGAAACTGTCAAAAACTTTATGGCTTTCCTGCTAGAAAAAATAGAGGGTATCTATTGCGACCTATCTCTAAAGGTATGTCGCCCGTGGTAGGAGAAGAATAGGGAGTTTTTTGTGTCCTCGACTTCATGATACGGGAGTTGAAAGGTTCCACATGACTAACTAGTCTGAAAAAAGGAGTGTATCACCTGGCGAGATATTATGACCTCATTGACATTGTCCTCCATTTTTTGTGCGATGTTCACCTTTTCAAATGGTATATTTTTATTTTATTTTTCGGAGGTTCTAGGTAGTGGATTGTCAAAAGTAAATATTCTTCCGAGACAACAAAAAGTTTAAATTTCAGCTGAAAATGAATTTACGGCACGACGAAGAATCGAAATATTAGGGAAAATGCTTTAAACAGCCAATGTTTAAATCAACAAAATATGAAGCATCGGTAGAATTATTAATTTCCGATAGATCGATGTTAATATCCAACTCACTGTATTACTAGCAACCGGGTTCTTGGTTTAAGAGAATAAATAAATAATTTCTCTAATTTATTAATACAGGGTAAACCTTTTCAAAATATTTTAAATGGACTGTATTAACAAATCCAGTTACTGCTCGAAAAAAAATTTTGTGAGGTGCTTACAGCTTTAAAGTAAAATAAATCGAATGATTAAAAATTTAAATAATATTTCAAAGATCCCAGACGTCTGCAATGAACACCGAACAATCCTCAATTAACCTGCAAAGATAAATGCGAAGACAAGTCAGCATATACGCACAGACTTGGGCAAAAGAGGCCCCTTTAGAGATTACGGAACAATGAACCGAATTAGTCCTGAAAGCCGGAAGTAAATGCGGCCGAGGAGTTTTGAGGTTAGGCGGCGAAAACGAGAAAGGTATAAGAAAAGTCGAAAGGTACGATTATACAAATTTACGGAATTTTCGCCCACTAATTTTCCGGGTTATTTACACGCAAGGTAGAAATAAAAAAAAGTTCTCCGCGCGGGATGAAAATAATCCCAGTTCTTTTTTATTTCCATTTTTCGAGGATTTCGCCCGCCCTCTGAGATTAAGCACGCGTCCACGGTCGGCGAAAAATATACAAATAAATAAACACGAGCCATTACCTGGGGATATACACTAGGACGCTTAAAAAAAAACACGCGAGAGTTCGAAGCGCGGGCGATTTAGAGAAATATCGCGGGCAAGTGAGCGTCCTAAGAGAGAAAACGGAATCCCTTGTTAAGGAACGACTAAAAAATAAATAAATAAAACAACCCTCTCGCTATGAAAGACAATGCGGATATTTTGCGGAGACCTAAAAATGTTCGCTTTAGAGGCTGGATATTTTTTCATAGTCCGATACTCATTTGTTCTTCCCTGGGAAAACCGAAAAAAAAACAAACGCGTCATTAGTAGGGCGGGCTAAGGCGATGGCCTAAGAAAAGGGACGACGAAGAATGAGAACGAGAGAAAACGGGACTTTTTTTCTCTCTTAGCTACTCGGCGAGTTCCTAAATAACTCGCGTCGAGGCAAAGCACTACTAAGTGGAAAGGAAAGAAAAACGTACGCGCAATGGGTGGCACAATAAGGTTTTTTAGGAGGTGAAATAATAATAATAATAATAAAACAAAAAACTTTGCGCAAAAACTGAAAGATTTTCGGGGCGCTCGCTGAAACCCGTGGAATTGCGTTTTTTTCCTCGTCTCTCTCTTGCTCATTAGCCGCACTGTGCGACGGGGCGTGTCCTGTTTACTTTATCGGGGCATTCACGGTGCTTTCTAGAAGGGTGAGGGTGGCGGAATGGGAGAGAGGAGAGGTAGAAGAGAAAAGTAATATATATATATATATATATATATATATATATATATATATATATATATATATTTATATATAAAGAAGCCGAAAAAGAATTCGGATTAACGCCGCTTGCCGGAGTTAATGACAGAGAAATAATTTGTTCACCGAACACGCAGCTCTCTCTCTCTCTCTCTCTCTTTCCGCACTCACATGGCCAATTTCCCTTAAAGGATCATTTTTAAACGCTTGGTTGACATAGTGCGTTTGAACTTAAATTTTTTTAGGTTATCGGTGCGAATTTAAGGGTATTTTGTTTTTGGCGGATATAAACGCAAAGAGGAGAGAAAATAAATTTCTTGAAGTTATTAATGTATATATGTATATGTATGTGTATATATATATATATATATGTATATATATATATACGTATGTGTATATGTATCTATATAAATAAAGGTATATGTATGTGTATGTATGCATGTCTGTGTGTACTTATATCTACATACGAACTCAACGTATATACAGGCATAAGTACTATTTCGTGAGTAACGACCCGATTTAATAAACATGAGTTTTTCGAACTTAGGAAATATTGAAAATAGTTGGTAAATAAATCTACTGATGCTTTACTTGATTGCGGCGTCAATGTAGCAAAACAGTTTAAATTTTCGTTAGAACATTGTCAAGCTCGTCATATGGGCGCAAACAAAAATCCGGGCTATTCGCTCAAGCATCAGAAATTGAAAAATAAAATACTTTTACTGCCATAAAAGGCTAATGGAAATACCTAACGCAAATTTTTTTATGTTTAGGTACTAATTATGGAATTAATTTAACTTTAATCTAGATTTATATTCTAATGAAATAATAGCAACGTATAAATAATGTGGCTGTGACTATTTTCTCTCTTTGAAAAGTTTTATATACGCGCCCAACACTCCCTCTTCATTCAAGTAAAAAAATTGAAATGATAAATGCGATTAATTTGGAGAAATATTTCATTATTTTTTTGGACGGAAACACAAAGCCCTCTGATGTTAAAAACTATAGGAGTTAAGTTATTTACTGAGCAGAATTGCTTCTGATATCGCGTTAAAAACTGGGCGGGGGATGAATAATTTATATGGTAGACGTGAAATATGTCACATGGGTTTAACCGATTAAATTACGAAAAAAATATAAAAAATAAAAACATCCTGATTTATCAATCTTTTAAAATTACATTTCTGTTCGCTAAATGTTAAAAAAATCGTATGTAACAATAGATGAACTGCATTTACAAATGCGATAAATTATTTTAAATTAATTTAATACAAGAGGCCGCGGGCGATAATTTGAAATACTTGAAAGAAGAAATATTTATCGTTCACATAAATAGCTTTTACAAAAGAGAGAATGTTATGTGATAATTGGATTAGGTTCGCAAAAAACCACAAAAGCATTGCTTAAATAAAGAGAGATTTCATCTGCAAAAGGGCAAGTGTGAACGTTAGGATATACGTAATTTTTCGTTGATTAATGGCAAATAAAGAATCAGAAAAGGCAACGTTGTAATAAAAACCCCATTAAAAATAACGAGACGATCTAAAAATAGACCCGCTTACGAATTCTTTAAAATTCCGCATTAACATACGGACGAGAGGGCCAATTTAAGATGGCATTAAAAGACGAAAATAAAAATTGGTTGGTCAAAATTCAATATAAAAAAACTGCGGTGAAAGTAGTTGAACAACAATTGTGAGGATTTTATTGCTGCGGTCGGTTGAACTACTCATGGAAGACGTGGTTCCTGCCAGAAGATATTTCTTCCTCTTAAGTTTCGAAGTGTGAGATCTTTCTAGAATTATTTATTGTTTATGAAGAAATCTTTCTTGTTTTTCATTTTCTTTACTTTGTCGGTGAATTAAAGCATTAATAAATTGCCTTACATAAATGAAGTTATGTGCAAAAAATATATTATAAAAATAACATTTAACTTACAGATTATGTTAAAGATTTACTGTATTTCACTTTTTTACGGAGCGCATATGCGCGGTTTCCATCATACCGATGGAGACATTTTTCAATGAGTGTTTGAGTAGGCTTGAACGTATCGAGGTTTTTGCTTCTTCTAATAGCAAAAATCGATTAGAGGAAGGAAAAAAATTAGAAAGCATAGCAAGTAGAGGAGAGAGATATTCCACATACGTTATTCAAAGCAGCGAAAATAAATAGTTAAGGGAGGCTTAGGAAGGAAAAGTAGGACTGAAGCAGTTGAACGAAGGCAGGATGCTGTACAAAAGGATGAAAATTACTCTGGAGAATTTTTATGGAGAGAATAGTAACAGACGGAATAGGGAAGAAGTCGCTAATTTCCTACCAGTCTTCTCGAGAGGCACTGGTCTTAACTTTCTAGCATTCCGAAATTATAAAAAAAACGACGGAAAAATGTAACTTTAAATCAGAGTCGGGACAAGGGCTAGGCGAACGAGGCACCCGTATAGCGCGCAGCACACTTAGGGGCGCGACAAATGAAAATTTGAACTTCTAAGGCAAGTTTTTATATTGTATAATATATTTTACTTTACCTCTACGTCGTAAATAAAGAGTTTTCGAGAGATAAAGTTGTGTACTGTATGCTTTCATTAGAAGGGCTGGCGTCATTTCCAAACCATGCCTAGAGCGCAAATATATCTTTTCCCGGCCCCGCATCAAATAAATACAGGTATTTGGAAGAGGATCACCGAGATCATCCTCCAGCTAAAATAAAATATACAACGTCCCTCCAATAGCCAATTTTATGATCTACTATCGGCGAAATACCACTGATGAAGGCTGCTTTTTAGCTGGAATGCCATGGGGGAAAATGTAGTTTGTCATTTTAAATACAGGCAGTCCTCGATATCCGACGGTTCACTTTTTTCCGACGTTTCGCATATCCGACGCTTCATTATTAAAACCATTGACTCGCTTATAAGATGTCAAACTCAATTATCCGACGATTTTTATATATCGCTAAAACTACTCGAAAATATTTAAACAGTTTTCACATTTTCGCTATTTCCATTTAATTTTGAAAATTAAGAACCATTCTACTTCTGTATTTTCCGCGCACCTAGTGACACCAAGCGGCAGGAACATGCAATACTTAAGAAAAAAAACACTATATTGTTTGGTTTTAAGATCATAATTATTGATGTTGATTTCATAGAAACCTCAATCATGAAAAGAAAATCTATCCCTGATACGGAGAAAGAAAGGCTATTGAGAATTTATTTAATGTTGACGTGACGTCTTGCCAAGGATTTAGTTTGTATAGCGCATCTCGCCAGTCATTTCCTTCTCCAAGCCGTTTTAATCAGTGCGATATAGTGATTGGACGAACTAATTCTTTTTAGAAGAGCTGGTTCTTTAAACTATGTTTATAGTTAAACTAAAAGTGCTCTTTAAACTAGCTCTTTCGCGAGCGGCACATCACTAGTTCGGTAGTTGTCGTGACCCTAGTTTTGGGATTAATGTGGTTTTTTAAGTTGTATTAGCCCTTAATCATGTCTGATAAGAGAAAGGGCAGTGATAGTGATGATTTTCTGGTAAGAAAGATAATGTGATTTCTATTCACTCTATTGATTTTTTGTTATATAATTGTTATTACTGGTTTATTTAACCTTTAAACGGGCAAGCGGGGTCATATTTGACCCCACTCAGTTGTTTTGCTTATTATTGTGAAAAGTTTTACTTTATGCAATTTCTCGACTTTGTATGTGTTTATTTACTACTAAGTTTCTTCAATGTGAATGAAAATTATTATAATTTGTTTCATATAACAAGATAAATAATAAATGTAGGATTGGAGTCATTATTGACCCCACTACTAGCTAACTATATGCAATGAGTGTAAGAATTTTAAATAGCTACAGTATACATGTATAACTGTGGAGATTATATATATTATTTAAGTGTAAAAAATGTTACATAAAAATTGTAATTGTATTTTGTAGTTATTTTCATAACTTTATATTCGAATTTGCCTCATTGTAAGGAAATAAATGAATTATCAAAATCAACAATAAAGAAATATAATGTTTGAAATTTTATGCAACAGTAATATTTCCTAACCATTTCATTATTAATAAATTTAAAAAAAATAATCCATGCTCCTTTAGTTAAGTTGCTAACTATTTAAATATATGGGGTCAAATCTGACCCCACTTGCCCGGTTACGGTACAAATTAAGCTTGCCCATTTAAAGGTTAAGATATTATGTGATTTGGATTGCTATTTTGTGTTATTTTAGTGAAAATAGGGTATTTGGTCCTAGTTGTGAACCTAAGCCCCATTATTACATTTAATTGTATGGGAAAATGGGTTTCGTTATCCGACGATTCGTTATCCAACGCCTAGTTGAGGAACGCATAATGCCGGATAACTGAGGACTGCCTGTACAGGCAGATAATTGAGGAATTCCAACAGCCAGAAATAGATTAGGAAAATCACATGCAATATCATCAGCGACAATAGAATCTATCTTTAGCGTGAACGTATGGTGTCCCAACCTTTTAATTGATGTTGGAGCTACCTGATTAATCAACTGGGTTCCAGTCATAAGGCGAGTTCGATAACTCTTTTTTGATCAGCTAACATTATTCCAAGTAATCAAACCACCCGGATTCAATGACTTGCTGCACCGTTATCAGGTGCCGATTTGTAGAGAAGTTTGATCGCAAAAATTATACCCGTATCCATCTCGCTGATCAAGCGTGATGGATGGCAGAGAACGCTTTTAAAGTCGTTTCGGCAGTTTTGCGCCGTAGTTGTTGGAAAAATATTATCGACCTCTAGAGAGGGGTTAAACTCGGATTTCGCAGTCGATGGCCATGTATATTCGCTCGGCTGTGCATACAACCGAATTACGCAGGTGGTGAAAGGGTGAAAAGAGAGAGAGAGACGCGTGACCTCGTGGTGCATTTTGCACGAGTATGTTAATTCCATTGCCTCTGTTCGCGTTCTCCCTTATGTGTTCACGGGTGCGTGAATCCCTTTAGTGATTGCCCACACGAAGGGCATCCACTGGTTGAAATGTTCCTTGGATATGGCGCGAAAGTGTCTTTGGTAACGGCCTATATAGGAGACGAAAATAATGGAATGTAAAATCTGTCCTGAAATTACAGACAAATTCAAATTAAGGATTTTAATCCAACGGCCAAACGGGTTAGAATGAAACCTTTAAAACTCTCTTTGAAAAATATTATAACGGTTCAATTCCTTATAAGGTTACGAGGCATGAAGAGTAAATTTTCCAGAATTTAAAGGAATTATAGAAGAGTTAAATATTGACGGAATAAGAATTAAGGTGAGTAATAAATTTTCAACCCGGCAGTTTAAGGCTTCAGTCAATGGTCTAAAGTAAATTTATAGATACATTTCATATAAAGTTGATATACATGTAGCACTTACGTCTAATCAAGCAAAAAGTACATTTCAGGTAAGAAAAAATTGTCCGATAAAGTTTCTTTCCATACTGGTCATTCTATTGGTAAAAAATATTTTATAATCGACTGTATGTAAAATGTTCTCGGGATGTTGGACGGAAATCACTTTCATTAGCAATATTAAGCACATCGACATAAAGTATACTTTAAAGTTATTCCTAACCATCTTTCAATTCGATACAAACACAATAAAAGACCTTAAAAAATGTTAGTTTACAATGAAGACAAGAGAATCTAAATAAAATTTCGGTACAGTTCGTATCAGTTCCATCAAAAAAGTTGCCGATATTAGCACACGTACTACATCGCACGCGCGTGCTGTTTCATACGGTCACTAAACAGCGGAATATTCGCAAAAGCGCCGTTTTGCACCCGGCATTAATGCAAGTGCTATAAATTAGCACTTCAAGTTGCATCGTTAGATGAAAAAAACTCGCATTCCCTTGTTTTTCCCGGAGGGTAGACGAGAGCCTCTTTCAGTCGGCGCATCGCGAAGCATTCTCAAGATTTCGGAACCGCGGGGGATGACACTCTCAAATAAATTCCCCCTTGCTCCGTTCTTCAATCATCCAAAATCTCTCTCTCTATCTCTCCTTCCCCACTCTCCCCCTCCCATTAGCTTCGTCAAAGTCTCCCCTTTCGAAAATCCATCCCTCCCACTTTCCACCGCGACCCGAAACAAAGGACGTCGAAGTCGAAAACTGCACTAACGCGAAATTTGTCTCCAGGTAACGGGAGATGTCTGGTTGGCAACGAGGGCGTCTGCACCCGTGTTGAAGCAGTTCTGCAGCACCGCCACGCTTTCGCTTGATCCGACGAGAAGCGAGAGGAGGGAAAGAGAGGGAGGATTGGAAAGGATGGGGAACAATGAGAGACAAAGACAGAGAGAGGGAGCGAGTGAGCTAAAGGGCATACAGAAAAGGGTTTGAACGGGGCGTTAATTAATTTCGCCCAAGTAGATTCTACCATACCGCCACGCCGTCTTTTTCAAAAAATCCCATTCGTCATTATTTATTTCTGAATATCTCCTCTCGATCCCCCATTTTTTAGATCCGCAAGAGGGAGGCTCTATATTTCTCTTTTTTTATCATTAAAAAAAACGAATTTTAAAATTTTCTCTCTCTATCTCTCCGGTCGCCATTTTAGTTTCGCGGATTCTGAAATTTTTAAAATATATTTTTCGTCAGTCGGCGCACAAAAAACGTTGATCTCGTTCCTGTGCCCTCAAAGAACTGTCGTCCCCGAGATGGAAATGCGCAGCGAAATAAAATTACTGTGAGGGAAAGAGAACGGGGCAGAGGGGGGGGAGAGAGGGAGAAGGGGGAGATGGGAAAGTGGCGGCGCCTGGCGGTGAGAGAGTGAATCGAGATGTGATAGTCTCTCTCAGCTCGACCCCCTTCGGCCTCAACGAACGAGATGAAATGGAATGAAAATGAAAAAAAAGGTTTAAGGGAGTGAGAGGGAGAGGAATAGAGGAGACGAGAGGTTATAGAAAGTTTGTGATAAATGTGAAAGGGAGAAAGGGGATGAACGGAAAGATGACGTAGAGGGAGAGGGAGGGAAGGAGGAGATATGATGGGTGCGACCAAAGCGAACTTCCCAATGATTATGGGATTTTATATTCTCGAACTAAAAGATTCATATATATGTGCGTGTACGTCTTCGCATTTGTACGTAAGTAGAAGCTTGCTATAATATAATACTGGGTGTATACGTCTTGTGCAGGCATCTCCGCATGTCTGCATACACGCGTGTGGATATAATAGTTTAAACGACAAAAAGTCACTTTATTCTTAACAGAGTAACAAATTTAAGAATAATTCAAATTCTATTTTATGTTGACAGCTAACCCATGAAAGAGGTGTTCATCGTAATTACTGCTAACCGAGTGCTTGAGGCAACACATCAGTTTATTCGCTAAAATATATATTTAAACCGATTTAAATACGGATTTACTGTGGAAAGTTTGATATGTATTCCATAAGTACGGTTCAATTAATTCGTCGGACGTTTTTGTGTAAGGTATTAAGGTATTAAGGTATTTAAAGTAAGAGGTGGTCTTTGTTATGATGTGTCGATATGGAGTGTTTAAATAAAATAAATAAAAATAAATAGGAAATTTGATAGTTTGATAGTTTCGATGCTTCAAAAACTTTCAAGCTTCGATAGGCATTATTAAAATGACAAAGGACAAATGTGTTTTCATCGCAACTAAAATAAAAACTCTTGTTTGATATCAAAATGCTTTTGGTCGTCTAAAAATAATCTCTCAATTGACTCATTTGCGTCTCGATGAATAGTAAACATAGACAATGATAAATTAATAAATCGGGGGACACTTTGATAAAAGTGATCAACCCAATTAAACTTAATTAAAATAAGGTAAGGATTTCAAGATGAAATATATTCTTTAGGAAAGTACTTTCAGACAAAAAAAAACTTCCCTTTTATACACTTCGTTTCGTCAAACTTCTCGAATCGAAAAACCTTCCATTGTCACGAAAATCTCACCCCCAATTACTCCTAATTTACTATTCATTTATTCGAAAGCAACATTCTAAAAATTAAACAGGAACAAAAAAATCAAACTTCGGACTCTCAACGAAAAACCGCAGAATTATGCTACGCCAAAGAGCCCAAAAGAAACTCCCCTCACACCGTAAATTCTGAATTTAAACGCCTCGCCTCTTACGTCAACTAATAAACGATTCATAATGTTTGGAAGTGAAACAAAGGATGGAAACTTTTCGGGGAAAGTAAAAATTTCGGAGGTTGATCAAAAAAAAAATAAATTTGCAGAATTTCGCTGCATTAAAAGCGCTCCGAAAATTTCCATCCCGGTAGAATTTTATTTTACACCTTTTGAGCCGACGGTATCGAAAAAATTGATCCTCTGGTCTTATGGCGTCGAAATTCTCTAATCGAATTTCAATCATCGCGGAAGGTTTGCGTAAAATTGCGAGGGTGAGAAGACCGCGCATCGCAAATGAAAGCAGGTAGCGGAGAGGGAGGGAGAGAGAGAGAGAGCGATAGAGAGAGAGAGAATGCCATTTATTCCCTAACATTATCCACTCTGCCAACCCCCTTTCTTGCCCATAGAGGGTTGCAGCGGCAGAAATTTCTACATGTCGGCAGGCGATGGAGACACTTAAAAAAAGAACGCGAGAGACAAAAGGATTCGGCGCGACACATACACAAAAGGCTAACGGTTTGTTTCGAATGGGGTGTGAGGGAGGTGTGCATATCGAGGGAAGAGGTGTGAAGCAGAAATGATATAGAGGCGCCGCGAGGGGGTGGATGAATAGTTAAGGGAAGTGAAGGGTTTGCGGAGAGGAAAAGAGAGAGCGAGAGAGAATTGGAGAGTGAGAGAGACGAAAGGTAAAGGGATAAAGGAGAGGGGAGTGAATATGGAAAAGGTGGAAATATGCGAAAGGTGAGAAAATAGAGAGAGAGAGAGAGAGAAAGAGCAAAAGGATGAAAGAGACAGATGGCGAGGGAATGGATTTCGAAGTGTGACAGTGGGCGGGACAGGGAAAATGGGGGAGCGTATGGAGGGGAGGGGTCAGGGGTAGAGAGAGTGATACGTTGAAAAGGTCACGTATACGAAGATTATAAGAGGAAATTGTGATGGGAAAGAGATATGGTGAAACACTCTTGGAATTCCGCAGATATTTCAAATATTAAAATGCCTTTATTTAAATAGAAAGGTGTGCAAAAGTTTTGCGAGCTTTGTGAAATTTATCGTGGTTGAGCTAGCAAGCCAAAGCATAATTCAGCTTATGGAACCTGTCGTGCGTGTGTGAAATGACGAAATGACTTGCGAGGTTATTCAGGGAATTGTTGAATCGATGACTAAGCAGACTGCAGCAGTAATAAAAAACGATATCGTTATTTTCTAGATGGAATCTGTCTAAATGCTGTAATTCTCTGTTATTCTTCCGGGACACAGAAACGTTCAGCTGATATCGCTTTCTTATTATATCTCATTTGAGTCGAGTGTAATGGTTATATTAAAGTATATATAGGGAAACGAAAACTATGTTGTACTTCACGCAATAATATCGATAAATTCACGTATTATTACTAAAATTCGGCATTGATTTCATAATCATGTAAAATATATGAGACCTTGAGTTATTGTCACTTAATTGTTGCACTTTTATCGAAATTTGACATTATTTGCGTACAAAACTTATTCGAGATGACACAAAACTCATTAGTACTGAAAATTGCTTCAAATATGTTAGACTTTTGGGCAGCTATACCACAGTCTAAAAAATAATGCTCTCGCATCTATTGAAAAACGAAATCGGAGAATAGTTTTCCGCTGATCAGTAGATAGTGCTGCTATCGATAAGGAACCCGAAGTTATTTCACGAGGCGCCATATCGATTTGAAAATTAACAATTACCGCTTCAAAACCGACGAAATTTTCCTTTTTTTTACCTTACTCCTCGTGATAACGACGGATTTTAAGCGAACAAAAAAATCTCATTCCGTTCAATCTTCCTCTCCCTCTCGAAAGTTTTCCTCGCGTGAAAACCGTTGAGGTGAGAATTACCGTTATTAATCACCGTTCCGTCATTTATTCATATCCGAAACGGCACAAAAACCCTATGAAGCTCTTCCCGTGCCAATAACGCCAGACGACAAAATATTCTCAGAGTTCTGTAATGTCTCTATGCGAATGATTTGCTATAATAGTCCAGAGAAAACGCCTCCGAAATCTCTTCGAGTGCATAGGCGAGCGTTCTTCCGCAACGTTCTGTAATGCGGTTAAATGCTGGATGTGGAATTGAGAGGGAGGGGAAATGGGTGGGAGAATGGGGAGGGGAAGAAAGGGGGAGGAGAAATGATATATATATATATATATATATATATATATATATATATATATATATATATATATATATCTCAGAAGGATGGATGGTGGTGAGAGCAGCGGTTAGAGATGGGAGAGAGAAATAGGGTTGGGAAAGGGGAGAGAGATGCGACGGAAAGGGATGAGATATATTGGTAAGGGGCGGGGTCGGTGAGGAGACAAGGGATTTTGGAGAGAACGACGGAGTCGAATGAGATTCAAATTTGTACATCGTATCATTCTCAGATCGATGAGCATGAATTTAGTTTTCAAATTCACTCTCGGGGATGTGGAACGCATCTCCTCAATTCCATATACATCTCTCTTTCACTCACTGATTCTCTCTCTCTCTTTCTCCAGCGCTTCTTGTCTCCGAGCGTACAGAAGACCCTTGAGTCGGAGTTATCCCCTCACCACCACCAACGGCTTAAGTTCCCATCCCAACCCATCCATTCCGAACATTTCGTTCCTATCACATTTCTCCAATTCATGCTAACGTGTGTATTAAGTATATAAATATATGTATAGAGGTATATCCATATGTATAAACTTAAACATCCATATAATCATATATCCCTGAAGAAGTGCTCACAACCGCTAAGTCCCTTACATTCCTGTCCTAACTTAATGCAATGATTTTGTCAATTGATGAAACCTCTTACCTATAATAAAGATGCAGCATGTCGAGATATTGAGTGGCTCCTGAGCCTCATTTCGAAATATTTTCGCTCTAAAACGTAATAGAAAATATGAAACCGTTTTAAGAAACTCGTCGATCGGGTGGAAAGAACACGAAGAAGGAGTACTTATAAAAGATGCGAGAGACAGAAAAGGAATTTCGTTAATATTTTCTGCTCGCTATCTTTTCCAGAAACCACGCTCGCGAAAATTGTTTTCTTTTCAACCAACATAAATATGGAGTTTCGTGTTTTCGAAAAGAGTAATATGGAGTCTTTGATTTTCATTATCTCCTTAACCCAACCTTTAGTATTTTTTTGAAAGAACACGCAGTGTGATGGAAATACTAATAGGCTAAACGTTAGATGTTCCTTGATATTTTTTCGCCGTTGTGTTCCAGGAATTCGACTAATGACGCATGCGGGAGATGAAACGGATGGCTTCAAAAGAAACCGCCATAATCCGATTTATGAGACTTCAAAAAGCCTCTGTTTTTATTCTCTTTTCTTTGCAATACATTTGTTAAGATGTTTCTCTATATTCAGAGCGGGAAACTTACTTTATCTTCACTTTAACACGTGTAAGTATATATCTACGAATGTATAAATGAATCTGTGTGTGAGTATGCGTACATATATATCTCTTTAATAAAAATTCAGTTTATAAAAAGTGCTTGTTTATTAGAAGTATAATTAATTTTCCTTCCGAAAGGATGAGCCTTTTTGTGTTAAAAAGGTCATTTATCAACGAAAAACGCTTGACATGTGAAACAGTCGATTTCTGAAAGGCAGGTAATATAGCGGTACATTTTTGAAGGGTTAATAGGAATCAGAATGCTGACTGACAATCGGTTTGGAGAGTACCAAGCATTTTCGTTCAAAAATTGTACGACACATGCCATCGATATAAAGTTACACTCATCGTTTGCGCTGATGAAGCGAGACGTGATCGTGCAAAGTTGTAACCACAGAAAAACATGGAATAGCCAATCTATTAAATAGCAGTTCCTAGTTTATGCATGAGCTAAAACATGCAAGTGGTTGATTGCTGCCAAGCATTTACAAGCAGAAAAAAATATTGTAAATATATGCTTGAATCAGGACAAAAATCAAAGAAAATAAAATTAGATAATAAAATACCAGATGAGAGGTTGCTAGAGGGTCACTTTAAAAATAAAGCATCATATTTTATTTTAAATCAACTTTAATTATACAGCTTTGCTATTTGCACAGTGGATAGGTACATCCTTTAGGGACAGAATGCTATTTTTCTACGTAGTTCCTGTCTCTCTCAACTGCCTTACGCCACCTCGGAACAAGAGCATGTCTGCCCGCACGGTAAAACTCGAGACCTGCGCTTTGGAGCCACTTTTTCACAGCTGTATTTTAGTTTACTGAACAGGTGATAATCTGATGGTGCCAGATCAGGACAGTATGGTGGGTGTGGTAATACTGTCCACCTCAATTTTGTGATCAGCTCCGTGGTTTACAGACTGACGCGCGGCCGGGCATTGTCATGCAGCAGCAGAACTTCTTCCATCCGCTGATGTGATCGAACATGGCGCAGCCGTAAATGAAGTTTTTTCAGTGTATCCACATATGCCTCGGAATTAATGGTGGTTTGGCATGATGTCCACAAGCAGAAGTTCTTCCGAGTCCCGGAAAAATGTCGCCATTACCTTTCCTGCCGAAGGCGCAGCTTTGAATTTTTTCTTCCTCAGAGAATTCACGTGATGCCACTCCATTGATTGTCTCTTTTTTCTGGTTCAAAGTGGCGCAGCTATGTTTCATCTTCCATCACGATGCGTGAAAGAAATTCATCTCCTTCTTCCTCATACCGCGCCAGAAGTTCTGCACAAATGGTTTTGCGGTTCTCTTTGTGTGCGTCTGTCAGTTCCAATATTCTGCACACACTTGCTTCTCCAATGTCCAGCCGGAGTGACAGTTGTTTCACGATTATGCGTCTGTCCGCAATAATCATGTTGTTCACCATCACAACATTGGCATTCGTCCGCGCTGACTGTGGCCTGCCGCCGCGTGGCAAGTCGTGAATGTTGGCATGTCCACTTTTGCCTGATGTTCGTTGTGCCCAGCGGCTAACTGTGCTGCGATCGACAGTATCCTCTCCGTACACCTTCAGCAATCGCTTGTGGATGTTTCCCACTGTTTCGTTCTCACACAACAAGAACTCGATAACCTCACGTTGCTTCTTACGAACGTCAAGAACAGCAGCCATGTTTAACGACTGATACAGCTACGCCACTCGCGGGAGGAGGATAAACTAAGTTGGAACAGAAGTGAAACGAATATATCTGTGTACTGTTTTAATAGCAACACTGTAGAATAACGGAGGATTAAAAAAATATATGGTGCATTACTTTTGGAGTGACCCTCTACATACATTATTCAGTGCAGTATACAAATTTTAATGGTATTTTTAATCTTTCCGTATGTAGTTAATAAAATCTGCATTAAAACAAAGACTATTATCACAGCGTTGGTATTAAACAAGGATTTGCGAAACATTAAATACATAAAAGAAAATCAGTAATTTAGATGTTTAATTTCATCTGATTTGTTTGAGCAAACCTCGTAAATACAAAAGTTAATCCCCTTGAAGATGGTAATACTGAAGTTCTCCCGTCTATATTTTGCTGTGATATAACCGCGTTTTATACGCCTATTGGCGTGGCTTACTCAATAACTTCGGGAATGTCTTCTTTGACGATTGTAATTAAACCACGCCCCATAACCATAGCTTAACAGTAATGGACTTTTCCTAGCCATATTTAAAATACCTCAAAGAACTTAATCCAACGTCTCGGAGACTAAAAGGCGGCGAAGAAATAACAGAAGAATGCAGTCAGACGCGAATGAAAGGCAAGCCACTCAAACGAGCGTCCACCTGGCGGAGCTAGCAGACTATATATAAGTTTCATAGGGACCGGCGCTTGAAGGCATCGTCATTGTCGACCGCCGTGGATGTGAAGATCCAAGAAGAACGAGTTTTACCACGACAACCGTTTCTTTAACTTCCACGAGACCGCAGTCTCGACGACGTGCGTCCACAATTTTTCGCTCGCCGTTTTTCTTTTGTCGCTCATTCGATCCTTATGGCCGTGAGGTTTTTTTTGCGCTTTGCGCACTTGAGAAGCTCTTTTACGTGCAATGAATTCACCGTGCAACGCGCTAAAGAACCCGTTTTTCGTAAATGTTCCTTCTGCCTTTCCCCTTGCCCTCCGTAGACTGCTAGCGTATTTCTCTCTCTCCTTTACCCGCGCTTTCCGCTTCCTTTCGCGTGGAAATGTGAACCTTGCTCTTGCATGACTGCGTACCACCACCCCTTCTGCCCTAATACGTATTTCTTTCACATTTGGATTCGCACTCATTTATTTTCTCACTAATCCATATCCAATGCCGCTCCATTCCGATTATACTTTATTTACATCACTAGATTCCCGATCACATAGCAATCATGCCCTAAAAACATTTTATTTCTAATCAAAATATCACTATCTAACATAACTCCACTTAGAGCAAATTATATATTTCCCTCACCAAACTGCTGACAATACAATAAAATAAGATATGTTTACTGGTAATAGTTAAGACGTAGATGGACTTAAACCACGAATCAAAGAGATTATACTAGCTTCTGTAAAAACTTTTGTTCATAAACATCATATCGTAAACGTAATATTCGCTAACCGAAATATAATTTTAAAGTTTTACTAACCGTTGAACGTTCTTTTGTATTCCGATTAGTATTATGACATTCTCCGCATTTGTAGTTTAGATCTTTCACTCATTTTTTCCACCCTAACAGCTCCTGCTGCCGTATTTTTGTTGTTTTCATCTCTTTTGTCTCCATTCCTCGAGCTGTGATTCCCGGTCCTTTCATGTCACTTTTCTCATGCCTCCGCTTTTAAACCCGATAGCCACTTGACGGGAGGTTAGAGGTGCCGAAGGGTTTTACGGTGGATCGCCACGTTCTAATGAGCGTGAATTACGACTAGCAAACACTCGTTAAAGAAAACACCAAACACCAAACAGAACGGAGTTTTCCTGAATAGTTTGAGGGGAGAGCATTTCCACGATAGCGTTTGCTAGCATTTAAAGTAATAGTGCACACAGCTTGAACCAAAAGTTAAGATAAAAAAAGTTAGTTATAAAAAATTAGAGTTATGAAAGCATTTTAATGTATATGAATACGGACGATTCAAGTTATCAAAGTTCGACTTCAAAAGAAAGAAATTCCTGTTCACAATCAAAACAAATGGAAATATGAGAAAGGAGATGGGGAAATTCTTCCATAAAAGTTATATATATATATATATATATATATATATATATATATATATATATATATATATATAACATACATACATACATACATACATACATACACACACACACACACACACACACACACGCACACACGCACACACACACACACACACACACACACATATGTATGTATGTATGTATGTATGTATGTATGTATTGATGTATGTATTGATGTATGTAAAGAAATATGACGTCGAACTGGATCGGATATTTCTCGAGGAGAAACCTCATGCTTAAATATTAGTGAAGGAAAACTTGCAGGCAAAAGAGAAAGGAAAAGTTTCAGTTAATACGATTTGAAGAGGAAGAGACGCATCAAGAAATGAAGAAAGATTTAGAGGATAGAATAATATGAAGGACCCTTCTTAACATATGAACATGGACGTGCATAGGGGCAGAGTATTTGCGACGAGGATGGTTTATAGACAAGATTTAATTTGACACTTAGGCAATAGAGCCTGGAATGTACAATGCCATTTAAATTAGGAGCGATAGTTTTGCGTATTTAGATTGGCGGGAAATATTCATGCCTCGAAGATGTCTAGTCTTCATAGACAGGCGATTATATTACACAAATTCGAACAAAATTTAAAAAAAATATCATCTTTGAAGATTTATAAAATAAACATCTAAGCCTGAGAAAAAATATCGAATTCCTTTGGTCTCTATAAAAAAAAAATGAAGAGCTTTAAAAAATATCTCTCTAAACATATGCGAGGATTTCGGTTAGCGGTCAGTTTATATAAATTAAAAAAAACATCCAAGAGTTCCGAAAAATTTTGCGACGACGCGCAGAAATCCATTCTCGGAAGTCGGATCGGAAAATGTATTTCGCTTAACGAGCCCGAAAGAGAGCCCTCTCATAGTGCATGTACGGAAAGCTGAGACGTAGAGAGAGAGAAAATTTAACCGAAAATATTTCCCCGATCAGTTCGAGAGAGAGAGAGAGGGGGGGGGGGAATAAAGGGTCGGATTTGATATGCGAATTTTAATTCCTCGGAAAATGTTGCGGCGAACGTATTCGCGCGGCAATTGTCGAAATCCCTTCTTTTTTTACATTTCCCTCGAACGGAGGGCACAATCCGAGGCACAAGCGCTCATCGTTACGTTTATTTTATTTATTTATTTACATTTTTTTGTCTGAGCATTTTCGTCGAGATTGGTAAAAAAAAGATGCGAGGGACCGAAAGCGCGGCCCGCGTTTCTTATGTTTTTTTTATTATTTTGACTACACGCGCGACTCTACGCCGAGTGATGCGACAGCAAAGGCAAAGGAGAGGGACGAGAGGGAGGAAGAGTCATCAGCGAAATTGTAAGGGGGGAAAGAGTCGCGATGCTCTACTGTTAATGAGGGCGCACCACTCGTCCCCGGACGGCCAGTGACCGCGAGCTTGCGAAGACGCGAAAGACGGAAGGATATGCAACTCTCTTTCTCTGTCTAGAATAAAAAAATGTTTTTTTTTTCGCACGTTACCGAGTTCCTTCACTTCTGCTTTAAGGACTCGGACATCCGTCATAATCAACTCCTGTGCTCCTTGAGAATCTGCATGCTCAACATGCGCATGCGAATTCGCGTGCTAATAAATTGGTAACAAGGTAACAAAAAACGGGGCCTCTCGGGGCGATGGACACTTGAAAATAATGCAACTTTTTGTTTTGGCGAAACGTCGTAATTTTAAAATGCACGCCACGATATTTAGAACAGCGCTCGAGTTTCAATGTTCAATCTTCATACTTAGAAAGACCGCTATGATAGCTTCTTATATGGAAAACATAGCCTAAATAATTTCGTGATCTCCTTAGCCCAATGAATACTTTGGATAAAAAGCCATAAAAATTACAATACCAGCTCTGATGAAAAATTAAGGAAAACATTTTTTTTTACGGAGAATAACATTTCAAATTCAATTACTGCAGCGCGTCATTGGATGCGAATTCATAAAATACGAAAGCCTCTCTTAGACTTGGACTTTTTCTTTCGAAATTAAAATTTCTTTTCGGAAAGAAGATTTTGAAAGATATTATTCCACGCTTCTCGCGTAAATTCCGAGAACCGAGACTGGTTTTCTACGTTTCCGCTTAAAAAAACCTCCTTCAAAACACTTGAAAACCCCCATCAGAGATATTATTTTTCCCAATCAATCTTCAAACTACTGCAAAAATTGGAGCATTCCCTTTTAACCTCGGAGAGAATGTAAAGTATACGAAGACGTTGATAAATATATCTTTCAAGGAGCGTATTCATTATGGAAAAATTATTCACGTGCGGTTTTCCCTTATGCGCATAGAATGGACCGTCGTTATTTTTTAATATTCCCGAGAAAAGCCTCAGATTAACAAAGATTTTTATTGAAAATTTCACGAGAGAAAGGATACACTCTTTTGTGATATAATATCAATTTTAGACAATTTTTTGAAGCGATGGAGTGAACGCTCAATAGGTTTTCTTATCCGTTACACCTAGCAGCGCGCGGCTTACGAAAGCCTCTTTCCTCTTTTCATTTTTCCTGTTAAATTTAGCGAAATTGACGGCGGAGGGCTTCTCAAAAAAGTTATAAACAGGGAAACAAGCGGACACACAAATACCACTTCAACTGTATTAGGCTTTTATTTTAGAGCGCCGACGAAATAAAAAGGCAAAAAAGAGAAAAAAAATGTAAATCCCACCCTTTTTCGTTCAAACAAAAAAAACATCTCCGAAATTTAAAAAATAATAGAAGAACCCATTGGAATTTCCGCAAGATTTATTTTCCCCTCCAAACTCTAACCCCCCTCTCATTTTTCTCTCTGTCTCCTATCTCTCCAATGGAATGCCTCCTTAGCATTGTTATAACTCCACGCCCATTTTTCCTCTTATTTTAGCGGAAAAGCGCTGGACTAATGATTGGAGAAGGGGAGGAGGATGAAAGTTGGCGAACGGGGGGGGGGGGGGGGCAGAGGGAAAGGGAGAGGAGGGGAGGGCAGAGGAAAAGTAGTCGAAGAGACGGCTGCAAAGGGGGAGAGGGAGTTTCCCTCGAGTTGAAAGAATTACATGACAGAATCAATTGGGGATAGGTGGAGGAAAATAACGAAAGAAAGTGAATAGAAAGAAAGGGGAAAAGATGGAAGAGGAGGAAGAGGGAGTGATGATGATGAGGGAGTGGGGAGGGAGGGAAATGGGGAGAGGAAGGGAAAGAGATGGGGAAGGATAAAAAGAGAGGGAGGAAGAGGGAATAAGTGAGAGGGAAGATGATACAGAGGGTGGAAGGGAGATGGAGTGACGAGGGAGGGTAACTGAGAGGGAGAGTGAGAGGAAGAATGACGGAGGGAAAAAGGTGAAGAAAGGAGAAAGAGGAAGGACGATGCAGAGAGTGGATAAGAGAGCGAAGGAGAGAAAGAGAGAGGGAAGGTAAAGGAAGCGAGAGGAGAAATAGAGGGGGGATGGAGAAGGAGGGATGTGGGTAAAGGAAGGGAGGTGGATAGAAAGAGGAGAGGGAGGGAAATGGAGAGAGGAGAAGGTAAAGGGAGGCAGAGGAAAGGAAAGGCAGGGAAAGAGAATAGAGAGGAGGGAGGGGAAGAAAGAGGGAGGGAAACGGAGGGAGAATGAAGTAGAGAGAATGAATTAGATCGAACGAAATAGAAGGAATGAAGTAGAGGGAATGGACTAGAGGGAGAATAAAGTAGAGGGAGAGAGAGGGTGGGAGATAGGGAGGCAAAGGCAGGAAGGAGGGGAGAAGGCAGATGTGCTCCAAGGGAACGAAACTGTGGAAATAAATGAAGGGAGAACAGGAGAGAGGTTGGGGAAGAGTGAAGGAAGTCGGCTCTCTTCCCAAGGATCGTTTTTAAATAGTGAGAGGAGAGTGTGAGGGAGGCTGGGATGCATCGCCTCCTCCAGAATATTGTTCTAAAAGAGAAGGGAATGAAAGTGGAGGAGAGTACTATAGGGAAGCGGTGAGAAAAGGAAATTAAAAGTCGAATTTTAGTTGGAAGAAGAGGGAATGAGGTGAACACGGGAAGGGTGGGACGAAGAACGAAAAGAGGAACACCCGAGACGGTGAAATTTATGCGAGCGAATGAGAAAATGAATATAGAATTGGAAAGGAATCAAATGGAAAAACGAAGGTTTCAATAAAGAGATGAAACGCGGATGTAGAGCCTCTCGTCCCTTCGGCTGGAAAATAAACCTCATAATTGAACACAAAAGTCTTAATTGCGCCAGCAAATGAAGGAATATGACCATGTTTAAACACGTGTAGTTTTTCCTTAAGCCCCGAGAGAATCCTTAACTTTCGTGAACTCTTAATTAGCACAGCTTAGTAACAAATTCAATAGAGCAAATGAAAAAGTTGTAATTCTTTAGTTATTCGAATTCGACAAGCATCAAGGGGATGTTTAAGCAGAAGGAGGAAGCTCCGCTGTACGCATAACGTTCAGGATATTAAATCTAGCATTTAATCTCGGTTATATTTCCCCCTTTTTTGGCTAGTTTCCAAAGGAAACAGCCTTATGAAAAGGTCCTGTCTGTGTGTGTGTGCCCCCTACTAAAAACTTCTGCACCAATGGACCGATTTTCATGAAACTTGGTATAAGGCTTGTGCTGCCAGAGTCCACCTCCGGGCTATATTTTATTTGGCGAAGATTGAAGTCCTGGGTTCGATTCCAGGAACGTTTTTTCTCTATTTGTTTTACATAGGAAGTCTCAAATCCATCGTGCAGAGTTGTTTTCTTTAATACATTAAAATATCAAAAAATTGTTATATCGGAGCGAGGTTTGTACTGTTCTAAGGGGGTGCCGGTGGTGTAGTGGTTAGGACGCTGGCTGCTACTCGCCTGCTGCTAGAAAAGGCAGCGGGCACGAATCCTGCGCAAATAGGATTTTTCCCGAGGTCGCCCGGCCCCGTGTGTGCAGTTTGCGGAGACCGCGCAAATTCAGCGTTCCGTCCTTTGGAAGGGACGTTAAGCAGTTGGCCCCCTTGGTGCATTTCGTAAAGAGCAGGCTAATACCGGCACCAGGTTTCTCTTCTCCCTTCTGTATGTCCAGTTGATGACAGTGCAAAATGACCATAGCCGTCGACGCATTTAAAAAATCAATTACTACTACTGTTCTAAGGGGAAAAGAATGTAGATTCTAATTCTTATCACAGAATTTAGATAATTTATGCTATTTTTTAGAATTTTTACTAAAACGTAGCGTTTTTGCGTTTTAAATAGCATTTTATCGAATTGTTGCCATGGAGACGATTATTACCGAACTTGGCTTAAGCATAGATGAGTGAACAAATGGATTATTTTCTTTTCCACTCGACTATCCTTCAGCAATGGATAGCTGATCCATACATATTAGCGTATAAACAGTAACATTTATTAAATTCGCCTATTTAAAAAATATATACAAAATATAATGTCAGAAATAGATTTTGACATTGCTTTTAGTATATTAAACCTGACAATTCTCTATTAAATTGTTTTCCAATTTTTCTCTATCACTGATAAACTACGAATTGCAAATGTTATTTATGGTATGAGAATTCCTTGGTATGACTAACACACACCGAAACATTTCCTGTCAATATAATTAATAAATTTGAGACGTCAATTTTGGAAAACCAGCCTGCATTAGTCCTGATTTGGACTCCTTGTTTAAAAGTCAACTTCAATTTTGAGAAGTTAAGTTTGACAATACGTCAAGTTAGTTAATATTTGTGAGAGATAAGTTTTAACATGCCTTTTTATCTTGAAGATAGGTCCATTCTAGCAGAGTAATCAATGTTGCCGGAGATTTCGTGCGCGCCTAAGCAAACGTATCGCGAGTGAGCAATGCGTCTCCAAATATCTAAGTAGTGCGACTTTGCCGTAAGCCTTTTAAAAGAAAGTCGAGGAAAGACTCCGAAAGGACAGACATCCGCCCGTCGATACCAAAAGGGCCGTTTAGGACCCCTTCTCTCGTTTCGAGGCGTGGGTGGGTGCAGGAAGGAGAAAGGTAAGGGAGGGAATAAGAAGTATTGGCAAGGGTTAAAAAGACCGCAAAAATGGAATGCGAGGGAAGGGATAGGGGATGGAAATATTGGCTTTGTGCCGTGGCGGCGCAGAGGATTGCTAAAGATGGAAAAAACAGAGAGAGAGATTTAAGAAGGCGAATGCGGCGAAGAAAGAGAGGCTGGGCCGAGAGAAAAATAGAACCGTATGGGAGGAGTAAAGAAGGGAAATATTCGGTAAATTTATAACGCGATAAAACATCGGCCTTTCTTATTCAATGCGAGTTATACTAAAAAAACAGCTAGCGGTGAAGGGAGTCGGAAGAAAAAGGCGAATAATTCTAGTCTGAAGGAACGGAGAGAAAAATAGAAAGTTATTTAAAGGAATAGGATGCTATTTATTTTTTTAATGATGATATGCTATGAGTTATCGTCAACATTCGTTAGTTTATGAACAGGGAAAAGGGTAATGCATGATTATAAAGCAAAGTTTAACAGAATTATAAATCAAGTGGTGCCATGATGTCACAAATTATAAGATGAAGCGAATAATAAGTAGCAAAAGGTTAAAAGAATGACATTTAGATTGGTTATAAATAAACAAAATCCTTAATGGCCGTTAAAAATGTCAAATTTTTACATAATCTGTGTTGGTAAGGAGAATTATTTCCCTTTAAATAAACTTTAAATAGGTTAAGGATTGCAACAATATGACCTTAAGTTTGAAAAAAGCACTAAAGATTTTAATCATGCTTTTTTTTAACAGGCAACTATCGAACTCGTCTTATGGCTGAAAAATAATCAAGGACAAGAGTTTTAAAAAAATTTGTCTCAGGTACCTCCAACAACAAGGTTATAAAAACCAAATGCGCATTTCGGCTAAAAAACAGCCGTATTCAGTGGCAATTCATCAAAAATATATTCTTATAGAAGATAAAAATTCTTTTAGAGTATGTTTTTCGTGAATTACCACCGACGACGGCTGCTTTGTGGTCAAAAGGCTTATCCGTTTTTTTAAACCTTGCTGTGGCTATTGGAGATATCTGAGACAAGTATTTCTTAAATGTTTGTTTTTGAATGTTTTTTCCTAATAAGGAAGTGCTAATTTTCATATAATGTTGAAACACAAAGTTTTCCTATATCATATTATCTGTATTTGCAAACAGATAAAGGCTACGTAGTTCATGCAAACAGATGTATTATATACATGAAAAATAGAAGGAGAAGCATCAATGATTTAAGTGCAAGGACAATACTTTATGCATATGGAAAGGGACAGAGACAACCAAGATCCTCCATAATTCATGTCTGAACGAAAAGATCAAAGCAGGCAATAACGGAGAAATAGTCTAGAAAAGGAAGAAAGAGAAATAATCGGAAAGAATTCGCGAGAAAAAGAAATACATATATTTAAGAATAAATGCAAGAGACGCAACTAGAAGCGACTGAGAAGCAACCTATGGAGATATTGAGAAGAGTCACTTCGAGGAATGAGAGCGAATAAAAAGGAGACGTCAAGAACATCAAAGTAAGAGGAAAATGACAGTAGTACGAGTAACAAGGAAGAGAGGAAAAAATAAATTATGGGACGGTACAAGTCGTAGAAAGTAAGAGATGAAAAGCAAATACTAACGATTACAAATGTACCAAACGAAAGTTGAAGAAAAAAGGGATTCCAAGGACTGGGAGTGAAGAATAACACATCTGCACATATGAGTGTCTGTGAATATATATATATATATATATATATATATATATATATATATATATATCATCATCAACTGAAACCTTCTTCTACCTCTTTCCCTTTTTTCCATCTAGTTTTTCTACTAAGGGAAAGAGGTAGAAGAAGGTTTCAGTTGATAGACGATTTGAAAGGGAAAGAGAGTTATCAAGACATGAAGAGGACAGCGGAAAATAGGAGTATATGGAGAACCAAGTTTAACCATGAATAACCACGGACCTGTCTACGGACAGGCTACCTATGATGATGATGACATATACACACATACAAACATATGAGATGTACGACTTACGACAAGTTCGGTTAAGAGAGGAGGGAGAGAGATTGGATCAGAGGAACGGAATAGGAGCGACGTGGGAGAGGAAAGCACACAGAGGGGTCGAGGCGGGAAATGAGAAAAGAGGAATCGCAGAGGGAGTCATGGGGTCGAGGAGGGAGGAGTCGGGAGGTAAAGGGTTGAGGGAGGAAATGAGCGAGCGGAGATAAGTGGGGAGATAAAAGATGAAAAGGGACGTAAGGAACGAGGAACTGCAAAAGGAACAGGGGAAGGAAGGGAAAGAGATGAACGGAGGGGGAGAGAAAGTACAAAATGGGACAGGAGGAGAGAAAGTACAAAAGGGGACAGGGGGAGAGAAAGTACAAAATGGAACAGGAGGAAAGAAAGTACAAAAGGGGACAGGGGGAGAGAAAGTACAAAAGGGGACCAGGAGAGGTAAAAGGAGGGAGAAGTTGTGGTTCGGCCACGGAAGATATTCCGAAGCGTTTGGTGTTTCGAGAGTACGCACTGTAGATTCCCTCGCAAGGAGGAAGTAAATTTGGGAGCGCGGAAGAGGGGTTAGAATCGTCCGGAAATGCGAAGGAATGAAAAAAAATATAAAATGACTCGATTCTGCGGAATTTATTTTTTCAATTCTTGCTTCGTAAGACGCTTTGCGCGTAAATTTATGCAGGAAGTTGTTTCCCATTCTCTTCTCGAGTTCCCCATATCAGACCAATATATATATATATATAATCATCAGCTCTTTTCAACCCATTGACGGATGATATATATATATAACACCATCGCGACCAAAAGATCGGGTGGAAACTCCGAAATTTATTGCCTTTACTCAACATAGCATTTATTTTCTTTTTTACATTTTCGTAAGATGCTTAAATGTCCCAACGAGGCTTCAGCGTCGGAATGAATAGCGCAGAATGAAAGATTTTTCCGTCTATTTAGTCGCATTAAGTTTGTTTTACGATCGTTGGTACGTACAAAATTCGCCTCTGTCGATTTATTGTATTTCTATACCGCCCAAGTCTTTTAAGAGAGGGAACCTTCATGCGTGAAAGAGAAGACCTACAATCTGTTTACATTCTAAATTTATCATTATCTTCTTTAAAAAATATGCTGAGTTAAGTTAATAAAAGCAATAAAAACCAAGATGGAAAAGTATACTCCATAAATGGAATACACAGATTTCAAAGGCGTTCTTTATGGAAAATATGTTTGAAATGATATCGAAAGATTGGGCGATTCCCGAATCAAATTTTTTTTTGCATCACATAAGAACATGGGAGAGAAAAATATGGATTTTTAATTGTTGTTTGCCGAGAGAACCGTATTAGCGACCGATGCAAACAAAATATGCGATGTTTTGCTCGGGATTTTCTCGATTTTTTTTCTCCGAATCTATAACTAGTAGGTATGTGATCTTGAAAACCTTATTGTGGTAAATGAAGTCCTCTATCCGAATAAAGTTTTTAATCCATGCCTTACAGATCATATAAGAGCATGGGAGAGAAAATATCGATTTTTAATTGTTGGTTGGCGGATGCCATTTAACGAGATACGATTATAAGTTTATCAATGTATTTATGTAAAGTGGAAGTTCTAATTGACGGACGCGGCTCAAAAACAGAACTGGGCGATAAATTTTAATAAGGATCACTCCTACTTAGTTTAATCAAAATCCGTCCAGCGGTTTAGGAGATGAAAGTTACGACAGACAGAGGGACGGACGAGACGTGCCCATAAGGCGTTCCGCTATACCGTATCCCTGGTAAAGAACGACTAATTACAAGATTTAATGTCAACATAAAATGTAACAAATTAATACTGTTAGTCATCCTCCAAAAACACTGCGTCGTAGTTAATGTCTAATACTACGTTGTTGGTAATCAGCAATTATGTCATATTTGACGGCATATTTCTTTAGCCAAACGATATAGATTTGTTTGAAAATTTCTATGATTGAGCGTAAAAACCAGTTACTGACCTGCATAATTTTGAAATTTTCGCATTAATCAAAAATTAATGAGACCAATAAGTGCTTCAGTATGTCGAACTGGAGGTACAGTCGATCAGTTTATGTGACATGCACATTAATGAACCCTTTATATGTCCATAAAATGCAATTTATATACACTAGAAGTAGACGAATGTTAATTCCAAAATCGGATTTTAAACTTCACCTTTAAATTCGTTCCAGTTAAACGATTTATATCATTTGTAAACAATTTATATGTAATGGCTATAAAATACGTGTGACTCCACGCTCCAATTATCATTCAACCCGAGTTACATCGTATTGTTTGAATAATGCCGTCATATTATTGAACAGCAATAAAAACCTCGCTATTTTCCGTTACGTCAATGACTCCGGAATGTCATACCTGCATGTATCTCCACGGCGAAAAGTCTCAAAAGCCGCCGAGATTTTTCCTAGTTTCCATCTCGGATAAACTTAAAGGTAGGAGGACGTGAAGCGGGAGTTTTTCAGAACGAGACCATACGCGTCTGTAGGAATTCATTTTGAAAGTGTGCAAAAAAGAGCGTCTAAAAGCGTTTACCCCTCCGTAAAACAAGACATTTTAAAAACAGAGCGACGTGTGGCGTGTGTGTGTGGGAGTTTTAAGAAGGATTCAGCGAGCGAGAGATGGAAAGAGAGGGGAAGGCGAGGTCTGGGCGAGGGAAAAAATAAAAGACGGCGATGAAACAAAAGGGTAGCGCGGGGTAGGAAGATGGCGGTTTATAGGGGGAGGGCGTGAAGAGGAGATGCAAAGAGAGAGAGAGAGAGAAAAAAGGGGAGTAGTGTAGGAAGGAAGCAGGTCACGAGGAGTGGTTCTCCTGGCACCCTCTAGATGGCACTAACGTGGAGAGGACACACTTGAAGGAAGCAGCGAGGGGAAGAGAAAAAAAGTGAGCGAAGAGAGAAAGAGAGGATAAGAAAAGGAAGAAAGAGAGGATAAGAAAAGGAAGAAAGAGGATTAGAGAAAGAGAAGCCGGTCGAGTGGGAAGGCGAAAGGGATCTAAAAAAAACCGAGAAAGCGATGGCGAGAGAAAAGTGATAGGAAACGAAGATAGATGGCGTCATTATCGCGAGACTCGGGGCGTAAAAATATTTATTCTGTACCCCACCAGCTTTCAAAGTCCTTGCGGACTATTTCTCGCTCTCTTATCGATAAATCAATAAACTTAACATGGTTTCTATTTTTAAATTATTAATTTTTCGTAAGAGATGTTTGGACAGATATCGAGGGGCAAAGACCAAAACGAAATTAATGTCCTGTACAAATACAGCAGAGGACAACGTTGAAAGGTACGTGGGAGTCATGATAAAACAAAGCAAGGAAATATTACATTAGAATAGATCGGATAGAGATTTCATAAGCGAGAAAGGAATTTGTAAAGTAGTTACTATATATTCAAATTTCAGAGATTAGAGAAAACATTTAAGCCTTGGATCAAAGGAAAAATAATGCTCGTAATATTTTGTCTCTCACAAAATTACACTAAATGCTTATTGCTTAACCAAGTCGTACTTTGTGACTGAAGATTCCGCGAATCAAGAGTCAAAGCGATAACGTTACGCCGCAGTTTAACAGGCATGTAATTCCTTATGCATCAGTTAAAAAACTAGCTGGTAAAACAATTAAGAGTTAAGTCTCCGGGTAAAACTGTAGTGTGTTTCAATTAGAAATTTGTCCAAAAACGTGAAATTACATAGACGAGCGAATTAATTCCTACGCCGCGTGTAATGATTTAAAAGCGAGCGACTAGATTCCTATCCTTCCATTCGAAAAGACAGACATTTCCCAGGATCTATAATACCTTAAAATTCTGCAACCCCTTAGATATAAAGCCGGAGTATTCTTCCGGCAGTCATTACAGGTGCAAGAGGCACAGCCCTTTAATTTGCGAGAGCGAAAATTAAAACCGAGGGAGGAGTTCAAAGAGAGAGAGAGAGAGAGTCGGCGAGGCGAAGAATAAATCCATGCACAGCGCATGAGCGTGTTTCATACACAGGGTCCGCGCGAGAGGAAGCTTGGTTTCTCAAAGTTATGGATTGGGGTTGTGTGGAAGAGGAAACTGCCACGAGAAAGGAATCGGGTAAAGATAGGAAGTGAGTGAGAAAGAGGAAGTTCCGTAGTTTGCGAGGCCTCCTTAAACTTGTTCAAACAGGGTTGGACCCAGATGTTCCCTCCCTCGCCACCTCATTCTCCTCCTCGCCACTCTTCTTTCTCTACTCTCGTACACCTCTCTTGTGTATACACGCCCTTGTAATTCCCTCCTTTTTATTCCTCATAACCACGACCGGAAACTTGGTCGCTCTACTTCTTGCGCTTTGGCGTCATATTCAAACCCTAACCTTATACAAAAATAAACCGTCTCGTTTTATCAATACGCCCATAGCATACTCATCTCACATTATAATCAAGCTAACTACCTACATACAAAAACATACAAACATTTAAACATGTGTATAGCAGGTGTACTGAGGATGTTCAGTACGGCAAAGTCTTGTCCGACGCGGATTTGTTTATGCACGATTAAATAAATGAGGCACATATTTGCCCAACACGTACGATATTAAATATGAGCGGTCCAAAATTGGGTGCGCATCCCATTTTACTCATATGTATGTGACGTGAGGAAGCTTGTAGCTTATGCGAACAAGTGATTTTTTATATTATTTTATAAATTTGCGCAACGAGACCTTTTCTAAGAACGCAAACCTCGCGTTGGGTAAGCGACTACTTTATAACCTAGATTTTTTTGCAAATCCAAGTTTTACTATCATTATTATGCCAATTTTGTAGTAATTATAACATGAGTTTTCAACTTTTAGATCATCTGTTTAAACTGTAATCCATGTAAAAATGTCCAAGAATATCCTTGACTTGATAAATAGGCTGGATGCCATAAGCCGAGGTTATTAGGATGACAAAAGAGGAGAAAATGCGCTTAAAAGTCAACAGGGATTCATAAACTAGAGTGGGAGAGGTTAAGATAACGGTGCGAGAAGGAAGACGCTGAGAGAAAGAGACAAAGAGGTGGAGAATATTTCATATGGAGAGATATGGTTTATGGAATGCATAAGAAATAGATGAATCGACTCATTCAAAAGTTGCCACTCTTCCGTTTGATCCATCGTTCTTTCTTAGGTGTTCCTTCACTTTTTTCTCGAGACCAACCCCTTCTTTCAAGCTGTCGGAAATTCCATGTTCCTTTCCCTTCATCTCCATTCCAGAAGCCTTCCATCGATAAGCTTCTTCGACATATCCTTTCCTGTCAAAATCCTTCCTAACAATTTTTACCCTCGTCCTTTTATAGCACCGGTCACAAAAAGTATTTGTGACTGCTATGAATTCTTTCTCATTCGTATTCTCCCGCTTCTACCTTCTTTTATTTGATTCTTCGTCACGTTCATATTTTAAATTCTCTAGGCTTCTTAGTCCAAGTTTCGTATTCAAGAAAAGTGTTCCATGCCAAAGTTACGAAGTGATAATAGTTATTTATACGCGATACATACGTAATATATAATAGGAGATGTAACGATATAAATTTAAAAAGAGGGCATATAACTAATTCCGGTTTAAATTAGGGCATCCCTCGCTAATTGTTGCCTGCGTCCAATCATTATTACTACATTATAACCCTCCAAGCAATCGGTAGATGAGTCCAGAACGAGAAGCGCGCACATCTTTTAAAAATTAATATTTTTTATCACAACATGTGTAGCTTCATAATATTTTTACTGTTTTTAGGCTGCATATGTTCTATATGTGTTGTGGTTTGAATCCGTAGCAACGAAACCTCTATGAATAGAGGTAGCGTTGCTACTCCTATGGGAGAATGAGTTTTGCTAACCGTTATTTCGCTAATCATTCCGTTTTCCTGGAGCCAATTAACGACGAGTGGCGAGGGACGTTTGTATACTAAAACGAAACAATATTCCATTTAATTCGCAGGATTATTTAGAATAAAAAACGTTACGGTTATTCAGCTGCGAAGCAAAATTATTACATACATTTGGAGAACACATTTTTCCCTCTTCCTAATTAGAAAACTTTTTATCTCTGATTATTTGTGGTAATCTAAACAAATAACGTACTTGTGCGAGAATGCGGCGTAACTAATTAAAGTTTAACTCCTATCCGTCAAAAACATGCTTCCTGCATCCTTCGAGTCCATGTTTACATTGCATGCGTCAAGTACCTATCGAACAGAAAATCATGTTCATCAACGATACAATAACGAGTTCAAGCAGTTAACGTAACCAACTCATTCATCTGTCTCGATACCCCATCCCTCCTCTTTCCTCATCTATCCCTTTTCCTTCGCCATCAAAGTCCGTTGCGTATCTTCATCGTGGCTTTCGCGAAATTGCTTCAGGCAGCGGGGTTCCCAAGAGGAAGGGACGCATAATGACTTAAATTGACAGTTTCTGAATAACTTTTGCATACGTCGTTTCCGGGGAAGGGACGAAATATACAGCCGGGTCATTCGATCCTCATAGATAGTCCATCATGTAAGAGAGGGATGCTAATTATAGCAATTGGTTTTCGCTGAATGATTGAAAACGAACGGTTGACGCATTTGCCATTCGCGTAAAAATAACAAAATTGACGTCACTCTACAGGAAAATGCTTTGACGTGGGCACTAATTAGGTACAAATTTACGCTCAAAAGGTCGGATATCAATCTATTTTTATCCGAGAAGAAAATGTCATTAAACTGGTAGATATATTAACATGCGTAAGAAGTTGTAGGTAAATATTTTGCCATAAGAACGAGAGAAAATGCAAAATTTAAATCTCTCTTTGTTAGGCAGATTTTAAATGCCGAGTCTTTTAAGCGTTTGTGTTTGCTCGCTTTCACAAGGCCAAGTTTTGAACCCAATTCTATGTCACAGGTTTATAAATCACATTACGGCTTTATTCTATGCAAGTGAATTGTAATATCTCATTTATTATCTTCAATTGCCATTAAATTAACCAATTGCAACGATTTTTCAGATGTATAAATTTGTATTTCGTGTGCGAAGGAATAAGGCTCCAACAACGTGGTAATTCGCGTTAATCGCTGAGAATTCCAAATTATAGTTCAGAAAAATAAAAATGGGAACATCTAAGAGAAAACTGTACATCTTTATCAGGAATAAATTGATCCAAAATGTTTACAAAATCCGTGCTAAAACAAGCGTCGAAAAAACTTAACGCGGTAGCGATAACAAAGATAACGATAACGATGATTTTCCCAATATAAAAGAATGACATTAAAATGGATGAAATATTTTAAGAAGAAAAATCCCACCACGCAGTTGGGAAAATAAAGCCGCCCTCTTCAAAGACTTTAACAGGCATTCAATTTAACCCGCCGGCTACCTCATCCTCAGAAAATACCATTTTAGGGAGCTCCCGCCTTTGAAAAGATGCGCATAAGGAGTGTGTCATCTTCACTAGAATCTAATAGCCTCTCATGGAGTTCAACCCGTACACTTCCCCCTCCTCCCAACCCTCCTCTCTCCAATAAACTCACACAGACACACGCCCTACCCCGTTTCATCTCTCCCGCCCTCGCCTCTCTTCTTTCCCCGTTTCTTTTTTCTCCCGAAATGCCTCTAAAACGCTTCATCCGAGCGCCTTGCTCTCCACTCAGCTTCTCTCCTTCCCTCCGCACTTTTCTCCCTCTCTCTCTCTCTCTCTCTCTCCTTCCACGGACCCTCTCAGCCAAAAAAAACACCCTCACACTCCTCTCCGGACACTCCCCGCCCTTTCTACCCTCCCGCACACCTCCGTTGAGTGACTCTACCCTCTCTACGCCTCCCGGCCTCTCACTCATATTGACAACCCTATACTTTCTACCTCTCTCACCCTCTCTTTCATTTTATTTCTACCTCGTTCTCTCCTCTACCTCCATCTCTCTTCCTATCTCACCTCTCTCTCGTCTTCTTTCTCCGACTCTCTCTCTCTCTATTTCTCTTTCCCTCCCTCTTCCTCCCCGACCTCTCTTCCCGTCTCTATCCCTCTCACTTTATCTGTCTTCTGCCTATCTCTATAATCCGGTTCACCCCACCCTCACTAGTCCGACATTCTAAACCCATACTTAGTCTAACTCGCTATATAACGTTCGCCTTTCCCATATCTCGCGACGCAATTTATCTGGATACTCCCTGGAAACGGTTCCATTTCATCCATCAGTTACCCTCCGACATCCATCGGCTACTGCAGCCAATTTTGCGCGTTTTTGAAAAAAGTCTCCAGGGTCGATGTAAGTCTCTTTTTAAAGCGAGGGGAAACTCCTGTCGAAATTGCCAATATAGCACGCATAAGGTTACCTTGTGTTACGTGTTGAACATTAATCCTTTCATTGGTGAAACTTCTAGTTTTTACGAGCAAGTATCCTTTTCTAAATTTCCCTTTATGGTAGTTCAATTCGTTTGCTCTTAGCCTTCGCTGACAATCAAAAGGCTGAGATCGATGCATGACTCTCCGTACCTCAACATATGTACTTGAGCCCTGTGAATTTTAACTGCGCACGTACGATAATATAGCTGCCAAACAAACTGATGTAAACATCCCAACACGGAAAGATGGATGTAGATGGTGTATCGGATATAAAACTCCGTTTAAACCTCTTTGATCTACATCATTTTCAACGCATTGATGTGCTAATGATGAAACAATAGTTTCTAATTCTAAAAAATCTCATGCTTACACCTTGTAATTTTTGACGACCCATTTAAAAGAACTCATAGCCTTTACAGATATTTTTTCAAATTTCGCGTGGATATACACCTAGCCCATAAGTAGTTTACTTAAGCAAAGATTTTATGCAATGCATCTATGTTTTAGGAATTTATTATTTTAGAGTGGCGTTAATGAGGGTTTGAGTAAGATTTAGTGCAAAAAAAAACAAAAACTTAAGTTTACTTTCCTTATTGACATTCTTTACATGGAGGGAAAGTTCATCTATATGTACACCAATTTATTACTTTCTTCATACGTAGTATAGGGGAAAGTATTGTTTTCATGAAAAAAATCGATTTAGAGATTTCAACGGAAATACACGTTTTGAGGTCCCCTGAACACGTTTTGACCATTCTATCGATGATGTCTGTATGTGACAGCTTTTTTGTGGGTGCTCTAACTCAAAAATTATTAAACAAGTCAATGCAAAATTTTATATTTAACATTTTTATGAAAGTCACAAGAACTGATTAGTTTTTGGTAAAATTCGGTCTACCGAAAGTGGGTGTTTACTCTTGTCACTTATCCGCTATTTTGAAATATTTGCTTTAATATCTGATATATGTAAAAACATACTAGAATAAAAGTTGTAGGAAATTTAATTTTCTACAACCTTTGTTCGAAACATTTTTCCCATTGTTTAAGAGATATTTTAAAAACTAAATATTTTAGCTGCCACCACCACGCCACCTACCGATGACTATTGTTAACAATTGACGCTTAGTTACGTCTTAGTAACGCTCCTTTATAGTTTCTTAATTGTTGGAGCTTCGTGGCTATATCCAACATCAGAAGGCTATGGTTTGAGTTTATTTCTGTTCTTTTTAAAGTCTTTAAATTTTTCTCTCAGTTACTTAAAATATTTATTATCATGTAACCTATTTGGAATTTTTAGAAATAACACAGGTATAGAGAAAGTCATGTGGTGGCTACATCATATTTTTACTATATATTTTCGCCATTCAGAATATTTACAACCAAACGTTGACGTCGAAATTGAAGACATTTATTTGTTCAAAACATTCCTATATTTCCTGTCACAACGTTCCAACCTGGCTACGTCAAACTAATTTTTTGGCCGGAATATAAATTCCATTCACATTATATTTCCATTTCTACCCTTTACGAGTATTTTGCGAAATCGTTTCGGAAATTTTGATTAATAAATTTTGAAACGGCAGAGCTGGAAAACACTCAAGTGTTGGAAATCAAATTAAACTGTCAGAGCAGTTTTTAAAACAAGTAGAATAAACTACGCAAATATAAATAAATAATCGTCCAGGAGAAATGCAGAAGTTGCAATGATGCTACGCAATTGACTATTAAATTATTTGATGTAAGGCAAAGCGAATTCGGCTCATAAAATTACTTTAAAAATTCAAATTCCGAAAATGCGATTGCAAGAAAAACTAAGAAGTCGCTCCGTTGAAATGAATTAACTTTCATCGGAACAGCTTTTAAACTTCAGAATCTATCCACGAGTCAAATAGGTCTCCGTCAAGCTTTATTATTAATGATTTTTTCATTATCGATTGGAAAATGTTCTTCGGTCCTTCGTAAACATCCCCGTAGACAGTAAAAAATGTAGCAAACTTTCGGGAGAACTCATCATAAAGAAATGACTCGCTCTCACCCGGAGGACATATAATCCAGCCCGGAGCTCCGAAAAACGATCCACGCAATTGCGGGACCTCATAGTGAAGCTCAGCCCTTATCGCGTTTTACACCACAGGGGCAGATTACTTGGGCGAGAGGGAGAGAGATAGAGGGAAAAAAATGAGAGACCGATCTGCCTGCCCTCTGTATTTGGAAACTCGAACGTAAATTGGAGCATAATCGGCTGCCGAGAGCCGGGACCGAGATGGGACAAAACAGCGAACGGCGGAGTGAGGGGAGAAGAGAGAGAGAGAGAGAGAGAGAGAGAGAGAGAGAGGGAGAGCGGAGAGCAGAACGGAATACGAGGGAAAGAAAAAATAGGAGAAGAGAAGGAGAAAAAGGAAAACGAGGGGAGAAAAGGAAGAAAGTGAGAGGGAGTGAAAAAAGAGAACAGAGAAAGAAAATAGGATAGATAAATAATAGACTTTATTTGGGCGATAATGGTACCAGCAAGTCACTTCCTACATCAAACCATTCTTAAGATAAAAAATGAAAGGAAAAGAAAAAAGTCAACATGCGTAACGGTACGTGGCCTTAAGTGAAAGTAGAAGGATATTTGAGGCGGAGAAAGAAGGAAAATTGCCCAACTAGACCTCAGAGAAAAACTACGCAGTAGGTAAACACCCACACTAAAACGAGCTTGTAAAAAACAGTGAAATCAACTTATAGAAAGTGAAATATTGCAAGACATACGTCATAAAGTACAAAAAATAGATTATAAGAACAATCTCCGTAAAAGATGAATGATTTGACTGATTAATGCGTTTATTTGGTCTAGTTTGAGGGTCGTCAACCCCCTCTTACACCTAAACTCATAGGTTTGTATAGTAGGAGGAAATATAAAGGGGAAAGGAAGGAGGTTGAGCGAGAGATAGAGAGAGAGAGAGGAAGAGAGAGAGGGAATCATTGGATGGAGGGGGGGAAAGAGTGGAATGTAGTGAAGGCAAAAGGAGATAGAGAAAGAGAGGAAAGAAAGGCAGGAAGAGGAGATAGAGGGAAGAAGAGTAGTGCAGGGAAATAGAAAATAGGAGTAAATAAAAGGATATATATGTATGTATTTATATAGGGTAAAGCGAAGAGAGATGATAGGGGTAGGAGAGGTGACGCATATCTAGTTTGCATAGTCATAGACGGGGCAGCAACGGCGGTCAGTGCAGTGTGAACAGTGAAGGAGAAAGTACACGTTGACAAATTCATTCTTTATTGTGCAGTTTTTTGTGTGATTTACAAACGAATTTCATTCACAGCTGTTGTTGGTAAGTGCCTGAATTTTCATATATCATTTCTATTATTTTCATTTCGCAGGTTTATCGCGGCAATAATGAAAAACTTGTTTTCTGTAGATGAAGTTGGGCAAGTGGACACGTGGCATTATTACTTGTATACTGTTCCGCCATGTTTTGTTCGGAGGAGAAGGATGCGTCATCAATCCTAACATTTTAGGAGAGACGGCCGCTCGCGAAGGGAGGATAGAAGACGCTGTTTGACTTTCTCAGATAGGTGCTTATCCTGGTAACAATCAAGGAGGCCAATTTTTTAAAAGTTACCTCTCATTTTTACACTTCTTGAACTTATTATTTACTCCCATGTCGATACTTTTGTAATAAATATGAAATATAAAAAATTGTGGTATCTTAAGTAGATCTTGCTTTTTGGTTTACCAACACGTGTATTCCCGTAAGCCATCTCTCCTACCCATAGAGCGTCATCTTACCTACCCTAGGAGGAGAGATGGAAAAAACGGGATTTTGAAAAATCGCTTCAAGTCATATTTTAAACCTTTTAAAAAACTTTCTATTTTTCCTAATATAACTAATAACCGTAGAATGCATTATTATAATTTCTCATCTATTCTAAATCTACAATTTTTTGTTGAATTGTGCGTCATCTCTCCTCGCTTTACCCTATATTAGGGGTGGCTAAACTTAATCGCCCTCTAAACTGCATGGGATAATCGTCAGAAGTTCGAGAGCCACATGATTCACATTATGTACTCATATTTATGAACAGTATAACATAACCTGTATCAGAAGCAATTCAGATATAACGCATGTCCCTTGCATCACCAACATATCACAAGTCACACTACGTCATTGTGTGAAAAACGATGACACGCCACTGAATGCGAATTTAAAAGAGCCGCGGTTTGGCCACCCCTGATCATATATATATATATATATATATATATATATATATATATATATATATATATATATATATATAGAGAGAGAGAGAGAAAGTTGAATATTATGGGAGTATGAGAACGAGATAGAGGAGTGAGAAGAGAGAACAGAGGAGTCGAAAGAGAGAATAAGGAGAAGTAGTACGACATATATATATATATATATATATATATATATATATATATATATATATAGAGAGAGAGAGAGAGAGAGAGAGAGAGAAAGTTGAATATTATGGGAGCATGAGAACGAGATAGAGGAGTGAGAAGAGTGAACAGAGGAGTCGAAAGAGAGAATAGGGAGAACTAGTACGACGATAGGTCGGGATGAAACCGGGGAGGAGTAGACAGAAATAGTGGGTTACCCTTAGCTTATCGTGGAAGCGAACGAAAACACCATTGGTTGTCGAGTTGTCCGGGCCATCAGACCGTGATTGCGTGCTCCCTTCACGCATGCTCGCGTGCATAAGGGAAACGGCAGTGTGGCCACGAGAGAGGTAGGATTGCAGGACGGGGACACGGCGAGGGACAGCTCCGCGGTCAGTCTAATGCGGACCCATGCATGGAAAATCCAATTCGGCAGGGCAACAACGCTTCCCCTAGTAGAACAACAAATATGACGGATCGCCTGAGTGTAGGGAGGAAGGGTTTTCGAGGGTTGTTCGGATGGAGACATCCGATTCGGTCTCACTCCAAGCGGAAGGAACCTCCGCGAAAATCAACGATACTTAACTGTTTGCGTTAATCCCGTTGACGAACGTCGTTAAAACGGTTTGGTGTGATTGGATAAAGCATTAAAAGGGAAGCGAACGCGAACGAACTGCGCCCGCGGTGAGTAATCTTGAAATTTCTCCCCTGTTAGCAGTTACGTCGTTTTCGAAAAGTGATGAAGCGGGAAAACTCGTCGTAAAAGTCGGCAATAACGAGTCGAGCGAGATTTCGTAACAAATCGGTTTTTAGCAACGGAGAGGAAGATTAATTGCTCGGCATTTTACTTGGAATATACGGCGTATACCAACATGCGTTTTGACGGAGATCTGGTCTGATGCGCTTTATTTGCGACGTATTTTGCTGTTAGCTTTACACCCACGAGTTGCCGTAAATAACTTACATTATTTTGATTACTGAATTGTTTGATGGAAATCGAAAGGAATCATAGATGGTTAATATAGACGGCAACGTTCGAATAAACCGGCAAATAATTTCAAGTTAAATAGGACTTCCGTCTGATGAAACGAGCAATAAAAATGTGAGAGCGGATGTTGTAAAAAAAGAAAGGGAGAAATATAAGTCAGCGCTATTTTGAAACTGAAAGAAACACTCGTTGAAAATGGGCATAATTACAGCGAATGTAAGTGCAATTCAATATCCGGTAATTTAAGCCGAATTGAGCAAAAAGAAATAAATCAATAACGGGATCATTTGCTTGCTTTTATCTTCTGTATCATTAACTGAGAATTGGGAAGCGCTTTCTATACTCGTGGCAGTAGGTTAAATCGTGCTAAAATTGCTCTAAATAATTAAAAAGCTTAGAGAAAAGAGGAGTCGTGATGGCCTTTTTTTTTAAAACCTGTGTATGGAGAGGTAATAAAAAACTGCTCGTCTCTTCTCTCATCAATTTCGGGAAATTGCTGGAATGCATTTTTTTAAATCCAGAAATTGCCGTGATTAACTCAAATCGATTGCCGCCCGTCATATAATCGTTGGAGTAATCAATAATTTCTAATGACCATATAATATAGGATTCAATCAGCATTGGGGTTATATTTTTATATAATGTTTAATGCTTGGAGGCAATAATGTTAATGGTAATAGCATGGTAATTAATTTATTGAATGTAGCACCAAAAAAGCACAATTACCGCGAGCTAAAAAACATATTACTAACGGATAACTACCAATTGAAACGGCGCTGCATGTTTTAATCAAATAGATGTTATCCTTCTTAGGCTGATTTCCATAGATATTTGTTTTCAAATGAGGGTTTTTTTTGTTTCAGGATTAAAGTATCTTCAGCTGGAAGCTTTTGTTAAGTTCTCGTTTCAAACAAGATTGAAAAGTTAAGTCAGTTATTTGGTAAAATTTCCATTCCAATTATGCACTAACTTGCTTTACCTAAAACCCTACTGAATAGGTTGGACTGAATCCAATTTCGTAACTTTTAACCGCCTTTAATTCGATCATGAGCCCATCAACGAAACAAAACTCTTTTTTGGAACATTAAATTAAAAAAAAACTCTCGTCGCCCTTAATCTTTCATTGTAAAAACTTTATTTTGATATCCTCACCGTTGAACAAACACAGGAAGCTATTGAATCTGTAATAATAGTCTTGTAGTAGCTGGAATGGTATTTTATGTGCTTTGAAAGTTTCAAAATTGAATAAATGAGCTTCAAACATCCTTTAAAAATTATTCAGCCATTGAGCATAATATCACATTTAAAAAAATTCAGCTATGCTAAAAATTCATTGCTTACATGTTCACGCATATCCATTATAGTTTAAAAATTTATTTTTAAAACAATAACGTATACTCGATTATTATCTTAATTTTCCGGACTTCTGAGCATTTTGTGAAGCTTTTAATTTCAGCAGAAAATTATCCATAGCGGATATAGCTTTAACAAAAGCAAACAAAGTTTGGGTTTAACTTTAAGCCCATCAACGGATCAATTTTATTTAAAGCAAAGTAATCGAATAAAACTCTATTATGTTAAACTCAACCGAAAAAATATCTCTGGAACTGTTAGTACTTGATATCATTTGAATAGGACGCGAATGGCAAAAGAGAAAAAAAACAACAACGGCATAGTCGTGAAAGCAAGCAGAGCTCCCCCTACCGTATACGGCAGAAAGAGAGAGAAAGTCCGTTCGACCAGATATACACCCACGCTGCGGTTTTTTTATTCGCTTCGCAAATAATAATAAAAAGGATGCGGGTTTTATGACAGCACTCTTTCCCACATACCGAACCACACCTGCCCTTTCGATACTGTTATCCGCTCACCAACAAAGTCATCAAAAACTCGAATAATTTGTTTGGACGAGAGAGAGAGAGAGAGAGGACGTTCATGTACAAAACCATCGTGCTCCTACGTACACGAAAGCGTCCGCGTTTATAAACATACAAACATATGCACGCATAATAGGTCTTTATATAAATTTACATTTGCCTGCTCTGTTTCCTTTTTCTTTACGCTGGAGGCTTTTCGGATGAACGCCGAAATTATTATTCAGGAGAGAAAGTTACGAAATTTGAAGGCCATGAGGAAAGAAAAAGCGATTTCTGGCAAAGGGGAGTTTAGGGAGGAAAGGGATATATATATATATATATATATATATATATATATATATATATATATATATGTAAGGGTACATAGTGTTATCCAATACTGACTCATCTGACTCACCATCTGAGCACGGTTTTATCCTTCGTACCTCCTCAATCCCACCTCTCTCTATTTCCTGCCTTTCTCCTTTCCTTATCTTTATGTCTTCCGCTACTTGTGCTTTGCAGTTTTTTGACGTGCGATTTATTCACTTATCTTGTCCCTCCAACACTGTTGAATCTTTCACCTTTTCTGACTGGTTCCTTTTTAATTCGTCCCTCTGGAAGGATGACGTACTTCCACGGCGGTGTTACGTTTTATTATCTCCTCTACCTATCTCTTAGCGCCGCTCTTTTGTTTTGTATAAATGGACCAACCAAGTTTCCGCTCGTAAAAATAAATTCGCACTAGATATTGTATTTATGACTCGTCTTTATAGGGTTCGATTTATTTTGTTTAACTGCGGTTTTGAATAAATTCCACGAATAACATGTTTATTCTATGTGATAGATATGGTCAAAAGCAAAGTCCAAGAGACAGTGTTTCACGAGGTCCGCGTCTCGCGATTTCTGATACTTAGTTAAATATTATGGAGAAAAACAGGCCATCAAATCCCTAATAATTTATTTGCATATATATATATATATATATGCCGGCGTATAAGTCGACCTTGGAAGCTAAAAATCGGAAATTTAATGTTGACTTATACGCCGAATATAAAATGTGAACCTTAAATAACAGATTAAAAACTTTTATATTTACGAAAACATTTGATCTTATGGTATAGGTGATCGCCATTTTGAATCAGTTGCTCTATTGTTTACATATTCTGTCATTTATTTTAGAAGATTTAAGATAAATATTTTTAATAGTTAATAAAAATTTTAACTTTTGTTTTTTTACTGAATCTCAAAAATATAAACGATCTATTTAAAATTACAGGAACGAAGGATAATTAGAAATACATTCCGCCAATAGATGGCAATACGGTATATTGTAGGCGCCGGAAAGATGCCATAAGGTTCGGTGACATTGTGATACAATTGAAGCATGAATACCCCCGTTCGAAGGACAAAGATGAGTGTTGTGTGTGACTGTGCAGGAGGAGGGCGGAAATAACATTGTTGTGAAATGACTACTTTGATCGCCGCGGACACTATATAGCGGCGATAGAACACACGCTCCCTGTCTGTCTATCTCTGGGGCAATGTAAGGAGAACGTTTGAGTCATTCGGGTGTGCTGGGCGGTTGTGTGAATAAAAAGGGATTGTCTCTCTAAAAGATGAAAGTGTCATTTCCCTGTCGTTTTCCCAACCCCGATTCTGTCTCTACATCCCGACGAAGACGTCGGGATGCGACAATATGACTGCTCTTTCTTAAATTAAACAAATGATTTAATAACTCAACAATAGACATTGCATTTTTTTGGAAAAGGTTAAATTTAGGTTTTAAAAACCATAAAATTCCTCGTATTCTTCATTTCAAGTTTTTTTTAGCGATAACGTTTGGGGTCGACTTATACGGCAAATGTGTCTAGTTGTGAATTTACAATCAGAAAACTGTAGGTCGACTTATATGCCGGCATATACGGTATCAGTATGTGTGTGTGTGCGCGTAGAATTATTTATAGCTGCTTCTTAGGACTAGCTGGAGTTACATGGCTTCGCTCAGGAAAGAATTTTCTTTTAAGTAGCAAATGATTGTCATTTCTCAGGGCCCTGCTGTCGGTGCCCCCAAATTTTTCAAATATGTTATTCAGAGAAGAGGTTCACACGGAATTTTAACTATTACTTAAAGTAACCATTGAAAATTTTTAGTCAGGCTTGTGCTCGTGGGTGTATCTCCATGGCGAATCCATCATATAATCAAGGCAGATTGCTTTTCCAAGAATATTTGGCATAATCGAGCAGTTTTATTAAAATAGAAATTACTCCGATCGAACCAGAAGCCCTGAAATTTTGTTCCCCATTCCTTAATTACACAAGCGATGTTTACATTAACATTTAATATTTTATCTATTGTATTGTAAAATTTTACCATCAACATATTACGCATTAATATCTACATGGATAGATGCACCGAAACCTTTATAGCAGCAAATAAAATTATGTGGATTATGTCAATACTATTAGCCAAAACGTAAACAATAAACAACATCTTGGTTACCAAACAAATGTAGGTAGCTGTCTCGATTTATGTTGCAATAAATCTTTCAATGTTAATGGTAAAAGATAACAATGTTATAATATTCCTTAAAAATCATTTGACTCACTTTGAAAGTGTTCATAGACTATATTTAATCCATTTGTACCCTTTATCTTGGATTTGGCTATTCTTCCTCTCGGCGCGTCACGGCGTGGACTTTCCTTGCATTAATCTTTACGTGGCTAATCTACCTTTGAGGAGGACAACAATTAAGAAATTTAGCTTTGTTGCCGCCTGAAAAATGTTATAAAATTTTGCGCTTAAAGGATAATTTCGAGTGATTTAATATGTAGTACGACTAAACATGAACAGAGTTAAAATATTCAGTCTTTTGTGCGTAAAATAAGCCATTTCCCGGATTGTAAGTTAATATTTAGGTATATTTATATCCAAATCAGTGAATGGTTGCATGGCATTTTGGTGTTTCTCCACACCATTTCCCAAGCATTCTTATGAAAATAGTAGTTTGTTGACCCCATGGAGTATAAGAGACCCCACGGTCCGAAAACGTAGACCAAGTCCTTCCTTTTGTCCATAGGATGGCCCATGAAACTTCTGAATTCGATAGATTCAACGGTGTAACATACATATATACACACATTCATTTTTATATATTAGAAGATTTAGGATACATATAGGATGTATCATAGAAAACCTAAAGTACTTCTAGAAGTGTTTCCGAGCTGAAATTTGGCATGAATATAGGTGATTGGGTACAACCTCTAGAAAAAATCCGAAATTCTAGTAAAAAGTTATGTTTGAGGGGTGTTTCTGTCCTCAACGTCCAATTTTAAAAATCCATAAGAAAGGCATTGAAAACAGTGCAGGGCTATATAAAATTGCTTTTTTATATTATTTACAATTAAGATGCAAAGTCGGGACATGCACCATAATGTGGAAGAAGAAATTAAGTTTATTTTTCTTGAAGACAAAATTCAAATCGATGCAGAATATGCTTAAATATTTGATTTTAATCATAAAATTATGAAAAGTTTTTCAGTTTTCAAAAATGAAAAATATGAGCTAACATAGCAACAACTCCAATGCCTTTCAATGGGAATTGATTTTTCATACTTCAATAGCATTGATTTAATGCTTAGACTGCATTATAATCCATTTGATTTCAGCCAACGACGTACATATGATGACGTGATAATTTTAAATTAATTTTTTATCCGGAAATTTACTAAGAGCACGGAAGAAAACACCATATTCATTACACACAAAATATCCTTATTTTTACATAAATTTTAGTGTAACATATAAGCTATTGTCTAAATGATGATTACATCAATTGCTTATAAGGGGCGATGTGAGCCATGAAACTTGAAATTCGGAAACTTGGACGCGAGCCCATTGCCAAAGAATTTAAAAATTTCGGATAAATGCCTTAACTTCACAGAAAATGAAAACTATTATTTATTTAAATGGGTAGTTCAGATGCTGTCCCATTGGTTTATTTACGAGTTAAGATTTTGGTGCATGGTGCTTTTTTAAGTGATTGCATTATGCAAGCACCGACAATTCGAATATATATATATAGCATTGGTGATGTAATGGCTAGCGCGTCGGCTTCCCATTACAAAGTTCCAGGGTTCACATTATAATCCCTAGTAATGATTATATGGTTGGACAATATGAGTTCTCTCGAGGTAAAACAATCCGGAGGTAAAATAGTCCCCCAATCGGATCTCCGGGCGAGGACTGCTTTGAGGGAAACATTTTCGGAGTTGACATTATAGGACTGAGCGAAAATAGATGGAAAGGAGAACAGTTCGACTCGGAAGAGTTCACGGTAGTTTACTCTGGAGGAAATAGTGGGAATAGGGGAGTAGCTCTGGTACTTCGGAAAGATATGATAAAAGCGTGACAAAGATAATAGCAACGAACGATAGACTGATGGCAATAAAGCTAAAAGCAGTCACAGTGGACATGCTGATAATCCAGGTATGTATGCCAACGTCAGCTCATGAAGATGAAGAAATCGATGAGATTTATGAGCAAATTAATGAAATTTACGAAGAAGACGGAAGAGGAAAGGTAAACTGGATCATAATGGGAGATTGGAACAGCATAGTCGGAGAAGGACAGGAAGAAAATGCTGTCGGGCAATACGGACTTGGGAAGAGAAATCGAGGAGGGGAGAAACTCGTAGAATTCTGCATCATTAATGACCTTGTAGTGACTACTACATGGTTCAAAAACAATAAACGAAGGTTATACACATGGAAAAGCCCAGGAGATAGAATGAGATGCCAAATAGATTACATCCTTGTAAAACAAAGATTCAGGAACAGCATAAAAACTGCCAAGGCATTTCAGGGAGCGGACATTGATTCAGATCACAGCCTTCTAATAGTTTTAAGTACAAAGCTCAAACAAATAAGAAAAAACGAGAAGAGAAAGACAGACCTGGGACCTAGAAAAACTGAAAGAAAGGCAGGATGTAGTCAGCATGAAGTTGGAAGATAACCTAAGAAAGTTGGGAAACAAACCGAAGACCGTTGATATAGAATGGGATGAAATTAAAACCAGTATCAAGGATACCTTGGATAAAGAGATTGGAAAACAAGAGAAGAAAATCAGAAAACCATGGATCACGAAGGAAATGCTGGAGAAAATGGATGAGAGACGAAAATGGAAAAACGTTAACAGTGAAGAAGGTAGAGTCAACTATAGACGTCTAAACAATGAGTTGAGAAGGATAACAGATAAAGCTAGAGAAAATTGGATAAAAGTAAAATGTGATGAAATACAACAAATGGAGAAGTTAGGACGGTACGATATGATGTACGTTAAGGCACTGGAATTATAAGATAAGAAGTCTAATGGAATTAGTGGTAAAGGAATTATGAATATGGTTGGGAATATAGTCTCAGAAACAAAGGATGTAGCACAGGTCTGGGGAGAACACATTAAGGAACTATACAGCAAGCAGGCAGGATCGGCAAAAGCAGAACTGGAAGAAGAGGAAAACATTGAAGAAGGCAACATAGGACCAAGTATTATGGAGAGCGAAGAAGAAAAAGCGATAGTGGGACTAAAGAAAGGGAAAGCCACAGACAGCGATGGAATACCGGCTGAGGTACTTAAAGTCATGGGAGCAGAAGGACTAAAAGCGATCACAAAATTAATTAATAAGATTTACGACACCGGAAAGCGGCCTCGGGAATTCCTGGAAGTAACAAAGATCCCTCTAAAGAAGTGAAATGCAATGCAGTGTAAAGACTACAGAACGATAATCCCTTTTTTCACACACTTCGAAGATCATCACGAGGATTCTTAGTAAAAGGCTGGAGAAAAAGGCAGAAGAAATGCTAGGGGAAGATCAATTCTGTTTCATAATAGGACGATGAACTAGAGATGCTATAGGGGTAGTTAGAATCATATCAGCAAGGGCAATAGAATAACAGTCAAGATATCTGCGTATGTTTCTTAGACTGGCAGAAAGCCTTTGATAGAGTAAATTGGGCAATGTTGGTGAAGATATTAAAGGATATAGGTTTAGACTGGAAAGACAGAAGACTGATCAGGAATCTATGTGTGATTCAAGTTGTAAAGGTCAGGTTGGAGAATGCAGACACCTGCGGAGTAAATATCTGTAGGGGAGTAAGACAGGGCTGCTGCCTATCGCCGACCCTATTCAATATATATAGAGAAAGTGTAATGTAAGAAACGATAGAAGGCACAGGAGATTTCAAAATTGGAGGAAGGATTATAAGTACAGTAAAATACGCGGATGATCAAGTACTTGTAGCAAGAAAAGAAGACGAACTCCAGAAAATGATAAATAGACTAGTAATAACAGGTAGAAAATACGGTATGGAAATAAATACAGAAAAATCCAAGTTCATTCGAATATTGGGCAACGAAGAGAATCTGAGCATAACGGATGAGATCAGGACTAGAATAGGAAAAGCAAAAGCGGCTTTCAGAAGAAAGAAACACCTACTTACGGGGAATATAAGGGAAGATATCCGCAAGAAGTTCATAAAATGGAGTAAATGGAGTATAGCTTTGTACGGGGCAGAAACATGGACGCTAAGGAAAAATGACATCAAGTACTTGTAAAGCTTTAAAATGTGAACTTGGAGGAGAATGCCGAACATAAAATGAACAGATAGGATGAAAAACGATGAAGTGCTACGAAGAATAGGAGAGAAGCGAATGATTATACAGACTATTAGAAAGAGGAAGGCAAACTGGTTTCCTGGGGAGAGAGGGTATGATTGAAGACGTGTTAGAAGTAAACTAGATGGAAAAAGGGAATGAGCAGGAAAAGGTTTCAGCTGATAGAAGATTTGAAAGGGAAAGATAATTATCAAGATATGAAGAGGACAGCGGAAAATAGGAGTATAATGAGAACCAGGTTTAACCATGAATAATCACGGACCTGTCTACGAACAGACTACCCATGATTATATATATATGTATATATATATATATATATATATATATATATATATATATATATATATATATATATATATAATCAAACGCAAATCAAAGTCTTCGTATAAGAAACAATAAGGAAAAGTTCACTGCACAAATGGAATAAAAAGAGATTTAAAGGCGTTCTTTATGGAAAATGCGTAAAAATGGTAGAGAAAAGTTGGGTGGTTCTTGAATTTTTATCCCCGAAACTATAAGTCGTAATTATATTGTCTCGTAGATAATTTGTGGTAAATGTTTTCCTCTATCCGAATAAAATTTTAAATCCAAACCTCACATTATATAATAGCATGCGAGAAAAAAATATTGCATTTAATTGTTCCCTGACGGATGCCATTTGACGAGATACGATATAAAATAACTGAGATAAGCATAGGCATCCAGTAAAAACAATGTGTCTTGCTTCATTTCATTAAACGTGCAATCGCCATTTTCAAACCCGACTAAGCAAACTCAGAAGGTATATATCACACAGGATTCCCTTGGTGCCAAATAATGTAGTATAATTTTTTTGTTTCCACAGAAATTTTTATACCAAAAAGAAGTCCTCGCGCTTTGGGAATTTTAGTAAACATTGTCCGCGCGCGAATTTCATAAGAATAAATTAATACGACCGTCTTTCGTTATTTCCCGACAAATCTTCTCTCTTCCGAAAAATGCTCTCCAAGAAAAACATGTTTCTTTGCCCTACTTACGAGTTCGGAAATTAATCAAGGTAACTTATTCCTTCGTGACTCAAGAAACTCCCCCCTCTGCCTCCACCCCCTCCCAAAACCCTTCTACAACGAACATTTTGTTCGCTAGCTTAAGAGAAAAGTTTTGTTTCAGCGTCGGAGTACATAAGTTGTATGCAACACGTACTACAGCTCCCTCGAGAGGGGGACGTTAAGACTGGTGACTTCGCTCCCCTGAAAGCTATTCATTGCCGAGCGTTGGAGCTACTTCCCTCTGGAATGGGAGGGGGAAAAGGGACAACTGGAAACTGTTTCAGACCTGCCCTTAAGCCTCTTTCTCTCTCTCGCTCTTTCCGCACAGCTTCCTTCCCAAATTAATTTCTCTCCTTCCCCTTTTAGTCTTTAAACCTCCCCTCTTCCTCATTCCCCTCGGTCTCCTCCCCGATCCAATCTCCCTTCCCCATCCCTTCAACGATCGTAAGACGCTTTGCTGCACTCACGCGAAAGACATAACATTGATGAGCCTTTTCCTCGAGGAGGAGTACGTTAAGAACGGGGGCGAGGAAGGCTTAAATCGCATCCTCCTTGCCGACTCCACTCTTTCCCTCCATTTCGCTGAGTGATACCTCTCTCGATGTCTTCCCCTACCAGGACGAGAAGGAAAGGCACGCGCGCACTAACGCGCACGACAAAGAAAACCCGCGCACGCACTCCCGCGAGTGCGAAAACACGAACAAAAGCTCTTTCTAGAATCGGGAGAATTCCTGATTTACCTAGCATCCACTCAACGAAAACATCTCTTTCTCGAAATGGGAGAATCTTGAAACTGATCCATCTTCTCTAGAAGTCCTCCAGTGCAAAACTCTGGAGACCCTAAAACACACTGGGGAAGGGAAAACCGCGGTAAAACAACCGGGTGTTTGATTTTGAGCTCAATCTTTCGTGGTAGATTAAAGTGAACACGTGTTTGGTCTAAAGGATTTGTCGAGACAAAGCAGAGTATTTAATTGGGCTTCGGGCAACTAATTAGCCATTTAAACTGTCGACTTGTTCGATTTTTCATATGAAGTAGCTCGAGAGATGCTAGAAACTAATCATTTAGGAAAACTACTACAACAGCCTTAATAGTATTGGGAATGACACGTGACCGTTAAAAATACCAAGAAATCGTTCTTTCTTGCGCAAATAAACGAATGTTAACACAACGAAAGACCACATTAAAATTAGGAGAGCTACCACTGATTGCCAGTCGACGTGCGTATTTGCTTTACGGTGACCTTTATTTTTTTACGGTTCTAGTCCTTTTTCACATTTTCTATGCTATCATAGTTATTGAGGAATATGTACACGTGCACAATATGATGGCGTAAGGTTTCTCATCTAGCACGATGTGATCTTTGGGGTTCACGTTGCAAATATATTGCATATTAATTTTTGCAAATTTACTTCGAATTAAAAGGACCTCGGAAGTAAAAAAAAAAACATTGAGAGCAATTTAACCCTAAATTTATAACTGTGGAAATCAAGATATTGCGAGTGCAAAGTATTTAACGTGTAAAAAGCTCCATTTAATCAAGCGCATTGAGGCTAGCATGAGAATTTCAACGAGCTAATAAAATGTATATGCCGCGAAACATTTAAATAGTTTATTTTGGCGATTTTTTCGCAAAAATCTTTCATTGTCCCGTAATATTCTTTTAAAACCCTGGGGTATATGGGAGGGCTCAGATAAAAAAAATCCCCTAAAAACGGCTCACTTTGAGCGAAAAAATTGACAAAACCGAAACACGGGAGAGTAATTAACGAAATTGCGTTAAATGACAGGTGTGGAAATACCGCGCGGGTAAAAAAAAATGAAAAAACAGCTCGGGCCCATCCGCTCGCGTACACTTTTTAACCCGCTCACTTCGCCATCTTCCCACTTACCCCCACCCTCTCCCTCTCTTCCCTAATTTATCGCCAGTTTACACTCTTCTGATTCTCCGCGATTGTCCTTCTCTGTACCTTTCTTTCTCTCTCTCTCCCTCTCTGTCCGTGCCAACGCTTCGTTCGCGAAAAATGAGAGCAGCTTAGTTATTTTTTGTTGTCCTTTTCCCTAAAAAAAAATTCTCAAAATTTCTCGTTTCGCAATTCCCCATTAATTTAATCAGACGAGAAGAACAATTTTAGCAGATTTTTAAAATAAAAAGTAAGACAAGATATGTACATGTATGTGGGTGGATATTTATGCATGCATGTATATGTATATATATATATATATATATTATATATATATATATATATATATAATATATATATAATATATATATCCTATAAATAAGTATTAATTTAATACCCAAATGCCAATGCTAAGAAAAAATTTTATTCTTTATTTAAACGCAGGAAAAATCACATTCTAGTTAAAGAGGTATTTCGTTAAAATTTTGCCATAGGCGCCAAATCTCCCAGGTACGCCTCTGCTAGTGGTATCCGCAAAAACCTTTGCGAAGTCAGTCAGAAATATGCTTGTTTAAAAGTAATAATAGCCCATTTCTCCCTATAAAATTAAGCAACTGACATTTTGAATTTCAAGTTTGTATTTACAATTTATATGTGCAATTGTAGTTGATTCTCCCTCCTGTATTGAAATAGATTTTTTATCTTTTGGTCAACCGTTAAAAATGCCACACAGTCCCACATGTAGTTTACTGAATAATAATAAAAATCTGCAAATAATAACCTTACAATAGTTTAAGTTTGACGTTGCTACAACTATAATTTTGATGCTTCATAAAAAGCGAGAAGCAAATAGCGCAATTTTTTTTGGCAATTTGAAATCTTAATAGACGTTAATTCAATCGGAGGCAACAATGCGGATCGTCTTGGCAACATCCGGAAAGTACAAAAAAAACTATAAAATCTCAAAAAGAAACGTGTTTCTGACAAAGTCTTCCGTATAACGTCCAAACATCTCAAGAATAAAATATTTTATAGTTTTATCCGTCGAATAAAGCAAAAACGGAGAAATTCGGTCTTTATTTACGCTTTTTAAATGAATGAAGGAAATAAACCTTGCATCTTGAAAAATCGAACCTGAGACAACTTATGTAAACGAAAATAGTTTCTCGAGGACTCCTAGTTGGCAGAAACTAAATGGCGTTAAAGCATTTCTCTAATGACAAACTGTACAAGAGATAAAAGGAGGGACGGACAGACATTGAGTAATTATATTTAAAAGATAATATTAATCATTAAGATTTTTCTTTTTTGACGAGGTAAATTACGCTTGTGTGTGTGTATATATAAATATATATATATATATATATATATATATATATATATATACAAGTACACGTAATATACAAGTGTAATTTACCTCGTATATATATAATAAATACATAGATAAATAAATTCACTCTTATGCATAAGAATTTCCTGTAAATATCGTGCGGCCCATACGGAATGCCCAACCCCTTCTCCATATTCACTCCTAAACTTAACATTTCCTATTCGGTCCGAGCACAGCAGCCGGTCGTCGAATTAAATCCGTTACTTCTCTTTATTTACCCGTCTCCCTCCCCGGCGGCTTCTCCCTCGCTCGAAAACCTCCCGATTTTTTAAAAGAAGACATTCATTTAAATATTATTTGCCTTATTTGTCGCTGAGTTTGGCCGTCTGTGTGGGATGCAAAGAATGGTTAGGGAGAGAGAAAGAAAAGTTTCGGGCATCCTCATCCTGCGACAAATAAACGCTTCGCTTTTTCTTCCTATTACAATGTGCGCCTCTTTCTCGAGGCATCGTCACGCTCTCCTCTCGTGCATCTCCGGTGTTGTAATCCAATTTCGACTCCGTTTTTTACGTCCTTTCCTTTCTCCTTAATTAGACCATCCTTCTTCTTCTCTTTTAATGCGATATTCTCCTTATCCAACCCAACGTCTCCTTTTATCACTGCAGCCACTCTACCATGGAGGGAGTTTTCTGCTATATTTTTACCTATGAAAATTGATTTTATCCCCCTTTTCCGGCGTTAAATCGAAACTAAAACAATTTTGTCGTAATTTATAACTGTTTTTTGTCATTTAAAATAATGGTGGGATAATTTCCTGCCAGCTCTGTTTTTAGTCATCTGAATGATAAAAACTCCAAAATTTCCTCTGTAGGTGTAATTTTTCTTTATGCTTATTTTCTTACAAAACTCTGAGTTTGTACTTTTACTTCGTCATTTGACTAGGATATAGAGAATGTATAGCGATAGTTTAAAATCAGACAGTGATGCACGTTTTTGAGTCCGAAAAAGTGGTTTTTTGCGATTCCGTCTGTCTTTATTCTGCAGCATGTGCGCAGCTATGGGGATAAACAGTTTAACGGATACTCAAAGATCGCTCAAAAAACTTTTGGCGTCAACTGAAAGAAAGTTAAAAACTCCAGCCAAAAACAAGTGGTATTAGCCCGATGCATTTCGCCCACTAAGTGGGCATTTTCAAGGGCGACGTTCCTTCGACAGCGACCACAGTCGACTTTGGGCGAAATGCATCGGGCTAATACCACTTGTTTTTGGCTGGAGTTTTAACTTTCTTTCAGTTTAACGGATTATAAACAAATCTCGTATTTGCGCAGGATATTGCCCTAAATTGAAATGAGTCATATAGAGCAACAATTAAGGGTATTTTATTCTTGTCGTTTTCCACATAACGTCGCTTTATTAAAAGTAACTTCAATTTTTTTACTAAAATTCATCCAGTTATATAGCTTGGCGTAATAAGCAATACTTTATAAGCTAAAAAAATAAATATGCAGCGTCCAGTAACAGAATGTAACACATCGACTTTCAAGCCCACCTGCCGTAAAAGCTTTACACATAATAATTACCTGTTTAAACAATATCAGATTAATTTGACATTCCATTACCTAACCTCTTATTCACTCTCTTCCTTCGGCTCAATGTCACTCATGTCCTTTTATAGTACATTTAGCTCAAGATCTCTTTAATTATCCTTTTCACTCTCTCCTCTGTATCTTTTACCGCTCTCTAATGCTTTTGTCTTGCACCGTATGTAAGATCTCTCGGTTCCTCCAATCTTAAATTATCTTATCGCTGCGTCATATTACATAAATTCCCCACTCTATATCAGGATGCATTTGATACGTTTGCCAAAGTACGTCTCCAATCTGACGCTGAAAATCGTCGTCACAATAAGTTTATTTGAGCAGAAATCATTCACGCAGACGTAGATAACCAACTGTGACAAAATTTTGAATGAATAATGCAATATCCGACTTAGCGTTTATGCTTAAATTAATTTAAGTTGAATTCCGAGCCGAAAGCATTTGCCATGTGACCACTTTTCATAAAGTAGCACATTGGCGCAATTAAAATTCAAAGCGAAAATTAATTAACACCATTTATCCTGTAACTCGTTCTATGGATGTATGAAGGATGCAGGCATTCATTAGAAATTGCAATTCTGTTGGAACAACTTAAAAAAGATATTTATGAATGTATGTACAGGCTGTGCCAAAAGTCTCTTTGCCCCAAGTGTCAAGATTGAGCGGAAAAAATAAAATGTCATATATAATTAAAATTCATTTATATATTACTATATTTATTGTTATATTTGATATATATATCTTTATATTTATGGAGCTGCAAATGCGATTATGGTGTGTCTATTTTAATTCTTGCTTTTCTGGTCCGAGATGAGTTACCAGAGAATAGCAATATCAATGACTGTTTAGATCACTATACATCAAATAATTGCGAGACAAAACAAATCATTAATATAACAGTAAATATAACACATACATTTAATGAATATACTATGTTATATTCTCTACCTGAGAGTCAAGGGACTTTTGGGTTATCCTACATATATTTAAATATATATATATATATATATATATTTATTTATTATTATATTACGTTTTCTTGGTAAACGCGTTACAAATGAATAAAAGTGTTCATAAACATGGATTTCAAAAGTTATACTAGCTCGGTCAATAATATAATTAAGAAATCTTCCCATCTTATTCCTAACTTTTTCTCTCGTTTTCTTCCTATGTTCTTCACTTTTCACTCCATCCCACTGCTCTTCATTTTCATCTCTTCTGTCTTACTCCTGGATCTTATACTGATCCCTCCACACCCTTTCTCTTCTGTTCTATTGCCTCTCTAACATCCTCTAATTCTTTTTTATTCCTCCATGTGATCCTTTCTATGTTTAATCTCAGTTTTCTTTTCATTTTGCTTATTTTTCAACTTTATTTTTCATTTCCTTTTACTATCATCCTCTCCATTTCTTATATCGTTTCCCCTGTCTTTCCTTCGCTATGTTCTCCTCTCGTTCCTTCCCTTTTACTCCTCCTTTTCTTCATCTTATCCGCTCATACCCTTCTCTTCTTCCTTTTCCTTCCCTCCATCATTCTCTAACTCATTTAAAAGAGACGGCCTCTTCCAAGCGACTGCGTCACCGAGGGGATCTCAAAGGAAGATGGAAGAGACATGGCGCGCAACACTACCATTTCTTAATCTTCCCACGCATACTCCAAACACCCTCTCTCTGTATCTCTGGAGAATCTTAGAGCACCTCAATCCCTTACTCCTTCCTTTCCCGTATCTTCCTCTCGCTCTACCATCCTCTTCTCTCTCATTCTCCCTCTTCTTCCTCTCTCCCCTCCCTCTGTAATTCCTACCTCCGTTGCCCGGAGGTTGTATTTTATTCTATTATAAAGAGCGAACGATGGAAGGGAAAGGAATTTTCCTACCGCACTCTCCTTCGAATGTGTGCGTGCGTGTGAGTGCGGGGGATGGTTTTGGGGAGGGTCGGGGGAGAACACCCTCGCACACAATGGGAAAGAATGGATGTAGCTCACGTAACTCTCGGACGTTGGATAACTCGAGATGTTAAATTTTATTTGTTAAGCGAAGTCCCTTTCTTTATTATTTTTTCATCTCTTGCTCCTAGATGGAGCACTCTCCTCGGAGGAGTTTAATAAAAAAATGTACGTGCGCGACTGCGATATGACTCCCTTTTCCTTAAACTCCTTCCTGTCCCCCCTCCGTCTCCACCTACTTCATCCCTGCTCCTCTCCTCCCTCCCCTTTCCCTCCCTCTCCTCCCTCCCCTTTCCCCTCCCCCCTCTCCCCTTTTCCCTCCCTCCCCTCTCCTCTTTCCCCTCCCTCTCCTCCCTCCCCTTTCCCCTCCCTCCCCTCTCCTCTTTCCCCTCCCTCTCCTCCCTCCCCTTTCCCCTCCCTCTCCTTCCTCTCTTCTATATAAAAAATACAAAAGCAATTTCGCTTATCCGTAATGGGACTTTTTCTCGGTTTGCTGACTTAATGGGAGGTTTATTTTCTATCTCCGTGGATCTTGTTTTTTGTATAATTTTCTTTTCTAAAAAAAAACAATGCCTCAAAGAGAGAGGGGGACAAGGGAGGGGCCGTAGTGTGCACACGATCCGAATATTCTCGCTGAAGAATGAACATTGAGTGCATTAAAACGTACTCGCAACGTTGAATGAATCAAGTGGTTCAATTTATATCTCTTGTCTCCTTCAATTGCTCCATTTTCTTGAAAAATTACTGCGCGGAGTATCGGGCTTTGTGTCGGTAAACGGAGAGTCGAATACAAACGTAATATGTTTCATGAAGTCTGCCTTTAAATCGAGCGGGTGCAAACTGCTGTTGGACGCGTGCATGTTTATATCCATTATGATTAAACAATTAGAATTTTTTCACTCAATCACCCGGTACTCTTGGTCCATACCTCCTCTGCTCCCTATCTTCTTGAATATGTACTCTGACTTTAATATCATGTTCGACTGATGATTTACTAATAGTATATGCGGTTTTTATGTAATTTAACTAATTCATATTAACGGGAAGAATTGTTTGTTTTCTTCTTCCCTAAATGGAACGCCACTAATTAATTACAGGCTTACTTTGTGAATTACATTAAAAGATATTTCCAACTTCTTGATCGCATTTTAAAAAGTTGAAAAAACCTAGATGAAGTATATCAGTTGCTCAACTAGGGTATGGCGAAGGTGGCATTTGCCATAGGCGCCGCTTGCAAAAGGCGCCAAACTTTCCAGCAAAAAATGAAAAGTTTATTTTACCATAAATAAATATTAATTTAATACTCAAATATTTAAGTTATTGTTAATAAAAACGCTAATACTCTTCATTAAAACGTAGCAAAAATCATATTCTACGTACACAAGGTGTTTCCTTAAAATGCTGCCATAGGCGCTCTGATTAGTAATATGTTTAAGCAAAATAATAATAGCAGTAATTTTCTTTGAGTAAGAGTTACTCATACCTTACAACAAAACATTAAAAAAAAACAATCCTTTCTGAGCGCATGATCCAAAATTGAATCATTGTTTTTAAGATACCCCAAACACAATACAGTGAGGAGTATTTGAACATTTTGTGGTCAAGAGATAGTGTTTGAAGCGTTATCTCGACTGTGCACGTGCATTTAAGTTACAGGCAACTCTCGTCCAACGAACGACATGTGTTCCTGAAAAGAATTCGTCAAATGGAAATTCGTTGAACGATCGTGATTTTTCCGTTGACTTCCCCGTTAAAACTACAGATGCGTTCCGGACAATAGATTTCTTATTCTTGAATTTATAATTCTTAGCTATTAAAATGTCTGTCAATGCAAGTACAATATTGGATCAACTAGAAAACCGAAGCAACAACAATCGAAGATAGAGGTATGTACAGTACAGTACAGTATTGTATGATACGAGAAAATTCAAGTTTGAATGAAAAACAGAACCTCCCAACACCGTCAATAAAGAATTAAAAATTCCTCTGGATATAAACATCTCCAAAAAATAATTAACAAAAAGTTGAACAGTTATGAGAAAATTACGAACAAGTACGATAAATGTGGTCACGGCAATGGCTTGAAAACAAATCCTCGTGATGTCACGATTATGTATGAACCGCGAGAAAACGAATTCGACCAAACATACTCAATCCAAGTCACAGACTGAAGCATAGAATGAGTGTGGGAAAGACTGCGTAGTGCGCTTCCTTCTTATCGGCACACAAGAGGTCCTTCAAGTCTAAGTGAATATTTGCTAATATATTTTGAGTAACAAACAGCACGTTCGGTGATGTCATATTAAGCCTCTCAATAAATGCAGGCGATAGAAAAACTGCGCGATAAAGTGGACACACGATGAATACATTGTGATCCCAAGGGCTTTCGTAAACATCCGAGTTTCTTCGATCTGACTTGGATACATGTTATTTAATTCGTTAAAGTGGACAGAATTTTCGGTGAAAAGTAAAGCTATAAAATTCAATTTATTCGTTCAACGAACGTTCGTTGAACGAGAGTTACCTGTATTTGAGTATTTCAGACTACACACACACATCTTTGAAAGTTTTTGTGGTAGTACTAATTGAAGTGCTATTTTAGGTAAGTATTTTGTGATTCACTGATTAGTTTTGTTTTGTGAGTTATATCCGTTGTGAAGATCTCTGCTAGAGAATAATGATTGATAGAAATCATTTATAGCAACTTTTGGACCGGAACTGTAAACGAAGCCTCATAGATATGATGACGATGATTCCATATGGAATCGTGTCTAAAGTTTTAAAGTAATAAATACATTTTGTAAAATTTTTAATTATCTCACTCTACTAACCTTCACTATTCTGTTTTCGATATAATTATTTTTTTGCGTCGCATTTCATAATCCACCCCTGAAAGGATTGAGGCTCTTCAACGTATCATTGAGGTTACGTTCTTTCCAATAGTTCAGATGAATAAACATGAAAACATTTTTCAAAATCTCATTCATTCACTTTTCGCAATTGAGTTCATTCCACCTTCCCGCCCATTACAAAAAGATCAACACGGCATCACGTATTTTGCGACAGCTCACGTTGGTTCAAGTTGCGAGGAAAAAAATAATACATTAACGGGAATCGCAATAAAACTCGAGCTCTAGAACGCTTGATGAAAAAATATCTAATAAAAGGCTCGAAGAAAAAAAGGAAAACGAAAAAAACATACATGACCGAAATAGACGCGAGGAAAAATTAACCCGAGTTGACGTACCCCTCTGACGACTACGTCACCAATGTTGTTCTCCAGACGAGAGAGAGAGAGAGGGAGAGAAAGAGGAGAAGAGAGAGAGAGAGAGAATGGGATGCAAAAGTAACGCGGAAACACCGATATTAAAAACAAAGCCATTCTTCTCTTAGTTTTTGCCATAAAAAAGCAATAAAGAAGGACAAACATCGGAGAAAGCGTGTGCAAATAACGAATGAACAAACATTCTCATCTCGAAAAAAGTAGCATCTTTTTCATATTCACCCGCATCCTCTCTCCCTCCATCTTTCTCTCCTTCACTCGTACGAATAGGTTCGTTCGCTCACGCACGCACGAGTCCACATACAACCACAGTCGTTTCAATCGCAAACGCATTAAACGACACACGCGTACCACACGTGCGCACACGCATGTGTAACGAGGGCATGTGGACGTCGAATCACCGCCCCTGCATTCCACTACACTACACAAGGGAGAAAGAGAGATAGAGAGGATGGGAAGGAATGGATGGCTTGGAGAGGAGGGTGTTTAGAGGGAGGCAACAGGATGAAAAAGGACAAAAACGCAGAGATAATAAAAACGCGAGAGGCCATCGCCACCACTTGCTCTTCCCATTTCTCACCCCCCCTTTCTCTCCCTCACCCCTCATCCATACATCCTTCCCATTCTTCCGTCGCTCACCCACTTTTGCCTCGAACCCAAACATCCTCACTTCACCCATCAAGCCGCCCGTCAATCCTCCGTCCCGCCGCCCACTCTCTCGTCCCATCCTCGCCCGCCCCTCTCCTCCTCGCCCTATTCGACCCTCTTCCTCTTTCCATAACCTCAACTACCAATCTCCTCGTTTCTGCTGGAGAGATGCCCTTTCCCCACCCCGTCTTCCTGCGTCCCACCTTCGGGAGGAGAGGTTAGAGGAGAGAGAGTGAGACGTGGGCGGGGTTGATGGGAAGGGTAGTCCTCCCTCCTCCCTCGCTACCATTCCCTCAGACAGATCGAAGCACCACGATGGGGCATATCGCCTGCCTGCCAAGCCTTCCTCTTTCTCTCCCTCTCTCTCACTCTCGGCATCCTCCCGCGGCCTGCGATGAAAAGAGATTGGTGCGCTGCTTTACAAAATACGGTAGAGGTTGGTGAAAAATGGCGGATTGTAGAGGGATCCTCTCTCTTTCTCCCTTTCTCTCTCTCTCCTCCCTCTACGACTCTTCCCCCATCCCTACAGCTTCCGTTTCCAATTCCGAACTCTTCATACCGTCCTCCGCCATACATATATCTCGCTCCCTCAACTCACTCACCGCTCCCGTTTCCCAATCTCTTTTGCGTCATCTGTCTTCCTTCCTCTCCTTCCGACTCATCTTTCTCTTTCTCGTCTTCTTTCTCTCTCTCCTCTTTCCTTTTCCTCTCTCCTCTTTCGTTTTTTCAGTCCTTCTCATTTCTAGCTCTCTATCCTTTCACTCTTCATTATTCTCTCTTTTCCTCTTCCGCTATTTCTCGTCTTTCTCTTTTTCTCCCAATTGTTCTCTTTGCTTATCTTTTTCTCATTTCTCCTCTTTCACTATTCATTTTATTTCTTTCCTCTAATTAATTTTTTAATTTCGAATTTGATCACAGGCTGCGAGCGTTATTTTTTGTGTGAATTTTTATACTGCGAATCAGTGGTTTCCGACATTTTTACAGTCGCAGTACCCTTTCAAAATAAATAGAATTTGCGGCATTTTCAAACTCAAAGCAACGCTGTTCTGGTATCACAACGCTTGGAAGCATTCATTTGTCGACGCTGTAATATAATTTACGAGGAAAGATTATTGCCCTAATGACCCTAATAACGTTTCAAAATCGTCGATTTATTTATCTAATAACGTATTTCGCACAATCCCTAGCAATCAGCTGCGGAACCCCCTTTGGGAACTTCATGCCATAAATTCAACAAATTTTAATATTTATTGGAGAAAGTTTCTTTTTTTAGCGATAAATAAAGGCATTTTTCTTTCTTTCTATTCTCAATTTTACCTCATTTTTCCTCCCATACATCCCTTAATCCCTATTTATCCCATATCCTCTAATTTTTTACGATCACCGTCCATCTATTTTTCATCATCCTTTCACACGCTTCCCCTCGAGTTCTGTCTCTATGTCCCTCACCATCTCTCTCTCTCTAGTGCTCTGCCACTATTTCTATCTCTTTCCTATCAACTGATCAACTCCCTTTAATTCTTCCCCTTTTTCATCGAGGCCGCGCACTGCCTTTTGTCTATCCATCCCTTTCATATTGCTCTTACAAAACCCGAGGAAATAAAAATATAACGCGCATGGGAGTTAGGGTATGAGCGGGGCCAGATAATTAAATTCACAGATAAAGGAAATTGCTAGACCGAATTTCGGGACCGTGAATCGTACATATTACTCCGAAAATTCATTTACGTCGCTTTCCGTAACAAACAAATAAAGTTGAAAAAATAATAAATATCTCCTCCACACACACACATTTGTTTATAGGAGTATCCATCCGCGCGAGAGTCTGCGCCGTAATTTAGTGGCGTGTTCCGCGCCGTCTTGTCTCGCGTTCGAGAACTATCAAAAATAAAAAAGGAAGCCAAAGAGGAGAGACGGAATGGTTTAGACGGAGATATTTGTGGAAGGCTTTGTAAGGGAAGATGGATTTGGATAATGGATAAGGAAAACAGGACCAAATAGGAATATTAAAAAAGGAAAACATTCGAGATAGAATCTGAGAGAGGGGGAGAGAGAGAGAGAGAGATGAAGAGAGATTTCGAGAAAAGTAATAGGAGCACCAGATCCGCTGAGTACTGATAGGCGTTGCGAAAAAAATGGAACGCGTAAAAGGTCGAGAAAGAGATCGAAAGAGGAGAGGAAGAAACGCACAGGAAGCCAAAAGGAGAAAATTAGAGGAAGGAGGAAAAAAGGGAGACATCGTAAGAAACGGAGCGGAGAAATGAAGGAGGTAGGGAAGAGCAATAAGGGTGGGAGATATAAAGGTAGAGGGGAGGTGGGGCCGAGGTTTCGTAAGAGGCGAGGCGGGTGGGGGAGGAAGGGAAGGAAATAGGAGGCGGATGCGAAGGGCTGCTAGGTTTCGTCGGATCTCACGGCAGCAGAGAGAACCCTTCCTACTTCGCCTTTTTTTCTCCTCTCTCTACCCACGCTATCCTTCAACACAGGGGTTAATGAGGGGGACTTAAGGGTGGATACGAGGAAGTTCTGCCAGGGGAACAGGAAGAGGTGGGTGGGAGAGAAAGGCTGGGAAGGCGTATGGCAGGAGCTGAAGCAGCCTGTCGGGGGGGGGGGGGGAGAATGAGTTTTAAAGGGGAAGGGGACGTGTGGTTCGACTTTGGCGGGATCATTAAGGAATGTGTGATGTACGGTGCATAGAACTAGAAGTCTGGAAGGGACAAAGGGGAGTCGTCATGTGTGTGAATAAGTGTGTGTGTGTGTGCGCGCGCGAGCGCTCGAGGTGGAGAAGGGAATAAGGCTGGAGGCAGATGAGGCGGAGGAGGATGTGTTAAGACGAACCTTAACAAGGGGAGGCGTGACTAGGGTTCCTAAGACGGCGAAGCAACGCTTCTCTTAGAAATGACGGTTTGTTATCTTGTAGCCAAGTTTCGGTGTTTCTAGTGACGATAATGTTCGCCACATTCGCTTGCTAATAAGATCTATTTTGGACTCGGGCGAAATAGTTATGTCATATTTGAAAAACGATGATCTTTGCGAAAACGAAGCATAGAGCAATAATTTTAGCTGGAATAAACTTAGTTAAGTACTGGTTGTTGCGAACGTATTACTGTTACAAATAACATTTTCCAAATAGCAAGATCAATCTAGAATTATACTTGGGATATTTATTGAAATGTTTCTACGTTTTCATTACAATAAATGTAGCGTTACTGTTATAACAATGCCAATAAACGTTTAAAGATCGTTTCCCATAATATGAAGAAAGGGAAAGTGTTTAATGATACATAATACAAGAGTAATAACTAAAATAAAATAATTTGCGTTCTCAGGTACAGAAATTATTGCGTTGCGTAATATAAACGGCTATTGTTTTTCCGATATCAAAAGTGGTAACGCCAAGGGATAAATCACCGTATTCTACATCCTTAGCTTTTGCATCGAAATTAATTCCTAGAATTGATGATTATTCGTTACAACTGAAATATTAACAGATTTATAGAGCACTTCAAAGTTACACGTTACTAGAACCTAGAAAAATAGCATTCTCATAAAAGAGAACGTGCAGCAATGAAAGACTTATTAATACAATACAAAACTATATCATTTTTCCTCAGTTCATATGAAAAAACACGACGGAAAAATGTTTATATTTATTAAAAAATTAGTTCATTTTTAAGAGAATCAACGTGAAGGTCATTACGCCGTGTTTAGAATGTGTTAAATAAAGCATCGCTTAAAATATAAAAAACTCTGTTTATTACGAAAGACCAAGCAAAAAGTGAGAAGGAAGTTACAATAATTATATTTCACACCCTATTATACCTCCCATCAAATAATCCCTCAACCCGTTGTAAGCATAATGAGGTTACCACTTTAAGCGCATTCACAATGAGATCACGAACTAGCGCAACATCGTTCCAGCAAAACTCTCTATCTATCCGTTAATTAGCGATTTACGGCCACTTTGCGTCTGATTAGAGATAGGCTAAACGGGGTAGGTACGGAGGTAGAGGGAGGGACGTAGATAGACAGAGATGTAGGAGGGGCGTGATAGGTGGGAAAGATATGGGACCTCCGATATCTGTCGATGATAAATGGAGGCCTTGCGTCACGGGGCACTTATGGCCCCAAGGGAAAGATCTGGATTGCCTCACGATGTTATATGGCTCGGAGAAATTGTCACGAGTTTCATTGAGAGTTACGGTTCTCCGATTTAAAACAGGAAAAAATAAATTCTTCCTTAAGTTTGCCGTCGAAGTTTCCGCAATTTGAACGCAACGAAGACACTCTCGAAACGATGACGAATCCAATAAAAGCCGAATCCAAAAATATCCCCAAATCAAACTTCAGAATATTCCAATTTATCGCCCGTTCCTTTGTGCAGAGGATGCAAGATAGAGTTGCCGGTTGTATTAATTTCATGAATATTCAAACGGATGAAATGAAAATAATAATTTTTACGTTTATTCCCTCGGGATATCTTTTTATACCAATTTGTCTTTAAAAATATTACTATAATTTCCTTTTTGGACTACGTCTCAAAATGAAAAAAGTATAAATTCCATATCCACCATATTTCCAACGGATCTTTATAAACTCGATCATACGGGACTTATTCAATTGCAGAACAACTGACGATGAATCTTCGCAATTTTTTCTCCACTTTTAATTACGATATACGTCAAAATTAAGGCTAGTTTCTATCAGGACGCCATGCGCTAAACTTACAGTACGCTGCGCGCGCTTGATATAAATTCGCGTGACGTCGCTCCATCTCACAAAATGCACGCGAAAGAAAAGGAGGGGCTGCATAAAACTGCGCTGCAAGCAGTACTACGCACTTAATGAAACGAAAGAGCGTGGGCGAGACTGCGAATTTCCGCAAGCCTGATTATGGCCGGGTTAGTTTCGCGCATAACGTACTAAAGGGAAGAAGGGGAAAAAGAGTACAGCCGAGATAAAGAGGCAAGTGGGTGGAATCGGTTACGTACCATCAATCCGTTTTAATTTCCGCCCGAAAACATAATATTATTGGCCCGGTTTCGGCGGATGAGGGGAAAACGGGGAAGGAGAGTAAAGGGAATTCGATACGCGGGTGAAAAGGTCGCGTAAGGATTCCCGTCCGTCGAAGGGAACGAAAATATTAACGAGGTTGAAATTTGGTAAGTTTAGAACTAATGAGGCATTTTTTGGAATAGGACGAGGGAACAATAAAACGGATGAAAAGTTCATTTTAATGATTAAAACTTTTGAAAAACGGTCGGACGTACGAGGGAAAAATATAATTAAGTTTCATCCGCGCCCCATCTGGATGTGAGAAGATTCAGATTAAAAGAGTTAAGTTATAAGGCACTTTCATGCCGTCGTGTACTTAAGACAAAGTTTCGAACAATTTATTTACCCAAATAATCTGATTTTGGTTTTACGTAAACTTTAGTGATTGCATGTTACCAACTTGGCTCGAGTGACACCTTAAAAAGATTGGTGATATAACTCAATTTATCACTGGAACTTTCAATAAATATTATAAAAGCATTCTTAATTTCGTTTAAAACTAAGAAAATATATTCAAATTATCCATGAAGTTAATTTGAAACTATTTCTCCCAATATCTGGCTAAGAGACTTTCTCGAACGCATTCACCTAAAATCTATAATAGCCTACTTCTGTCCCTTTGTGGCTCCATCTGTCACACTATAAAAATGCAAATGACTCGATGATGGAAAGAGAAACATTTTGATATTTGGTAGGAATGATCGATTCACATGTTGTAAGACGACGACGAAAAGAAATCACGAAAAAAGACCTAGGTTCGACCCCAAGGTAGGCAATTCCATTTCCCATATGATAGCACGTAAAAATCGACTTTTCGACTTGCAGGCTTTTATTATTTTTGAGATCTAAATTAGAAAGAATTAATCTATGATCTTCGGATATAACCCATTTAAAAAACTATAAAGTTTCTTATTCGGTTAATCTTTTCGCACATACAGTTAGAAATTTCTTATTTTAAACGTTTAATTCAAATATTTTAGGGAAATCTTGCCATTTAACGGGATGTTGCCATGCCAACCAATGACATTGTTAAACCTCGAAATTCTATTGTTATTTCAATCCGTATTGGTGAAAGTGTGCTTTGAATGCTCTTACAATTAGTACGAGAGAGAGAGAAAGAAGGAGAGAGAAATTATTTTCATAGTAACCAATGTAAACAACATTCGTTGCGTTATTTATGAGCAGGAATACATTTGAATGTAGAAGAATAATCATTCGCATATTAAAATTAGGTACTTAGAATCATCGTAGGAGTTCGAGACTTGAAACAACAAACGCCTAAAAGAACGAAAGTTTGTTTTCTTGACATCCAAAGAAAGTCAAGGTATAATTATGTTCATTTTTTATTCCACAAAAAACTTTCCCGTTGAATTTAAATGGGCATCTCTCTAGTTATTATAATAAAAGCCTAGATGGTGGGGTTTGTGTATAACGCAGACGTCATCAATGGCACTTTTTAACGCGTTTTTAACAAACTTCCCGATTAGGTGGAAGGTTGAAATTTTGCAGGAATTTTTGATTTAGATATAATAATTAAATGAAGAAAAAAATACGAAAAAAGACTCGGGCTCGACTCCAGGGGGGCGATTTTCATTTCCCGTAAGATAACACGTAAAAAGCGACCTTTTAAAGTGCAAACTTTTATTCTTTTGGAAGTTAAAATTAGAAGGAATTGACGTACGATCTTCGAATTTAAACTGTTTTAGGAAAAGTAATGACGTTTCTTATTCTATTCATCTTTTTCCGCCTACAGTTCGAAAGCTATCATATTAAACATTTAAATCACATATTTTGAGAAAATATCGACTTTTAAACGGGGTGTTGCCTTGCCGATCAGGTCATTATTAAACTTCGAGAATCAATTGTTGTCTCAATCCGTATACGTGTGCATAGATTGCTTTTTAATTATCGTAGAATTTTTCTCGAAAATATGCAATTCTAATGGGACTGGAATTTAATTTGGATTCTTTTGCATATCTAAACGACTATATAGATGTAGAGTAAGAGAGAGAGAGAGAGAAATGTGGGGAGGGAGATAGGAAGGAATGGATATAGAATGGAAGGAATAAGGGAGGTATAGAATTAGAAACGGACGGGAGGAAAGAGATAAAGAAGGAGACGGAGAAAAGAGGGAGAGTTATGGATTGTGACAGGAGCGAATGAGAGAGGCGGAAGGTGGGAGAAATGAGAAGCAGAGAGAGGGAGGGAGGGAGAGAGAGAGGAAGGGAGGGAGAGAGGAAGGGAGGGAGACGTAGAGAGGGAGACAAAGGAAGGGAGACATAGGGAGGGAGATATAGGGAGGGAATATTATAATTTATCCGTCATATGGCGGGCAATACACTAGTTAGAGTATAAAATCTATTAACCACGAAACTAAAATTTATTATTCTGCGGATAAAATGGCTTATTATTGTTACGCGAGTTAACGATAGCAAAAACACGCAACAGTAGAAAATATTCATAACAATAAATCCAATATTCTATTATCCGAGGATGTTTCATCCCATTAGTATTTATATACGTCGACATCAAATTCTATAAATCGATTTTTGCCTCCATCCTCAAGGCTCGAGTTATACCCGAATTTTTATGGATATTGACTGTAAGGGAATAACGTGAGGCTCACTTCCACACATGAAAGATGTATCGAGCTCCTCAATTATGTTTTGCAAATGTCACCGATATTGGATAAAAAATGTAGTTGGAAAAATGTTTTCACGAAACTCAATTCACCATCTCCTCTATCGCCAGTATCAACTGCTAACAAGGAATAGTTCCGAGATAAGGATAAAAAATAACATAGCGAACTCTACCCGCACAGTAAAATTTTTAATGACAAATCCGATTAAAATAAAAAATGTATTTTAGGAAATGATAAAATGAATACCAACTGCTTACTCTGCAACGTGTGACTGTCTGTTGATTTGGTCAATTGAATATCCATTCTATTTTTCTGATTGATGTGGTATCTTTATTTAAATTTTGCATAAACAAAAGTAATTTTTACAATTTATAGCACGTAGGCTTAACCATATTGATATTGCGAGGCGAGGTGATGTTTTCACTATCTTATAGAACATTTTCAAATATATTTTTTAAGTTCAGTAATAATACATCTGATAGAATTTGAACTCCCGGCATTATTCGGCATGTTAAATATTTATTGCCCATAAAATTTTCCGCATGAATTTCACTATCGCTATATTTTCTGTGTTCGACTCGTTTCAATTATTAAGAAAAACATTTGAAAGAATAATAACCTCTTTTATTTGGTTTATCTATTTATACGACCAACTCAATTAAAATCACATTTTCCGGAATCAGGAGAAGAACTTTCACCACTAACTCTAATTATTGACCATAAAATAATTCTTATTTAAAAGCCGTGGCATAAAATACGCAGTACGCTACTTTGATAAAATTTCTAGTTCTCGTGGTAATGGCGATATAAATATTTCTACATCTTTTGCATATACTCTTCATTTTAACGTATTATATTTTATATGTCCGTTGCAATGCAAGGAAGAAATGGCATAAACGGGGATTATCTCTCATGATAGCCGATTTTCACTTTTATTAAATACAGATTTAGATGGCAACCTTGAAACATATCTTTCAAAACGGGCTCCATCATAAACTGAAATAATATTAGAAATTAAAATTCCGCAGTGATAAGAATTCATTAACATCTGTGAACGGAAATATTTTAAAATATAGTCAATTATTAGCATGTTTGAATCATGCCACCTCACTGGCAAGGAAAATATAAAGTTTAATGTCCGAGTGTCCTAAGAGAATCATGCCTAATTTATGCTACGCTTCTTGCGTCCATTTCCACTACTTGTTAGATGTCTAATAGACTACGTAAACAGAGAAATTTGCTAGCTCTGCCGTGCCCCTTGTTTTGTTTGCGTTAAATTATTAGGCGCTTCTCTGTTATTTGCATGGAGCGTGATTCTCATGAGCCATACGGAGGAGAAGTCTTTAATGTAATGAAACCGGCAGATGTAATGGACTATTGAGATACAACGTAGACTTTTATCGATTTGCAGCAACTTAAAAAATATATTGTAGAGACAAAGATTTTTCTAAATCGGGGTCTGTGATTCATATATGTTTTCAGTTAAATGTTTAGTTTTTCCATCATCGTAATTTTGTTTTAATTTAAAAAAATCATACAACCCAGTTTTTTCAAAATATACTTTTCTAATAATTTTTAAAATCCAATCTATTTTTCATCTTGAAACAAATAATCTCTTTTTAAATTTTTACTAGGTTTGCAGCTATCTCGAAATGCTAACCGCGGCAAAAAAATCCACGGAAATGCTTTAAATGTCATTTTGCGTGACAGCATCGAACGCTACCTAAATAGGAACGAAGATACACTAGCGCAACGCGCGGTTCCTTGTTTATTTTAATACGTGGCTGTTGCTTGGCTAAAATCAATACAAACGTCAACTACAAAGACCTAGTTTATACGGCTCGGTTTTGTCTCCCTATTGATATTGTCACGGAAATTTTCCTTCTATGGACGGCTATGAGTTAATTTTCCACTCCAAAAACTCAGGCAAGGAATGGATGACTTGTTATGCCGCACGTCACGCAAGGGCGATCATTAGGACTTGAGGACACAAGTCGCTCAGTTATGCATGCGTAGTTTTTTCATTCTTTGGGTTTATTAGCAGGTAAATCCTAAAAAAAGTCAAAGAATCGTTTTTTATTTATCACGAAAGAATAAACACAAAATAACTGTATTTTAATCACATTTTCACATTAAGTTCGACCATTTACTGTTGCAAAACATGTAGTAAGACAAAATAATGATTCCTCAGCCAAATAAAAAAATTATCAGAATATATATATATATATATATATATATATATATATATATATATATATATATATATATATATATATATATATACTAATGATTAATTATAAATATATTATGAGGTTACATTAACATGATTCAAACTAATATGAATTCACCGGCAGATAAAAAGTGTTCAGATGGATTGCACCGCATAAGTTTGACGAAAGACATCTTCATGCATCAATCAAATGTAAGGTAACGTGATAAAAAAAACTTATCAAGAGACTAAATAAAGGCCTTTTTTTCCAATCGATCGCATGGCGCTGTCAGACGAAAACATGGCATCGAAATATCTTTCGAGTTCAATTGATTCTAATCTCATGAATCCTTATCGACTTATTATCCGTTTCCCGAGGTCTACGAATAATGGAACATAATGATTTGTTCGTGCCTTATTCTACCACTCAGAATCTAAAACTTTTGCCCGTCCCGTCTTCGTCAAAGTAATTCGTTGCTTCGAGATATCGGATCTACCTTTTTAGTGCTTTTTTGAAACACGTTTCGGATAGTCTACCTTATCCTGGAGTTCCTTAATCCGAAGAGGATGTAAATGTGGCTTTTATAAAATTCAGTAAGTTTCTACATCCCTTACTTCGGAAATATCTTTCGAAATTCGACACGATGGACATTGTGACTCAATTTGCATAACGGTAAAAACGTTTCATTTCGGCATCTGTTTGTATAGATCACACATTTTAACAAGAGATTCAAGTAGTGCACCTCATTTTTCCGAAAAATTGAGCGAATGAAAACTTTATGTCGATCAAAGCATGAACACCACGAGTCTACAGGACGAGATTCAAGTGAAACGTTATGACCACTGTCCCTGAGGTGAAGTAGAAGCCTTTCTAATTTTTCCTCGCCGCCTCATAACTCATGAGCATCGCATCGACCGGTGGCGTAAATCGGAAAAGGACCGGAGGCCTACTTCTTTCTCGAATGTGGATGTTCCAAAAGATAGATGCCCGACAAAAATCTCCTCGGATTACGAAATACGATGCCCGCGTTCACTGCCATCACGTTTGATCGATTCCGTCCATTAAAAAAGGATGTGAGCTCAGTAAGGCTTTTACCTGGAGAATAAAGGCAACATATAGCTTTAGATCCCGATTCGATGCCTCAAAAGCTTTTTTTTTTAAGAACGAGACGTGAGCACCCGAAAGAGATACGCCAACATGAAAGCATCTTAAGGTTTAAAGTTTGCAAATGTTAAGCAACTTGAACTTTGCGGAAATGGGATAATCATCTTAATACTTGTGTGAACTGGTAAACTTAATCCTCCAAGATACCGTAAACCAATAAAGATCGTCTTTAATGCAACATACTACCATTATGGAACACACAAAGACTGGTTTCGTACTAACGAAACGTTACTTAAATTATATCTTAAGCCACGATATCTTCGTCACGGATCTAATAGAATCGCAAGTTGAAACACGGAGAAAACCTCTATTAATTTATATACTAAGATATGTTCACGGCCCGGACGATTGTTTAGCACTCATACGCCTAAAACTGATTTCGCTATAAAATGTTTTATTATGCCAAACTAAAATGTAGAAGCAATTGAATTGAATTGATATAATCCTTTCCCAAGGTGACATGCAGATCAATTACGCAGGCTTATAAATATATTTGAAGCGACATCATTAAACGAGCCAATAAAAATATTAATCCACCCTTTAATGAAGCTGACAAGCGATGCACTTATGGCGATACACACAATAATAATTCCATGTTATGTATTTTCTATTTCCCCTAAAATTTTATTATAAATAAATAGATAAATAAATGATAAAAGCAGACAAAAGCTTACCAGGACAGAACTTCGCACCGCTTGCTAATGAACGAGACGAATGCTAATCCGCGTGTGAAATTTTTCATTACCCACAAACCAATAACGAGAAGAGGTAAGAAAATAATACACATTGAACATGCCATAGAATTTTTATCAACTGCATGGCGGTAATGAATACATAAATGGGTCTTGCCATTTAATCCAAATTCGGGAGGCATAATATTTTTCACTAACGAACGATGTAGATTCTAATTCATTTAAGCAAAATACGTATGCAAATGAAAGTCAGGTTTTTACGACATTAAGGATTCAATGGGAGAATATCCGTAATTTTTTTAAATTCCGTTTCACTCGTGCCGATTTAAAACCCGGATCCCCCGGCGAATTTTACTAGTAAGGCAAGCCATCCAGACGAGCGACTCCCATATAAGCCGTTAGGCGGATGGAAAAAAGGCTTCCTACCAACTACTAGGTTTCTCCCTCCGTTCTACTACAACTCCTTTTCCTGTCCTCAATGCCGTCTCAAATAAGGGTGCCATCGCCTCCTCCGGAGTAATCTTCATTTAGATAAACTTGAGCCTCGAACTTTCACCTGATCTTCTTCACCCGTTTCGCCTTCCCTCCCTCTTCCTCCCACTCCTCCCCTTCCCTCCACCCATCTCTGACCTCTGGGGTCTCCACGCTTCCACGTCACTCCCTCCCTTCTCTCTCTCTCCTCTACCTTTCCTTTCCCCACTTCATCTCTCTCTCCCTCGCTCTGTCGGCCCCAATCTCCATGCATACTAAGTGACTCTTCTAACTCTCTGGCTGCATGATAATGCCCTCTCCTGTGGAGAGGTTTACTCTGTGAAGGAGCGCATTCTAAAAGCTCATATAGCGTCCTCCCGGAGAATAGACACGCCTCGCTGGAAGAATGCGCCCGTGAAGGAGGAGATCGCAGCTTTAAAAAAGTTTCAATTTTTTTCTTCGTTTTTTCTGAATCGCCGTATTTCGCGAAATGAACGCGGGGAGAGCCAAAAAAGTTCTTGGCCCGTGACGAAGGTTTGCCGAAATAAAACTATTAAATTTTATTAGGAAAAATGTATGTATGTATGTGTGTGTATATATATATATATATATATATATATATATATATATATATATATACACATATACAGACACACACACCCAAGCGATTCTACCATTTTTTTCGAGTCGGTTAATTCCGCTACCGCGAACATGAGGTGCTTTTACGCGAATTGTTCCTAAAGGTGGGTGGGATGCATGCTAATGAAAAAGACATCCATACGAAACGAAAATAGAAAATGCTGGACGAAGGGCATAGGATAAGGAAATATGATACAAATTTGCTTACCTCTAAAGTCTCTAAAAATAGGGCGTCAAGGTTAACGCGAAATGTTTTGGTTGAGTAAAAAAAAATTGTTTGCTGTATTTTTTGTTTTTAAGTGAGTCCTTTTAAAAGGAAGTTCTCGTTGCGTCTAAAAGGGCTATAATTAGGAGCGGATGGAGATTCTGAAAGAGTGATCTATTAGCTTGCTTTTGAAGGAAATATAACGAGGAAAATAAATGTATCTGAAAACTTGTCACATGTAAGTAATTACCCTTCAAAATTTAGTGTAAAGTTAGATGGTATATATTCTAGGGAATTTTTGGATAAAGGGAAAATTTTGAAAACGGGGACTTAACTTCGCGCGCCAAAATTTTCTATAATCGCACACTTCTTTCTATAAAAAAGCTATGATCAATTATTTGCGAAATTTAACTCACATCAGATGATGTAAAACTTCGACAATTTGCCTAACTTGCATAATATATTTGTTCAATTATAAGATAGCTCTCATTAAATCAACGCCTGTTAATTTTTAAATTTAAATCCTTTTAATATTATATTACCTAACATAGGTGCGTAGCCACAAATTCATGCGTCATTCACAGCAAAAATTTTATGTTCCTTCGAATATTTTCAGGCGTTTAAAAATAATTCCTTCACTTGATACAAACTGGAAGAACTTAAAGAAAGGAGTTCGTTGAGTGGACGAGGTTCTATTCGAGCACTGGCTTGAAACGGATAGAAACTTGACCTTTTTGAAACATCCACTTGATTTTTTTCAATCCCTCCTACACCACATTCTTCACATTTTCAAACAATCACTCGGCCTCTTCCCCTCGTCTCTCTTTCAGAGACCCTTCACTCCTCTTCCCTTTTTGCCCTTCTAAAACGGTGACAGGACAGAGGGAAGGAGGGAGAGAGAGAGAGAGAGAGGGGAGGGGAAGGGGGGGGAGGGATATAAGGATTGGGGGAGAGAAAGAAAGCGATTCTTTTGTGATCCATCCTCTAACGCGGAGTTTCCTCTTCCCTTCTAAACTAAAAGGTCTTTTTCCTTCGGAAGAATAACATGAAATCGAGATCTTCCATGTGTATCTTATCATCCGTGAGTGTATTACCTGCGCCGAACTCGTCGGTTTTATATACAGCATAGACGGATAATCCGATAGGTAAGTTAGCTCTTAACACATAGCGGTGCTCTGCAGAAGTCGATAAGCAAGCATTCTATTCGTGATTATGCGAATTTACCGGTTACATTTGGGTCGCGTCGAACTACTAACATTCCTCGGCTCTTTTTAATCTTAATTTTTATTTTCAAAAACATTTCAAGCTGGTTTCTAGATAAATGTCTATGACGGTAATCTTTTCGGTACTATATACGTGCTTTAAAGTTGGAATAATTTATGGCATGGGTCCAATGAAACCAACTATACGAGAAAAAAATTGTTTATTAATATTAAATCATATTGCGTAGCATATAATTAAAGTTTTTTCTGAAAAAGTTAATTATATAGTATTGTTATTTGTTTCTAATTTATGAAAGAGGAGTTAGATTTACATGAAGTTAAGGCAGCAAATTATGCTTAAACTTCCTGAATACATATTCTGGGAATGTTTGGAGAACTATGTCTACAGAAGATAAAAACAGGAAACCAGTAGGCAAATAGTTAAGCTAAGGGCCCTCTCATAAATAAACAGCATATTAATCTCGAGTACACAGCATATAAAGTATGCCAAAATATAAAATTTTCATTTTAGTAATGGCGATCGCTTCTTCGCAGGCGTTGAAAGGCGTTTATAGGCTATTTAAATCTAAATATCCAAATTAAATTGTTAATGAAATTACTCGGCACAAGCCTTGACTGATCTTTGAACATTTTATAAAACCTCACCTCTAACGAACGCCCGAAATTTCCGCCGATTACGTCAAAGCTCATCCGATCGCGAAATCCTCCGCCTTAATCTTATCAAACCCGATTGATATAGAATGTGCCGCAAGTGTTACATCCTCCCGATCGCTAGGCGTCCTCTTCGCACGTGACCTACTTTTACGGCCAGGAACTTCCTCCCTAGTCCCTTTTAATTCACGAAGGCCGGAGAAAAATAATAAAAAACAAATCGACGCCGGCGTTCTGTTTTTCTCTCGCCCCTAACACGGCCTTCCACTTCAAGATATATCCTCCATCACTCAATAAGCGTTGTAAAGCCACTCCCAAACGTGTATTCCCCGATTCCATTTTCGACGCGGAGGTTGGGTTTCGTGCGGTTATGCGAGCACTGCACATAGCCTTCCGAGATGGATCCGACGGGATTTTTGGTCGGGGGCGAGAGAGAGAGAGAGGGCTATGCGCATCTACGTCTACTTGTCAAAACCATTTGATCTACTATTACTCAAAAACTCGACGGGTCAATCGGGTCGAGATGGAGGCCGGTGGAGAGGCATACGTCGATCCTCTATCACCATCTCGCGCCTCACCTAACATACATTATCCCAACACTCTCTCTCCCTCATCTTACCGACTCAATTATCTCTCCTTCCTCCCTCTCTCTTCCACACTCTCGCCCTCTCTCTCTACCCTCCCCCTCTCTCTCTCTACCCCCCTCTCTCTCTCTACCCCCCTCTCTCTCTCTACCCCCCCTCTCTCTCTCTACCCTCCCTCTCTCTCTCTCTACCCCCCCTCTCTCTCTCTACCCCCTCTCTCTCTCTACCCCCCCCTCTCTCTCTCTACCCTCCCCCTCTCTCTCTACCCCCCCTCTCTCTCTCTACCCCCTCTCTCTCTCTACCCCCCCTCTCTCTCTCTACCCCCCTCTCTCTCTCTACCCCCCTCTCTCTCTCTCTCTACCCTCCCCTCTTCATCCCCAGCAAAGGCTGTAACGTCCACATTCCCAGGGGCCTCATTTCTATGTTGTTAACCCTCTTTTGTCTATATATGTATTTTTTCTCCTCTTCGCTTCGTAACAATTCTTTTTCATCCTCCTACTTCAATACCATAAAATCATTTTGCGCACGTAGCCATACTCACATGCACGCTAATTTGATCTCTCTCTCTTTCTCTATCGCTCCTCCCCGCTTCACCGTTCGAGCTGAACGTCTATCGATAGGTCCGGTTATAAGAAAAAATTAAACAGATTATACGATTTGAATCCGCTTCCTTTCCTGCCTATGAGTGCTAAATTATCTTTTTGATGTTCTCACTAGTAAATTTGACTATCACATTAAAATAAATGGGATTCGCACGCGACCTATAACAAACACGCAAGAATAAATGCACTATGGTATGTTTTAAATTTATTATGAACTTCAATAATTTTCCTTTAAGTTAGCTCTAAATCCAGTGTGGGAAAAATAAGGGTTTGGTGGGTAGGGTGATGCACAGTGGTGACATCGTGTGCCCCTTGACTGCTTCGGTAGCCATAAAGAATTAATATAATCCATGCAAATCTTACCACATGAGCGCAATTTACTATTATCATTATTAAATCTTAAATGTAATTCTGTTAAATGCTTTATTACTACCTCGCCAATTTTGTAATGTTTATTGAAAAATAGTAATAACAGTTATTTCAGGGAAATTAAATTTTTTTCTATTCCTGCAATATAATTTAAGTTTTCTATCCAATCTATCTATATTTTATCCGCTACCAATAACATCTTTCCATAAAGTTTTAGGCATAATATAATGGACAAGATTGTATCTTTAATAGTAATATCGGCAATATACCGCCTCCAGAACGCAAACTTCATCTTTCTCATACTGTCCGTGAGTAATATGTCCCTGATTTCCCTTCATCTACTCCCTTCTCTTCCGAACGCACCCTATTCGCTATATTGCCGTAGACCGGTTAAGCCTCTCAATTTTCTCCATCTTTATATACGCCGCAATCTTTTGCATCGCCCCCATCTGCATAGCCCTAACCTTCAACGTCCTCACGAGAACCTTTCTTTCCTTTCCTACGCCCCTCACGTCTCCACCGAACTCGACCCCGTATTCACCCGCCTCTCCTTCCTCTTGTAGCTACAGTATCCCTACCTCCAACGTCTTCGACTTCTCCATCATTTCCTCCTCCTTCCACTTCCGCTACCCCCCACCACCTCCCCCCTTACACCCCCGACCTCGAACGCTTCTTCCTCCTCCCTACCACCACCGCCGTCCCCATTCTATTCCAATCCCAGCCGCAATCCCCCACCCCCACGAAAATCCTTCTCCTCGGCCACTTTCACCAAGCTGCGCTCACCAGAGGGTCGTAACTTCATCTCCCTACACCCTTTCTACCCTTCCCCCCACCACACTCGACTTAACCCTTCACCCTCAATATCCTCTCGTGTTCTACTAGTCCCACTCCACCCGATAAACTCCTCCCTCGAATCTTCTTCTCCCTCCCCAAGTTCCCATCCGCCTACCATATCCTGCCGTATAATTCCCTCTTGGAAATACGGATGCAGAATTTGGATGTGAGCAGCCATGGGAAAAGCGTGATGCGGGGGTGGATGGGGTAGCTTAGAGACTTCCCTCTTTCTCTCTCTCTCAACCTGGCAACAAATGATTTTTTTCGCTGCACTGTTTTAATGACTTATTGCAGTAAAAACGAGAAAGAGAGAGAGAGAGAGACGGAACCAATCGAGTCGTAAATGGCGAGTGATTCCACAGTTATTACCTCCGCTATTATTTAAGGTCCGTCGTTGTAATCCCTTTGTTATAATTATCCATCGGTGGGTATTATTAAAGCTGCGAATAAAAATTCTTGTTATTGCTCTCGTAAAATAAAAGGGCTACGCTAAGGTTCATTTTATTAGGGGGAAGGAAACTGTTATGATAGAGCTTTGATATCACCCCGGGTGAATTTCTCTCTGCTTCGACGCCGATAAACGATTTTGTAAGGGGGATAAAATTAGAGTCAAATCGCTGTGTGCATGTCTGAAATTAAAAATTTGGAAATCGTTTCAAGGGAAAGGTTAAATTTTCGAATGAAGTTCGCTATAGGTTCAAAATCATTTATTCAGTCGCTAAATAAAACGACGTAATTTTTACAGACAACGAAAATTGTTCTGCTCATGCCGAAATTAGTAATTGAGTAATACCTTTTAATAGATACCATTGGTGCTACGTGGCACCCAATAAACAACTGAGAATGCGCTCACTAATATAAAAGTACACTTATCTTAAACGTAAATTAGTAGAATAATATTCGAGTAGTTACGAGTAGTTAGTTCACTGAGGAATTTTTCAAGTAATGAACTGCTTTTACTTAAGTCTCTCGCTGAAGTGGACGCACTGTGGATGGAGGCAGGTTGTATAGATAACAGACGCTGCACCTTCGATTGTTACATCCTCGACTATTGTGGAAGCGCATGCACTCGACGCTTCTATGAGGAGGCTTTGTCTACCTGTATCACTTTGTGTTCCCGCAGGATGTACCATGCGTACGCATCTCATCTTCTGTCGAACGCATCAAAAAGTAACGGCTCTATGTTATCAGCGGGCTTATGAAGAAAAAAGGCTTCACGATAATTGCTACTTATAGGTACTAGAGCAATTTTTTATTACTTCCAGCGGTGAACTCGATATTGTCGGCGTTGCTTTCCAATATATAATCCCTATTTAATAGAAAGCATCGAACGGGAAAATAAATTCGGTACATCGCTGTATCGCACGAGTAGACAACTTTTCATTTTCGAAATTCCGAGGAAACAAATCAAATTTTCATTTCATTGGCGTCCTAATATTCCCATTGCTTAAAGGAATTATAACATTCTATGTAAGCTAAATGTCGTGTATTATGAAAAGTAACTTTTGCTACTCTTCGCATAATTTAAAGACCATCTTCTATGCATAAACTATATGTACATATATGTATATATATATATAAGGAAACGTGGTGGAAATCCGAGATATAGCTAATGAAAAATGATATCGCTCAAAATTAGAAAGATATACTGCGGATAACGACTCGGACCCATTAAAAAATCAGCTTTGCACCGCAAGTTTTCGCCAAATATTTAAGGCCAGGTTACATATTCATGAAGGATTGGCATTCATGAGCTGGGCAAACTGCAAAATATTTTCTGCGAAATATGAGCGGAGATAATGCAACTACTATGAAACGAGTTAACGAATTTAAAAATGATTTTGCAATTCGGATTCAATGTTATGAATGAAAACTTTTGTGAGCATACTTCCAAAGTAAAGGCCTCAGAGGAGCACTGAAGTGAAAAAGTCCGGAATGGGAACGAGTTTAATTACGAGCTACCTGATGAAAAATTCATGTGTGGAAAAGTACTTGGACAAACAATTCCGCATTTTTGTCCATTCTGTCTCTAAACCGAAGTATTCCTAAGAAACAAGGAGAAACGTTTACGAGAAATCAGTTTTAATCTTGACATAAGGATAAAAAAAAACCGAAAAGTGAATTCAGGTCCTTGAGAGTTGCATGAAACCTAGCACGACATTTTTTCCTCCCTTTGTCATCGCTTTCTCTCTTTTTATTCATTCTTTCCCTCTTCTCTGCTTTCCTAACCTACTTTCCTCCTACGCGCGCTCTTTTCCTTTCTAACGCTTTTAATTCAATTACTTCCTCCAATGTTAAGCGCGTAACCATTGACCTTTCGAAATGTCCTTTGTTTTCCTTCTTCCCGGGCGCTGTGCCCACAAATTCTCGACATCCGTCGCTCCTCTTTCGCCCTCTCGCCTCAAACATCACCATTCCTTTGATGTCCCTTTGTCTTTTCCCCTTTTTTATCCTCACAGCCTCCCGTCTCCCTCTTCTTCATGGAACGCTTCTCGTTCTCTCTTTGGAGTTGTTTAGAAGAGAGCGATGGCTCCTCTTTATTATTCTTAAAAAATATCATATTGGAAATGTAAATTTTCTCGAGTATCGAGCACGTCGAATACAAAATTATAAATACCTCGATGACAATGCGAATTCTTTGTAAACACGGTGCCTATAGCCGGAGCGCTTCAACTGAAAAATTTCCATACTGTTACGACAATAAATCAAATTCCTTTCACTTTTTGCTCATCAACAATTCATGAAATGGCCCACTATTATATAAGCTTCATACGCGCTTCGAAGATGAAAAACACACATTCAGAAATATATTTGATTTAATTGGGTAAATTCAATTACTGGGAACGTTTTGATTAATGGCAGATTCCTCGAAACAATTTTTGAAGCGCATTATTCGTATCCAAATCAGAGAGTATAGGGTACGCCTCCGTCACGTAGCCGGTTATCCTAAAACATAGGCATTTCTTCGCGCTTGCCATGTGCATTGCGTTGCATAAAATGCAGGATACACGGGTCTATTGGGATGGAAGCTTCATTACAAGCACGGTATATATGATGCCCAGTTTTGAAATATTTGCGAAAATTGTTAATAATTTAAGTTAAATGGTTATAAAAAATTAATCCATTATAGTTTATGAATATCAATGGACATTTATTGAAAATTTCCATAGTAAAACATAAGTCATTAATTGAGGTAATTGATAAATTTACTGAAGCACCTTGAAATATGCAGCCCAACTCAAATTAGCACCCACAATTAGCTTGTATATTACCTTGGTTATGCGAATCATTTAATTAAACACTTTCGCCCTAAATTTACTGAGCGGCAATTAACCATGAATAAACGCTCTAAAAACAAAATATCCGAGGCACGCGAAATTGCAAACTGCGCCGTAAGCGCGTGGATGATTCACGCACGCAACCCTGGGTCGGGACGAAATATATTTATACACCCCTTACCGTTTCAATGGCGCATTCATTTTATCCTCCGGGCGAAACCTATTTCCTCAGGATAACGATTAAGAGTATATAAATAGCCTTCCGGAATCCGCCCGAAAAATCAGCCCTAATTAACACAATTTCTCATCCGCGTTCCCCCTTCCCCTCTCTACGTGGTCTCCGAGGCAATAAATCGAGAGGGAACTAATAGGAACCACGAGAAAAAAATCCCTCAGTTTCTCTCCAGGTAGCCGTTTTGCCATCCGAATAATCCGCATCCGGAGAATATGCCCACGCAGCGTTTTCTACGCAACCATAAAGGGAACCGGCTCAATTCCCACTTCGCGTCTTTTTTGTCCCTTCTCCCATCCCGTCTTTATTATACTCCTCCCTTATCCTATGTCGCCATTTCACTTTCCTTCGGAAGCGCTCGTTTCGACTCGTCAAACTCCTGCGAGAAGGTTTAACGGTCGCGCGCTCTCTCGGACGTCAAATACTCTACTTTTTATTTTTTCACGTGCCTATCCGACGCCAATATAAAACGGATACCGGCGCTCGGCAAAACGAAAGCGCCCGTATAAAACCATCATCTCTGAATCAGCTTTATGGCCGCTTTCAATTCGAGTCATTTCCGAGCTGTCGCATCTTGATCTTTTTCTCCGCCGTGCTAGTTGAAGGCGGAAGAATAAGTAGGAGGTTCTACAGTTCGTAACACCTTTAACAGTTCAGAAAGAAATTCGACGCGTGGATTTAGATTGCATGAAAATAGCTTAAATATTATTAACTTCTATGTGTAATCGTAGTATCTAAATGAAGTATTAAAGGCAAAAATAAAGCTAGGGATTGATAAGGAAATACTGGAGAAGTTTCCATATTTATTATTATCGTTTTAATTTTATCTTCAGAAACGTTGAAAGGAAAACAATTATTTTAAAACTTGTGAATTTTTGATTTCTTTTAAAGTTCAGTGAATTTTGTCTGATGTGATCCGAGAGAAAGTTAATTCCAACAAAGTTTCTTCTAGATTTATTTCCCCTTTATTTATTTATTGTAACTTCTCAGGCGCCTTTGTACGAGCAATTGCTGTTTCCCTTTTGCAGTTGACAGAACTTCGACGAAGATCAATTTGAAAAATTTTAAGCATCTTTCGTAATTACAATAAAAGATATAAATGTGAGCTTATCCAAACACAGTTGAATTTCTAATTACAACGTTTGGTTACATAAAATCCTCTCCCCGTAATTTTAAACCTATGCTATGTACTCTTTATCCTTGGAAAAGGAAAGAAAAACGAAACTTTGTATTTTCTCCCATCACCTTCCAGAAACAGTTTCAATCTCAAATTTTAATTTCGGAACTAGCGTGGCTAATTACTAGGCGCAACATTAAGACGCATCGCTGAACAAATTTTACTCGAAGATTTTGAGCCAAAGCGGAAGGAATTGGAATTAAGGAGAATGGAATGGGGAAGCAGGGAGGGGGTTAAAGATCACTTGAGAATTAATTCTTGAAGAGTTTCAAGCTCTCAAAAAATAGTCAGAAAAATGAAAAGTATTATCTTGGGGGTTTTATACGGGATTGGTAGGCTAACAGGATAGAATAAACATTTTCGGGGAGAAATTCTAGAAACGTAACGCTCTCTGAATGCAATGGCAGGAAAAGAGGTAGAAAGTGTTTAAAATTGATTTTAGAACTGAATCAAAATGATAATAAGAGACAAAAATGCCATTACCCGTTGCATTAATTGAAACTACAACAGTAGTTATTATTTATTGGCCCAGGTTTGAAGGCTATGAAATTAAATTAAGCGAATCTGTTGTTTCTTAGAAGGAAATTATAAATCAAGTGGACACTTAATTACCTTGAAATCACATAGAAATAAATAGAACAACTAAGAGATTTATTCTGCCTACCACTGACTACCAATTGACGCAGCACACGCTTGGTAATAAAATTTAATATTTTAGCAATATAAAAAAACATAGAAAGAGAAAATGAGACCATTCAAGCAAAACGCTATTGATAAAAATAATTTGACTGCCGGCTTAAAATAATACTGAAAAATAACCACAATAATTTACTTAAAAGCTCAAATAAATATATTTGAAATTTCGTGGCTTTGGCTCCTCACGCATGACAGGACGGAAGAACGTAAACCTATCAACATATCAGGTCAACGTGGCAAGCCATCCATTAGCTGGTCTGGTTACGATACCAGTTTATCCGCTTTAAACGGATTTAGCAATTTTTATATTTTAATTGATGTGTTCGGCACGAAAAAAGGAATCGCATTCTAGTTGGTATTGCTAGGTGAATATCTCGTAGCATTTGACAGTTTTGTACTGCAATTTTTGATGGACGTGTGAATGAAAAGAAGATATGCAGTGTCAAACCAATTAGCGGTGCCAATCTTTAGAAAATACCAATAGTGTTTTTTGGTAGAAAAAATTACATTAACCTTATAACTTGACATATTCATGGATTATATCAGACATTTTTGTAAATCGAACGTATATTAGGGTGTATCGAAAAAATCGAAAGTTTGAATTTGAATTAGGCACTATACGGAAAAGTTGTGGGCTCATGGTAGTACCTCGTACAAAAAATTTGGGCTCGATCGAATAAAGTTTGCTATCCCCGAACGAGCCTCAAAGTTTCGAGAATTTGACTAAAATTGAGGTTTTGTATAATAAAGTTCGGATGGACTTTCCGCGTGTATATTTTGATGCATGTGCAATCTAAAGTCACTAAATACTAGATTAAGCATAGTCAGAGACATAATGAGAGGTTTTGGGTACTTTGGGGGGTGCTCTGCCCCCTCAAAAAATCTTAAAAATTTCGCTGTTTTTCACCTAAATGCGACATTTGTCAGTACTGGAGAGTGCAGCTCTTTGCCCGGTTCCTATAGGAATAAAGAAGAAACCGACTCAAAACTCACCACGAGAAGGTAGCTGCACATCTAGTGCCGCCCTAACCCATCCCAACCAACCAACCAATCTATTCCCGTTATGATGAAGAATCTTCGTATTAAAAAAAACCCCGATGACCTCTTCTAAAGCCATAATGAACGTAACGCAGTCCTTTACTCCGAAATACGTTCCTATCACGACTAGAAGGAGTTAGTGGGATGGGGAGGGGAGAGTGTATCCGCGGTGCCAACGGCGTCAAAACCCATCCGCAGAGCTTCGTCTTCGAGAGAGAATAGTGAGGAGAGAGAGATAGAGGAGATAAGGGTGGAGAGAGAGAGAGAGATAGGGGAGATAAGGGTGGAGAGAGAGAGAGAGAGAGAAGGGAGGGAATGGGAGATAGGAGGGAGAGAGGAAGGAGGTAATAATAATAGAAGAAGAGGAAAGCCAAACACGTAAGGATCGAAAACCCATTTCCCGGCTCAGCCAATCGAGAAAGCTCCCCGATTGAGGATACGTGTTGCTGAGAAGGAAGATTCATTCGGCGTCTTAAGCTGCAGTGAGAGACGCACGCGCACACATACACACACACATGGGTCGTGCGGATGCCGTACCCATGGAATCTCACCTGCGGAAAATAGTCCAAGAGCCGGGGATTCAAAGGAGATTGCGAATCCGACTTCTCTATTTCTCTTTCCCTAACACACACATACACAAAAGGGCGGGCAGCATCGGTGTGTGTTTTTTTTAAAGCTGTTGATCCCACCGTAAATAATACGAGGAGGAAAAAGAGGCAAACGGAATTTCTAGAAGTTTCACGAGGCACTAATGCGGGATTTTAACCGCCGGAGGGAAAAAATGACAAAAAAGGGAGAAAGAAACTTTTGCGAGAAGACAGCGGGAAAACAAGAGGTTGATGGAAAATGTTGGATGTAGGCCAAAGAGGAGTGGGTATTTCGGTTCTTAAATTTTTTTATTTCGTTCGTGAAATCTATTTATTAAAAAAATAATAAGGGCAGATTTCTAGGGAATGTTTTTCGCGCAGTGCGCGTTTGTTCGCAATTTATGATTTTTCGGCATCGAAAAATGATGAAATGGTATTTTCAAAAATCATTTATTTTCCTAAACTACTGAGAGTTTAATTCGTGGGACACATTAACAATAAATTCATAGGCTATGTCTAAAGCTGTCGTTATATTTGATATAAATAAAGATTAATTTAATTATACTAAGTAAAAATGTGTGTAAGAGATGGTTCAATTATTTTTTATGAGAACTTGAGCTAAAATTACATTTTTCAAGTGGCTTTACTAGATGTTGAAACATCGTGAATTTATAATCAATCGAGTTATATTCACACAAAACACGATGGCTGATTAAATTTTGGCATTATTTCCGGAGAGTGGATAAATGGGGAAAAGACAAAACGTATATTTTAAAGAAAATTACAATTTTATCTTTACCAGACAATATAAACTTAAGTAGACCGGGTGTTTAAAACTTATTTTTAAAATATCGTGATTTATTAGAGCAGGTGCGCGTGTTGATTTATTTTTAATTAATTTGTAGACAAATTTAAATTCAGAGAAATTTCTCAAATAAAAAATGAAAATTTTTTCTACCCAAAACTGGCGACGTAAAATATTGCTATGGTAGAGGACCCAAAAAAATGTTAAATTTACGCGAATAACGTATGAAAATATGGGCTATATTTTTTTCAAGATTAGAGAGGGAAACTATTTTTCGGGAATCCCAAGAGAAAATTTTACCAACAAAACAAACTCGTACATCAACTTGGAACTCGTCGTTGCAACTAATTTATCCAAGGCATCGAAACGCACGCATTACTCGAGTAATTTGTATCTATGGCGCGAGGGAATCATGAGTAGAGGCTGGGAGGAATTACAGAAGCCTTGAGGATAAGTGTACTCGTCCTAATTTTCTTATGATTTCGAGAAAGCAGTCGTTGATGATGAATGCCTCGGGCGAAGAGAGGGCATGAGTTATATAACAAATTGAACCTCGCAATAAACCAGAACTAGAGAAGCGAATGCAATACCGTATAGAGCGTCGCATATAATAACCAACCGGATCCATTAAATTAAGCCAACATTTATATGGTTATAAATACCGATAATTTTAATAAATTAACGTCTTTTATTTCAAACCCGATTTGAAAAGAATATAAAAAAGACAAACTGCAACTTTAGGTGCATTGAAAATTTGTTTCCACCTCGTTCACAATGACGTTATGGCCATCGGTTTAAAAAAAAATTAAAAACTAAATTTAACTAGTTATGAAACAAGATATTTTCACTTAATCATTACATAAGGCAACGTGTATATAGCAAAACATCAAAACAGGTCAAGTATTAAAAAACTACTGACGTCATCCAACATTATATCGCTCGTATCCTTAAGAACCTAAAACTATGATGTAGATATCTTTTTAAAAGGTAACTATGGATAAAAATTATGTAACGCCACAGAGGAATGGTTAAAATTTCTCAGAAATAAAATTTTGATACCCGAGTAAGTCATTAAATCGCACTTAATGCATATAGTTTTTCATAACTACATGGGCGTAATATTAATAGTTTTGGAAGATTTTCTATGAAATGGTACAGTTTAATTTTCAATTAAATGTATAAAATGATATTTATAGGGCCAGTACTTAAAAACTGACACAAGCGTCTTAAACGTTTTATCATTATAAATAGCTGCTTCTTACATATATAGGATATGTATATATAGGATATATCATGTAAAACCTAAGGTACTTCTAGAAGTGCTACAGAGCTGAAATTAGGCATAAAGCTAGGTCATTGAGTACAACATATGGAAAAAATCCGAAATTTCAAAAAAGTTATATTTAAAGGGTATTTCAGACCCCAATGTCCAATTTTTAACATCCATAAGAAAATCATTGGCAAACGGTGCAGGGCCATATAAAATAGCTTTTTAAAATTAGTTACAATTATTATACAAACTCGGGACATAAACCGTACTATGGATGAAAGAATGAAGTTTATTTTCATTGAAGACAAAATTCAAATCCATTTTGAATTTGCGTAAAAATTCGATTTTAATCATAAAATTATGAAACGTTTTTCGGTTTACATCAATGAAAAATATTAACTACTATAGCAACGACTCCAATGTCTTTCAACGGGAATTGATTTTCCATACTTCAAGAGCATTGATTTAATGCTTTTAATGGGAATTAATGAACTATATTACATAATATCGTTAATGTCAACCAACGAGAAAAACATATGGTGACTTAATCCTAACACATAAAATATTCCATTTATTTCTAGGATTATATTATTATGCCAATGATTTTAAACTACGATGTAAACTTATGAGACGTCATTATACTAACACACAAAATTTAGTAAAACGTAAAAAGTATTTTAATGTTGTGTTTCATAGTTTTTCGAGAAATTTTAACTCTTTTCAATTGTTAAATATAATGGCGTCATATCCTTTTCGCGAATTTTTTATTCAAATACGTGCTAAAGGCACTGATAACGACGCAATAATCTTAACACAAAATATCATAATTTTTCTATAATTTTAGTGCATATGGTATTGTCTTAATGATGATTATTTTTATTGCTCATGCAGGGCGATCTGATTGGGAGTCACGAAACTTGAAATACAAAAACTTGGACACGAGCTGATTACCAGAGAATTTAAAAATTAAGGATAGTTGCCTAATTTCGCGGAAAATTATGAACATACTGCTATTACTCAGGGAATTTATTATTTAATACATAGTCTCCACGTGACTGAAGTGCTGTTGCCTTGGAGATCGCGTTGGTTTACTAACGAGTTAAGATCTTAGTGTATGGTGATTTTTATAAGCGCTTGCAATATGCAAGCACCAATAACTCGTATTTAAAATGCAGACAACCAGAGAAACTAAAATTTACATTGCCCGAAGAAAATATCAAAAACAATAAATATTTTAAATTAAAATATGTGATGGATAATGGTGCCATAACTATATCCTAAACACTTAAGTAACACTTCACAATAAATGTGAATAGAAGGTCCAATCTTCTTAAACAAATATGCGGACGTGAAACTTCGAAAATAGTTTTGATCAGCATTTCAAAGGAATACATTTTCGTATCCACTTATATTATTTATTAACATTGTCTGTAAGAGGTATTTTAAAACATTTTAAGTGCGTGGTGATGGTCAAATTGTGGCAACATTCACGTGACGCGGATCTGCCTATTGATACGCGATGTGCCAAATTATTTACAGCGTAACATGGGCGCGATACAGTGCTTACAACAACTACAATCAACTTAAATGATTGCTGGGATTTACAGCAACACATTGATTACCTTCCGAACGGCAAATACCCAACTTGCACACCTCCAACGAACGTGAATAGCACGAATCCAAAATATTTCGGCTCGTAAAACGGCGAGCGGTGGAAAACTTCCCGTTTGATCGATTCAACGACTTAGGGCAATTGGCTTTTGGAAAGCGAATCGGGAAAAAAAGGAGTGGAAAACAAACAAAAAACGATCGAAAAAAAAACAAATTACCTTCCTCGTTACCGACGCCGAAACGAAAAAATTTCTTTTTTTAGAACAAAATAAGTCACGCCGGCTGGTGGATTGGGGAGGATTGACTCTTCTCCTATCTCTTCCTCACTTCCTCTCTCCCTTTTTCCCTCCCTAGCTTCTTGATGAGCGTACTCCTACGGTCGGAAGAAAAAGGAAGAAGCGAGATGCTCGCAAATCGAGCGGAAGGCGGGATCGTTAACGAACCAAACGATCAAAAACTTTTTCGAAACGCCGCTTGAAGAGTCAAGGGGAAAAAAACTCTCTTTAAGATAAGTTCTCGCATGAAAAAAAGAACTCGACTCACGCAAATACGATTTTTTTTCGTCTTGCTTCCATCTCTCTGCATTCCTTTTAGAGCTATTGGACACAGCTCTTTTGGAAAATGAGAAAAAACTGACAAATATAAATATATCGAAGGTGGGAAAACGGTTTTATTTAATATGCAGCTGCGTGGATTCCTGTTTTATCGACAGTTTTCCAAGCAGAAAGAGACTTCCAGTCAAACATCCTGTCTTTCCATTCTCTCTTTCTACGTCAATTTTTACGAAAAATATTCTGATATAACCTACGAAATTCACTCAGAATTCCAGAACATCACTTCCGCGATTTGACGTATTCGCTCGTTGATAGTTTTCCCGATCAATGACTTTTTTAAAAAGGCATTTACGGGCGACAGAAAAGATATATTAATTAAATCATAGCATAGAGTTCTCTTTTGCTAAACATAAAAAAGTGGAAAATAAATTATTTGATCGCTTGTATATTGTTAATTCGAAGTGAAAACGGACGTATATAATATTCTCCAAAATAAGCATATTCCACCACGACATAGAAATTGCTAAAGCATAACTAGAATGCCTTTAAATTTAGAAAAATACTGAATTAATATCGACGTATATTGACTTATTTTCAGATGATGGTTTAAAAAACTTCAATCTGACACAAACCACACATTAAAAAAACTTGAATTTAAGACGAACATGCATCTTCCCTTATAGACCGCTCGAATTTTACAATGGATTATCCAAGTACCTTGCACAAAACAGTAATTAAGTAAAACGTATAAAGAATTCGAGAAAACGAATACCGCGAAAAGAGAGTATAAGTTAAACTGCGATGTAATAGGAAAGACGCGGCCATCGCTCTTTCAAAGCATCTTCAAATCCACTTTTTCGAACCCCAGAATCAATGATTATTTCAGTAGCCGAATAACTTGCAACTATCGGGAAACGCGAGTAAAAAGTGCCGAAACATTGAAAACTTTCTCGAAGAAAACGCGCACGTAATTACATAAATACATGGCTCAAGCGCGGCTCTTTCTCTCTCTCTCTCACTCTTCTCACTTGTAACGTCTTTTTAAATTGGATCAGAAGTCGTTCGGATCGCTGAGTGGGTAGGAAAGAGAAAATGGACGAAACGGCCGGATGGCAGCAGAGGGAGAGGAGGGTAATTTGATAATTTATGGCAAGGTTTTCTCCAACCTTCTTCCACCCTTCACTCCGTAAACCAGCCCCCATCCTCCTTCGTCTTTAAGCCTTTTCACCAGATTAACTGCAGAAATCCCTAGTTATGGGGTGGAGACGGGACAAGGCTGAGGGGGGGGAGGTGGAGGAGGACCGGAAGAGGATGGGTTGGATCTTTAATCAGAGTAGTTTTTTTAAAGAAAAAATCCTTTTCTTTTTTTTCCCAAGCCCAAAAGGCAGCATTTTTTCCACGGCGTCAGAGAAATGATTTAAGCCCTCTTCCTAATTTCGGCAAGATACAGCGACTCAACACGTTTCCTGACTAAAAATAAACATTGCATTACATTTATACTCAAAACGAAGGACGGTAGCTAAAAAGCGTGACAAATGGATTCTATAAAAGGAAGTATAGTAGCTACATCAATTGCGTCATAGAACTGATAAATTTTATTGGACCTTTCTTCGATTTGAATTAGAGATTCTCCGGCAAATTTTGAACAATAAATTTAATAAAAACATTAGTTTATTTTGATAAGGTGTTGGATGCCAATACATACAGAAATTATGCATTGCAGCATACAACGAGAAGCTAAGTCCTCTTTAAATAAAGTTTTTATATTTTAATAGTAGTATTTCTTATTTTCGTATTCAATTTCATTTACAATTAAAAGTAAGAATTAGTACTTTTCATAAGAGATAAAAATTTTGTAAGGATATCGATATTTTTTAGGAATAAATTTTATATAGCTTTGTGCGAACTACGTTAAGATGATATGTAAAATACGATAAGGGAGTAAACATTTTAGATAATCGGCCTCTAGAATTAAACATTCCGTTTTACCACCATTTTGGAAGCTTGATTGTTGTAATAAAAGGGGCCTTTAGAGGAATACACCCGGAATATTGGCAAAGCCTAGTAATTGGAATCCAGTGAATTCCCATTGAATACATTTTTTCTGTTAACATTACCGAAAACAAAAAAGTTGAACGAACGCGAACAGATCGGTTAAACGACGATATTAGCTAGTTTCTCGTGAAAATCTCCCATCAATAGACTGGGACAATATATCCAACTAATAGACGGTATGTCTATTTTAAAAAGTACCAGGAATGTTTGATTCTGAATAGCGTAGTACCAACACCATAGCTGTATTTAACCAGAGAACTCAGAATAATTCATTTTTAATCACGCCGTAGCCATTCCCCGGTTTTGGTTCAAATTGAGAATGAAAAGGGGCGAAAGAAAGGTGGAGAGAGGGAGGTAGCATTGTTAGAGGAAAGAGGGTAGAGAGAGAAAGAGCAGAGATCTAATTTTGACAAAGAAACGTGCTTAGTGATACGAGAATTTTTTTAAAGTCCTCTGAATAGCTTCCACTATCGATCGACGAAACGAACGAGTGGATTTAGGGGAATCAAATTGTCCAAATTTGATCGATTGTCAATAGCTACGTGATCCGATCGCTAGACGTAAATAAGGAATTCCTTTCCGTCCGTGACCAGTGTGTTTTGAATGAATTTAAATTAGAAACAATGGGCTGTGCGACCTAACTACCTGCGATCGTTTAAACGTCACCCATGCGTTAATTATGTTGTAATACAGGACTGATACAGATCTCAGGCTAGCGTTATAGAAAGATAAAATCAATGTGCGGGAACTTTCAAATAGACCACTCGTATACTAAGGAATATGATTATATACTAACGTAGTTGTCACTATCTAATTGAAGGGCAATATTGTATTCAAAAGCAATGTAAAATAGGAGTATCAGGCAGCACAACGCATAAAACTACGCCTAATCGTGAAATATTATTTATGTTAGATAAAGTTATTGTTGAGTTAAATCAATAAAACGTGATATATTTCATCATTACCTGACATAAATTTGTACTTATCTGATAAATATTACAAACATTAAAATAAAATGAGTATAAAAAAGAAAATCGACAAACATTCCCGAATCTTTACTTTTTAACGGTGAAAGGCAGGAAAAATATAAATGCGACATTTTCAAAAAATTGTTTCAATTATGATCGACCATCAAGCACTACAGAATAACGCGATCGTGCACACCCTCTGTCAGTATTCTGTTACTGCCATACTTCACTCATTATACGGATGGATCACTTTTGCACACTTTTTCCCCAGACAAATTCTCAACTACAGAAGAATCACCGGGATGTGATCATCTTTCGCTTCGTCACTTTGGGGTGACACGTCATCATAAGAGGAATCATCGAAACTTGCATTTAGCTTCCGCTGCTGAACTTTGAGGCACTTGGTGCCTAGACTAACTAAAATTTTTCATCTTCGGTCATCTTTTGCTTACGTCAACCAAGCCATAATTTTGTAACCGGACTCTGTACCACTTTGATTTTTACCGTACGTTTGAATGACAGATATTGGGAGACACAACGACCAATAATTATAGGTGTCGCTGGATAAGTCGATCGTTTTAGGAAGCAAGACACTCCAGTCTCTTATGTCTTGCGTGTTGAATTCAAACTATTGTAACATGAATCCCTTTGATTTATAAGTTGCGCCAATGTTGAGAGCATGAGTTTAGTTACAGAATTTTCTTATTAGCAACCATCCCGTCTTAAAAATGTATATATTTAAGTTCGCCACACACTAAAACATTTAGACATAAACTGAAGGAAATTATGACTTTGTTCTGTTTGAATACAATTAAATAATGCCTTAAGAGAAATTTACGACACATTTACACGTCCAAACACTTTCATAAAAACATATTTGTTACCCGTTATGTTCATAAATGCGCGAATTGAATTTAAAACAACGAATGATTTTAAATAGTAATATTTGCAGCGGTATCCGGATGACAGCGCTGCTTGACGGGTAAATAATGTATCACAGAGCAGAAATGTTTTCCACATGAATATGCTTATCACTACTTCCTGTCCCAATGAAATGTTTAATCACGTTTATCACAAATATTTACTTGGTGGATTTATTCAGCTAAACAAATCACTGACTCTCTAAAGTTTCCATAAAAGCATGCCGCTTAAGTTGTCATAAAGTTTCTTTCACTGATATTTACAGTCAAAAATTTTTTCTTGAAATGCGAGTAACTTATACCATCCCCATTAGGAACTGTGCCAAATGTAATCGGTGCGTCATTAATTGCCGACGATATATTACACGAATGTCACATAAATACAACAATATGACAGAGATGGTGCAGTTAAAGAAAGGAATCCAAAGTTAAACATCGTATACGTACATTATCAGTTTTTACGGGTGCTTTTTAGCCTACTTTCCAGAATGGAAATAGGCTTACAGTTTTTTTCGTTGTGTCTGTCTGTCTGCCCGTCTCCCTATTAAGTTTTGAACCAATAGACCGATTTTCATGAAACTTGGTGGAAATTTCTTGCTACATAGGCCGAGCTCCCGAGGATAGTTTTTGTTGCGAAAATTGAAGTCCCTGGTTCGATTCCAGGAACTATCCTTCCCATTTGATTTACATGTGAAATCTCAAATCCATCGTGCAGGGTAATTTTCTCTTGCACATTAAAATATCTTCGAGTTGTAATATCGGTGCGAGTTTTGTGCTATTCTCTGAGGAAAGAAATGACAATTCTAATTTTTATCGTAGAATTTTACTTATCGATTGTATTTCCGAGGACGCAATAAAGATACAGAAAACAACTGCTTAAGAATATGAAAAAACGTATTTTTTACATCTAAAACTGCATAGATTTTTACCTTCAATTACAGGCATAAAAACCCTTTTCCGAACATCGAGAAAGCCTAGTGGCATTAAGTAAAAAAAGTAACTTAAGTTTATTAGTTTTAATGAGATACTATTGCGAGAGTTTATTCCCTTCCCTCCTTGCCGTCCCCTTAAAGTCACCAGCGGTTTCTGGGTCGTTTCGTAATTTTTAGACACTTGTCTCAAGTTCAATTACGGCTGATGAAAACTTTCATGAATAAAAAAACCTCTCCGAATGTCCTTCATTTTATTTTCCGCCCTTTTCCCGGCGTCTTATCCTTTATGTAACCTACTTCTCCATATTCCAGGGGCATAACGTTTATGAGCGGAAAAAATATTATTTTTCTCCTCCATGCTGGAGGAAAAAGAAACTGCAAAGTGATTTCAGAGTCCCCCGAGGAAAAACTCGGAAGAGAAGACCTGTTTGAAAAAAAAGAAACGCGCGGACCTTTTTCCAGAGAGGCCTATCATATATTCAACTTTCTTCCCCGCTTTCCTAACTTCATCTCGCCCTCGCTTTTTTCCGAAATCCTACAGATTCTCTGTCCCTTTCTCCCGGAGCATTCTTTCAGACTATCAACCCGAGGACCGATTATTCATCCAATTATTCCTCTCCATGTAATTGGGCGCGTCCGACAAATGACCTAATAATTTCCTCGATTGCGCGTGGCTGATCTAAATGATCGATGATCGTTTATCTAGATATTTATTTTTATACCGAAGGCACGCATTTCTTATGTCTCGATAATTAGGTCATTGGGGGGCAAAAAAATAAGCGTCGCCACACGGACTGATTGGCTTCTTCCTGTGTCTCCGTGTGAGACGAATTAATTTGATACCAAGCCAGCGTGTGTCGGAGGAGGTTTGCGTTTCCGAGCTTAAACGTCAGATGACTAAAAAGGTTTCATGTCTCGATAAATGCGCGGAGCAGCGTATAATTTGAGATAAAGGACTGCGATAACGGAGGAATTTTTATCATATGCTCAGAATTTTCCAAATTAAATGCTTGAACAACGCGATACTAACATTATCGAAGGGAGAAGAAAAATGGCAACTAGATAGGAAATGGGCGTGATTAATTTTGGTTTGAAATTAATTCATTCCTATCAGGATTTACCTGGCTCCAATGAGGAAAAAAGAAACCTTGGGCGATTTAATTCGAGGAGGAAAAAGTTGGCATTTAATCAAGGATTCTTTGAGGCTTTGCGGTAAAAAACCTATTCTTCTGAATGCTAAATATATCTCAATTTTTGAACTTTTTACTCAATGAAATCTTGACCCTTGACCGCGTGGTTTAATTGTGATTTGTCCCGCGTTCTTCTTTTGTTCTATATCTAAAAGCGTGGGTCGGACGTTTTGAACATTAACATTCATGAGTGACGGTAAAATTTAAGAAGCATTCCCGTTTAAACGCGCAGCTTTGGCTTGAAGGGCAGGGAGAAGCGAAATCATTAAGCTGGTCGTTGGTAAAACCCCGGAACAAAAAAATAGCGATCAAACAGACGAACCTTTATGTCAATGCTTTGAATATTTTACTTTAAAAAGATATTTACACTTTTGAACATTTAAGGGATTTCCTAAAAATCAATAAACGCAAGGGCTTTCGAAGAGGACCCAAAATGCCATTGACGTTCAAAGCTTAAATTCCTCGAAATATAATTTTCACAACGGAATACAAATGACTGTTCTTTTATTAAAAAATTCGCGCAAGGACGGACACGTCTACCTCGTTAATAACACTCTCGTTTGGGAGTATCCGTTGAGCAAAAGAAGACCAGTACAGCAGCTAACGCGAGCGTTATTTTCCAGTCCCTAAATAACACAACGCAGGCTAGCTTTTAATGGATATAATCGTAACATAAAGCATCAAGCGAGGTTAATGAATTTCCTGGTAATATAATACGGGCGATCTCAATGAATTTGATTCCGGCTGGACGAACAAATAAAGATGAGGGGAAAAAACAAAAGAAAACGCAGCATGCGTCACTGCTCTTTGTGGCTTCTATGCAAAATGAAAGGTAAAACGAGAACCAACCCGTTAATCGCCGATTTCGAAAAGTTTTCCGACTGGTCGGAAGTGAACAATGCACATTTAATTTTTTTGTTCAACGCTCCATATATACGTACGACGGATTAATTAAAGCATTGGGGATTATCGATTTTTGTGAACAGGTTTAAAAAGCTACGATTGGCGGATGTGGAGGATCTTCCTTCAGTCCTTGATGCCGACGTTACGCGAGATATTCCATATTCAACTGGGCTGCAGGAGTAAGCGGATTGATTCGGTCAATGCAGCCGAAACTTCTCACCTCCGACCCCTCTCTTTCTCCTCTCCGCTCCTCACCCCTCCCTCCCCCATTACGAACAGAAGGGGCATATACTAGACGCTGGAACGTAACAATTGGAGGAATTATCCCGGCACTCGCAAAAACCTTCCGAGGCATGGAAAGATGGGATCAATGTTTGTTAATCCATTAGAGATCAAAATCAAAGTGGAAAAGATCCGTTGAAAAGTGTACGAATTAATAATTTTAACGGGATTATTTGGTCAGTGAAATAAATAAGCGACTTAGCGCATATTACGAGGGATATACGAATTACTATTTTTGCGCTTTAATTTTCCATGATGATGATGACAGGTTTTTAAATAGGTAAATCCAAATAATTTCCGAGTGTTTGCGGAAATTAAATAGATATTCGAGAGTTTATAAAAGACTTGTAATAAATAGATAGGAAGCGATTAAGTAGTGTCGCAAAATAGCGCTATTGCACTCAAAATATCTTAAGTGAGAGAATATTAACTTTTAATCAGAAAGAGATTCTTGAGGATATGAAATCGCTGATCACTAATTATGACGGCCGCTTTGCAACCAAAATCTGGATCTAGTTTTCGCAATATTTTTCGATGTTCTTAGAGCAGGATAATTTATCATTTAAATTTTAGCCATAAGGCTATTTCGAAAATTGTTTTTGCATTAAAACGTTTCGTTAGCTGAGTTGCTAATTCATACGTCAATCTACAACTTGCTCATTAGCTTGTTTAAGCTAATTTGATTGCCGATGTATCGGAAAAATGCTATTCCTATGAAGGCACCTTACAATAATATGCGTGAAAAATCACAGAAATTATTACGCATTGAGATGAACGAAGTAAGACCCGTGTAGTACTATAGAGAAAGCCGAACGAGTATTTTACCAGCCCTACACATCTTATGCGGTAATTCACAAATTGTTGGTGCTAAAGAGAGTTTCTTTTTAAATTTGCTGATAGTAGTTTCATTATAGAAGCAAGGATCAGAGAATTATCTCTCAGGATGGCAAAAATGCTCGCATGTGTACTAAATCCTTTTATGACCACCATCTCTTGGGTTCGAGCCGTAAGCTGAGCTATTTAATTAATTTCTGAAGTATGCTAAATTTAACTTATTATTTAAATTAGTCAACCACACAAATCGCCATTACCAGCAGTCAGAATATCATCATAAAATTATATAATAATCCATGAGGTTGATTAGCCAGAAATGCACACAAGTTCGTCATAAACTTACATGGGGACAAGCAGCCGTGCGCTGCTGTCGGATTTCAAGAAAGCAAACGAAGCTTGAGGGTAAAAAAAACATCATTAGCAACATTTTGGCCACACTCCGCTTGTGCACCTGCTGTAGTTTTTAACAATGCAGCTAAACGACTTATCGACGTACGTATTACAACAAATGATCGATTCCCTTAGCGTCGAACTTTTCCAATCGCCTTGTCGGAAGTAAGGAAGGTTTTTTGCTCTGGTAATCTAAAGCACTCGTAACCGATTTCTACCACCTACTACTTTGAGGCATACTTCATCCGTCTAACTTCTCCAAGCGGATCTGGATTCCTCCCAATCTACTTCTCAGAAGCTATCAACCACGGCTCTTAAACGAGAGTCAGAGCAAGCAGTACCTTCCTTAGGAACTCCGTATTGCACTCCTCGGAGTCGAATGGCCAATGGTTGTGCGCAAAGTGCGGGTCGGCGTCCGCGGCATCGCGACGTCCGTGGGACACAACGAGGGGAGGCTTCGCGATCGGACCCGCACCCCGTCGCACCTGAGAGCCACCGCTGCCTCCGCTTCCGCTGCCTCCCCTCGACCTCGACGTCCGAGGCCCTCGGGCCGAACCTCCACCGCCGACACCTCCACTCCGCCTCCTCCTCCTCCACCGGAACACGCCCCCCCTACCGTCGTCCCCACCACCACCTCCACCTCCTCCACCACCACCTCCACCACCACCGGAATCTTCCACCCACGCGCTCAAAACTGTCTCTATGAAGGTGAAGAGCTGCTGGACGTTGGGTTGGAGGCGGTCTTCCCCGTGGGGCAGGGGAGGCGGGGATGGTTCGGCGACCTCGACCACCTCCTCCTCCGGGAAGGCGTAGGTTTGCCTTCCGCCCCAACCGGAGGAGGAGGGATGGCCGCCGTAGGCGACAGATTCCTTGGTCTCCACGTGGGTAACCACCCCGCCTCCTCCGCCTCCGTTGGCCCCGCCGTTGCCACCGGCGTAGACGAAGCTGTCGCCGAAGTGAACCGTCTTGTTCCTCCGCCTCCGGGCCGCCCTTGCCGCCCCGCAGGACGGCAAGGTCGCTGATTTTTCCACCATAGCGTAAGTGATGGTCCCTTCCCCCTCGGCTCGGTTAAGTCGGGCCAGAATAATGCCGGAAAATTTAAGTTACTTAGTAAAAAAAATTGTTTATTTATATTTTTTTAACAGACTAAATCTGCCGAGCCTTTTAGAATGAGTGTCGCGCACGAGTCGTAAGGCAACTGCAATTTTACGAGTAACATCGTCGCGCAGGATTATTATTTTAGATCGGTTTATTTTTTATGATAACACATCATCGGTTCATGCGCACGCTTCGTCGACTCACGCGGTGTGATATCAGTCGCGCACAAAAACTAACGATCCTCGAATCTTCCCGAAAAAACAGCTGGATAATTGTCCTTTTATTGGAAGGAATGTTTACTAGAAAGTTTTTCTTTTATTCTTCGTTTTAATTTTTATTCGAGACAGTTTTTTAACAGTATAAAATATCGGAAGATGTTAGGAAAAATAGATGCGTTAAGTTATCACGAGTTTATTATTATTATTATTATTATTTTTATTAGTATCGATCACAGAAAAGCTTTTCCTTTTATGCCACGTTGTCCACTCCGACAGACACGAAGCAAAAATTGAGCGAAGACGGCATCCGAACCTATTTTTATATTTATTTTTTAGCATCCGAGCGCCGTATCGTGCGATCACTCGGAGAAAAAGCGGGCACGCGAGAAATTTTCTAAACAAAAAACAACGAAAACACGGCTATGTTTATTCCTTTTCTCTCTCTAACTCATTTGATCACGGCTGAAAATTCGCTGAAGCGTGAAAATAAACTCGAACGAGACAACTTCGCGAAGCATCGACTAGACGAGGGCAACCCGCACGTAAAGAGTTTTTGCCGTTCTTTCCCTATTCCTCCTCGGATAAAAAAGCACAAATCAGTCATCCAACTTCCCGGTATTGTTATGACCCGACTTAATCCTCTTGTTTGTTTCCCAACAAATTGGCCCCGAGCACACTAGAAGGCATCATTTGCGTGCGATACTCACTCCGTTACGTTTCAAAAAGGAAAACACACCGTTGTTCCAGAGAGAAAAGAAAGAACTACACCACGGCGTATTATTGAGAAATGGAAAGAAAATTCACAGCCACAATTTTCTCAGCATCCCCGATTCGAAAATACTGGCTCCGGGATATTTTCCTCCCTATCTCCCTTATTCGCTAAAAAAACGAAACAGAACGACACGGCACTGGAGTTTTTTCCTTATTGAAAAAAATAACACGTCGCTTAAACTTCGGGACACTTGCGAATTTTTTCGGGGGCTGGGATAGGGAGTAATTCCCCGTTAAAAAAAAACTTATTATCGGGAGCCCTTCTCTTGTACGAGCATCGCCGTCCTTCCGGCACCTCCGCTTACACGGCGGAGAACACTGTATATGACTACTCTCCGACGATCCGTCGAGCAGTGAAGGCGCAGCGACGCCCTACAGCGGGGGTTCCATAAACCATTCTCCCCTCCACTGATTTCGCAGCCCAGGGCACGGCGACGCCGCGGCGCCGTGACGTCAGATTCCCGCCTAGGGGGCTCCAGCATCACACTGCTCCTCCGTCCCCATCCTACTTACATCTACCGTCCATCCCCCGTGCTCCTCCTCCATCCCTTTGACTCCTCCTCCTCTCTCTACCTCCATCCCATCTCCTACCATACTCACTCTCTTTTCCACCAACTACCATACCTATTTCTCCTCCTCCAACTCTCCAACCCTCTCTCTCTTTCTCTCTTCTACATTCTTCATCGCCTCTTCCCCTTCCCATCCTTTCTAAATCTCTTCGGCCGTTATTCTTCTCCGAACATACCCTTGCTTACCTCCTCCTCTTCCTCCTATTTCCCATCCTTCTCTAGTTTCAAACCCTATTCCGGTAAAACTTGTTTACCTCAACCGTTATTTTCTGCCCCTTTTGTTATGTTGTTATGTTTTGAAACCTAATTAATTTCTCTTCTCTCTTAAAATTTCTCAGATTATTTCTCCTTTTCTTCCTGTCTCGTCTTTATGCTGTAATCGCTTTATTCTAATAAGACACATTCTTTCAACTCATGCACATTCTTTTCTCTCTTCTTATTCCTTCCTTTTGAGGAGTTTTTTATTCCATCTATGGATTCTCCCCTGATTTTTATCTTAACTTAAAAAAAGTACGTACCGCAACTCTCTCGCACTCTTCATATAAATTTTATAACTTATCTCTCAAATCATCACAATGCACCACAAATCGTTTCAATGTTGCATATTACCCTCCATAATGTAAAAGGATTATCCTTTCGTCAATTTGTGTATGACGCTTTTATGACGTGATTTAACAACCTTTCCGAATACGTAAAAGATTGACATTTGGCAGGAATGCTTCAATCACGCATTAAACGTCGATGGAAAAAAACAAAAAAAGACTCCAGGATATAATTTGATTACCGTAAGATGACACGTAAAAAGCGATTTTTCGTCGTTCATCCTTTCATTCTTTTTGCAAATTAAAATTAGATAAAAATTGATCATCGACCAGAGCTGTTTCAAAGAAGAACAAATAGAGTTTCTTACTGTTGTCAAAGATTACGCCATCAATTCGAAATGTGTCAAATTTATAGTTCAAATCAAATATTTTGGAAAATTTTGCATTTTAACAGTTTGCTGCCTTTGCAATCAAATTCTCCTCAATACTCGAGCTCCCATTGTTGTCTCAATCCTATTACACCTACGAAAGAGTAAATAATGATTTTACTCGAAGACATTTAAAATCGCGTGTAGTATATAATATTTCATTTACTATTAATTTGTGCTATATTTTCTAACATTCTTCATTCTCCTCTTTAACTATCCCGATATTTGACACCTTTTCTCCTCTATTCCTTTCTTCCATCGACGTCAACTCACCTCGCCCATTTTACTAATTCCCTCTCATTTGTCTCCTAATCTCTTTCTACCATTCTTATTATCTACTGTATTATTATCTACTATTTTATTCTTTCACGAACTTTTCCTCACCATTTATATCCTTGTTTTTTGCATTACATTTCGCTTCTATATATCCCGCCTCTCACTCAACTATGCTCTAGCCCTCTAACTTTCCTCCTGCCCCTTTCCTTCTCTTTCTACGCCCAATTTATCTTACATTCGCAAACCCTCCCGTCACTTCTCGTTCCTATTTATTCAACCCGGATATCAAACCCGCCAAATTATTCTGGTCCCGCGGCCTTCAGCCCTTAACTCGCTTAAAACAGTCTCTCCCACCCGCTCACCTCTCCCAACCTCTTTCTTCCACCAGATACCGTTATTCTAGGTTTTATGGCTGTTAAAGGGTTTACATTTTTGTTTGCCTTCATTTCTTTGAGTCATATCGCAATTTCTACAGCTTCGTTCCCCCCTTTTCCGTACTTCCCTTCCCAACCTTTTTCCCCCGGTCAAATTTAGTCTCTATTTCATTTGGTCCCTCCTTAAACCAGTAGTTTCCAAACTGTGGGGAGTGCCCCCTTCGGGGGGGGGGGGGGAGGGGCGCGATGGGTATGACGGAGGGAGGGGGGGAAGGCGCAAAGGATTTCTCATATATTTACTGTCCGTTTAACCATCATAATCTTGGGACCTACAATATGCAGCAGCCGAATTCTAGCCGTCAATTGGCTAGGACGTATCGTTTGCGTCCATGTTTTTCCTTAAGGGGGCTTTATTAATGGTAATTGTATGTCCATTATACATTGTTTATGAACTGTAATTGAACATGGTATAGCGGGGGATGGCTCGAAGATAGTTTTCTTAGGTGAGGGGGGGGGGGGGCGAATTTGTAATGCTTGGAAATCGCTGCCTTAAACTATCCTTTCGTTGCCTTTAAATATTACGCCTTTCCTTTTTCGAGACTAAGGATCTATGAAGTCTGATACCATTATATAGCCCCTGTCCTACCAGTGTAATAGCCCTCCGCATTTTAACCCCACTTTTCTGAAACGCGAGATACATTTTGATTCAATTATTATCGGTTTTCATACCTCGTATTGAAATTACATTTCCACCTGCCCGATGTATTTTCATCGAATTTGCGAAGGAGCTTTTTATAGATCGAATATTTAATTTCTTTGGACAAACATTTCCAGATAATTTGTCGAAACTTTTTCATCACACGGGGCAAATGAAACACGCTTTTAAAAATTCTTTTTACGTTCAAATTAATATTAATGGAAGGCCGTAACAAACATCGCGTAATATTCTGCTTCGTTATTGGTCTTTATCAAAGGCTTAAGAGTTCATGAATCATAAGCGGGTTTGAATTTGGATATTTAAAAATTGATTATTGGTTGCTTTATTATAACAACAGTATCTGTGAATGTAAAACCAGAACCAAAACCTTTTTGACTGTATTTTCTCCATTTTTCTCACAGTATCAGATTTGTTGAGCTATAAATGTTTATATTTCAAGTTGAAACACACACACAAACTTCACACGATATCCATCATAGTCGACAGGCGATCAAAAAGCTCGTGTATCTTAAATATGCTCTTAAAACTATAACGAGGAATATTATAACAATTATGTTTTCCAGACTGCAATTTAATACTAAAGGCCAAGGCGTAATTCATCGTCGCAACCGTTTATTTTACTCTTCATGATTAATTTCAGTAAAAATAGGTAAATTCACTTCGATATTGGCAAAAAATGAAAATACACCTTTTAAAAGTGACGAAAAGCACAGAAAAAGGAAATAAATTCAAAAATTAAGAAGTTTGCCTCGGAAAAAGTTCGTTAACATTGACATAAAACTGGTGTAAATGCTAGGATATTACCAACACTGAACGTATTCATATAAAAGGGACATAAAAAGGCATTAGTGGTTTTATGCTTGAACATAATGGAATAAAATTTAGCATTGTTCCGCGGTGTTGTTTGCGAGACTCATTAACTGCCGTGGTCTGAAATTAGGTGTTAATAGCATATTATCAGTTTAAAAAATCCGTTAATTTCATCGTGAATAAGTTTTTCAGAATACGAAAATACGATCGGGCGCAAACTTTAAACAGGTTGCGTTTAATTCGGTAAATGAAAATCATCATAATTTCCATTTCCAAGTTAAACTCATTAAATGTTCTTTAAAAGTTAAAAGAAACCGATACTTAAAAGAATAGAAGGAATCCCAATATAAAATAAACGATATAATACCCACCGCTCAAAGGTAATTCATTTGAAGGAGAAAATTTTTAAACTTTCAATAAGTCAAACAAAATGTTCGTATAAACGCGAAACCTTAAAAGTTTTTTCCAACGAAATATTTAAAAATATTTAACAAACATATTTAAAGGCAGAAATCATCATACCTGTCCATTGTCTCATACTTACCTACAATTTTCATCAACGAGCATATAGCTCAAACTAAAATTTTAAAAACAAATACGATTTCTTTTCAATTTTTGTCCACGAAATTTTTAAAAACTATAAAGATAACAACCTTAAAATGTATGTTTCATCAGATTCGCCCATCTTTTTCGCCTAGGTCTTTAAAAGTTATTTTGGCGCATCCCTATCCGTAAGGTACGGAGTGAATTAGGCTTTTTCTCACTTAAGTAGGTCAGGTACACAAACGTATCTTCCTATTTTTAGCTCCCCGTAACGCATACACGTCTCTCCGACCACCGATCGGCTACCAAGGAAAACAAACTGCGATCCGTGTACGGCTCTGCAGCAGCCGTGAGAACGACAAAACACAAACCGATGAAAATCAAAGCAAACACTCCTAGAGACACGTATGTGGAGAATATATAAATATATTCTTCACATGTATGTCTCTCTTTTCTCTCTCTCACTCTCTCTCTCTCTCTATATATATATATATATATATATATATATATATCATCATCATCATAGGTAGTCTGTCCGTAGACAGGTCCGTGATTATTCTTGGTTAAACCTGGTTCTCCATATATTCCTATTTTCCGCTGTCCTCTTTATATCTTGATAACTCTCTTTCCCTTTCAAATCGTCTATCAGCTGAAACCTTTTCCTACCTCTTTCCCTTTTCCCATCTAGTTTTCCTTCTAACACGTCTTTAATCATACTCTCTCTCCTCAGGTAATGTCCAACCCAGTTTGCCTTCCTCTTTCTGATAGTCTGTATAATCATTCGCTTCTCTCCTATTCTTCGTAGCACTTCATCGTTTTTCATCCTATCTGTCCATTTTATCTTCAGCATTCTCCTCCAAGTCCACATTTCAAAGCTTTCCAAGTATTTGATGTCATTTTTCCTTAGCGTCCATGTTTCTGCCCCATACAATGCTATACTCCATACGTAGCATTTTATCAACTTCTTGCGGATATCTTCCCTTATATTCCCTGTAAGCAGTTGTTTCTTTCTCCTGAAAGCCGCTTTTGCTTTTCCTATTCTAGTTTTGATCTCATCCGTACATTTTGCCTCTCGTGTTATGATACTTCCAAGGTATTTATATTCTGAAACTTGTTCTAATGGCTTTCCCCCAATAGTTATGTTCAGATTCTCTTCTTTACCCGATATTCGAATGACCTTGGATTTTTCTGTATTTATTTCCATACCGTATTTTCTACCTGTTATCACTAGTTTATTTATCATTTTTTGTAGCTCCTCTTCCTTTCTTGCTAGAAGTACTTGATCATCTGCGTATTTCACTGTTCTTATAATCCTTCCTCCAATTTTGAAATCCCCTGTGCCTTCTAAAGCTTCTTGCATTAGACTTTCTCCATATATATTGAATAGGGTTGGCGATAGGCAGCAGCCTTGTCTTACTCCTCTACCGATATTTATTCCGCAGGTGTCCACATTCTCAAACCTGACCTTTACAACTTGATTCTCATATAGATTCCTAATCAGTCTCCTGTCTTTCCAGTCTACACCTATATCCTTTAATATCTTCATCAACTTTACCCAATTTACTCTATCAAAGGCCTTCTGCCAGTCTACGAAACATGCGCAGATATCTTGACTGTATTCTATTGCCCTTTCTGATATGATTCTAACTACTCCTATAGCATCTCTAGTTCCTATATATATATATATTGTTATATATATATATATATATATATATATATATATATATATATATATATAACAGCTTACGGAAAAGGAAAGGTAAAATGGATATATGGATGGCAACAAGGTGTTGGGATGAGGAAACCCAGTGAACACTCACCAATCGGACGACTTCAGGTTGGCGAGGCCCCGGGGATGTCGAAGCGACACACGTAAAAGAACTCTAAAACACAGAAACATCACAAACGTAGAAGCTTTCGGAACTACTCCTTCATCAGCTACAGAGAGAGAGAGAGAAAGGGTTTCCTCATCCCAACACCTTGTTGCCATATATATATATATAAAATATAATAATTCTCAGGTGTCTGTCTGTCTGTCCCGGTATTTTTGGTCATTTCCCAATGGAATTAAGAGCTGAAACTTCCACAATCGTTAAACTCCCATGAGGTGGTCTCCAGAAAAACCAAACATCCCGGAAAAAGTCCCGGATTCGACTCCGGGAGAAAATTATATTTTCCCATAAGTTTACACGGGATTTTCGATTTTTCACGGTGCAAGGTTTATTTCCTTCATTCATTAAAATATGTAATATATATATATGGACCGAATTTCTCCATTTTTGTTTTATTCGACGGTTAAAACTATAAAATATCTTATTCTTGCGACGTTTAGATGTTACACGGAAGAATTTGTCAGAAACACGCATTTCTTATCGAAATTTTATGGCTTTTTCGTACTCTTCCCGGGTTTTGCCAAGGCGAACCTCATTGTTGCCTCCGATAAATTAGCGTCTATTAAGCTCTCAAATAGGCAAAAAATTGTGTTATTCGATTCGTGCAATGTCAAACGTAATAGATTGCCACGTTAATAATTGAAGAATATTATTATTCAATAAACATACGAAGAGGAAGAATAACGGAGCCAAAGAGTGGAAAATAAAGTCGTATATTGATGACAGAACGTAATAAATTTCAAGCGCTTCATTTTCTGGGAAAATTCAAATGACTGTCAGGAATTTATTAATTAATCAAACAATTACATTATATATATATATATATATATATATATATATATATAAACGTTTTTACACACACACCTCAGAAGTTATATTTTAATCACACTACAAAGTTCCGTTGATGTTCAAGGGGTAATTCCGGTCGTATATACATAAATACTCATATACACATACGAATATACGTACACGTTTTCTTCACTATAAACCTATCCACGCCTGGCTAGTCGAGTACGACGCAAAACACATGTACGGCCCCGAATGGAGGTGTCCTCCGAACTATCTAAAAAAAAGCGAAAAGCTAACGGGTTGCATTTCGTGTGTCAACAGGATCCTCCTGCCTCTTCCACCCCACTCCCCTCCCCACCTCCGTACTCCCGACGACGTTAAAAAACGGGAAAATCGCGTAATAGCGTCGGATTTTCCGGGATAGCGAAGTAAAAATAGCGTACCTATTTTTAACGCTTTTAGTTTTTTATTTATGATTGGCGATCGATAGTTTGAGCCGAACGCTGGTAGAAAAACAGATTTTTATTATTTCTTTCGCCGAGTCCTTATACTGGGCCTTTAAACGCACGCAAACTCCAAAATCGCAAACTCACTCTATCTCTCTCATACACACATCTAACTATATACGTATACATATATACAGCGCCGTAACTAGCTATTTTAGCACCTGGGGCAAACTACCAAATATGCGCCCCCTTCATAAAGAATTCTCCAATACCTATATTTTTTTACAATATGGATTTTAGGTGAACAATTAATAAATAAAAATAAACTATAAATGGTGAAATTTCTCACAATAAATGTACATAATTTAAAAAAGTAATATAATTACATATATACATAACTTACATACAGAAAGTATAAATATTTTAATTTTAAAGAGTTATTTTACGTGATTTTACAGCAGCAAAGTCAACAATAACATCATCGAAATATATGGTTTCTGCTATGCGTAATGCCTGGAACAAGTATAGTAGTGAAATCGCCCCTTTCGTTGTACCATGCAGCCTCGCACAACTTGCCATCAACAATTTTTGCGCCCCTTCTTTAGTTGCGCCCGGGGCAGGTGCCCCGCTTGCCCCGCCCTAGTTACGGCACTGCATATATACACATATCTATTATATTGCAGATACTCATATGTACGTATTCATGTATTCTTTTGCAATTTTATCTACACAGTCGAATGAGGAATATCAATACAGTGAAAATAGACTGGTTAAAATTTCATTGCGAATCCTTTTACGCACAAATGAATCCAATGAAGTAGGAGCGCTGAAATGAAAATAATTGCCACGTTTTTCGATAATAACGATACGATGACTTTTAGCCTCTCCCATTAGCGGGTATTAGAGAATACGAGGAAATTCAACCGTTTGAGTCAAGATGCTCGACTGCAAAATGTCACAAAAGATAAACATCTGCAGCCGACGGAATGATTAAAGAGAAAAAAAGAAATTGATTCTAATGCTCATGGATGAACCAACCAAATTGAAATTTCATGAAATGTTTTTTCCCCTTTTCTGGAGATAAGGATTAGCATATTATTTTAAACGACTATTTGTATCTGCAAGCCGAGATATATATTTTTTATGAATAGAAGCAATGCCATGACTGGGAGTGATATCGTTATCACGAGGGAGAGAAAGCCATAACACACGGCCGGAAATAAACAGATAACAATAAGCGAAAAATAATCAAGCAGCTACAATAAAAAAAACTCGCAGAAGCAGAATGATAAAAAACAAAGAGGAGATAATGATTAATTGAAAATAATAAAGGGATAATAATAAAAAGGAAAAAATAAACGAGTAATAATAGTAAAACCGACGCCATGCTTTCCACCCGTTTCATTTTTTAGGCCACCTTTCCTTTTTTTTAACGGTCCTCTTTCTCTTTCGGACTGAATTTACGCGACACTTTTGAGTGGCACTTTTCCGCTAAGGGTTTGTGACGTATGTAACGCACCTTGTTGACTCTCCCATAAATGCACTAGACAAAATGTCGAGCGGGCATTTTTCTGTGCGAGAAAGCTAGGCCTAATCTACAAACGATCAGTAAGTTACGTAAAAGCGAGCATATTTACAATTTTAATAATGTACATATCTCCTATCTCTAATCTCTTCATTCCTGATTCAAAATATCCAGCAAAAATAACTCTCGCCATCACTCGTGGACCTACGAAACCTACTTCTATCCATCCGCTAATGGGTTGCATTTAAATTTTCAAGTCGAAGAATACGGGACATCTAGTGGTGAAATTCTGACAAGTAGTGTTTCTTTGATAGGTATACCGATTAGTATAAGAAGTACCTTTTTATATAACGCATGCTAATGTGACTAAAAACATAATTAAGGAAATTAATTCTGCCGATAATAAGAAAGATATTCAGTCAAGTGTTATGTCCTTTCAGTTTAATTGTCTTAACAAACATTAAAGATCTAAACAGTAGGCTATTTAAAGACATGTTGGCATTTTTACGCAAAAATTGTCCGATATGTTGATGTTTATTACGTTTCAAATACAGAAGTCACATGTTGGTCGAGCTGGCAAAATTATTCGTTTAGGTTAAGGAAAACTATTTGAATATTTTAATGTCCTTTCTTTCCTTTAATCCGCCAATCATCCATTAAACTGCGGTCAATTTTAATCCATCAGGCTTAGCGTTCATTAAGTTTCCTCATCAATATTTGAATATCTAAATTTCATCTCGAAACCTACTCTCGTCTCAAATTTACAACGAGTTATATAACTCTTTCCCGCCAATCGGCATTCACCTTATTTATTCATAAACAATGATATTCAATACAACTATGCAAGAGAAAAAAATCAACTCACACTTTCATCAATTATTTGATTTTTATAGACCCCTCTTTCCCTAAAAACTTTTCTGATAATTCCCCTTTTATTGAATTTTATTTCGAAAGCAATTTTTTATCCCCATCTTTATACACTTTTCGACGACTATGCCGTTAATCCGTCGACGGTTTCATTAATTCACTTCGAGATCTCTTTCCCCCCTTTGCCCCTATCTTTAGCTTTCTTTATCCTCCTATCTCCGTTGCATCTCAATCCAATTAACTTATGTTAACCCGTTCGTATCTCTTGAGTTGGCTTTTCCTATCTCCCACTCCTAGGCGTTCCATCTCCACTCGAATCCTTCCCCTTTTCCTTATTATTTCCTCCCGAATCCTCCTTTCCGCTCTATTCCTTGCCTCCCTAGCTTCAGACCTCGTTATCTTTTCTGCTTGACGAAATCTCATTTATTGTATATTATCCCCGCCCAAGCTCGCCACGTTCATTTTTGTCCCTCGTCTTCTCCTTTTCGCGAGGGAGTTTTGGGAAGAAACCGCGGTTTTTCCTGCCACAAATTCTTATTACACTATGGAATTACCTCGATTTTCCACCGAATACCACATTTCTCTCGGCTTTTCCAAATTTTTGTACGGGTTAAATTATCCAATTCGTTCTTCCGTGCATCGCATTCTTGCTTGGTTTTTACCCCCTTTTTCACCCTTTTTTCCGCTCATAACTTGTTTGTTTTTCATCTCTTGATGTTTCCATCTTAATCTCTCTCCGCCCAATTTGCTCCATTTTATGCCATCTTATTGCGTGTTGTTAAGTGTGAAATAAGACTCAGTTCCGTCGCTATCTAGTCACCTCGTCCCGTTGGAATGTTCATTTTAAGTCTCCGGCCGGTGTTCGCTATAGTTAATGGGAACATTTACTGGCCTCCCATTCTCTCTAACCATCGTCTACCAACATTTCTCCTTTTCACTCTTTTTTCTCTCCCTCTCTCTCTCTCTTATCTCCCTGCATCTCTTAACATTCCTCTCTCTTGCTCTTCTTTCCTCTTTCTATCTCTCTTCTGCCTCTCTCCTTTTTTCTTCCTGCATTTCGCAACCTTCCTCTCTCACTCTGTCCCTCCTTCTCTCTTTTACCACTCTCTCTTGCTCTTCCTCCCTCTCTCTCTCCTTTCCCTCTCTCTCTTTTTTCTCCCTGCCTCTCACAACCTCCCCCTCTCACCCTGACTTCCTCTCTTTTAATATTCTATCTTGCTCTTTCTCCCCCTATCTCCATTTCCTCTTTTTCTCCCTGCCTCTCCCTCTCTCGTTTACCACTTTCTTTTGCTCTCTCCCTTCTTTCTCTCTGCCTCTCACAACCTCCCTCTCTCACCCTCCTTCTCTTGCTCTTCGTCCCACTTTCTACCTCTATCTCGCCTTCCTCTCTCTACCTCTATTTTCCCTCCCTTCTTTTCCCCTTATACGCTCTATCTCCCCCTCTCTCCCTTTTATCTCAACATCTTTTTATCCCTCTTTATCCCTCGCATTCTTTCCCTCTCTCCATCCAATTTCCTTCCTTTTTCCCCTTTCTCAACCTTTTTTGCTGCTATTTCCTCCTCTACCTTTCTCACGCCTTCCTGAACTTTGCATATATCATTTTCCTCCCTTTCCGACAACACCCCATCATTTTCGATCCTTTGCTCGCTTTCTTAGACCTCCCGCAACCCTCTCCTTTCCTCTATTTTTGTTCCCCGGCATCTTCTGTCTCTCTCTCCTACGCCTCCATCTTTCTTTCTCTCACTTCCTAACATTTCGCTTGCTTAGTTACCGGCCACCGAAAGAAGAAAAAAAGGACATCCCTCCGAGGACGTCCCTTACTTGCCCCTTTTTCTTTCTCCCTTTCTTCCTCCCTTCTTTTTTTTCCCTTTTCCGTTCCCTTTACCGCTCTCCCTCTACTCGAAAAACCCTTCCTTTTGCCCTCGCCACCACCTCGGGTTCAGAATTCGCCCTTAAAAAGACCCCAATTTTTCAGCGCAAGTCGACTCAAATTATGGGTAGCGTGTGGGTGACATTTTATTTTTTTTCCTTTTCTCTCTCCGACTTTATCTCTCCTCTTACTCCCTCGTCCTTCTTTTTACCCTCGCCTCCTTCTAGGCTCCGTTTGTTTCTTCCCCACCTTTTCCCAGCGAGAATAAGGGAACGAAAGAGAGAGAAAGATAAAAGGGGCGAAGAAGTATGAAACTGCGCCAGCCGCTGACGTTTTTTCTCCCCCTCGAGGTCGCAACGTTATTTTTTTTTGCCGGAACCGTCCTGATCTAATTCCAATCGGGCGAATGCGGATGACCTATTAAAACTTTGGAGGAAAGGTCTCGAGTCTCTATCATTCGTTTTTTTTTTCGACCGAGTCGTCGGGAAAACAACACAATGGGCCACGTCCTCCTTTCCCGTGTGTGATGCACGATTCGGACGCATCCATCTCTTAGGTTGATTAGCGGCCACAGTTTCATTTTTGTTTCGGACAAAAGGTAAGTGGCAGATAGCCTACCGAGGGATGAATTATTCCTCTGCACTTTCCTCCCCCCCCCCTTCCGTCTCCACGCTCCACTTCCAGATCACGCGCGAGTAAACGTAAACTACTAATGCGTCCTGATTCGCGAAAGATTATAATTAAGGGCCAGTCGAGCTACTAACTCATTTGCGACGGAAACGACTCGGATAGAGATGACGGGATTATGCTCTTTACTGCACCGGAGCACAGAACAAAAAAATGGGGACTTGAAAACGTAAACGAGAACGACGTTCGAGATTGTTGAAATGACCGAACATAAATAGCAACCATGAGGGTTCCGTTTCGTCATTAACCGCGAAAAAGAGCGCAGCGAATCTCCGCGAAACAAAAGGCATTATTCCGCTGTTACGTCGCGAGGAAACACGACAATCGGGAAGACATTTTTAATAAATTCGCGGTAATTATTTTAGCTCGGCGGGACTGCACATTATGCGTATGAGAAACGGATAAATGCTTTACAAATGCAAGGGGACGGCATTACTCTGAATAATGTAATGTTTCGGGATGGTTTTCCGCCCAGCTTCCCTCGAGGGCTAATGAGCGAAACAGTACGATAAATGACCATCTTGTGTAGGCTGGGGCTACAAGATTAATTAAATAAAAAAATAAAAAAATAAAAATTGTTTTCAAAGCTTATTGAATTATCACCCTCGTGAATAATTAAATTTTGTTGCTTATTCATAACCCATTAAATTAGCATCCAAGAGACGAGCGTCAAAATTGACTGGCATATAAAATTAATAATTTGGTGGTGAAGTTTGTCGCAGTAATAATGTTATTTTGGGAAATGACTTTTGCAAACAATATCTGAAATATTTGGCTCCTCAACGCACAAACCAAATTAGAGTCGTTATTGATTCATCGGGAAAAGAAGCATTGGATATTTAAAAAAAACTTCGATGGTCAGCCATGCGGGCCTTTAAATAGGTTATTGGATATTTTTTCCGCCTCTCCAATCAACCTAAAACTCTTTGCATTCCAATCAAACTTGATTGAATGGGATAAAGTTCTATAACGTTACATAACGTGCAGAGATAGTCTATCCAAGAGCATCGCGTGAGTCCATTCTCTGTACGTATAGGCAAGCAATTTCGAAATTCTAATGCATTTCAATGCTATAACACTGCGGATATTTCGAATACCTTTGGCTTTGGGTCGGATTAACTTGCGTCACTGATCAAATTTATCAAACTGTGTTATTGTATGGATATGTATATATGTAAATGTTACGGCTAACGTCCGAAGCTCGCTGATTTCGGCATTGGCCTGGGTAATATTGTTACTAATGAAGCTTTCGAAAGAAGTCAAAGAAAAATTTCAAAGAGCAACGCCGTTAATGGAATTGAAACTTACTGGTACAGTACAAAAACTGGTCTAAAAAGTTTGGTTTATTGGTATGACTGCGCAGTAAGAATATTATTTTGAAAGCATGTAGATTTTCTTAAACAATCGCAAACGCACACAAATAAATGTGCATACATACATACGTACATACACAAATAAGCCCACACGCACGCATATCTATATATATTTATCCGTTCCGACGCAGAGCTTTCCAGGACTTTTAACGATAAATCATCCTTTTAGACGAAAATTAGATTCTCTTATAGAAATCCTCGGTGTCGGCCTACTCATCGCGGACACTTGAAAGTCTAAAGGGGGCAGTCGTTTATCGTTCAAGACGAGCCAAGATGATTTCCTTCCTTCTCTCCCTTGTCCCTCTTGCATTACGAGTGTCTCTCGCCAATTCTTCCTCTTCCCCCCTCACACCCTTCCTATCTCTCTGTCACTCCCTCCCTTCCCATTTCGTGCTCGAGGCGTTCCCCTTTCCCAAACCCTTTCTCTCACATAAACTCGTAACCACACGAACGAAAAGGATCAATGAGTGTGCCTTAAAAAGGGTTCTTCATCCTTCCATCTCTCTCTCTCTCTCCCCCCTCTTACTACTCTTTTATCCTAACCAATCCCTCCCTCCCTCTTAATTTTCTCCCTTTCACATGCTCTCTTTCCCGGCGCAATCGGCGCCTACCTTTTTTTTCCCCTCCGCTTACACACCCAAAACTCTTCTCTCTCCCCTTCCACAATCTTTCTCCCCCTCCCACCTCCTCCCCTCCCTCTCTCCCACCTCTTCCTCTCCCTCTCTCCACTCCGATTCACAAGACCTCTCGATTTCCCCTTTTACTCGATTTCAGCCGCCGCTACCCTCCGTTCCTGGCGCCACCGGTCTCCACTTCCGCCATTCCGCATAGCCCGCCAAGAGATGGCACACTCATCCCTCATGCGAGCCTGTTAAGAACGGTGTGAGAGAAAGAGGGAGGTGGAGAAAGAGTAGAAAAAGGAAAAGGGACCCTATCCCACCATTGCTTCACTGTCTTTCACCACATTCCCTGCAGAAACTCACACCTTCCACATTCACACACACATACATACGTATGTGTGTGTGTGTGTGTGTGTGTGTGTGCGCGTGCGCGCGCGCTGTTCTGACAGCCCTTTCTCGTCAAAATCGTACTGGTTCCTTTCTGTCTTTTTCTTATCCATCCGTATTTGTCCTCTCCATCTTCCCATTTGATTTTTACTCTTTTTACTCTTTCTCTCCTCCCTCTTATTATTCCCTAGCTTCTATCTTTTCCATGCGCTCGATTTCCCCTTCAATGTTTCTCACAGTATCTTCTTTTCCTCATCCTTATTGTTATTGCTACACATCTCGCCACCTGATTCCTACTGTCTTTTACGTTTTAGTATTCTAGTTACATCCTTTTGTTGTTCACATCCTCTCCCACACTCTTTTCTCTCTATCTTTTATTTATCTTTCCTTTTCTTCTCTTTATCTACTCTTCCTTTTCTACATATTGTACTTTCCTATTCCTTTTGTTTTCACACATTTATCCTATCCGTATAGCTTATCTTCGTCATTTCTCTTATGTTTTTCTTTCCTTCTTATATTTTCTCACTCTATTTTGTATTCTTATCTTGTCTTATGTGTGAGTGGGTGTGTATATATAAACCCACACACACATAATACATATACAGTGGAACTTCCACAAGTCGAACCTCAAGGGAAACAAAAAAATTATTCGAGCTGTAGAAAATTCGACTTACGGAAATACGTTTTTCTCATGGGGATTTTCCCGGTAAAATTAATTCGTTTCGGGTTATGGAAAATTCGAGTTACAGACTTTCGAGTTATGGAAGTTCCACTGTGTATATATATATATATAAATCATCTTCTTTTCCTCATGCCCTCCATCACTGCCTATTATTCTCTCTCTGTCCTTCCATATATATATATATATATATATATATATATATATATATATATATCCCTCGCCATTCTCTCTTCACCCCCTCCCCTCTATCTTCGCTTCTCTTTCGCATGACTGGGTTTCGATCGTCGTTTTCACACTTCCGCCAGCCCTCGCCGACCTCACTCTCGCCGGGTAACAAGTGATTTGTGACTGAAACGTGCCTTTGCTCCACAAAGTTCTGCCGATCAAAATCGGGAGACGAAAGGTGTTTCCTTTCGCGAACTTCCTCTTCTTCCGTAGAGTATGGATTCGCATTTCTTACCTCATAACGAGATGGTTCTGTAATTTCGGCGTTGGATTATTTTAAGACGCAATATCTACCTTAGGTTTACTCTAAAAAATGTTGAAACTGTTTTTCCGAGGAGAATTTCATCAAAATTTTGCATTGCCGTCTATAAAACATCAAAATGCCAATTTTCTGTTTTTTTTTTTTTAACGGCAGGTTTTATCGAATTTCTTCCTGTTCAAGAAATCTTTTACTAGGCACCCATATTAGGGTGTAATTTCTGATATTGGTTTAAAAATAAAACGGTAGGTTTTATATGTTCAAGTATAGTTTCAGATATAATTGTTGAGATAATTGTCTATAATAAATTGCTGCTTCTTACGGAGGATATATTATATATAATGATATAAAATCTAAGGTACTTCTAGATATTCTACAGAGCTGAAATTTGGAAGGAACCTTTGTGTTGGTCCAAAATCATCAGAAAAAATCGAAAATTCCACAATTCTCCCATAAGCGTTCATTTTCAAGTCCCATTAGAAAACCATTTAAATCAGTACAAGCCTTTTTATAATTGCATTTTTAAATTACTTTTAATTAAGGTACAAACCCCGGACCTGAATTAGAAGACGGGAAAAAACAAAGATTATTTTTCCTGAAAGTAGAACACGAATTCGTGCAGAATTATTCCAATTATTCGATTTTTACTGCATAAAAACGGGATTTTATACAATTTATAAGAATGGCTCAATATTTCTGTCATGACTATGAGACAATGCTTTTCTTCAGGAATTTATTTTACGTGTTAATAAAACTGAACGAGAAGTGCCACTAACTGAAAAGTAGCTTAGTGTCATGACGTCACTCTCAGACCGTGACATTTAAAAGCAAAGGGAAAACATTTTGGTGCGCAGACAATATCCCGCTGAAATTTTCAGGGTTTGTAGATGTCATGAGTAGGCCTTCGGATAACATGAGACCACTCCTGTAGGATTCCTCGGTTCGACTTCAGGCACTCCAACATTTGAGTTTTTCCTGTGTAAATAGCATTTCGGAATATTTGGCAATTAATTTACAGTAATCCTCATCAGGTAGGAGGAATGAAATTTGGTGAGGTGGTTATAGGGCACCAATGCTTGCAGTATGCAAGCACCGATTACTCGTTTAATTTAGATTTTAGAATAGACATTCTATTTTATGTTTTATTTAATGCGCAACGCCGCTAGTCAAGAAATCAAAATGCTTTTTCAATCAATAAATACGTGTTTATATAACATGGACCTTGGTTGGTTTTTTTATTGCCGATATTACCGTTTGCCGAATAGAATACGTAGGTAAAACCCTGGCTTTTTGGTCGGGACGGAAACATAAAGCCTAGAAAAAAGCTACTTTTACCATTACTGCGCTAAAACTGTTTTGCATGGATCGATCAACATTGGAATTCATTCGCCATTCAGCGTAAAATTTTCCATCAGCTTTTTCTCCGCGCGAGAAATATCCTTTAAAGTTTTACATTTCTCGGGGATGCTGATTTGGGTTCGACTAAGCAAATAATCCCCTCGAGAGAGCTGAATAAAATTATCGGGAAAAGCGTTTCGTTTTCCTCGTTTTTCCATCGCGTTTACGTAGTTTCGAAGTTATATTCTGGGAGGAAATTCGATGACGTAATCCAAAAAGTAATCCTCAACTTTTCGTCGTGGGCGAAAAAAGGAGGAGGGAGAGAGGCGGCGTGAGAGAGAGAGAGAGAGAGAGAGAGAGAGAGAGAGAGAGAGGAGCGTGGGAGGCGGAGTAACTTCCTCGCTCACTGGAGTTTCCTGGGATCTCCTTTCAACTCGCAACCTTTAATTGTAAACGAGTATTTTTTGCTTGTTTTTTCTATCCTGCCTCTGAACGGTTCTTTTGGAAAGAAACCCACGCCGCCATTTCCATTACGTCTCAATTTATCGCTTTTGAGGTGCACGGGCAGTCCATCAAGACGTTGTGAGGCTGCTTTAAGTCGCCGCATTAACGTCGGCTCCCTTTTCGACGCCTTCAAAAAGCGACTCCCCGCGAATAATATTTTTCCCGAATGATATTTTATTTTAATTTTTTTTTCGCCCGTTCCAGGTGGAAGAGGCTGTGCGCCTCGGAGTTGTATCGCGAAGGTTTTTAAAAAAAATACATCTAGGATAAAGTTTCAAAAATGAGTTATCGAGCTAAAATTTCGCCTTGAAACCAGTTTAAGATAAATGCAACTCCAATTGGCCTAAAAAGGTTGATATGAAGTTTGGCTACAAAGCAGTCGTCCTCAATAGTTATTCACGTTTTATTCGCTGCAGATTTATCGAGATCGCCTTACGGGCTAAAATTGAATCAACGCGTTAAGTTATTTCCAAAAGACGTTAAAAGACCATGAAAGCCAGATTCACCATTCGGATACAAATCAGTCATAATCAGCAGTGACTCAACGGTAAAAGATTCTAATAAAGAACCTATTAGTAAATTTTAAAAAATAATCACTCAAGGATAAAAAGTTGAAAAATATGTAGTCATTTTTAATACCTCCAATAGCTATAACTAGAGTATGATAAACCACATATGCACTTCAGCTGCAATGAAGCCGTTCTGAGTAGTGATCCAATGAAGTCAGAATTTACTATCGGTTTTTCATAACCTTGTTATAATAATAATAATATATTTATTTATATAATAATATATTTAAATTGTTTTTGCCGTAAACCAGCACCACAATACTCCATCGAATAAACTTATTGGCAGATTATGATCATAAATTCATTAGAATCTGCTCTCGGAGAATCGCCATTTATGAAGGTTGATTTTTAGATGAAACGCGCATATGGCTTTCATAACCTATTAATGGCCATTAAAGATACCTATTATGTCGATTTACAAACGTTGGATGGCTGCAGAAATAATCTTTCTCATCAATTATGCTATAGATAAACGTTTTAGGCCCATTATTAGAAATCAAATGACGGAAAATAACGAGTAATTAGAGACCAATGGTGCTAAGCAACAAGGTATAGTAACAATGATTAATTACACTGGAGAACAAATTGAAACCTTTTGTCTGTTTCTTGCATAGTATGAGGTTATCCTAAATGATTTTGGCATGCTGAGTTTGAATCTGTAATCAGAATTCGTGCAGCACGTCTAGATATGGAGAAAAACGTATTTTTATATTAGAAGAACATATTGTGTTTTAGTCATACAAACTCAGAAAAATACATGTAAATACATGCTAGGTCAAAGATTTAGCAAATAATTTTATTTTGTATGATGTGCCAGGAGCTTTCCTAATTAATAACTAACAATAATCAGCAAGCATGTTAGTGTTCCATCTGCCTTGGTATCGTTTTTCTAACGTTGGAATGTCCTGATGGAACCACTAGCCATGCTCGTTACTTATTCTCAGGAAAGAAGTCCAGATGAGAGCGAAGGAAATGTATTTTAAGTGACATGTTACACCCCATGTCATGTCATGCTTCCAGCATTTTATTAACTAAGTCTTCATAGTTTGGTGCTTTGTTGTTTCCTAAAAAGTTCATGACAACTGCTTTGAAACATGCCTATGCCTTTTTTCTTTTCCTTCTAACACTATCGAATCCATCATCGTTCATGAGTTCACGTATTTAGGGACCCACAAATATTCCTTCTTTAATCTTTGTTTTTGTGATTTTTGTAAATTTTTCCTTAAGATGTAGAAATCCTCTGCTATTTTGATCCATACCTTTTACAACATTCCTCATGAGTCCTAATTTGATATGTAAAGCGGGTAAATAAATATTTTGTGTTGCAACAAGGCTTTTATGTACGTTTTTTGACCTTCCACTAATTGCCTATTTGGCCAATCGCGAACAATGCAGTGCTGAGAACAGGAAGATCTGGATCATGTGTGACAGGTTTTATTGCTGATGGCACATTAGGATAAAGAATAAGTTTTTTGTAATTGCAGGGAAGCATTTTGGTCGTGCAAAAATAACAGTCATTTACGTGATTTTATTGTTCCCTCCAGATTATGGGTATTGCGAAACTCATAAGAGAACGAGTGCCTTTCATCCACTGGCGGAGACGGTTTGCAACAAATATGAGGCGTCCATCGTTTATATTGGTCTCGTACCTTGCATCCAAAGTACAATTGATAAGCTTTTTTGATAAGAGGAGTAAAGCACCTACTCGGATGTTTCACAGTAAATTCTCCGCAAACATAAAAAATTTGTCAGCCGCATTAACACATTTAGGAGACATGCTGTTTGGCACACTTCTTTACCGCCTTCATCTGCTACTGGAAAACACAGAATGATGCTGTTAAAGATGTGTTTTGAAAACAAAAAGGGTAGCAAAATGAGTTTGTTTGTTTTGTATTGAATCTTCTTGTGTATAGAATGTTTTTTCCGGGGTTTGTTCGCTACAATTAAAAGTGTCATATTTCAAAATATATACGCGATAGAAAAATTTTAAAAACAGATTCGTAATCAGCGTTACAAACTACATCAGGACCATTTATTTTTTTGGGCCCAAAATCCTTGTTTCTCAGTGCTATGGGCATATTACGGATGGTCAATGATTGTATTTGCGAGATTTTCTCTCAAATGGAAACAAAGAAATTCTGAAATAGAAAATCTCCTATCCTGATCCAGCAGAAGTACGTAGTTGTCTTAGTTGAAGAACTCTGCCCTCAAATTTTTTGCCATGGAATATGATGAATAATTACTCTTGCCATGGGTAGGACTGCTACTTCGTGAATTATTAACATGATAAATGCAGCAACAGTGCTGGAAATGAGTTTTTGCCTAAGCGAAATTGTAAAGAATTAATCCAAGCCGAACATATTTTTGAATAATATGTGTTAAAAAATGTTACCCAATTTCTAAAGACAGTGCTCATGATACATATCACAGAAATTATATCATAAACATAGGGATACAGATATAACTTTTGTCAAAGTTAGTCAACTGCCAATGCAGCCAGTACTTGATTACTATTCTCATACTCATTCGACATATATCCTAAACTTCTACCATGATTTTGGGATAGATTCCATAAGTTTGTGGAGAATTGTACGGAAAAAAGTAACTTCCCTAATGTTGGATCCTTTTCATTTACTATGTAACAAGATACGATAGGACAGTGCATCTTAACATGTTTTATACCACATCGAAAATAAGAAACTGGCAATAGGAAAATATTTTAATGCATCATTTGGAGATGTTCAAAATTTAGTGAATTGCGCAGATTTCATGGTAACAAGTATTACTTACACCGACACGAGAATGCATGCATAACTCACTGAAACAAAACCGGATTGCTCAATAAAACCGCAGTCATAAAACAGTTGCAGAGTAGCATCGCCGAACCACGGAATACACCCACGATATTTCTGCTCGAACGCCCACGTGGTAATGCCGTGCACAGCGGAGCATTTGGGAGAATTTCTAATCCCTAAAATTCGATTCGAAATCTTCCCGTGAATCACTTCGGCGCTTCAACACATTTATCGAACGAAACTTTCCCCAACCCATCTCCTGTGTCAGTCGCATAGCTTTGGTCAAACGGCGTAACATACGGAACCGCTCGTTCACTTCCTCCCCCTTCCATCCTTCACCTTCCTCTCCTCCCATTCTCTTTTTCCCCTTCATTCCATTCTCATTTTCACTCATCCCGTCTCTTCCTTTCCTCTTTCTCTTTCTACTTCCCTCTCCCCATCACTCCCTCCTCTCTCCCCCACTCTACCTCTCCCTCTCTCCCACTTCTCCCATTCCCTCATCTCTTTCTCACTCTCTCTCCATACTCCCCCATCTCCCACCCACTCTTTTTCACTTCCTCTCTCCTTCTCACTCCCTTTCTCTCTTTCTCCTCCCTATTTCCCCCCCCTTCTCCCATTTCTTTCCACTTGCCTCTCTCGCCTACCCCTCCCCTTTTCAACTTCTCCCTTCCCTCTCTACTTTCCCTCCCTCCCTCCTCTCTCTCTCCTTCCTCTCCCTCCCACTCCCTCTCTCCTCCAGTCTCTCTCCGTCCCCCTCTCCCTCACACGACTACCGAGTGGTTATTGCGCATTGAGAGAAGAAAAGTGGCATGGGGAGAGGAGAACGCCACAAAATCTCTCTTAATGGTTTGGAACACTTCCATCTCCACTTCCACAAAGACATCCTCTCAGTCTCTCTCTTCCTCTCTTCTTCGGCGTCCTCTTCATTCCTCTCTCTCTATTTTGCCTCCATCCCGAAATCGAACTTAGTCCCGTCCCACGTGTTCGGAATGGGATGGACCTTTTCTGATCTCACGTACTGCGCTAAAGAAAGTCGCCTTTTTCCCTTCTCTGAAGTCTTGGTTTGGAGGGCACGTTGCCACCAGAGTTGGCCGTGGAAAGGAAGGGTTAAAGGGTGGAGCCGACCGAGGGAAGGAGGTGGGGGAAAAAGGGCGAGAGGGAGAGAGGAGTGTGGGAGGGGGAGGTGAAGGGGGAGGGAACATGTGCCTATGCTACGTGAGTGGATTGAAGATCGGGAGGAAGAGTGGAAGAGGTATGCATACGCACACACATACATATATAGGGAGAGAAATGACGAATTTTGGGATGACGATGTTATTAGGTAAAGAGGTTTTCACGCATCCCCGGTTCATTTCTTCTCTTTAAAAGAATTCCTCGAAAGATGAAAAAAATACCGCGCCTCCGTTATATATTTTTTATTATTTTTTCCGGTTCCGTTCCCGATTTCGTCATGTGGGCGTAAATCAAGAGGTGTGCGCGACGACCCGAATTCGTTCGATTCTCCGGGATATATTCAAACTTTATCGTCTCTCATACGTCGTTGTGTCAACTCGTTCCGAGCCGCCCGTGCATTTAATCGATTTATTTCCACCCGATGCGATGTATTCATTCCTCGGACGGAGGGCGCTAAATTTATCGAAAGGTTATTTCTTCAAGATTTCAACGAGAAACTCATTTTGAAAATATCTCTAGTCAGAAATAATTTCATAAAGCGTACCGATAGTCAGTTAAAGAATTAAAACAATATTTAATCAAAGGACAGATGAAAGAAAAATCAACATAATGCAATGAAGAGTTCTATTTATGCGTTGAAAAGGCAATTAAAAATGCGTGAATTTAATGTTATAGCGTGAAAAAATCGAATTTCGAATAAACGGCATCAAAGCAATCAACTTCGTTAGGTATGAAAACATACGCGCTTTTTAGTTAATATAAACATCTATTATATTGTCCTTTAAAAATTATCGAGCTTAAGCTACGGACGAAATAAAAATTTTAAAGCAATGTTTTTGGATCTATTATACTGGTTAAAAGTTACCTCCCGTATGAAATAAATAAAAAAACGCTTCTCATAATTTCAGGCAGTTTGGTAAAGCAGTGAATATTTACACCGAGCGACCCAAATGTGACCACAACGTAACATAACACGATCTATTTCTATTCCTGCGTTGCAAACTACACCTCGATTCTATCCAAACTAGCGACGCAGTTTCGCAAAACCTCGTCCAAAGGAACAACATTTCCGACATAAAATTTGTCCCGCAATGTTACCAACATTACTCCTTCGCGATGCGAGAGAAACGATTCCCATTTCGGAGCACGCACGCAAAGACCGTTCACGTGTGGGAAATTGAGAGGGCGTAATACATTTGGCGTAATTTTCTCACGAAATACTACATTATGGCTGCTCCAAATTACGTCATTTCCTCAACCCTCAACTTTTCGACGCCGTTCACTTTTTTTTTAACCAACCTCTTTCCCTTCTCTCCCGCTTCCGTTTTCCATTTCATCCCCCTCCTCACAAATCCATCCCTTCTCTCTCTCTCCCTCGGCAGTTTCCCCTCTTCCCCTTCCTCCGCTCCAGATAATCAAATTCTCATACCCCCTCAAAATTATTTCCGCTAATTTTCTTTGCTCTCTCCCATCATTTTAGTTTTATCGCTCGAAATCCCTTTGGAGTTTCCCTCACGAAAATACACACTGGAAAACCATAGACTCCGAAGCCTGTCAAAGCACGTAACTATGAGAGAAGAGGAACGTAAAGACGCCGCAAAAATACGACGATAAGTATGCATTGAAAATTAGGGGACGATAAAAATTGTGGCAGCTGCTTCTAGTGTATTCTGAGAATACTTCACCTCTACGCTACCTAGAAAGAATACCTTCGATCTTTCCGTTAAGGTTTAATGGATGCGATTACGATATCAATCCAAGATGACATTTCCCATGCAACCGCAATCAAATGATAGCACGAGATCGATAAATCGTTGCATCTGTAACGGTTCGAAAAGTGGTTTAGAAAAGTAATTGATGCTCGGAATATGGATTTCACGACTCAAATGTCTGATAAATGTAGAAAGTGATGCGGGATCTACATATTTTACGAATTTTATCGACTACTACGTATGGCAGCGCAAAAAGAGTCAATAAACCTTCATTTCTCGAAAATAACGTTATAAGTAGTTCCTAGTTCTTAGCCTTTAATTATAGATCTAGGAATATGAGCACATCCATCATGAATGAAGAAAATTAAAACGTTAACTTCATTAGGCAAGTAATCTCTTCATTCATTGATCGGAAGAGCTTTCTTTACAGCTACATATTTAAAAGAACGCCAATGTATAGGGTTTTTGGGAGGAGATTACAAATAGTGTGTGAAATTTGAAAAATAGTCTATAATAAATAACACGGAAATAACCGCAGTCTTAATGAACTAATAAATCTGATTCAAATAAAGAAAGTTGGTGCTTCGAGTAGATCAAGAACAACTTGTGGAAAGTAATTGCACATTGCAGAAAACTGACGCCTACAGTAAAAACAGTTCACATACTGTGTAAGAGGAATTCAATGCGAAAAATCAAAACTTTCGGTCCATCCATACTGAAACGACGATGCAATGCATACCTTTTAAAAAAGAAATTAGTTTAATTTTCAACGCTAATGACATGCGAACCACAATAAATATGTTAAATATTATTAGCTAGTAATTTCACATAGTTGCCCAAAAATTCCCGCCATATCAAAAAACTGTGGTCAAAAGGATATAGGGAATATTATAGAGGATATTAGCATTTTGTTTATAAAGGTACCCTAAATATTATATATGAGACTACCATAAAAAAATTCTTAAGATCGTAAAATAGTTTTACCATTAAGGAAAGACTAGAATTACTCCCGATAATATAAAATGATATTCCATTCACTGGAAAATGCATTAAATTTTTATTAAGATCAGCTATAAAATTTAATAGTTACGAGTTACTGCATTCACGTACACATATATATGAATTGAAAACTTGAGAAAATTTTCGACATTAAAAACGTAAATCATATGTAATACTATAAATCTTACTGAAAATATTATATTAATAGTGTGTTACGATTTATAATTATGATGCAATAAATTAATTTTTGAAAACTTTTAATTGAAATTTTAAAAAATTGTGCATATGAAATTATTAGATATTATAACAAAAGAACAAATGTTGGAAAATGGAAATATATTTTGGCTTAACCCTTTCAGTAACGAATTTCATTGGAAGAATAAATGTATTTTTTCACAAATTGCAACTTAATTATGAATACTTCATTAACTCCTCTGCCTAATTTTTAGGTCGTACGCCACAGCCCTTCCAATATATTTTCTATTCACTATTGTGTCAAAAATATGAATCGAAAGTTATCAAAATAATATAAAATAAAAATAAAAATGGTGACTGAAAGGATTAATATCATGTGTTACACAATAAAATATTAGGTAACTACATGGCAAATTAGCGTCGATTATTATCATAAACACATTTCTATACCCAATATGTCATGGTAAATGTGAATTTAACATTATAAATGCGACACTGGAATGATTTCTGATTTTATTTGTCTTCATCTATAGCCATTTAAATTATTGTTGCCGAAAAATAATTACCTTCAAAATTAATAAGAGAGTTTAACTGATATAGACATTAATTGTTTCGGAAAACTTATAATGTTGCAGACAGGATCATAGAGATTCCAAAATTATTTGTTTGGCAATTTTTTCGTTAACTGCAGTGAATTAGTTTCACAGTTATTCCTTTAGTTCTCCATCGAATTTCGTTAATTAATTTTGTATGTTCAGAAATACAGCAAAAGCAAATTACATGTAATATATATTATTGATAGCTATGTGCGTTTTAGAAACGTTAAACTAATTTTTTAATCACTTTACTTGAACTTAATACCATGCATTGGAAAATTAATTATAGCATCGTATCAAACAGACCAATTAGTAAAAAATGACATAAATAGCCAATGAGAAAAAACTTTTGATGATCCATATCCTTATTTCATCAAAAAAGTGGTAGTGTCCAATGATACTCTACTAATTAATATATATAATATGCGGTTTACTGGAATAATTTATAGCTGTCGAAGATTTTTTTATAATTTTCCGTTTAGTTTAAAATCTTCTCAGTTACATAAAAACAAAGCAATTATTCGATTCTATTAAGCGAGAGGTAAAATAATAAATTTAATACCAAATGCTCACAGAAAAAACATTTCTAACCATGAATAAATACGTTTTATACTGATATTGACAGATTATTCCGAAATATTAACCGATAAATTCGCCAATTATTTTAACACAATGAACTCAACTCAATAAAATGACATAGTTACAGAGAGGTTAAGCATCAATCGAAAAAAATACCTAAGGTAAGAAAAATTGTCATTTGAGCTTTTATCACAAGGAAGTTTAAAATTTTATGCAATAAAATAATAATATAACAATAATAATACTGTATCATATTTCTATTACAAATAAAGATTGTTAAAATCCTTTTAAAAAGTATTATGCAACTGATACCATGAAGACAATATCTATTTGTATTACGCCGCCTTCCTTTTTCATGCGAAGACGTATTCCTCTAATTTGCCCTATTTTCTACATTCTTTTCTTTTTTTTTCATTCGTCTTCCTCCTAGCCAAATAATATAATTACCACCGTATCTCCAAAACGCCAAACACTGTCCTAATTTCTTTTGAAACCCTCTGTCACCACATGCACTTTTTTATCCTTTGTCCTCCAGATTCTCACGTGTCACCTTTCCATGACGCATGGCTTTATTTTTTTACAAAAAAATCTTGGCCCCTTGCGATAAAGGTTTAAAAGGAAAAATAAATTACTTTCAATCTCCGCTCGTTCCAATGCCACAAACAAAGCTATTTTTCGGTCCTGGCCGCGGAGAGATTTGGCAATACGCAGCGATTATACAAAAAACTGGAGCAAAAACACTTAAAAGAGGATTAAAGGATTTTTTCAGTTATCGGAATGCGGTGCTTAAAGTTCACAAATTGCGGTTTATATGAGATAAGTAGAATTATATTAAATTGACGTTTTATTAAAAAAATTCATAGCTTAAACATGTATCCTATATTATTTAATCCGAAATTATGAAAAAAGCAAACGAGTTTAAAACTGACATATCCTCTCGCAACCTATATATCACCCTTAATTAGCGCAGCCATGAAATGTTTCGCTAGCGCATTTTTAATACGGAACGAGGTTCGCGCAAAACCCGAAAAAAGTCGTGATAAATACGGCAAACTAGGGCCAAGGAAATAAAAAAAATTAAATTCGCCCAAATAGCTGGCGTCACGTGGGCCATCTAAACATTCCCCTGGCACGATATCTGTCCTAATGACCTAGAGCGTTAGCACATGATGGATTATCAGTCTGACCTCTGTAAACTCGAAAGAGAAAAAAAAATCCCGAGGAACAAAGCATCATCAAAACCGACCCTGACAAATATCCTAGCTTTCTGGCCGAAGCGACTTTAAACGGAATGGCAAGGCGCATAAGGAACGTTACCAATGACACCAAAAAACGCGTATAATTAGTTTGCGGGAACCCTTCGAGAGAAAACCTGAATACCGAGACCACCATCTTCGGATATTTTTAGCGACGCACCGCGCCGCAATTACTTCGAGGAAAGCGGGGACTGGTGGAGAGAAGGAAGGGAAAGATAAGACGGTCCCGAAAGAAAAAGAGGAAGAGGGAATCCAGCACGAAGCTCGAACATATCGTTTCAAATCTCAGCATGCTGTGAAGAAGAGAGGGCCGAGAGAGTTGCACTCGGAGGGGAAGGGATTCTTTGTGGAGAAAAGTGGTGAGGGTAACAAAACGCGAGATTCGATTTCAACTCAAAGGAAAGGAGACAACAAGGAAATATAAGACATGCGAAATGATTGAGTGCAGATTGAGAGGGAGTGAAAGGAAAGATCTAAAGAGGAATGAGGGAGGGAAAGGAAGGGAAGGAAAGAAGAGGGGAAATGAGGCTAATGGAATTAAGAAAAGAGGAAAGGGAATAGATGGAATGGGAGGAAGATAAGAAAGAGTAGGGATAAAAAGCGAAGGATGGAAGAATAACGGGAAGAAAAATTGGAGAGAGCGGAGGAGGAAAGGGACGAGAAAAAATCAAAGAGGGGAAAGAAAAAAGAAGAGGAAGTTTAAAAAAGAAGGAAGTGTGTGTGTATATATATATTTGGCTAATCAACCTCTTGGATTATTATAGAGAGAAAGGAAGAGAAAAGGGTAGAAAATAGCAAGAGGAAGAAGCATAAGGAGGGCAATGGGAGGAGAAAAAAGAAGGTAAGAGAGAGGCAAGTAATAATAAAGGAAGAGATAAGAGTAATAATAAGGGAAAATTGAAGTGGGAAAAGCAAGGAAAAGGCAAGAGGACAGAAGAAGAGGCAAGAAGAAAATAAGAAAGGAAACGATGTAAAAGTTGGAGGAGCAAAGGGAAGAGAAATAGCAAGGGAACAAGAGGAAATATCGAAACGAATATATAGTGGGTCACAAAAGGAAAAGCGGCTATATTTCCTCAATATTTCTTCCGTCTTCCCACATTTTCCCATTCTCATCGGAAGATGGAAGAGAGAGAGAGAGGGAGATAGAGTGCAGAAGTGAGCACATATCAAGAGAGCATCCTGTATCCCCCTTCCCCACACGTCGGAGGAAGGGGGAGGCAAAAGAGAAAATAAACCCCCCTCCCCCTTCGCAGAAAGAAGATCGATTCACGATCCAACTTCTCTTCGGAAAACGACTTCCTGAAGGGGTCCCAAAATCGCCCCAAGAGAGTACACCCACCCAAAAAACGGGGGCGACGTGATAAAGAGCGAGAGGAGAGGGGGGAAGGAGATGGGAATGGAACGTATACGAATGGAAATAGCGCCAGTGGGAAAGAGGACGGCGAAAAGAGAAATGGAATAAAGAGACGTTCTTTCCAGGGGCATACGTTTCAGGAAATAAACGTCCACTTACTTGGATACTAACGGGAGTGGTTTGGGGAGGTCGCGATGGTGGGAGGGGAGATGGGTAGAATGGAGGGGGAATGGAGGGGGAATGGGGGGAGGAATGGAGGGAGGGATAGAAGGGGGAGAGAGATGCGCATCTGAAGATGGGAGAGATCTCGTAACCGAATATTCCTCTCTCTCTCTCTCGTTCAAAAGGACGAAGTGAAAGAAATAGTAGGAAATAGAGGGAATGCTAGCGTAGGGAAAGAGAGGGGGAAGAGAGAGAAAGAGATGGCTGAGAGGAATGAGGGAGAAATATTTGAATGAAGGGAAAATTTCGTTTCCTCTTTTTAAGACTTTTTCCATTCTAATAATACAGCGACGTAGTAACCGTTACTAGGGGATGAAAAAAAGAATGTCGTGAAAAAGATTGGGTTTTGCGAGAGGAAGGAGGGAAGGAGTAAGAGGGTTTCATTTTTAGTGTCCTATGATCCCGCTGTCATCGAGTTAAAAACGAAAAAAATAAAGAAAAAAGGAACCCTATGGGAGGTTTTTTTTATATATGCAACGGCTGTAGTTTTGCTTCCATAGAAACGGAGATGATAACTGGAATTTGAAATGCGAAAACTTTAGCGGATGTTTGTGTGAATGGTATTCTTTCATCGCCGGCGAAGCCGCTTCGAATGTGTTCGTAATGTAATTACTAAAAGCCTTCGTCTAATTTTTATAAAATATTTAAAAACTTGATTTTAATTTGTCAACTATATTCGTTCAAGCGCTTTAAGCATTTTAATTTTGCTAAATATATTCTATCATTCCACTTTATGAATGTGTAAGATGAAAACAAAAACTATAAATTAGTCGTTTTAAATATGTACCACTGACATGCAGTTGTACGCACCTAATGTAAATAGGAAGAGATAGTTAAGTACTATATGATTAAAGAGGAAAACATTATCATGAGGTATAATGGAAGCAAAACGATGAAGCTAAAACGAGATACTTCCAATGAACTAGACAAAAGCTTTCTTCACATTATTGATATATATATATATATATATATATATATATGGTAAGTGTCCGCTGGGCTTCCCTCAACACCTTGTTGCCACCCTCATCACTACCTTTTCTTTTCCTTTAGTTAATATATATATATATATATATATATATATATATATATATATATATATATGTGTGTGTGTGTGTGTGTGTGTGTGTGATAACCTATATAATTATTCAGATGATTGAGGAATAAAGTTTAATTTTGCTCCAAATGACAATATCAGAAAGAATCTACTCCATTGAAATTACTCTTGTGGTGGTAAGGAATCCATATAAAAAATGTCGAACTCATAACAAATACAGAATGTGGCTAAAATGCAAAAAATACAATAAATAGGAAAAATTAAGTACAAACACAAAATTGTGTATGCCAAGGTTAAAGTTGAATGTTTTTATTGGGCGTTTAACGTTCAAAGAACTGCTCCATTTAGTAAAGTTGTGTTGTACCGCAAATAGATAGACCGATTAAACAAACACTAAAACGTATTTATCGTATATTCAGCGAGTATAGATAGACGTTGTTTTAACGATAAGTTCTACAAAACTTGATTTTATCCATTTAAAAATCGATGTTATACAAAAAACTTCCAAAAGAAGCCGATTTATGCAAAATGTTGACGAACGACCTGAATATTCGTGCCTAGGTTGTAGAAAAAACCCGACTGAATTCCATCGATAACCGTAGTTTATTGCGCTATTCGTTCGCATAAAAAACTTTCAAACAAATATTATTGATAATAGCGCGGCATATAAAGAATGTTTTATGCCGGTTTCCCTTCGAATAAAAAAGTCGCCAGATATTTATGGCATTACTACACCTATTTGCATCATACAGGTACCCGTTAGAACGCGCACTTTGGATAATTTACAACCACTTTGTGCGCCTCGTCCTTTTTTATTCTTTTATTAAAAAAAGGGCGCAACGCAGTCGGACGGTATTTGAAATAACATGCATCCAACCGGTGAGGCGCGCGGAGACCAGGCCGCATACGGCGGCTTCACCAGCCGAGAATCGGAAGGAAACGAAACCCATTCGCGCAACGGAGCTAAAAAAAGGGATAAGGCGGGAGGAAAAACGCGGGAGAAAAAAAGCGAGTCGTCGCGAGGGGGGTAAGGGAAAAAAGAGAGAGGCAGGGAAAAATACACGATGTTTCCTACCCTTTTCCGCCCGACGGTCCGAAATCAAAGACGGAGGAAAAAGGTTTTCTCAAACGAGGACCAGGTGCCCTCCTTAATGTAATCTGTTTCCTAAGGATTTTACCCGGCTTCCCACCCATCCTTCCTGGACCGCATCCAAAAACATTTATCATCGCGACCCAGTTCCAAGGCCTAGCTCTCTCTCTCTCTCTACCCAGCATGCACTGCCGCTGCAGTAATCTATTCGAGCGTGAGCGAGGAGGGGGTTGGTGGGTGGGGGTAGGAAGAAGGGGTTGTGCACGGGAGGGTTGGAATGGAGGAGAGAGAGAGAGAGAGAAAAGCCGACGACGCTTCAGCGCCCAATGAAATCGTCGCGTTTTACTAGGCAGTTATTGAGGAACGACGCTCATTTGGTGAAAATAAAAAATCGAGAAAAAATTATGAAGAGTTTTCCATAAAACTCTCCTGAGAGCGAAGGAAGAAAAGCAATTATTTTTTTGTCGATATCGGGAGCAGTGCGGAATGCATAAGCGAAGTTTTTTGTTTTCCTTAATTTAGTTTTTTTTATTTGTCGCTGTTTCGACGCCGCGCGTGTCTTGCATTTTTTCTCCTCCGTCTACCGATCTTTATGTCTTTCTTTTATTACTATTTTAAGCGAGGTTTTGGCGTGATTTGAAAAATGTGTTAAATATTTGTTTGGAAGGGGAGATGGAGGGACAATGGAAATTATTGTGTGCCTTGCCTGAAGAATGAAACGGGTTGTTGCTGCAAAATATTTCCTACGTTTTATAGCCTAAATAAAAAAATGAGAAAGGCGTTGCTTAGTGATTTGAGAGTAATTTCATAATCAAATGTCTTTCTTAGATGAGTGGACTGGAAGAGAAATTTCAAATCTTCCAATGAAAATGGCTGTCTCTACTATGTATTTTAATTATAAATTAAATTTGAATGAATTTCTCCTATCTACCTCTTGATACCTTGCTTTCCAAAACCCTTCAATTCCATAAATAACATAATAATATTATTTTTGCAATGTGGATACAAACAAGCATTAGAAAACGTTATTCTCGAATTTACCATTTTAAATTTCAATCAAGTTCGTCATTAGAGAATCTACCAGCAAATTACAAGAAAACAATTCTGTATTTCAAGTAGAACATACAAACCTCTAAATGAGCAGTGTGAATAAGGGCATACAGTGGGGACAGTAAGGGTAGATTGTGCAAATAATTGAGTTAGTTTAATTGAGAGCGAAATATTTAATGGGCAACAGACGTTGCGTTAATAATTTCCCCGCAGAATATATAATGTGTGGTTTACAGGGTCAATCAAATACCTTCCCAAGCCGAGCTGTAGTAAAATATTAAGTTCAGAAAAATTAAAACACAAACATGTAAAACTTCCACTATAATATAATATATTATTACAATATATAATAATAATAATGAAATAGAGGAATTTTTATAGTTTGTATGTAATTTGTTCCGATGCATGGAATTCCACATAATTAAGTCTTCCATAGTGGGTTATATATATATAGTTCAAGTTAAAAGCCAACTTTATATGAAGTAAAAGTATCAAGCATAAACGTGTGTTATTTAAAGAAATATTACGAGAATTATTTTTCTGAAAGTATAAGAAAACCATTAATAAGTTTTAGAGTTCAGTAATTCAAAATATATAGGTTAAAAAGAATTTAGGAGCAATGATTTTTTTCCGATTCATGAAATCGAATTTGGATATTTCTTAGTGTTTTTAGATTACTATCCTTCATAATATTGAAGGCTTCAATGTAATGGTGAATACAATTTTTCATCATGTACTCATTCTGTATTCCCAGTTTGAAATTTACAAATAAAAATTTCCATCTTTTCAGTTGTGTATGATGATTTTTATTCATTATATCTGTAGATTGCTTATTTAAATGCATTAATTAATTGCATAAAACATTTCCCTGGTTACTTTGTCATAAATAATAAATTTTGCGGGAGAATAATTAAAATAAAATTGCATCGGTTATAATTTATAATTCGGAAATGTACAACAAATTAAAAAATGTTATCATCGTAATATCTCGAAGTATATAAAATGAGCGGAATAAATTAAATTTCACGACGACCACAACCAAATAAAACTGACCTATTTAAGGGTAGTAAATAAACCAGTGTTTACACGCGTGGGACACTGAATTTTGCCACCACATGTGCAGCTGTTTTAAATAAAATAATATGTTTGTTTGGATTATGATTAAATATTCTCCAAACAACATAGAATCAAAAATGAAAGTAGATAGGCAACTAGTATGAAACAACCTCCAATTGAAATCATATAAATTCTACGAAATTATGCGACAAATCACATTGAAATCGCTCAGAAAGTCACTGCCTCTTGAAAAATGCATTCTCGTTAATTAAGTTTCCACCATTAGAGATTTCTACCGGAACATCAGTGGCTTCAACCTTAAGGTTTCAAAACGCTTCCCTAAATCTAATCTTAATTGTACATTACTTTTAACGGAAAATACATGACTCATGGACCTCCATTTGCTGTTTTCTCCTCATATAGATTTTTTTGCAGAAAATAAGTTTGTTGCAATTGACACAGAAGATAATATTCAGAGGCTAATCGAGGACCATAAACATTCAATTTACACGGAAATCAATTTTTTAACTTAAAAATGATATCCTTCCGCACTAGCTCTAATTAAACTCTCGCTACTGCCAATTTGCTCCATTTTCATTTATGGTTTTAAAGAAACTTAAACTCCGCAGTATCAAGAAGAAAAGAGAATTTGCAGAGCAAATGTCGTGCATCAAGGAGACAAAAATATCTTCCTCTCTCAAAAATTGTTTGAAATAGCTCTCAAACGGAAAGGAAAAAGCTATAATATCTATAATCATTTTGACTATTTAGAATATATTTCTTTCTACCTACGACATCTTAATATTTATCAATTGCAAATAAAATATGTACATTCGGATTTATTAATTAACTTGTACCGGAAAACAGAAGCGTTTAATATGAACAACAAATATAATAATTAAAATAATGTGAACATGTGTGAAAATATTAAAATTCATACTTAACATGATTTAGGGACTAGTGATTTGAATCAGGGCGGATACAGGGGGAGTAAGGTCGGTAATTGCCCCTCGAATATTACAGGAAACCGAAAAAATAATAATAATAACATCGGAGAATTGTCATTTTTTAATGTTTTTATTTTGTTGGACAAAATTATATCAATTTCCTTTTTACTAATTAAAATCCGTTTGCTTTAGAAGATATTTTTAAATAGTTTATTTTTTCACCTTTTCATCTCCAAGACTGAAGCCCGGATCCTACCTTGTTTTGCATCACTTTGAAACTAATAGTTCATGAGTAGGAAGTTTTGAAGTCCCAAACCATAGTTTATTTTTGTTTATTTGCAACGTGATATTTCAAATAAACCAATGAATTCATCTAAAAGAGGACATATACTGATATCATACGTCAATTATTGATCATTAATATCTTTGCCGAAGCGTATAAATCACTCAGAAGCTTGGTACGACAGAAAGTGGCGCGGATCGATGAGTCCTGGGAATTCCTACAAGAGATTCGAAGAGGAATGAATGAGTCACAGTTCCCATGAAAAAGTTAAAAAAGGATGCAGGAAAAAATCAAGAGCGCCCATTTGCACACGTGGCTAAAATAATTAATACTGCTGGAAAGTTATTATCTTAATGCGTTTTGAGGAACGAGAAATTGTTTCCATTTACTGAATATGAACGCTGTTATCATATATGTAGATGGAAGAAATAATTGCGTTAATGCGCTGAATTATCTAAATGCTCTTGATGAAGAAACTAGAATAGAAAATGTATACTTTATAATTACAAAACTCAAACGATGAAAATAATTATATTACTTACTCTGATGGATTAACTATAAATCGAGTAAGATGCATATTACATACAAAGGGCGTATCTGACAATTTAATTTGACAAACTCTAAAGCTCCTTGCTAAATGTGATTCATATATAAAGTAATGTGCTGGATTTTATGGCGAGGGAAGATAAAAAATGTGAATCACACAGTATACGTTTGATATGCAGAGTATAAAATGAGTGAATGATTTTTATTTCAAATGACGGCAAGATAAAACGAATCCTAATATTTTACATTTTCAGCAACAATGCCATTAGGAATATATTCCACTTCGAAGTACTGACATGGTTTAATGTTAACAAATATTCAAGTATCGTATTTCATTATTTTTGGAGAAATTCCATGGTAACAAACTGTACGTCCTAGCTGTTTATTTTCATAAACGAAATGTACCAATAACAATGAACGTCATAGCTCACCATTTATGAAAACTGCAGCACAAATAACAATTATTCAATCATTATTAATGAATCGACATATTATCTTTGTTCCAACAACAAATTAAAATCTGAATAACGTGTAATAGGATAAATAATCCATTTCATTCTGCAACTGCAAGGCCTACGTGCACCATCTGGGCTCAAGTTATTCCACTCCATTTTCCGAAGAAAACGCATAAATTTGACATGCATTTTTTTTATACATCCCCAGAGGGCTGTCATATTCACTTTCACGCCGGCTTAGTTGAAATTAATTTACCCGAGGGAGCAAGAAAGACATCCGCCTTACTCATAAATAACTGAGACAAAAAAATAAAAAAAGAACGACCTATTGCGGATATCGGACGCGGAAAAACTTACTCTACTTCAGCAGAGCCCCGTCTCCTCCAAGAATGCTTACTTTTCATTCGCTTAACCTACACCCCGAAATGTTTTCAATTCCCGGTGCGCTACGACTCCCTTCCCCATTGTCATTCAGAGCAGGCAGTTTCGCCCACTACCAAGAGCCTTAGCGCCCTCTAAAAAAATACGCCTTTGTTCCCGTTTTTCCCCCCGCATCGAATTATTACGATCGCAGCGTGTTGCTCGCACGTGTTTTTCAGCCTTTGGTCTCCGGCGCTGAGTAATTTCTCGGGCGTGAATGCAGAGCGACAAAAGAACCTCCTCCCATCTTGTTTGCATGCGCATGTTATCGTTGAGTGACGGGCGTTGGGGTAACATCCCTCTATAAGCCCAGGAAACGCACGCTATTGTTACTTCTCTTTGCACGGTAATTTACGAGGATTAAGCGTGTTTAGGCTCAGCGCTTGGCGCAAAAGCGTGTGTATGTGTTTTTATGTGCATGCGCGCGTGTGTGTCTATATGTATAAAACTATGCATCTAAAAATAATAGCGGTATTTACCAGACTATAAGACGAGTGTTTTTTTCAGTCTTATATTCGCGAACAAAATAGTAAATAAAAGAGTGTCAGAGATTGTGACTAGTCTATCACGGTTTGAATCGCTTTAGTCTTTGCACTGCACATTGTGACAATTTTTATAATTTAAAATAAGAAATAACTCCTATAATCTGCTTTAATTTATTTGATTCAGAATTCCTTATCTTATACACCGTATTTTTCTTCCGGCTTTTTTAAATGAAAATCGTCGTCGGGTAATTACGATATATATATATATATATATATATATATATATATATATATATATATATATATATATATATATATATATATATACACCTTGTTGCCACCCTCATCACTACTTTTTCTTTTCCTTTAGTTAATATATATATATATTATCAATGGACAAAAATTAATTAGCTTCTTTGCGTTTATTTCGTTGTTCGAGCTTTAAGATGTTTATTTCAACAAAGAAAAGCTCTTACACGTAAAACAATTATCTATTTATTTATTGCCAGATAAGAATACGGATAAGAATTAAGATATCATTATCGAAATGTCGAAGACGATTTCAGGAATTTATAAATGTTTTTTTTTACAAAAGCCGGATCCGTTTTGTCCGGGATAAGGAAATCTTGTTTTCATCAGGGTTTCCGGTCGGGCGAAACCACCGGAGATGGATACAAAGGGGCGGAGAGAGAGCGAGAAGTAAAGGAATGAGGTTATAATCGTCACATAATGACGGAAGCGATCGATCCGGAAATGACTTCTCGTATAGATTCATATCAAACGAAGCGAACCGAGTCACGCCAACGATATTTCTTCCTCCTTTTCCCGTGAAAAAATAACGAAAGGAAAACAAGAGAATGCTGCAAAAAAACAAAAGGGATGAAGACGTCCTATTTTTCGGAGCGAGAGAGACGGGGAAAGAAATTGAAACGGTAAAAGTAAGACGACGACTTCCGCACGCATTTTTAGACCTTTCTCTCCTATATCGCACTGCTGTTAAACTCTCTTCCTCTACCTATTCTCCTCACTCTCCAAAATCTAACCGCTAAAGTCCCCTCCCGCTTCTTTGCACACACGCACACAACTGTACCATAATGTCATTGGCGTCGTGAGGGGGAAAATAACGAGATGGCAGGGGGAATAGTTGAGAGAGAGAGAGAGAGAGAGAGAGAGAGAGAGAGAGAGAGAGAGAGAGAGAGAGAGAGTAGAAGATTGAGACAGAATGAGCTCGTTACTTCTACAAAGAGCTACTCTAAACGCGGACATAAAACTTGAGTGGGAAGAGTAGAAGTGTGTAGGAGACAGAGAGGAGGGGGAAGGAATGCGTGGGTGGTGTGAGAAGGAGTGAAAGAGGAAGGGGCCTCGTGGTTACCTCCGGGCGGTCTTTAAAACTTAGGGAGAGGAGCCTCTTTCATATCCGCAAAAGAAACGGAGTTAGCGAGGCGAGATAAGAGAGAGAGAGAGAGAGATAAATACACACACACACACACACACATATATATATATATATATATGCATACATATACATATACACACAGAGACATACCTGGGATATGGCGCCTATGGCAAAATTTAAGGAAGCATCTAAGTTATGCAGAATATTATTTTTTGCCATTTTAATAGAGAATATTAGCATTTTATTAAACATAATTTTAACATCTGAGCATTAAATTAAGGCATTTCTGGGAAAATAAACTTTTGGCATTTTTGCGGGAACCTTTGGAGCCTTTTTCAGGCGGCGCCTATGGCAAATGCCACCTTCACCACACCGTAGTTATGGCGCTGCATACATGCATACATACGTAGCACATACATGGTCTACCAATAAAAAGGGAAACGCTATACTATAGGCTATGAAATCTACAGCTGAGAAACAATTATAATTTAATTTCGTCATATTAAATTATCCAGTAGAAGAGGCAAAAATTGTTTTTAGTGGATTAATTAGTCTGGTTATAACATTGCGTTAATTTGTAATGAAGTAAAAATTGCCAAGTTAACATAAATCGTACCGCCCGTTTTATATTTTCATGATATTCTTAAATTAGAGCAGCTTTGGGTTTAAAAATTGGCACACACATTTAAACGTGCGTGTATGTGTGTGTGTATATATATATATATATATATATAGACGTTCCTTACAGAGGAGGATAAAACATATATATATATATATATATATATAACATATCGGAGGATACTAATGTTTAGGCACTTCCAGATGAGCTGGAGATAACAAATTTTTTTTCTTAGGTAGGATTTTGTGCGAAACCAACTTCATATAACATACTGGTAAAGGTGCTTGCATTCTGCCAACATTTCATCTCAGAAATATTTTTTTTCGTTTTCGTTTCGTTTTTCCCTATGTAAAAATAATAGATTAAAACAATCCCAAAACTTTGCAATTTTAAGAATTTTATACTTTCTCCATTATGGGGTACTAATGCTACACATTTCTGCCAAATTTTAAAGTTGTAGTACTTCTAGAAGCAAAATAATATTTTTATAATTGTTTAAATTTTGAACATTTTTAACGGCCGCCGCAATATATTAATGGAGAGATTCAAATGTTTATATGTGCAAATGTACTACTCTGTAAATAACTTGAAAAACTCAGCTTCCTAACTCATCCAGTAGTACCTAAACAGTTATCTATTTGTTTAAACTTTAAGAATTTTTAACGGCAACACAAATTAAAATATCAAAATTTATAAAATTCCTATTTCGTTTTTTTACAAATACTATTTCAAGATTTTCGGTTTTTCTAGTCGGTTTTGCACAAAATCTCACCTAAGAAAAAAATTTCGAATCTCCAGCTCATCTGGAAGTGCCTAAACATTAGTATCCTCCTACATTATATACCGACGTTTCTTACAGAGGAGGAGGATATAGCATACATATAGGAGGATTCTACTGTTTAGGCAATTCCAGATGAGCTGGAGATTCGAAATTTTTTTCTTGGGTGGGATTTTGTGCAAAACCGACTAGAAAAAACGAAAATCTTGAAAAAGTACAACAATGCGGCCGCTAAAAATTCGCAATTGTTTAAACAAATTTTCAAGGATTATGTATTTTCATATGTGCTACGGAGCTGATATTATTTATAGAGGTAGGATTTATAAAATAACGAAATAGGGATTATAGAAATTTTGATATTTTTCTTTGTTTGGTAGTTAAAAATTCATAAAGTTTAAACAAATAGGTAAATGTTTAGTAGCTACGCGGCAAGTTAGGGAGCTGAAATTTTTAAATTATTTAGAATTTTTCCTAAATAAACGAATAAACATTTCATTGTATCCATGAATTTGTTATTGCGGCCGTTAAAAATTATTTAATTTTAAACATTTAGAAAAATGTAATTTCACTTCTAATTGTGTTATAAATTTAAAATTTGGCAGAAATGTGTGGCATTATTAACCCAATGTGAGAAGAGTATAATATTCCTAAAATTGTATAAATTAGTGATTGTTTGACTCCATTATTGTTCCATAATGAAAAAACGAAAACAGATCCTGAGGAGAAATCATTAGAATTAAAGAAATATTCCTCATGATGAAATATCTCTTTGAAAAATTAAGGTTTTTTCAAGGTGAGATTAAATGCTTGCAGTATGCAAGCACCTTTTACTAGTATATTATTATCAATGTATCCATGAAATTTTATTACGGGCGTTGGAAATTATTTAAATTTTAACAATTAGATAAATGTTATTTCACTTCTAGAAGTGCTATAACTTTAAAATTTGGCAAAAATTTGTAGCATTAGTACCCCATAATGGAGAAAGTATAAAATTCAAAAATTGCAAAGTTTGGGGAGTTTTAATCTCTTATTTTTACATAGGGGAAAAACGAAAAACGAAACGAAAACGAAAAAAATATTCGTAATGATGAAATATCTGTCTGAAAAATGAATGTTTTTTTGAAGGTGAGATGAAATGCTTGCAGAATGCAAGCACCTTCTACTAGTATAACATATAGGAGGATACTAATGTTTAGGCACTTCCAGATGAGCTGGAGATTCCAAATTTTTTTCTTGGGTGGGATTTTGTGCAAAACCGACTAGAAAAAACGAAAATCTTGAAAAAGTACAACAATGCGGCCGCTAAAAATTCGCAATTGTTTAAACAAATTTTCAAGGATTATGTATTTTCATATGTGCTACGGAGCTGATATTATTTATAGAGGTAGGATTTATAAAATAACGAAATAGGGATTATAGAAATTTTGATATTTTTCTTTGTTTGGTAGTTAAAAATTCATAAAGTTTAAACAAATAGGTAAATGTTTAGTAGCTACGCGGCAAGTTAGGGAGCTGAAATTTTTAAATTATTTAGAATTTTTCCTAAATAAACGAATAAACATTTCACTGTATCCATGAATTTGTTATTGCGGCCGTTAAAAATTATTTAATTTTAAACATTTAGAAAAATGTAATTTCACTTCTAATTGTGTTATAAATTTAAAATTTGGCAGAAATGTGTGGCATTATTAACCCAATGTGAGAAGAGTATAATATTCCTCAAATTGCAAAAATTAGTGATTGTTTTACTCCATTATTTTTCCATAATAAAAAAAACGAAAACCGGTATCGCGGAGAAATCTTTAGAATTAAAGAAATATTTGTAATGATGTAATATGTCTGAAAATTAATGTTTTTTCAAGGTGAGATGAAATGCTTGCAGTATGCAAGCACCTTCTACTTGTGTGTGTATATATATATATATATATGTATGTATATATATATATATATATATATATATATATATACACACACACATACATACATACATACATACACAGGCAGGTGAAACACGGAATTCCCTTCTGTTTACTTCTCGAGATCGTTCACTTTTGCTCCGAGGTGTCGATCACGGTCTTTCCCTTTCACTCACACCTTTTGGTTTGGAAACCTCTTTTACCGCCGGAGTGGTTCTTTTTATACACGAATGGAGATCGGCAAAGTTCGTTCCATATATAGAATGTTGAAAGAGGAAGAACCGCGGGAGTTGACACTGGCCCCGTTGAGTGGGCGTGCGGGAAAGGGGGGGTGAGACCAATGGACCCGGGGTGAGAGTACACTCGCCGTCGCACAGACCTTTCGTTGTATGTGAGCCATTGTTAAACGTCGCGGATGGGTGTGAGGCGCTTGGGTTCACCCCGTGGATGTGTGTGTGCGGGCGTGGGTGTGTGTGCGTGCGTGCATTTGAAGGCTATTGCGGTCGGTCCTAAAACGGGTTAGACGGTAAAATTACACCCATGGGATTGTTACGTTCTGCAGTCCATTGCGGAAGCGGGAAACCGACGAAACCGACACCCCTTTCACTGCTTCCAACCTCCACGCCCCCTCCTTCCCCCCACGCACCCACTTCCACGCCACCGTCTCGACGCCATCATCGCGAAGAATGAGGAATAAACACACCTCATTGGCACCCCCCTTTAAAATCCTCAAGACGCCCAACTGGTGGACCTCTCCCCGAATATCGATCTCCTATGCCGTAGACCTCTCCCCTCCCCCTCCACCTCCTCTTTCGAATCCACTCCCTCCCTATCTCTCTCTCCTTTCCCTCCTCTCTCCTTCCTCTTCGCTCTCTCTCTCCATCTCTTTTCCCTCACTCTCCTTCCTTTTCCCCTCTCGCGGTATCTCTCACTTTCTCCCTACTCCATACTTCCATTTTCTCATCCACTTTCTATCAATCCTCCCGACTGTCTTGACTTCATGTATCCCAACTGCCTTTTCCTCTATCTCCCCCTTCTCTCTATTTTCTCCATTGTCACATTTACTCCCTTCCTCCTATTTCTATTCCTTCATTGTTTACTACCAAACTTCCTATTTGTACCACGTTTATTTCTGTTTTTCCTTTGCCTTTATCTCTTTCGTCTTTTCCCACGTATCCTCCACCTTGTATCATCCGTCTTCCTCTCTCTCTCTATTCACTCAACATTCCTTTTCCCACCTGTTTCCATCTCACCCCTTTCTCGCTGACAAATTCCTCCTCTTTTTACTCCATTTCTCCCTCTTTTTTCCTCATTTATCTTCCCTCGCTCCATGCTCGCTGATCCGTCTCTGTCTCTTTCTCTCTGCGTACCGCTCTTTTAACTCTCACTCTCTTCAACTGTCTCTTCTCCATCCCTATCTTCTTCTCTCTCTCCCTTTTTCTTTCTCTCTCTCTCCCTTTCTCTCTCTCTCACTCCAGCCAACGTTATCGACCTTGAATCCAAGTGTGGGATGGGGGCATGGCGGAGTAGGTGGACGGGTCGGTGCGGGAATCGCGTCTGTGTGTTGGTACTGGATGGAGTTGGTGTTGGCGGGCCAAGGGAGGGAAAGGAGATTTTGAATGCTACGCCAAGAGGGAGAGAATGGAGAGGTGGGGATGGGGACGGGAAGGGGGGGGGGAGAGAGATGGATAGGCACGGAGGGAAAACATATTGATGAGGGTCAAGGTCACAAAATGATAAATCTCCGAGGTTGAGAAATTTCCCGTTCCGGGGCGGAGAGATTTTGCGACAAAATAATTAACCGACCGCGCGGTGGAGATGGAGGAAAAAGGGGAGGAAAATGCGACCGCGTCGTGACGGTGGTGCTCCCCTCCTCCATTAAGGGAGAAGACGTCTCGATAAGACGAGATGAGTCTACATCTGCATTGATGGCATCCCGAACGCCCGGCCAAGTGCGGTGCGAGTCAGAGGTTGGAAAATCACCTTCCGTATAAAAAGAAAAACGCCTTCTTTTCCCCATCTCTCTCTCTCTCCGCCTCCCGCTGTCAGTCGATGCTTACACAACAGAAGACCGCTCCGCATCGTTTTGCAACACAGCAGTCTCACTCGGCATGAAAGGTTTTCCCCATTTCGTTAACATCTTCCCTTTCCCTTTTTTTCACCTACGAAAACAAACGCGTATTTTCCTCTCTTCCTACGGATAATTATGACAGAAAACGTACGTTTCGCGTTATTCATTTTTAAACTAAAAGTAAATTACGATCGATGTTCACTCAAAAAAATCTCCGCCAACGACAGTTTTAAAATAAATAAATTTCCCCTTCGCTCATTTCTTCCATCCGAGCGTCGCAAGACCGACAACAACCAACACCATTAACGTGTTTGCGACGCACATTTCCTCAACGAACCACATGGCATCGCTGACGATGCGGCAACGGGACCCTTATCCGCCACCTCACTCCTTCAATTACCAGCATGTTCGTGTGTGTGCGTGTGTAAACAAAGCACGAGCCCTTCCTCGCGCGTGCCCGAGTATAAACGCGCGTTTACCCTTGCCCCCGTCGAACGTGCGGCTTGCACTCATTACCGCCGGCGTTCCCGTGGCGACGTACCTTCATCTTCATGGCGACGGCTGAGGAATAAGCCGTCCGTCAGACACGTCTCCGGAGACGCCTCCTTGCCCCCAAGGCGGATGGCGATGTCGAACCGCGGCCGCGCGCCGTGGTGGAGACGACTGTCCCATTCACCTGGACCACGGTGCGGCTCCCCCTCCCCCTCGCTCCCCTTCCGCCCCTGCCCTTCGACCCCCTCCCTCCTCCGCCCCGCCCCCCGGCCGATCTCCCGACTCCCGCCCCGCCGCCACCCCGCCCTCCTCCCTCCGCCGCCTCGCACACCGCGCACTCCACTCCGCCGGTCCCTATGGCGTCTTCCACCATAGTCCTTTCCTCCGTGTTCAGTCCCATCCACGATGGCAACAAGATGCCCTCTACGGACACCCCGCACCAACAGTGATACACCCTCCACGCCACTCCGGAGGCGTTCGTTACCTCCTATCGAAGACAAACGGGGACCTCCCTCGGCGAGGGACAGGGGATCTTCTTTCGCGGCTTCACAGAAGCTCGATTTTGCCTTCGATTCCGTGGCTTCGACACTTCGACCGACACCACTTAGAAATATTCCTCCGCCCTCTCCACGAGACACGGAAAGTGCGGATAGTTTCCGAATTACTGTGTCACCAGACGGTGGCGCTAGGATGTGACTCGTGTGTGGTTATTTATGCAACATTCGACCAATGAACAATTCCACGGTTTGCTCCCTCGTTAATTCACACTCCCACCGAAACAGTTGCCGGTCTCTGGGCGCACGAGTCTTCTCCGGGAAGCTTTTATGAACGGTGAAACACGAAAGGACGGGCGAGGAGAGGTTGCCACCCTCGTTCTCCCGAAAGATAACGAACCCGACAGATCCGAATGTCTATCCAAATCGCCAACGGGGACTTCGCAACATGTCCGCGTCCCTCGTGAGGGGAATTAGGTGGGGATGCGTGACATCTCGAAACAAGTGAGCCGCGACCCTCCGTATGGCACACCAGCAGTATTTTTTCCGGCGACGGCGGCGGGAACTAAAGCGAGAGGAAAAACCCGACCTCCACCGACGAGACTCCTCCAACGTTTTGTGCCCTCTTCGCTTTCCACTCGGTTCGCTACGTCCGAAAGCGGCACTTTCTGGATTTCTTCGGCTGTAGGTCACACGGGAGATATTCCTAGGGAGCAAGCAACACACGATCCATGCCGCTTAGCCGCGATAACATCGGGTGGGAGGGTTCAAACTCTCCACCCCCTCTTTTTTCCCTTCGCCACCCGTTAAACAGACCACCCTTCTTCCTTCTCACTCCCACGCCCGCACATACACACTCTCTTCTCTTTCTCTCACACCCTCTCTCTCTCCCTGCCGCGTGTGGAACCGCCCCTCTCTCCTCTCTCTCCGCCCCCCTCCCCAAAAACCACCCCCTTTTCGCCGCCTCTCCTCACTCTCTCCCTCGATGGAGGGCAACCAATGAGAAAGGCTAGCAGTCGTGGAAGAACACCTCCTTTCCCTCCCTCCTATCAGAGATGGAGTAAACGGGAGGAGAGAGAGTTTTTTTTCTTGTGCACAACGGAGTGATGGTGTAAAAGCAGCAGCTGTGTGAGATGCAGACGACTTCGAGAGATATGGAAATAGAGAGATTGCGAGAGTAGAGATGTGGAGCAAGACGGGGCGAGGAGAGAGAGAGATAAAGAAAGGGGAGGGAGAGAGAGGGATGTGAAAACGGAGAGAGGGTGAATTTGGTGGTGTATCAGAGTGAATCGGATCCTTAGTGCAGCCCGAGAGTGAGAGATAGAGAGGAGAAAAAAAGGAGAGAGAGAAAAGACTTTAAGGAGTGGAGTAACACTTCCTCGTCGTTGTTTGCGATGAACCAACACCGGTCTAAAGAGGTTTCGGTGGGAGTCGGTTTTCAGGAGATAGGTGGCGCTGGAGAGAACATATTTGGAGATGGCCGACACTCCAAACGGGAAAGGAGATAGAGAGAGAGAGAGAAAAGGATGGAGAGAGAGAAAAGGAGAGTGAATGAGAGAGAGAAAAGAGAGGGAGGGTAGGAAAGTGGGATGAGGCGAGAGGTAGCAAGAGCTAGTGTATGGAAAGGGGAGGGGGGAGGAGGAGAAGAGAAAGCCCGAAAGGGGAGGTTTTTGAGGGGGGAAGAGGGAAATAGGGGTCAGGGGGGCGTAGAATGAGCCGATGAGGGGGTGAGGAGGGTAGGAAGGATGGTGAGGGGAGTTGAAGGGGAGGGGAGGAGGGAAAATAAAAGGAGGCATGAGGTAAAGGGAAGGGGGGTAAGGGGTCGAAAGGGGAAAGCGGCAAACGGATGCGCGCGCATCCAACCCCTCGCGCGAAACAGATCGACCGACCGGAGCCTGGATTGGGCGTGTGACGTCACATCACGTGACCCTCCCGGTGAAGCATATCTTTCTCTCCCTCCCCTCCTAACCCCCGCCCGGGAGAGAGGAGGGATGTCCCGGATAGAGAGAGAGGGAGAGAGAGAGAGAGGGAGAGAGAGAGGGAGAGAGAGAGGGAGAGAGAGATGGAGAGAAGAGAGGGAAAGAGAGAGAGATGGAAAGAGAGAGGGCGGGAGAGAAAGGGAGAGAGGAAAATAGATAGAAATAGACAAAGATAGAGATAAAAGGAAAAAGAGAGAGGGAGCTTGGGAGTAAGAGATATGGAGAGGGAAGGAGAAAGAAGGCCCAGTTAAAGAGAAAGGGATGATAAAAAACAAGGGAAATGGGAGAGAGATGCTGGAGGCTGCGAAGTTCATCTTGTTTTTTTATCTATATTAAACCTAAACCAAAATGATTCTCTTAGAGAAAAAGGCAAGAAGAGACGTATCAAAATTCTGGCGAATGCCGTTAGATTTTGTTCCCGAGTTTTTATTTTATTTTTCTATTTTATTTTTTAGTCCCACCGCGTTATGAAAGCAAGTTAAAACACCGCGTTATGTCAGATCAAGTGACATTCACCCGTGGAGTTCGTCTGTCACACTTTCTGGAAATGGAGATATTTTCGTGTAACTATGATACGCATGGGGAAATAAATCACGAGGATATTTTTGTATCTTCGGGAGGCTCGGAAAGGGGCGCTTCAATTTTAGATTGCCTCTTCTATTTTGTTTGAACCCCTCGTGAAGGCAAAAGGGTGGAGGAAAAAAAAGGTTGTTAAAAATAATTTATTGCGTCTGTCGCGAGATGTATCATATTCTTTTTTTCTGGGAGAGGACCAGGATAATCATTTTAGATTCGCTTACTTATTATGATTTCCATTTTAGGGATGAGATACCTCAACGGGTCTTTTTGATACTATCCAACATACGCATATCTAGACTTACTAAAAATTTCAGTCGCTTTTGTCTCCACAGTTTTAAACTGGGAGAGATGACGAATGTCTTAGGTTTGTTTTTTGTTGGATTTAAAAATTTCATCTCTCACACATGCCATGCATCGAACTGAGAGCTACGCGGAGGTATCCGAAACTTAATTTTTCCCAAATCCCATCAACGCGCAGAAAAATCGATAGGATGTTAACGCTGAATTCGTCACATAAAAGGCATCCCCAAAATAATTACATGCCCGTAACGTCCTTTCGCTCACGGTAGATTCTCATTAAATTATTATTAATGCGATGGGTTATAAAATGAATGTAAAGTCTTCGGCGGGGGGTTTGGGCGCGAAACAACCTAGTAACAACGGAGAGAGGACGTATAATAATTCCGGTATGAATTAGGACGGCTACGACCTCGTATTAATCTAAACGAAGCACCTCGTCAATGTTAACGATACGAGAAAATCGGGATCATCCGAGCACGATTTCCATTCGGGACCCGTAAAACTCTTTAAGGGCGTTTCATTAACCGTGCACGCCGTAATCAATGCCGCGCAGTCCCGGCGCCGCAAAGAATTAAGCCCCCCGTCCTAAAACGGCGACGTTTTGACCCTCATGGTTCGTACAACGCACGCCCAAGGAGATGCCGGCGTCGTTTTCTGTTTGTTTTTAAGCTACTGCATTTTTTAACGTTTCGCCTTTTATGTTCAACGGGAGGCACCGCTCTAAACTAAATAAATATCCGAAATAAGCAAGCTTTAAAACCGCGCTAGAGATGCGAACGTGACGGAACAACTCCTGCGAGTGTTGCTACACTGCGCGTTTTGTCCCTTTAAAAACTCGATGGATTTTTCGCAGAGAATGCTCGAGTTCCGGAAACTTGAATTGGAAATAAACGCCGTCATCTGTTTTAATTGAAAAAATAATAGCAAATCGAAATCGCTCTGCTGCAAAAACACTCAATGTGAAATAAGAGTGAAAATCCTTTTACGATTTTGGCATCGTCACGTTGCAAATAGCATGCTGAACTTTATGAAATTTATCCAGCTCAAAGTAATTTTTGATAACCATCAACGAGCCATTCTCGATTAAAATATAACGGTTAAGCGAAAAAATGAAACAAGCGCATCGAAAATTGCTCAAATTTTTTTTTTTCACGTTTTGCGTCACAGAATATCAAATAGCAAAGCCAAATGCACCGAATTTGCTCAGCACGCCATTATTATCTAGAACCACCAGCAAAAAAGAGAAAAAACCGTTAGCGTTGCTATATATAAACTCAAACTCGAATATTTTACGCATCATTTTCCCAATCTCTGCGCATCGATGAATTCAAAAAAGAGAAACGTAACGCGATAACTTCAACTGGCAGTGGACGGAATTGTTCGGTTATATCCACCCCCTTCCCCCCTTTCGAAAGCAACACGAGTATTAACGCAAAGGGCTGGAGAATATTTTGCATTCAGCTCCACCATCCTTAAAACCTACGCATAAAAAGTTGAGCCATTTTTATTTAGGAAAGGGACCGTAATTCGCGAGCGGAATTTTAGCGACGGAAGTCGGGACGGAAAATGATGGCCCGAAAATTTTTTCGCTAAGACAAAAATCCTCAACCATCCTTCCTGCGTGCATATTTCACGTCGTTTTCTCTCGTCACGTCGACCCGACATTCCGACATGTATAACGCGAAGACAATATGGCGAGGTGGAGCAGACGACGGCGTGTAAGGAGGTTTACTCTTTAAAAAACTGTGTCGAGGGAGAGAGGTGGAGTGGGGGAAATATGGAGAGGGGGAGAGGCAGGTATTCTAGAATTTCCCGCATGGAACACGGGGATAAGCACCGAGAAAACCTATTTCCGAGAATGTAAAACGAGACGAGGAATACGAGAATAAAACAAAACCACGCTCGTGCATGACGGCGAGTGTGTGTGTGTGTGTGTGATTGTGTGCATGTGTGTGCGCACGCAAAGCCAACACGCGAGTGGGTATTTAGGGGAAGGAGGGATGGGTTGAATAAATGTTGGGGGAGAAAGCATAGCATGTTCGCTGAAGAGGAGGAGACAAATCAAGGAGATTCGATCTGGTGGAAGTGAGATGGGAAAAAATAAAGAAGGATGGGGAGGTGAAAAGGGGGAGGGACAAATGGGGGAGAGAGAGGGTGGGAGGAAGAGATAGAGAGGGAGGGAGAGGGATGGATGGATGGAAAGAGAGGTTGGAGAGAATAGGGAATAGAGGGAGTAAGAAAAATAATAAAGGAGAGAGGGAAGGGAAAGCTAAAGGGATAGAGAGCTAAAGACAAAATGATAGGATTAGGTTGAGAGGGAAGGAGAGAGCGAAGGATAGATAAAGGGAGAGAGTGGGAAAAAGAGATAAAGAGAAAATTAAGGAGAGGAGGGAGAGGATGGAGAGAGAGGATGGATTAAGGATGAGAGGATGGAGAGAGGAGGGAAAGAGGATGGAGAGAGATGGAGAGAGAATGGAGAGAAAATGGAGAGATAATAGAGAGGGAGATGGGGGTTGAATAGAGAGAAGGAAGAGAGAGAAAAGAGAGAGGAGGGAGAGAGGATGGAGAGAGAATGGAGAGGGAGAGAGAGGGGAGAGAAAGGAGAGAGAGAGAGGAGGGAGAAAGAGGAGGGAGAGAGGGGATGGAGAGAGGAGGTAGAGAGGAGGGCGAGAAGATGGAGAGAGAGCATGGAGAGGAGGGAAAGAGAGGAGTGAAAGAGTATGGAAAGAGGGGAGAGAGAGAGAGGAGGGAGAGAGAGGAGGGAGAGAGAGGAGGGAGAGAGAGAGGAGGGAGAGAAAGAGAGGAGAGAAAGAGAGGAGAGAGAGAGGAGGGAGGGAGAGAGGAGGGAGGGAGAGAGGAGAGAAAGTGAGGAGGAGGAGAGAGGAGAAAAAAGAAGAGAGAAAGAGAGGAGAGAAAGAGAGGAGAGAAAGAGAGGAGAGAAAGAGAGGAGAGAAAGAGAGGAGAGAAAGAGAGGGAGAGAGAGGAGGAAGAGAGAGGAGTTAGAGAGAGGAAGGAGGGAGAGGAGGGAGAGAGGAGTGAAAGAGGATGGAAAGAGGGGGAGAGAGGGGGAGAAAGAGAGGAGAGAGAGAGGAGGGAGAGAGAGGAAAAAAAGAGAGGAAAGTGAGGAGGGAGAGAGAGGAGAAAAAGAGGGGAGAGAAAGTGAGGAGAAAAAGAGGGGAGTGAAAGTGAGGAGAGAAAGTGAGGAGAGAAAGAGAGGAAAGAAAGAGAAGAGGGAGAGAGAGAGGAGGGAGAGAGAGAGGAGGGAGATAGAGAGGAGGGAGATGAAGGAGAGAGATGAGGGAGAGAGAGGAGGGAGAGAGAGGAGGGAGAGAGGAGTGAAAGAGGATGGAAAGAGGGGGAGAGAAGGAGAGGAGGGAGAGAGAGGAGAAAAAGAGAAGAGAGAAAGAGAGGAGAGAGAGGAGAGAAAGAGAGGGGAGAAAGAGAGGGAGAGAGAGGAGAAAGAGAGAGGAGTTAGAGAGAGGGGGGAGAGAAAGGAGGGAGAGAGAGGAGTTAGAGAGAGGAAGGAGAGAGAGGAGGGAGAGAGGAGTAAAAGAGGATGGAAAGAGGGGGAGAGAGAGGAGAAAAAGAGAGAAGAGAAAGTGAGGAGAGAAAGTGAGGAGAGAAAGTGAGGAGAGAAAGTGAGGAGAGAAAGTGAGGAGAGAAAGAGAGGAGGGAGATGAAGGAGAGAGATGAGGGAGAGAGAGGAAAGAGAGAGAGATGATGGAAAGAGAGGGAGAGAGATGGAAAGAGAGAAAGAAAGAGTATGAAGAGAAGATGGAGAGAGGAGGGAGAGGATGGAGAGGGAGATAAAGCTGAATTAGAGAGAGGAAAACAGAGAAGGGAAGAGGGTGAGTTGTACAAGGATGAGGAAAAAATGAGAGTAATGGGAACGAGGGAGGACGGATAGGAAGGCGATGGATGGAGAGGTCGGATGGAACAGTGGAAGAGTTTAGTTCTCCTCTGGCCGTAAATGAGGAAAGAATAGGTCTAAGCGCGGACATGAATGAATATTGCAGGCAGCGGAGATCTCACCAGGAGGGGAGTGGAGAGGTTGGAGGAGAATTGTGGAGGGAGAGTGGCATGAGGCCGCATTGTGGGTCAGGTGCCGTGATGATGTGCGCTCCCCTCTCCCCTTCCCTTTCCCTCCCTCACCATCCCTATCCTCCATAACAGTAGAGCTACTGCCGTCGGCCCTGCTGCAGCAGCAAGCATCCGATGATTAAAAATGCTTATGATGGGGAGGAGGTTATGTATGAAGAATGTGGACGCGGACTTTCTCTCCCTTTCTCTCGCCCTCTTTTCCCTCAATTTCTGCACGTCAAAATCCCACTCTTACTGCTTTCCCCAACCTCGATTCGCACGGATCTCGCCGTCCCTCACCAACCCGACTCAAACTCGTTTCCTCCATTCTCTCTCCCCCTCCCCCGAACCTTCCCAACCCCCCCTCATCTTCCCCTTATTCATCCCTTAGACGACGTGACCCAGTCCCCCTCCGGATGCGATGCGGTGAGCCAATCATGCAGCTCAGGGTGAATTAGCGGACAGGCGGCGCGGCGAGTGCCATCAAAAACCCCCTCGCTTGATTTGACAGGTGGAACTAGGATATGCGGTGATTTCCTGATTAGGGCAAGCCGAAAATAGGGACCTTCCTCTCTCGACGAGAGTCCTCCTTCCACCTATGACGTCCCGTGTGACGCGGAATTCGTTTTTCTCTCTCTACCTAACTCCCGCGTATTTTATTTTATTTAGATTTTCCGACTTGTGACAGACGGTTTGACGGTTAGGGCGGAATTGCGTTCGTCGAAACGTGGCGAGATTTGGTAAGCGGCGAAGCTTGCATATTTTTTTTTCGGAGTCGAAATTTTAAGTATTCTTAAAACTGTGTTGATTGATGCGCGAGGATGGTGCCTCAATTTACTCGGACGTCTAACTGACGCAATTTCTCGCCAACATCAGTGACATCGCGAAGTTTCGAGGGGAAAAAAGTAGAGACGAATCTCCATAACTTGAACTTCGGATGAAGATTAAAGCTGGCGTTGAGGAAAATTAGAATCCTAAAACGTTGAGGTAGTTAGTAGGAATAATGATGGAAAAATCGTTCTCGTAGTTATCGAATGCTCAAATTGGAGGCCTTTGCGTGAGATGAGTTTTACTGCCATTTTTCATGAACATTTATGTTATAACTGATTAGAGAAAGAAATTATTTTGATAAAATACTATGTTCTCAACCATAAACTGCTGAGATATTGTAAAATATGGTTATAATTTAAATTTACGTTTTCAGCTTTGTATAAATAACATTCATAGAATCACTTTTTCCATTTATCACGAACATTACTAACTAAAAATACAATCTTTAAATTTCAGTAGCAATAGTATATATTTTCCGAGCTTGCCTGAGAGCAACATTAATTTTACTGCTTTAATAAAACGTTAATAGTGTAGCAGATTATATGACAGTGAAATTAAATCCATTAAGAGTATGATATATTAAAAAGGGCACTCAATGCTAAAGTTTATTAACCTGAAAATTACAGCTGAAACTAAAAATAATCTTGACCGAAAAATTGAATCAATAAATTTTAATTAACCTTTGACTGTTTTCGATCGGTACAGTGAGGGTTTTTGCTATTCAAACCGGATTATCTAAATTCATGAGAGAAATACATAAAAATGTGGCTACATGGCGATAAAATAATAAATGATAAATAATAAAAAATATACAGTGTAAGCAAAATAGAAACTTCACAGTAGTAATGTATACCTAATAATAACAAGTTCTTAATGAAAAATTTCAGTAGGTAGATATAATTATTTTATCTTATGTTTTATAGGTACAAAACGACGTCGATAAATGCGTAAACCTACTTTATACCCGATTTTAGCACGCTGAAATTTGGGAAAAAACTTCGTCTTGGATTAGGAATTAATACGGTAGTTATTTTCAGTGAAAATGCTCTTTATAAAGTATTTATAAATTGTCTAGTCCAATTATTTTTTTAGAGAAGCGCATGACGAGATTCCTGCATGGACGCACCTGAAATATCAATTATTTCCTTCTGATTTGTGTCAATCTCACGTCTGTCCTCAACTCTATCATTTAATTTTATAAATATAAAGATATGATAATTACTCTAGATAAGTCTTTCAAAAAAACTAGCAATACAAAAACTGCGTTCTCGGTAACACCTTATATAAATTGTACACAATGTAATGTGCGAATCACTGACAAATGCACATCATAAAAATTCAAGTCTCCCTCAACATCATTTATGAACATGTATGATACATGAAGACACGATCAAAATGATAAAATACGTGACACTGGCTATAGGACGGAGCTATGTCGAGGTTATTTTTCCCCTAGAACGATTAGAGATCACAACAGGATATTCAAGCCTGCAAGTGAGATTTTTTAGGGAATCTAATGCATAGCATGCCTTTCCACCCCCTCTCTGGTTAACTGGAGGGTATTATGTAGATTCAGATGTCATTAGACAGTATCACCTCCAACGTCAGCATACTTTGATATGAGATTCGCGATTGATTAGCGTTCCATAAGATCACAAAAGTCAAATTAAGAACATAAGTCAAATAACAGGAAATTTCGGATAACTTTGACATAATTTGGATGCCTCTACGCATGGAAAAGCGAAAGTTTAAAGATCTTTTTCCTCAATCCACTTCAATCACATCCCGTTTGAGTAAATAAATCCGCCGATTCGATTTTAAAGGCGAGCGATGATCTTTAACGGGTCTTCGCGGCCAGCCACATCTCCGTTTAAAAACAATTTTCAAATCCGTTGGAACAAAAACTCGAGTCGTTTAGAAAAAAACAACGCCATAGTATCGACGTATAATTACGGGGATTCTATTTAGATAAAAAGACACACGAACCGAAATAATTAGTCCGTATGGGGAAAAACACAATCGCCGTCGTTTTTTTTTAATGGAGGATCTCCTCTTTTGCGTTTCATCGGAGAGGCAGAAAGAAAAAGAAAATAATAAAAAGATTAAAACAAAAAATATAAACGCGTCCTCGAACGTTTGAAAACCTATGCAGGTCATATTATTCGCACGGGCAAATACGGGGAATAAAATGCGCGCGCACCCAACGTTAAAAAAAACTTCGCATCCATTCATCGGAGCCAATTAACCGCCCACCGCTGGAATTTCGCCAGGGGATTTCTCTGCGCTCCTTTCGTCCAACGGTCCGGGGATTTAGAAAAATAAAAATATTTTTAATAAAAACACCACAGACCGACGCGTTGAACAAATCGACCCCGTGCGAATCCTTGGAGAAGAGAGAGAGAGGGAGAGATACGTTTTCATTTTAACTTCTCTATTGTTTTCCTCGAATCGTTGTGATGAAAACGAGCGATAAAAAAATTTAAAAATATATAATTCCGAGAGCCATGGGAGCATAAAATGCTTCGTTATTTCGTCGTTTTGTCCAATTTTTTGTGATGCAAATGCAGGCGAGTGAGGCAATTGAAAGGTCAAAAACCTCGAGGGTGACCACTTGCACATACGTCCTCAGCCACACGCCCGCCAACCCAACCCAACCACAAACGCGCGCACGCACGCACACACACGCTCTCTCTGTCTCTGGCTTTAGATGAACGACGGACGGTCGATATGTTGAGTCACAGCGCTGGGAACGGTACGTGACGAAGCACAAATTACTTCGCAATTAGAGTGTTGTCTCTTCTACCTACGCCTATACTCTCTCTATCTCTCTATCCCATCCTCTATCCTATCCTCCGCTTCTCCACCCCCCTCTCGCTATCCCGTCCGCCTCTGCGGCTGAATCCATGCATAACAAGTGAAGCTCACTTTCCGCGAGATGCCCTCTTACCTCTCTTATGGCGCGGTAACAATGTGACATGCCTCGAAATCTGTGTGGGCGTCATGCTCTATGCATCGTGGGTGGCGACAGGACGAAATCGTTCTCCTACTCTTCCTCCGAAAGAGATAGCGAGAGCCGTCGCGATATGTGAGCGTCATTTGTTTTTTATTTTTAGAATCCTTTTGCTGCGAGACCGACTAAAAGAGGTAACGCGATGGGTCGCGGTCGAAACGAAATATTAACGATATGTCGCCATGATGAGTTCGCGGGGACCTTTCGATCCAACGGAATTTCACATAAGGCGAACTATCGTAATTTTCACTTTCTGACGTTGAAGGACGAGTTAAAAACTTCGTTTGCGATATATAAGCGAGCGAGAGAGAGAGAGAGAGAGAGAGAGAGAGAGAGAGAGAGAGAGAGAGAGAGAGAGAGAGAGAAAGAGAGTGATAGAGAGAGAGCGACGGGTTCCGTCTCATTTCAGTAAAACCGAGAATCCAAAAGTTATTAATTTTTGCAGCCGTTGAATGAAAAGTAAATGAGACGAGTGAAAAAATTAAGATAAAGTAGCAACTATTGCCGTGCTTAAAAGCTTTTCGGAGTTAACCTCGATTCCTTTATAAAATGGGTTTTTTTTGGGGGGCAAGGGCAATTTAAGTGCTTTTTTCGTAGAAAATTTTCGGATGATTGTATGCGATAAAAAATGATGAATGGATCTAAAATTATAATTATAATGTTAAAGCGGCAAACTTTACTAATAATATCTCGATGTTCGCGTGTCATCGAATGATATTTATGTTCTGTTTTGTGGTACATAATCCTGAAACTTTTCAGAATGATGTCTTTTTCATTCGCGAAATATTGATTACAGCTGCAAATCAAATTTTTATGTTAATTAAGGGATTAAAAAGGTCAATCTATTATTGATTAACTTAAGAATGGAAAATGTAACCTAGAATAAGATGGCGCCTACGCTAACATATTTTATTCTGAGAATTATCAAGGTGAGGATTATCGATTCAAGCTTAGTCACTTAAGAAGTTTATGAATTTTGATAATGTAATTAAGATTAAATTGAGCATTGAAGACTGTCTGAAAGTCTTTTTAAATGCTTCATTATGTTGCTGGGTACAGAATTATAAAGTGCTGAATGTTTATACTAGTTGGAGCAGAATAAAATCCAGAATCTGTACTGTGCTTGCCACAATCTTGTTTTCAACTGAATTCATTTGTCATTCATTCCATAATTTAACACACATTTCTACTAATTTTCCTGAAAAAAAATATTAATTGCTACGTTCCACACGATACTGAATCCCCGATTCGCAATCCTTCGCCGTTATTAGCTTCAATTACATTTCATGCAAGACGTTAACAAATTTTACTTAGTTCCACCGTATTTAATGGAATGTGTGTGTGTGTGTTGAATGGCGAATCAGCCTCATGGGCTATTATCGCCATACCCTTACCGTCATGACTCATTCATTTTTGCGACATATCTAAGTTCCACACAACACAAATTTTTTGGATGATACAAAATACAATAAAATAACACTATCCCCATGTCTCATCTATGACAAAAATAAATAAATAAATAATAAATTCATGAAAACCAGATTGAGAGAGACTGTAAAAGGGCCTCCCACAATCTGCGAAATAAAATGTCGGCGAGGCTGTATAATGGTCTCCCGACAATAATAAAATAAATAATTTGATGGATTGATGTGATCAAAAGATCCTACGGTGATAAACATAAGCTGTAAATTTGGGAATAATATTGAAACAGGAAAAATTCTGCTATGACCGGGAATCGAACCCGGGTCTTCCACTTGCCGGACGGATATTCTACCGCTGAATGCGGATGTTTTCCATCGTATTTCTTCACCATCGACTTTATCTGTCCGACCTTAAACAGTCTTAACCCTTCGGGTTAAGCGAAAAACTCGCCAAACATTTCCCAGTTTTCGGAGAGGATAAAAAAACCTCGCCGTCGCGATTAAGCGAGCGAGAAACAAAACGAAAAACAAACAAGAGTGTCTGCATGCATAAAGACTCACCTCCGATGACGTGAGGTAGCAGAGCCTCGAATCGGCGCTCTCGATGGATGCCTGCTGGACTATTCCGTACCTTCCGCCTCCCTCCCTTCCGCCTCCTCCCCCGTCCCCACCGTACTCGGACCGGATGCTGTCCTGCCTCTCGAACATACCGGTGCTCCTAGGAAAAGGTGAGGGAGAGATAGAGAGTGGGGAGAACGGAAAAGAGACTCGCAGAGTAGAGCAATATATATATATATATATATATATATATATATATATATATATATATAAGTAGTTGGTGCTTGCATGCTGCAAGCATTTCATCTCACCCAAATAAACATTAATTTTTTAGAGAGATAAAACATTATTAGAAATATTTTTTTAATTCATAAGATTTCCACCTCTGCACCCAATTTCGATCTTTCCTTATGAAACAATATTTGATCAAAACAATGCCTTAAATTTGCAATATTAAGAATGTTATACTTTATCCAATGTAAGGTACTTATTCCACACATTTCTTTCAAATTTTAAACATATGTTATATCCTCCTCTGTAAAGAACGTCTATATATAATGATATGTTATACTAGTATAAGGTGCTTGCATACTGCAAGCATTTCATCTCATCTTGAAAAAACATTTATTTTTCAGGCAGATATTTTATCATTACAAATATTTTTTTAATTCTAAAGATTTCTCCTCAGCAGCGATTTTCGTTTTTCCCTTATGTAAAAATAATAGATTAAAACAATCCCCAAACCTTGCAATTTTAAGAATTTTATACTTTCTCCATTATGGGGTACTAATGCTACACATTTTGGCCAAATTTTAAAGTTGTAGCACTTCTAGAAGTGAAATAATATTTTTATAATTGTTTAAATTTTAAACATTTTTAACGGCCGCCGCAATATATTAATGGAGAGATTCAAATGTTTATATGTGCAAATGCACTACTCTGTAAATAACTTGAAAAACTCAGCTGCCTAACTCATCCAGTAGTACCTAAACAGTTATCTATTTGTTTAAACTTTAAGAATTTTTAACGGCAACACAAAATAAAATATCAAAATTTATAAAATTCCTATTTCGTTTTTTTACAAATACTACCTCTAAAAAAATTTCAGCTCCGTAGCACATTCGAAAATACATAAACCTTGAAAATTTGTTTAAACAATTGCGAATTTTTAGCGGCCGTATTGTTGCACTTTTTCAAGATTTTCGGTTTTTTAGATGGTTTTGCCCAAAATCTTACCTAAGAAAAAAATTTCGAATCTCCAGCTCATCTGGAAGTGCCTAAACATTAGTATCCTTCTATCATTATATACCGACGTTTCTTACAGAGGAGGAAGAGGATATAGCATACATATAGGAGGATACTATTGTTTAGGCAATTCCAGATGAGCTGGAGATTCGAAATTTTTTTCTTGGGTGGGATTTTGTACAAAACCGACTAGAAAAAACGAAAATCTTGAAAAAGTGCAACAATGCGGCCGCTAGAAATTCGCAATTGTTTAAACAAATTTTCATGGTTTATGTATTTCCGCATGTGCTACGGAGTTGAAATTTATTTTGTAAGTAGAAATCTTAAAAAAACGAAATAGGGATTATACAAATTTTGATATTTTAATTTGTTTGGCAGTTAAAAATTCTTAAAGTTTAAACAAATGGATAACTGTTTAGGTACTACGGGATGAGCTATGAAGCTGATATTTTCAAATTATTTACAAAGTAGTGAATTTGCACAAATAAACATTTCAATTTTACCATATATGCATTGTGGCGGCCTTTAAAAATTATTTAAATTTAAACAATTAGAAAAATATTATTTTACTTCTAGAAGTGCTACAACTTTAAAATTAGGCTAAAATGTGTAGCATTAGTACCCCATAATGGAGAAAGTGTAAAATTTTTAAAATTGCAGCATTTGGAGATTTTTTTAAACTATTATTTTTACATGTGGGAAAAACAAAAATCGCTGAGGAGTTTAAATCTTTATAATTAAAAGAATATTTGTAATGATGAAATGTCTGTCTGAAAAATGAATGTTTTTCTAAGGTGAGATGAAATTCTTGCAGTATGCAATCACCAACTACTAGTATGTTATATCCTCCTCCTCTTCCTACTTTTTAAGGAACGTCTATATATAATGATGTTATATCCTCTTCTGTAAGTAACGTCTATATATAATGATGTTCCTCCTCTGTAAGAAGAGTGTGTGTGTGTATATATATATGTGTGTGTGTGTTTGTTTGTGTGCTCGTAAAGAGATGGCAGTGGTAGCGTTGAGCTAAAACCTATCGGGACGGAATCGTCGAAGAGGATATGACGCCACGGAAGAGAGGTAAAACAAACAAGGAAGTTCACGCGGAGCTGCCTCACGGAAAATTTTCGTAAAGATCAAAAAAGAACCAACACAGAAGTATCGTTAACGTTATGTGACTTTCAAAGTTAAAGCAAAGGTCATCTTATGATGTACATGTTTGTTTCCGAAGGAAGCTATAAAGCAAGGCACACTTTAATAAAATCCATAAATAAGCAAAGGGAAATGCCTCGATTTTATCGGAATAATTGAAAGGAGGTACTAGGTTTTTTTTACTTCTCTATTAAGATAATAAAAAACAATCTATTCTCCGCAGTGCGCATATTTTTCATGAATATTTATGGAATATGAAAGGTGGTTTAGTATAGGAATAGTCGGATTTTAATTTTTGCCTTGTATAATCTTAATGGTTTACATAAGAACAATTTCAATTTTAATAAAATAGAATGACAGAGATATTTAATTATGTTAATTACATCGTTGTTAATTCTCATATTTCCATATCATTTAAGAAGTTATTTTGAACATATTAAATCAAGCTTTATACAAAACCCTTCCACATATACGCGAAGACAAAGAATTAGATCATAGATTAAGTAAGTACGTACATATTGGTATCGAGCCAAATACTTTACCAAATACATTGTACGCAACATCCTTCTATCGTAAAAATAAAAATTCCATGTCAATTTGTGCACTAAAACTGGTTATTCAGCAAATCTCATTGGTAAGCGACTACGACTAACTCTACTGATATCGAGACACAACATGCATGTATTTACAGACAGCGCATTCGCATCGTATCCACGACGCTGTAAACACTACAAGAGAGGAGAAAAAGGAAGAGCTCGTGATTCAGATTAAGGCGGATAGATGGCACTGGCGCTTGAAATTTTTTTCACTTCCCGACGCCGAACGAAAAGGAGAGAGAGAAGCGAGAATTTCTTTTCCTCCTTCACCCCCTTAAGACCTTCCTTCCCAAAAGAAATCCTATAAAATAATAGCGTAACAATGTGGCGAGGAAGACTCTAGTGATCGGCTAAAAATATATTTTTAAAAATCTTTAAGCTTCTTTTCTTAGCACTCCGGTTGATGCCAAATCTCTGTATTGTCAAGAGAGGAGAGAAAGGAATAAAACAGGATATGAAGAAGATAAGGTTAAAAAAAAGGGGCTAGGGATAGGGTTCACATGTCACCGAAATCGTGTCTGGGGCAAGAAGTGGGGTTTCAGTGGGTCAAACCGCGTCGAACCTCGAGGTCTCATAAAAATTCAAAGCGCCACCTCAAACGGGCCCAAAGTTTAGGCCATCGCCCAAACCTCGGTATGGAGTGTGTTCTGCATTCTCCCGAAGCCGTATTCGGCCCTTTTCCTTCCCTCGGTACGCTACCCCTCTCGACGTCATCGAGGCTACGTCACAAAAGGCGACTCTTAGGATTAGTTTCAGGTTTATAAAGGGAGGGAAAAAAGGAGTGAGTGAGGAGCTCTTGAAGCGAAGGACAAGTGGAGTGGAATGGAGACGGGAATTGTAGCGGGGAAACAAAAGACAGTGCTCATTTGGAGTAACAGTGAGAGGGAGAGACGAATGGGGTGTGGAGAAGAAGGGTTATGGGAGAATTCGTTTCTTCGGAGGTTCTTTATATCAGCTATATAGTATTAGCACTGCGTCGAAAAGGCTACTGTTAACTTCTATTTGCGCCGTTCCCGGAGAATAACTCGATGAAAGACAGTCTGAGTGAACAATTCATTGGTGCTTTAAAAGACAAATCGATTGTTTTGGTGAGATATAAAGCTTCAGGTTCATGGATAAGATATTTTTGTCGACACTTACTATTTTGTCAATCAAATATTTCGATGCTATAGGCAAATTTCCTTTAAAATATTTCTGATACGATACTCGATGAACATTCATCTTTATCTGCTCGCGAATCGTTGGAAAGATTTTCTTGATCCAATTAGAAATGGAATTAAAGAGAATAAAAGCCAAGCACAAAATATTACTTTATGCTCACATTTTGAAAATGATTTGTCAATTAGTTAGTTAAGAGTTTTTGAAGAAAGATAGCACAAAAGAGTTTTGGCGTCCTCGGGTACGAAAAACTCAGACTTGAATCAATACGTTATACCACATTTACCTCTGATTTTAATCAAATTTCTTGAAATACGTAATCTTTTGCGTCTATACAGACACTCAGAGGAAATTATAAAATTAATTATCACGAAAAAATATTTCGTAAATCCTTTTCTACTTATCCTCGATGATTTTAAGGCATATTTCTGTTAAAATTGTCCGTTCACACGATTTTTCCTCCAGAAGGAAGCAGCCTTTCATAACGAAAAGGTCGTTATCTCCTTCATAATGTACTCCCGGATCAGTAAATTCTCCTCGGAGGCACGTAAATTTGTCCCCCCAATAAAAACGCTTCCTAAGTCAATATATGAAGCAAATTCCATTCCGAGAGTCCACTCTAATTGGGGTAGTTAACCGTTTGAACAATGAATGAGAATCGGAACGGAAGCTTTTAGCCGCCATGGATACGATCCACTCATAAATGATATCAAGTGAGAGAGAGAGAGAGAGAGAGAGGGAGGGGGAGAGAGATATAACCTATCGGTGCATGAATAGACCGAAAATTCTTATCGGAAAGTTTCCTGATGTTCCCTATGGCTTCCGAGTAGAATACGGTAAAGATCCTGCAGAAATTAATCTCATTTTTTCTCGAGCAAATTAAAAATAATGATATCTGAAACTATCCGGTCATCAGAAACTTTCCTTTAATTTCTGATTTTTTCAGTAGCATCGGGAAAAAATCTCAGGATAGATATCGAAGCGTAACACAGTTAAAGGCGCAACAAATTAGTTGTCATGCCTTTAAAAACAAAGAGGAAGATTCTTTAGATGATGCAGGTAGCTCTATAAGCCAGGAGATGGTTGCGATAAATGAGTAGCCGTCCTCAGGAGCAATTCACTGACTTTCGAACATAAAAAGGCCTAAGGGCCGGGTTTTACACTAAATAAAACTTATATTGTATTCTACTGGAAAATAAAGAGTGTCCTGGGGTAAATTTCGGAGAAAACAAACAAATATCTCGGGATATGATCAAAAGCAAATAAATCCCTTAGACCTTGGGTCTGTCAATAAATTACATCAATTGTAAGAGCCAATGTTGAACGGGGAAGATAAAATAAATATCTGTTTGTTCAGAAAAGCCAACATCTTTATTTTTGCCAGGAATCCAAAGTGAGAATTATTGGAAACAAGGCATCAATATTTTATGAGACAGAGAAGGCAGGGATAGGGAATGGAGGAGAAGAATAAGAAGAGCGAAGGGAGAAAGAACGCAGGGGATTTCGTGAAGGGGGAGAGTGAGGAAGGGAAATGTGAAAAACTATAAAATGAAAGAGAGAGGAGAATATGGAAGGAGGATTTAGAGATTACCCAGATGGAATCCGAGAGGGACAGAAAAAGGGGGAGGGAGGGAGTTAGGGAGACGGAGGGAGTGGCAGGGAAAGGAAGAGATGGAGAGAGAGAGAGGGAGAAGGAAAGGGAGGAAGAGGGAAAGAAAGGGAATGAGAGAAAAAGAGGGGCAGGGGGAGAGGGAAAGTGAAAAAGGCGGAGAAAGTGAAAGAAAGAGATGTTGAGAGGGAGAGAGATAGGGAAAGAGAGATGGGGAGAGGGAGGAGAGATAAAGAGACAGGGATAACGAAATAGGGAGAGGAAGAGGGAAAAGTAGAGAAAGGGAGAAAAAGAGAGGAATTAAGAGACAGAGTAAGCTGAAGAGGGATAGAGGTATTTAGAATGACAAAGGCGAGAATGATGTATGGGAATATGTAAAGAAAAGAAGATATGTGAAGCGAATGAAAATATGAAAACGAGAGACGATGATAGGACGAGAGAGAGAGAGAGGGGGGAAGGGAGGTCGAGAGACCCACTCAAACCGTCTCTACCATCCATCTCCTCTATAGAAAAGAACTTTTCCCATAAGTAAAATATTCCGTCCTAACTCCCGCCCAACATACCACTACCCGTTCCATCTAAAACTTCAATGGATATTTTTACGGACGATTTCTAAAATTAATTGCCGAAATTTTCGACAGGCTTCTTACAGATAAAATTTGAAGCCCTCCAATTTTGCTCGGCTGAATATGGGTACGGGTGATGAATGAAAAAATCAGGAAGTCAGCGAGTGATTTATAATGTCTTTCAAGGAGTTAGATGTTTTTTTAAGGGTTAAAATTGAGAGATTTCTTCGAATAGATGTTAGAACTACTCGAAATTTATTGAAGATCGCGTTTAAGATTTGGAATTGAATCAAAAACATAAAATTCAATTCAGGAAGCCAAACTAAGCAACTATTTTTTGGATGATGCCTTTTTTTAGACGAACGCGCTGTACCTATTGAAGAACAGTCAAACGGGACCGGGGGCATTTCAATATTTAAAAAAACAACCAACGAGACGAACTGAAAAGCTTTGGAGTGGAAAACATCAATGCGTCGTAACAAAAGACGATATTAGGGACCATTAAGCGAGTTTAGCAAAGGATTCTGATGGGGTTTGGAATACGTTGGATGTATTCACGTGGAATCGGAAGGAATCGGAGAAAGAAGGAATGAGAGAAAGTACGGGGAAGTTCCTTATGAGGTATGGAGAGGAAACCTTGGATGGGGAGTTCGATAAGGGAGTTGATGGTGGGGGACAATGAATGATGGAGAGTTGGGAGTGTGAGAGAGAGAGAGAAGGTTAAGAGCAACGGAGTGAATCTGTTGTGGAGGGAGAGAAGATGGAGAGAGAGAGGGAGGGAAGGAGAGAGAGCAAAGTGTTGGAAGTAAGAAAGAGATTCTGGGGAGGTAGACGGTGGGAAGGGAGTTAAAACGGAGGAGGAAGGGGGAAGGAGGATGTGAACTTCTATTCATCTCACGTAACCTTCGACCTTTTGCCTTCCACCGTCGTGGCCCCTCGCAAAAAATACACACCTCCCGCGTGACTCCCTCTCAATGTTTTTTTTTGCGCCAACTGCGACGCAAGGCGTACGTCAAAGGTTTGGGTAAGGATACGTTCAAGACGCCAACAACATTTTGAGTCGCACCTTCGGGGAGGGAAAGATATCTACGATTAAAGGAATAAATCTGAAAAAATGAACGAGAAAGAAAAATAGACAGAAAAGGAGAAGAAAGGTATTCCGCATTGGAGCCGCAATAGACTGCCTCCGCGAGATCACTTGTCCCGGTGATTTTTAAGCCATTGATAAGGAGATTAAAAAACCGCGCCCGAGCGGGAGTAAAAACGACAAATGGGACGAAAATATCGTTCCAAATGGCGCAAAAGAGGAACGCGTCGAAATGAAGAACGGATCCTAATCCGGTGAGAGAAAGAGAAAAAGAGATGGAGAGAGAGAGAGATAGACAGAGAGAGAGAGACAGAGAGAGATGGAGAGAGAGAGAGAGACAGAGAGAGATAGAGAGAGAGAGACAGACAGAGAGACAGAGAGAGAGAGAGACAGAGAGAGAGACAGAGAGAGAGACAGAGAGAGAGACAGAGAGAGAAGGAGACATAACGAGACATACCTTTCAAAATGACGGAGCTAACTGAAAGCTCTCATCAACTACAAACTTTTAATAATTCGTTAATTAATTCATTTGGACTAAGCCGATAATGTTCCTGTATTTTTATCATATCCTTATCATCGTTGTTGCACCCAAGTGCATAAGAGCCCTTCTCCCAAAACTTATCAGGAGAATGGGAGGTACAAAGCTCTCTTAGTACAGGTGGCGCTATCTCACCTCAGCATGACGAAAATAAGAACTATATACTTAACGTAAACTAGATAATCAATCAAAATGATGGATGTGTTCAAATGGGCTACCGGCTTGAGACTATCCATTTCTTATTTCTTGCGAAACTTGCCCGAAAACAAATGAGGCCTTTCACTTTCAAAACACATCGTCATCGTTACATACGTGACTCGTATCACGCATAAAGCCGGTCATTTCTTTCCGAAAACCATTATAATGTGAATATAACGATATTCAAAACATCACTGAGTTATATAGCTTTAACGGAAGGTTGTTGATTTCCTTTACAGATCTCGCAATAAGAATTAAAAAATGCTCTCAGATCATGTGACAGCGTAATGAAACCAACACGAAAATCTGAAACATGCCTGACGTAGATTAATATTACAGAGAATGATTAAGTTGCACATTCGCCTAAAAATCAGTCTCACTGAAATTCTCGAATGGAATTTAAATAAATTCTTCGACAATGCAAAATTCGGAAATACGTTCCATAACATAAAACTTTCGGAAAATTTCGAACAGCGATCGGGAAATGAATAAAGATGAACTGTCCTTTCGGTACCTCTTAAAAACTTATCGACAACCTGAATAATCCCCAACTTTAACCGAATTCGAAACTCGATACTCGAGAGAAACTCCTTCGACGTTCTTTTTAGAACGAAAATTCATAACGAATAAAATTCTTCTCCTCCCAAACCCAGCCCAAAAATACCTTTTAACGACGCAAAATCCGCGACTTTATTCGAGGTCTCGATCACATTGAAATGTATAAATTGATTCGAACTTGAATTCAACGCGCGAAACGTGGATATTTATGAAGTTCCAAATCTGGCACAGAAGATATAAGAAGATTTCTCCGTTTCATCTTCACACACAGCTATTTTGCGCCGCGTTCACCAGCGATGATCTCCAAGAAATGTCAAAGAGCATTCGCAAATAGTCTCTCCCACCGGCGGCAAGCGAAATTTTTCGGGTTTAATTTATTTCCCAACGCACGTATTTACTCCGATGACGCATTCTGCTAGAGAAAATGTTTTTACTTTAAAGCGACAGTTTTTTCTCATCCGGAACCGAGATAGCTCGGATATTTCCACCCGGAAACTTTCGTAAACATATAGTGGCGAAAAGAACCATAAACAACTCGCTTTAATTATCGCGAGATAAAATAAAAACACCTCGGTTTAATTATCGCGAGATGAAAAGATTTGCGACGGAAAGCAAGAGTCATCCTCTTAATTATTCGGAAAGAACAATGGCGCGGAAAGGAAATTAAAAAAATTATATATATATATATATATACATCTCCGGTGTCATCCATCCGCGTCGAATGAATAAAATGACTGAAGCTTCACCTCTTTGCTGTCATGGCTCGCCTTTTGAATTTCTCGCAAATAAGGAGGAAACATTTTTCCCTCTTTTATAGGACCAGACGCGAAAGATCAATACGCGGAATGAAAATGAGGTAAATGGATTCTCGAATCGCTTAACAAGCAACGAAAAGTCAAAGAAAACAAGTTCATCGGGACGCTTATGGCTTTTCCATTGAATCTGATGGGATGGTACGGTAACTCGTGCAGAAGGTTGTAACTAGAGTTTTGGAACTTGGAATTCCCGTTCCCGGTTCCCGGTAATTTACTGGGTATTTCTTATTCTCGATTACCTGAAATTTTTTGAATGATTCTCGCGAATTGTTCGTTTGAATTTTGTGCCGAGTCAAAATTTTCCAGAATTGCTATCATAGCTGGTTTTCTATACATATTCCTTCGAATTTCAGCCCCAAATGTTAAGCTATCATATTAGTTCTGATTTATAAAATTTTGTGTTGTATCAATAGAATTTTTGATGAATACTATATATTTTTTCAGTGAATAATAGTTAGCAACTGATTTATTAGGAGTTTGAGATTAAGGATCAGGTTGCGTTTCTCGGTATTAATTCAATTTTAATGGAGCGCTAATACAATGTCAAAATGGCTTCTTCTCGCGCCCGTGAATGTCATTAGTAAAAAAATCTGATGTGGCAACCACATAACTTTCTCCACACCAGTAATATTTATAAAATTTCCAAATAATGATAATAAATAATGATAATAAAAATTTTAAAGAACTTCAAGAAAAATTTAAAGACTTTAAGAAGAACCAAAGAACCAAAACCGTAGCCTTCTGATATTGGATATAGCCCCGTAACTCTAACAATTAAGAAAATAAAAAGAAGCGTTAATAAAACGTAAGCGTACAGTGTTTACAATAGTCGCCGGTAGGTTGTGTTGGTGGCAGCTAAAACATTTGTCTTTAAAATTTCTTCAACAATACATTATATGGGAAAATGTTTCGAACAAAGGTTGTATTTCCTACGACTTTTATTCCAGTACTTATACATTTATCAAATATTCAAGCAAATATTAAACAAATAGAAGATCTTCTTAACAATGTGTTCTACGAAAAAATGTTTCAAACAAAATTTATAGATAATAATATTAACTATGGAATTTATAATAAACAATATTTGCATTTATGACGATTTAAAGGAGTTATTTGCCAAAAACCAAAACATGACTAGAATAAACATCCACTTTAGGTTGAGCGATTGTTACGAAAACCTAATCAGTTCTTCATTATATAGTACTATTTCTAAATAAAAAATTTGGTATTCATACGAATTTAGGTTTTTGAGTTAAGAGTGCCCACAAAATCCTATCACATACAGGCAGACGGACACACAGACACCATCGATAAAATAGTCAAAACGTGTTCAGGGGACCTTAAAACATGTATTTCCGTTGAAATCTCGAACTCGATTTTTTTCATGAAAACAATACTTTCTCTATACTTCGTATATGGAGAAAGTAAAAAGGTCCAAAAGTAATGTTTGCATGAATCTGAAACTAGGCGCTGAAGTGAACTACCTTCCCCTCCTATTCTTCTTTCTTCCCCCCTCCCTATACGCTATCGACCAAATTAGCTACTCTGACCAAGTGAATTATATATAAACTAGCTGCCGCGCGTCACACGTGACGCAAATCGAAGACAGCCTTCTTGTTAAAGAAATAAAACATTTCACTTTATCTAACTATATAGTTTGCATTTTAAAACAATTAGTAGGTCAAGTTTACTTTCCATTCTTCGTTAATTTTAATAATAAGAAATGAAAAAATAAAAGTAGTATAATAAAGTTAAATGAATTAAAAAGTTGTTTAAAACTTCAGGATATATTACACTCTTAACTTTTTTATCGCGACTGGATACAATTTTTAAATTTTCTTGCCGTCGTACTTGTGAAATGGCGACATACAGCTGTCCATGTGCAAAAACCTGATTTTGTAAGAGTATTCCCACGGTATCAAATGTTTGGCCTTGGCGTTTATTAATTGTCATGGCAAAGGCTAACGTTATTGGAAACTGACGACGCTTCATCTCGAACGGAAGCTCGCTATCGCCTGTCAGTGTCACATCGAATTTAGGAAGTATAACAGCTCAGCCTTTATTAATTACGGTCGCAATCGTGTATTCAATGGTGTTCTGACCAAGATATTTCACATTTAAACGTGTTACATCGCACAGACCCTTCTTAACGTTAATGTTGCGAAGGAGCATTACGATAGCGCCAATCCTGAGACGTAATTTATGCGGTGGCATTCCTTGCGGATTAAGCGAATTTAAAAATTCCGTTGGAAAGTCAGCTCTTTCATCTTCTGTACAGTTGATGACCTCATCGATGCTGACATAATCCGCTTCATGTTGTCCTGGAGCCAAAGTAATTCTGTCGAGGATTTCGTTGTTGATCGCAAGGGTGCTAATATTTTTAATAGTATTTTTATTTGACTTTCTCCAGCACTAAAGAAAATGTTTACATACCTATCGACATAAAGAGGTTAACGCTTTATTATATAGTTAGTAACCTTATTATTGATTAGCAACCTTATTATCGATTAGCAACCAATTGAGATTAAAATAGTTCAAGATATTTTTTCTCGAAATTTCATAACCATATTTCATAATGAGCGATAAAATACAAATTACTTTGTGCTGCCATCTTTATTCTGCAATTCGAAATTAAAAAGTACTAAAATTTTTATTTACGTCTTATAGAAAATGTTTGAATACCAATCGATACATAGAGATTAACGCTTTATTATACAGTATGATGACTAGGAAGACGCCCGTTAAAATTCAACAGGAAAGTTTTTTATGAAATTTCGTGAATAGATGCCACGCGAAGCTATTATCCAAATCAATGGTACCCAATTTTACGAAACCGGCAACAATTCAAATCACTAAGAATGCGTCAAATTTTCGCATTAAAAACTGATCTGGTGATCGATTCGACGCGTATTAAAAAATCTATGGCAGGAAAACAAACGTTCGTTCTTTTAGGCGTTCGTCGTTTCAGGTCTCGAACTCCTACGATGATTCTAAGGGATTTTACTATATTATTGATCTACAGTGAGATGTATTCATTCTAGCATATAACGCAACAGATGTTGTTTACATTGGTTGCTATGAAAATCATTTCCCTCTCCTTCCTTCTTTCTCTCTCTCCCTCTCTCGTATTATAAGCATTCAAAGCACGCTTTGACACTTAAGGAATGAAATGATAATAGCATTTTGAGGTTTAACAATGTAATTGGTTTGCAAGGCAACATTCCGTTTAAATGGCAAGATTTCCCCAAAATATGTGAATGAAACGTTTAACATGAGGAATTTCCAACTGTAGGCGAAAAAAATGAATAGAATAAGAAATATAATAATTTTTTCTTTAAAATGGTTTAAATCGAAGATCGTAGGTTAATTATTTCTAATTTAGATCTCGAAAAGAAGAAAAGCCTGCTCGTCGAAAAGTCGATGTTTACGTGTTATTTTATGGGAATCGGAAATGTCTTCCTTGGAGTCAAACCCAGGTCTTTTTTCGAGTATTTTTTCGTCACCTTAAAATATGTAAGTAGAGCATTCCTGCCAAATTTCAAAAACGTATCTCGATCCTTTATCAAGTTATTTGCATTTTTATATCGCGACAGAAGGAACAAAGGAACAGAAGAAGGCTGTTGTAGATTTTTAGATTGTTTTTAAGCCTCTTTCATACATTTTCTACCCTCAATTTTAACTTTGAGGTAATTGCAATACAAGATACATTCGTAGTTGGTCTCTTGTTATCTCCACATCGTCAACATCGAGGAAAGATCGGCTGCGCAAGCCAAAGTGCGCCTGAATATTGAATCTGCTAACAATTTGTCGCAGATAATGTATCACATGTCATTGGGATTTATTAAAGACTGATGTATTTACGTTGTATCAATAATTAATATCATGCTTAAATGAAAAATGGTGGATATTTGAAAATCTCCCGTTTCCCGGAAAAAAAATTTCGTCAGGAACCTAAAACTCTAGTTGTAACGTTTCGTCAAACGAAAATTGATTTGCCTTTGACCTAATCTTTTTGTGCTGTGAAAATATGGAAGGTATAGATGGCATTAAATCGTTTCTAAATATAACAGAGACAAAAGGGCATTTTATACCGTCATAATGGTTTTAAATCGCTTATAAACAGGTTTAAAGTATAAAAAATTCCAAATACGAGTAAATCGTCAAATCAGTATTTTTAATACCCCCGCACGCCATTTAATGACAACTTTATAAAATCTAATTGAGGCTATCATTTATCATTATTCATTTAAATTTCTTGTATTAGAGTAACCGATAACGAGGAACATTTCCATTAGAGTAAACGAATTCAGCGATTTTCTTTAATACTTTCTCTCTCTCTCCATAACCTCACTATTAAATTTATATAACGCAATAAATCGTTTTATTTCCACCTTCGCCCAACGAATTTGATTTAAGCGATACATAAAAAATACGCGAAAAAACCTGAACCTACGCACATGCCAATAGGTTTCACATTTGAGAAGCTTCTTGCAATCCAGTTAACCCGATTTATTCTGATACCAAGCCTCTTGAACCTTTCTTGACTAAGCGATTCAGCCTTCAATCTGACGTTGTCCTTTCGCTTTTAGAAAAGCCCACCATTCTATACAACGTGGGTCGAGAATAGAAAATTGGGTAGGAAAGGATGTCTGACTTGAAACGGAGGGGGCGGAGGAGAGGGGGAAAGAGAGGAGGGAGGGAAAGTCAGAAGAAAGATGCAGAGAAAGAGAGGAAGATGGCGAGGAGGAAAAGAAAAAGCGAAGACTTGGAGTAAAGGAGATTGATTGTTTGATTCGACCCTTTATTGGAGAGGTTTGGCCAACACGGGCCTAACCTCGAGAGGTATAGAGAGAATGAGAAGGGAAGAGGAGAGAGAGGTAATGAAATCGGAAGAGGGAGGAAGAAAGATGCTGAGTGGGGGAAGTGAAAGAAAAGGTGTGAGGAGAAAATAAGAGGGGTGAACGAGAGGATATTGAAGGGCGTGGGGAAGGACGGAGAGAAAATTAAGGGCAAGTTTGACTATGTTGATGGTGTTTATTCCTAGATTCGGGCATAATGAACAGAGCCTCATTCCTATGACTCGCTGCGGAAACATTTTTTTGAGAGACACTCTACTTTATTTATATTCACAAACATTAACGTATTATGCATGATCATAGATAGGTGTAGGCCAGAGTGGGGAAACCTTTAAGTTCTCTCGTGCGGCTCAATAAACCTTTTCTTCCTAACAAATCTATTGGAACGAAATACTCGCTCCTCACCGAAACGACCGACAGTGCACCTTAACTTCTAAGAGAAGATTCGTTTTCATATCCTGTATTCGACAGGCATAGCCAGAACAAATCATGGATCCTTCGGATAAAATGAAGGTGGAGACGAGAAATTGGATGTGCCAACTTATACGCATGGGATACGTGAAACCGAGGTTCATGAAATATTTGCGAATATCCCACATAGCACCATATGTATCTGAGCGTTTTTTATAATCAAGTGTTATTATATAGTATTGAATATACGTTTTAAAAATTCTTATTAACCTTTACTGCTCTTTTAATGTTGAGTATATTTTTAACGTAATTTGAAGGAAGTAGCTTTTCTTGTTACAGCGGTTGTCGACCTCTGGCCTAGAACATTAAATCCACATAGCCTTCCTTGGACGTATTCTGTTGGTATATCAATCAAGTTAAAATTGGACAGCACGCAACATCGTCATATTTCCTATGTGATGTTGGAACGATTCGCGTAGGAGAAGCGAGTGAATTTGAAAGAGTTCTATCCAAATTCCGCATCGCCGCCTTCAGCGTAGGTCCTTAATTTTTCCAACGCGGAAAAAGAAATCGTGTTAGCAATTAGCAAAGTGTCACGTCTATTTATACTTTGGTGAACCTATTACTTTAATGAGGCTTAATGACGGCAACAAGCGATGCGCGAGACCTACAGAAGCATACATTAAAGAAGGAGAGCCGCGATATGCTGAAATCTCGATGTGTGTGGTTGGGCGATTCTAAATAATTTAATTTACGCTCTTTCGCCGTCGTTCTATCTCTCACTTTACGTCATTCTATCTTTTAAAGAAGAGCGTTCAAGAAAAATTTACGGCTAATCTCGGCAGATTCGAAATATGGCGATTAAACGATTTTTGTGGCAAAAAACCGAAAGAAGAAAAACAAAATTCTCAATTTCGCGTTGACTGGACGTGATATTACGTAGAACATAAAATCTCATACTTGATTTCCAATATACTAAAATTATCATCGGATCGATCCGTATTAAAAATAACTCAAACGTTAGTTAAATAATATCTCAGCTATCAAATACCAACATTGTTCATAAATTATGCATGAGTAATCCTACAGCAGGGACGGTAAACCTTTTTTTTTGCTCGCGTGCCAAAATTACTAAAATTGTATTTCCCCCATTTAAAATAAATCCAAATATAAACAATTTTATGGCTGAAATATAATAATTTTTACTCAGTCTTAGAGCTCAAAAAACGGTGGATTGGTTGTATGAAATTCAATTTATCATCTAAAAATATTTATTGCCCCAGATCATTTACGGCCGAGAAATTATGGTGCGCCAAGCATCCCATTCTCAGACAAAAAGCCATTATAATTCAGTTATTTTATCAACATAATTGCAACCTCGCTAGAAATAGTCTTTTATATTGTGTCGGAAATGGAAAAATATTAAGGAGACAGTCAATAAACAATTTTTTTTCGGCAACATGCCAACCAAAATCGTCTCGCGTGCCATAAGTTTGTCATTCCTGTCCTTGAGTATAAAAAATATCACGGTTCATTTAGGTCGAACAATTTCTCTATCTAAATATAGACTTAAGCCATTCTCTCTTAATTCTATAATATTTTCTCTCGCCCAGCAATATTAATCACTAACTAACTAAAGTGTTTGAACCTGATCGAAGTGTTCAGCACAACTACTGGTGATATTTTTTAAAATTATTATTAATGACTGATCATTATTCGATATAGGTAAGTATAAGAGTCTATTATTTTATCATAGAGCAAATTATTGTTTGGATTCCTTAATTTTTCGGTTACAGTTTTGCTGATGAAAAATTAAGATGTGAGATTTTGATCATGCTTGTTACATTTCCAAATTATTTATGACACAATAGGATGAGGATCTAGAAGATATTTTTAGATGAAAATTATAAGTTTCCGCATTACATTTCCTTTGTAATTTCATATGTTCCTCGGCCATTTACTTCATCCTTTTAAGAGTTTGTTGTTGGCGTTGCTGCAACCGGTTGCATAACATTTTAGATAAAGTTCTGACATCCCAGTTTTTCTTGTCAAGTTTGATGACTGAATTTTAATGAGTCTTTCAAGAAACTTATATGCAAATTTACTTATGCTACGCCAGTTATGCTAAGTACGATGAGCATAATATTACAAAGCAAAACATTTTAAAATATACGATGCTATCAAAGGCACAAAGATACGTATGCTTCTGGAACTTTCGTGAACGCCGGGAAAAACGACAGAGGACATCATATGGAAAATTTATAAATAACAGCAGAAAATAACAATGAAAGGTAGTTATATCATAAGTTACTAGAATGATGATTTTTTTCTTCCACGCTGCGAAATTAACCCCACATTTACTTTGGCAAACATTAGGACGAGTCGGCAGGCGAGAAAGTTTTCCTTTGTTTGGAAACCTGTAATGTGCGGTGAATTCTTTCACAGTTACTAAATTCTTAGCTCGTTATGAAAATGCGCCATAGAAGTTCCGCGAAAGTTTCTGCGAAGTAGCGTCAGGTGGGCAAACGAAAAGTAGCTTAAAGCTTGCTTTCCAAGTCGGGTGCAAGCTGAAGAACGCAAACTGAGGTCAATTATTTTACGTGCAAGTGATGCATTATAGTGGGAACATAAGTAAACGTATCTCTCATCTTCAAAGACGCGGCGTTTGATGATTCATTTAAGCGGATATATCGAAAATACGATGATAACAGGACGGTCTCTCTTTCGCGCGGAACAATTAAGCAGAAATAGTAGCCATTTTCTCAAAATTACGATGTGATTAATTTTTTCCAATCCATTAGAATGTGGAAATTTGTTTTCCTAAAAAACATTCATTGACTATTCCATCGGCTTCAATGGAGAACAGCGGTTTATGATTCGCCATCATAAATTTTGTGCAATTTCAACGGGGAAAATAACGGTTATCCTTGTTCCAAGTTAAAATCCAGTCGAGAAAAATCAATTTAAAAGGAGAAGGAGATGTTAGAAGTTATCAACTAGAAACATAACATCAACGCATTCCAAATGAATATATGATAATTAAAGCATAACATGCTTCGAACAAAGGGTTATGCGAGTCATGAATATTCAATACATCAGCGTGTTCCCCCGGGAGAAAAAAGTTTCTAGCGTGTACCTCTCCGTTTTGCTTACGTGGTAAGCAAAACATGAAGTAATTTATTCAGAAAAATATCTGCATTTCTTCACAAAGAAAGTCGATAACAATTCGCAGATCCGAAGCGAAAATAAAATCTAGAAATATCACCCTCATTTTTTCATAAGAGGCGGAGACGGAATTTTCTCCGGGGTGTCACCACAATTTCCATCAATTTCTCCCATAGCGTGAAACCGATAGCGGGGGTACCGACCTTAAGGACAGAATTCTGCCATTAACTCGGAGATTTTTTTCTCCCTCCTTCCAACTCTCTCAGACCATGCATCAAGGCCGACGTCGAGAGGAAAAAAGGGGGTTGGCAGGTCATACCGTACAGCCCTTCATCGATGCATGACGAAGTAAGCCTTTCAGAAAGCGAATATCGTAGAGGCAGAATGAGACTTATTAACTCGACACTTCATTTTCTCCCTCTTTTTGTTTCTCTCTCCCATTCCTTTCTCCATTTCCATCCTCTCTCGCTCTCTCTCCTCCCACATTTCACTTAATCCACCCAACCACTTCTCTTCCTCCCCCAACCTCCTTCTCTTCCATAATATTCAATAACACCCAGCCAACTTCGGCCTAAATCTTTCTCCAGGACTCTCTCCCTCCAAAATCTCCTGACGTTCATTTTATTTCAATCTCTCTCTCTCCGTCCCTCTTTATCAAGTATTCCACCAAAAAAGAAACATCGCCCCTCTTTTCATTTTTAATCCCCAGTTTTCACCCGGATAAATAATTTTTTTCTCCCTCGTTTTTTTCTTTCGTCGAGAAGCCAGATTTTTCTCTCCGCAAGGAAATGATCGATAACAGCCATCTTATTCTCTCGCACGCTTCAAATACCCTTACACCACGCGACTCTTTTTACCTCCCTCCTTTCTTTCGAGGATTTTTCCTCACCTCCGCCCTCCCACTTTCTCTCGTCTCTACCTCCGTCCCTCTCTCTACACCCACTTTAGCGCCTCTCATTTCTCCTCGGCGAAGAGTATGTAAAACAAGAGAGGGAGTGAGAAGCTCCCCCCTCTCATTCTCCCCTCCCACCGCGAGATCCTTCAAAATTTAACGGGCACCACTAATAAAACCTAACAGCCCTCAATTTTTTTCCCTTTCCCCATGCCACCAGATATCTTTCGGAACAAGATTAACGCACTTTCCATTGTTTAAATCCGTTCGATTGGCGAGGAATGAACTAAGGATTCGGTTTCCATCTTACAAAAAAATCGGGGATTTTTTCCTCCTCCGAGAGAGAGAAGTGTTCCTCGAGGCAAAGGAGGAAAAAAGTCTATTGTAATCGGATTTTAGCTCGCTAATCCATTTTCTCCCTCCTTTTTCGTCGTTTCGAGATTTAACACGATTCAATGGGATTAAATTTAGATAATTAGCGAATCGTAATAAGCGGCGCGGAACGCAGTATCGAAGTTGGACGCGAAAATTACAGAAATAATTCCGTCGTTTGAGGGAAGACAAAAAGTCTGTAAAAAATGTTCTAGTTCTCGTTTTCCAATCGTTCCGAAAGGGATTATTGCATCTTCGAGTGAATTAAATTTCCGCACCTTCTTAATTAATCCAGACAGACGAAGGATGTTACATGACATGAATCCTGAAGCAGTATCATCCTAACCAACTTGCTTGTCAGAAATTCATTCACCTTCAACATTTTGTCTTTCGCATGTTGAAAAAAAAAGATGCTTAAAGAATGAAAAGTACTAGTGAATGCTTCATACATATGCTTTGCGTCAATAATTAATCCCTATACAAAATAACTAGATTCAAGGATTATTAATAGTAATTAATTAACTGGAATACAAAAACCATTCTTCAACTGAATGGTTTTAAATGTAGAAATATGGAAGTCACTGCACATGAACTATGAGTTAAATTAATCCCTACATGATATGCAAGATTCTTTTAACACATTATGGCCCAAATTATTTTTCTCCGAGGAAAGAAATATCAGCTCTTAAATGGTTTAAGATGTTTTTAAAAATGTAAAATGTTAAAATTTAAAGTAATTTTGGTTACGATACTGTTTTCTCAAAGCTTTAGCAGTCCACAAAAATCAATCAAAATCACTTACGAAGATTAAGCTGATATAATTGAGTGTGTGTGTGTGTGTGTGTAATTTAAGGCGAATCAGCCTCTTGGGCTATTATCGCCATAATATGCACTTTTAACCACAACCCATTTGTGGCAAACTAACCATAGCACCAGACACACAATAAATAATAATATAATTGAGTTGACCATTATCGCCAGTAAAGAAAATGGCCACAAACATAATGTAATGTAACCTACTTAATGAATTCATTTGCCAAATTAAACCAAGATTTAGATATTTAATAGTAAAAACATGAAATGGTAATTCAGTACAAGTTTGCTGGAACCTGTGCTAAGGAATTTGATTATAAATTCAAGGGCTACTGTATACATAAGTAATGCCATTAATGCATGCCCAGCATGCAGGTTACTGATCCCGCCTCTCTCTGCCTCGGAGTTTGAGAAGTTATAAGAGGATCGCATGGAGTCTAAGTGAAGATGGGGAATGGTATATTAATGAAGATATGAAGGAGGCCCATGAAGATTCTATGTAAAAAATGTATGAATCCTTCATCAGCACATATGACCAGGCCTGACAAGAGGAGGGGGCAATGAGGGTCACTGCCCCAGGGCCCAAGGACCCTCATGGAACTCGGACCCAGGGTTTGGATACAACTATCCTAAAATCGCTTAATTAGAAAATTCAGCATCTATAAATAATTATTACGAATTTTAACAAAATTTTTTTGTAATGTTAGAATTTTAAATAAAATATGTATAGTGATGCTGTATACATTTACATTGGTGCTCGATGTCGGAATGGCATCCCGCTGAATACTCATACCGAATATGTGAAAGATAAATACAATTTATTACTTTATTTTGCTGATAAGGTCGTCGGTATGCCGCAGAAGCTTTGATATCCAAAAGTGTAAAATATAGTATCCACAGCTGATCGGCTGGGAATGTATCAGGGAACACCCAAAATCACGCTCTGATTTTATGAAAGCCTGACGCACAGTGCAACATTTTTGGCAAGAATATTGAAATTAGATGGAAAATGAAAACGTCACCCCATTCATTACATTTTGGTATTTGACACATGTAAATTAGCAAAATGCCAATAATAGCAAGAGAATCTAAGGTTTATGTCAGTTGCCAAGACCTATAGAGAGAATTAAGTTTGTGCAGTGGGGTCCGGCAAGATGTTTGTCCAGGGGCCTGTATTGGCTCTCGGTGCCTCTGCATATGACAGAGGAATTTTATTCCATAGTTTATAAAATCTGCTCTAAAGATCAGATAATAGATTGAGAATATGAAATTGATTTTCTTAATTTCAATGAATAGAACTTGGATGGGTTATTGAATTGTTTAAATATACTGTCACTTCTGAAAAAACTCACAAATAAATAAGCAGCACATAATGAAAAGTAAGAAACAGTTAAATGAAATACTATTTGCATAAAATTTAATTATCTATTGCTGATTTTAGTAGCTGTTAGTAATATGTCTTCATTCAAAGCTGTGCAGCTAATTAAATAACTATTCAAGCATGTTAGAAAACAAATATCATATTAGATATTTAATAGCATGCTTTAATATAGAATGCACATTTTTACAAATGAATCATGAGAGTAGATAAAAATACACTAAAAAGATAAGTATGTCAGCATATTTATATATATATGAATACTTAAGATAAAATTATAACCATATTATATTATAGATTTAATTAAATTGTTGATGAGGTAAGGTTCTCCAAGGTCTCAAAAATAGTTAAAGCTAACTTGACTATGGCATTTGGAAAACAAACAAATAACTTTCTAGGTTTACTAATATTTAATTAATAATCATGAGAGAAAAAAGTAATTGGTTCTCCAAACTGAACTAGTCTCTATAGTCCTTAATATAGCAAATACAAAAGGTGAATACATCAAAAGAAGCAAATTGATTTTGATGTGATGCAGAATCACTTGAAAAGGATCTGCTTTAATAGAAAAAGTTGATCAATAACAACTTTTTAATGCAAAATAATAGCACTTCTAATTAAGACCTTCTCCAAATGCGCCATATATTTGTGAATATTCAATGTGCATTATGGGAGAAACACGCAGTCATGTTTCAAATAAAAATAGCTCTTATTATTCAGCAAGACAGATTTGATTATTTTTTCAATGTCCATCTACCCTTTATTTGATCCTCTAAAAAAGTAATTTAAATATTCATTTTCAAGTTCTCTGTTTCAAATTTTCAATCAAATTGTTTTCCTTCTCTTTCTTAAATTTGATGAAAAATATGAACAAAATATAAGCTTACAGTTATTGTAAAATAATGATAGACATTTTCACTACTCCTCAGCAAAAAATAACAGAATATAGCCAGGGTAAATGAAAATGGTTGAGGTAATTTAGACGGAAAGTAATAAAGTTTTGAATTATAATAAGTACCTAATATGCAGTTCAATTCAAGAAGTGTGGTTTTCATAAACATTCTAATTCTATGATTTAGACTTCCTATAGTTAGAGGTGAGTTGTCTGCCCATTCTTTAAAAATGAAATTATTCAATAAATGAACATAACAGGTTGAATCCAAATGATAACATAGGTAATTCCAGTACTCTTAAAATTCTGAGTAAACCACTCCTCAACCATTTTATAGTTGTAGAAGTTACCTAGATAATTTACTACCCTCTCATCATTTCATTATATAATGCCAAGAAAAGCAGTAAAATTTGAAGGTTTAGTTTGCATTATTGACTCTCAAAAATAGCTCGTAAAGTTCAATTTGATTGTGATAGACTTATGGACAGACAGAGAACATGGCACTTTCAAATTCAAATACATGAAATAAATGTTTTTGGTTGAAATAATTGTACATAAATACAATGATGACCTATAAAGGCAACTTGTATACATATTTGCACACTTGCATTATATAATTATAATTAAACAAAGCATATAATTATGCAAAGATAATTTTTTTGAGAATATATTAATATCACAAGCAAAACACCAAAGCACTGACACATAAAGCAGGCTGAAGCAAGCCAAATCCATGATATACACCTTATTAATGCTGTACATAAAAAATTAGCTTAGTTAAGAGCAGTGTGATGTTTTAGTACATTATAATAAATATATAGTATAACCTCTCCAATCTGGCATCCTTGAGACTAGAGGTTCAGAGGTTTTGGAAATTTTCAGTAAACTTGGGAATAATTCCTTGAGTAAAAAACTCAATAGTTTAAATTGAACAATACCAAATAAGGAAATATGTAATAATAGATAAATTATATTTATCAAAACTACCAATGTTATTATTTTGTAAATTGGTAGGTATAGGGCAGATCAATACAAGAGCTTCCCATTGGAAATGAAAATGATGTGAGAGATTGCTTGTCTCAGTTGGCAAAGACAGAAGGTAAATAATTCTCTTTAAAGCAAAAAATGGATACAATAATTTAAATCACAGTTTTGGGCTGTACTTAAAAAATAGCTGGTTTTCAGTTAGAGGGGCTTTTTATAATGCTGAATTTGTGAGGTTATACTATGCAATATGAATATAAAATCGCCAGAAATTTTTAAACATTTTGATCAACCAATGAATAGAATTTTATGAATTTCATATTGACAAAAAATACTATAAACCCTTTTTAAAGATGATTTAAATGATAATATTTAAAATATACAATAGATTTTTGTGTGCTAGTGGATAATTTTACAATTCATCTTCAATATTAATTTGATATAGTTTGATACATTTAAATAACTGTTTAAGTTGGTTAATGATTACTGCTAATTCTTAACTTTTTGACTAAGATTTTGAGGAATAAATTTAATATTGTGGATAATTTAATAGTTGTGAGTTGACAATCTTTAGTCTTTAGCTGATAAGGATTTGAATATGCAGTTTAATATTTCCATAGAATATGGATAGATTTACACATTAAGAACAAGAATAAAAAAGGTTGACGAAAGAAAAATAATTGTTATGGAAAGAAATTATACCTACTTTAGTGGTGTCGAAAAATTCATTAATTTTATTAAATTAAAATCTCTCATAAACTATAAAAAACAAAAAAGAAGAAACCACCTTATAACCATAAAAATTAAAACAGAAATACACAAGTACACACCAGTTTAGGGGAAATTACTCCAGGCCAAGGACTGAACACTCATACAATCTCACACACTCTGGTTTTAGAGGAACTACTCCACACCAGGGACCTTTGTTTACATGCACACGAGTCACACAAGAAAATAAACCAAATTGTACTCCTTTTTTTAGAAAGAATGCCTAGATACATATTTTGGAATCAATAATTACATCCTCAGAAGGCTGATCGTAAAGATGATGAAATGCGGGAACTGGAGAGTATATTTTCCTCATAAACTAGTTTAATAGAGAAACTAGAGGTATCTTTTCTAGAAAGGTGAGTTCCACAGGACAACCATTTAGACAGAAAAGGAATTATAAAATTTCTACAGTTAAACTTTGATAATGCAAACTCAGTCAATGCTCGTTTATAATTGTGTGATTCAGACCCCTACAAAAACCTTGGTATATGTTCACTGTTTAATGAACTTGTTTTTATAAACCTCATTAATACAAATCATGGAATTTCTGTTAAAGCAATAAAGAAGGATAACACACCTCAGGCACTACAATATATTAAATTTATTTCAGTAACACTGCATTTAGTATTTATAATCTATATTGGCCTATTTTTTTCTTGGTTATAACTATAATTTTGGTATTCTTTGTTACTTGTGCCACTAGCTTTGAGCTTATAGAATAATTTTTAAGCCTGCAAAATGAGGTATTTTGAAATTAAATAAAATTTTTAAAGAATTCACTGGCAAATCTGTGATCAATTCATTTACTTCAATAGACATAAAAACCCATTAAAATTTGAAAGAACTTTGAACATTTTGTTGAGCTGCCATTTGTGATGAAGTTCCAAGTATTTTTTTTTCCAAATTCCTAAAGCTTGATAGCTAAGTTTTCAGTATTTTGTTTTCAACATATTCAGTATTTTACTATTCTAACTCTCATTGATTTGATTGGCAGTTTTTATAATAGGTTTGGCAAGAAATCATTCTTCCCAGTAGTAATGCAATTCCTGGGCTAGTATACATAGTTTCAAGCTAAGCATAAAGCTGTTGGTTTCAGGCCTCACTTTGTAGAACTCCCTCATATTTAAGGAAGTAAAAGAATTAAGCCATACCAATGACATAATCAACTTAGAATAAAGGAGAGGTATTTATAAATCAAAATGAAATGACTGCCAAGGTATTTCATAGATATTGAATGTGTTATTAGATTCACTTTTTATTATTTATATGCTGTGATGATTTACTTAGTTACTTATTATCACAATTGCTGTCTTTCATTATACACTGTTTTACTGACATATAATGTACCCATAAAAGCCCCAGGGACTGTAATATGTTTCCACCAGGATATGTGCTTAATTGCAGCATTCACATTTGTAAATAAATACACTGGAAAAATGTGTAAGAGTTTCGATCTAAGAATCAAACAATACAAACAAAATTCAGGATTTTCCCATTTTGCTTTGCAATTCCCTTAACACAACCAATCAAGTGATTTCTCACCCACATCCTGCATTTTGGAAACAAAGAGGCAAGAATAAATATATCATAAAATATATATTATTCAGCATGCTGCAGACCATGAAGTGTATGTTCTTAATGAGCTCCTATGCCCTTATTCTCCCTTGCTTGATTTAACAATCCCAATTTTATCTACCCCCATCTACCTCTCCCCTACAAAACAGTCATCATCCTACTCAGTCAACCCCACCCCTTGTCCCCAACCCCTTCATACCTCCTAGTTGGCCCTACACATTGTTTCACAATGTACTCGTAATGTGTTTTTTCACTTTTTGCTACCCAGACCTCTTCTGTTTCCTCCTCCCCATCCACCCTTCTCTCTCTTCTTTTCTGCTCCCCCACCCTCCTACCCTACTCAGATATATATTAGTGTCTTGTTGTATACTTATTTTAGTACCCTTGATGATGCAGCTGGGCTACAAAACCTAGGTTATGTTTTTTCAATAAAAACTCACGTGGAATCTTAAAAAGTTTCATTTCTCTTAATTCCTTAAATATGAAGCTAAGCACATTACTTGGGAACAGATAGTAATGGATCTATTTATTTATCCTATGAGGAGAAAAATATTTTTAAAATTTCCAAAGAACTTGTACATATACTTTTGACTCACTAGGTGAAATATTTCTCATGTATTCTGAATTTATCATCAAAAAGAGTAATTCTAAATTTCTCTTATTTGGGTGTGTGGCATGACTCTATTGTATTAGTCCAAATTTCACTGGTTACCAGTGAAAGAACTACAACAATTTGTGCTGAAAATATATTAATTAATAACAAGATGGAAAAGTATACTCCATAAATGGAATACACAGAGATTTCAAAGGCACTCTTAATGGGATATATGCATTAACAGTATCAAAAGATTGGGCAATTCTTGAATTTTTAACTCCGAAATCATAATTCGTAATTATGTGGTCCTGCAAATTATCTTTTAGTAACTGTTGTCCTCTATCTGAATACATTTTTAATCTATACCTTACAGATCATATAAGGGCATAGGATAGGAAAACATGAATTTTAATTGTTGTTTGCCAAGAGAACCATCTTAGAGATTGATGTAAACAAAATATACGATGTTTTGCTCGGGATTTTCTTGAATCTTTATCTCCAGAACTATAACTCGTAATTACGGGGTCTTCCAGGCTATTTGTAGTAAATGTCTTCCTCTATCTGAATAAATTTTTTAATCTATACCTTACAGTTCATATAAGGGCTAGGAAGAGAAAAGTAAGGTATTTCATTGTTGCTTGACGGATGCCATTTAATGAGATATAAGTTTATTAAAGTAATTATGTAAAGTGAAAGTTCTAATTGACAGATGCAGTTAAAAATCACAATTGGGTGATAAATTTTAATTACAATCACTCGTACTTAATTTAATTAATATCTGTCCAGCAGTTTAGGAGATGAAAGTTACTACAGATGGATGGATGGACGAGACGTGCCCATAAGGCATTCCGCTACTACTACTTCGCTGGTAATGAACACCTAAAAATGAATTCATGAGATTAGATTTTGAAAACTATCTTTCCTTCTATGCAGAGTTTAGGCCAAACTTCAGGATGTTTTAAATCTTTATGCCTAGGGAGCTCAGTACCGGTTCATTTTAATGAATCATATGATTAAAGGATTTTACTTATGTGAACAATTGCAAAATAAGTGGACAGCAGCCTAAATACATGATGTGGTAACCAAAATGGTGTTATCTTTTATGTTAGTGTTCCTTAATTTATTTTCTTCTCTGATTTAGCCGCTAGATGAGATTATCTTTTTCATGGTATTCATTACCTGCTTAATGAGCTTAATTAAAAAAATTTCCAATGCCTTCATAAATCACCAAAATGCATATATGTATTACATTTATCAGTGGTGTAGACAGGTGTAGATTTAAGGGGTGCAAGGCCCATAGGTGACTGATTTGCAAGGTCCCTAGGCAATGGTGGTTTACAAGGCTCCTATGTGAGTAGTTTGCGAGGCACCTAGGCAATAGTAGTTTGCAGGACCTATGACTCGCGAATTTAGAAAACATATGGTTAAGTTTTATGGAGGAAAGCACGCTATCAAATTCTCAATAATTTATTTGCATATAGATTTACAATAGAGTTCAATGTAGACCGTAGCTCAAAGTCTTCGAGCGGAACCCTCAGAAATAATTATATTCTCAATGATACCTGTCAGTTGACACTGATCTTTGCCTAATATTGTTTACGTAGATATTTCTTTCTCGTCTCGCAATAAACTCATGATTCTGTTAACACTAACATTCTCATGGCTCTAGACCCGAGGCCCTAGGCAGCTGCCTAGATCACCTGGCCCTATATCCGCCCCTGGGTGTAGAGTACTAATAGGGAACTGGTGCAATGAAGTGGGCCCTCAGTCAAGGGGGCCTCTAAAACAAAGAAGCATTTCATGAAAAATTATTTGTATTTTATCATGTTAATTTTTTTAAACGTTATTTTCTGTGAATTATTTTTAACCATTCCAATTCATAATTCAGGGTATCCTTGAGGTCATCGCAATCACAATATTTCTGGTGAGACTCATATTGAAAGTTGCATAATTTTGCACTTATCAATGGATAGTAAGTTGATTTCTTGCTTAAAGGTTATTTTCGATATAAAAAATAATAATGTGATGTACCAAAAATCTTTTTGCACTAGGGCCTCCAAAAAGTTTAACGCTAACATTTATCAAACATAATTAGCTCCCAAAGTGCCAAAATCAGATTCATGACAGTTATCAAATAAAAATTTTCATAAGTATTTCATATAAGTTTATCAAATAATGCATACTTGAAATTAACCATCAGTAAAAATAATATACTATGATGAAAGTGATAAAATTAGATTTTCTTTTAATACACTTGCCTGGCAGCTTTAATTGAAATTAGGGTTTTAGTGGGAAACCCGGTGCCAATATTAGTCTACTCTTTATGAAAAGCACCAAGGGAGCCAACTGCTTAAGGTCCCTTCCGAAGGATGGGGCTCAAACCACACAAATGGGAGGCTGGGTGACCTTGAAAAAATCCTACTTTCGCAGGATTTGTGCCCACTGCCCCTTCGAGCAGCAGGTGAGTAGCAGCCAGCACCTTAACCATTATACCACCAGCACCCCCTTGAAATTTGGGTCTACTTCATCATTTCACTTCTGAGTGCACTGTACCACTCCTATACAAATATTTATTTTTGTTGTTGGTAGAATGCAAGCTGTAAAGAAAACCTTTTGCTATTACATGAGCTAAGAGTGGAAGGAAGTAATGGTGTGTGTGTGTGTGTGTATATATATATATATATATATATATATATATATATGATAACATGAACTCATTCCAGCAAAAAACAGCAGATCAGCTATCCTGCATTTTCATTTAATGCAAAGTTAAATGATTAAATATAATCATAGCTTCCTTGGGATTATTTATGTTTCTCAAAATACATTAAATTATTTACATTTTTGCTCGCTTTCGGATATCCTAACCCTTGTGTCAGCAACCATTTTTATGTGGCAAGCTGCATTCATAGTTTAAAATGTTTTGGTATGCAAAATAAAGAGTTGAACTATTTTGAGATTCAGTGGTTTTATTTGAGTGCAAATTAAGCTCTAAAATGTCAACATAAAAGGTTTCATGATTGTAATTATAATTAACAAGCATGAAATTGCCTATAGTAAATTTTGTGAATAATTTTTCCTATTTGCAGGCTACATGATATACCATATTAACCTGAAAAAACCTAAAAATTTTGGCAAAAAATTTAGGTATTGTCTTAAAATCGAGTATAAAGTTTTACCGTAATGGTCTGAATATAGTCCCTCCCTGAATATAGTCAATCCCCCTATTTCTGAAGCCTGTTTTGGAAAAATGTTTGAGCCCCATTACAGGCCTCACTTTTAATATTCTAAAGAATGAGTTTTAATATGTATGACCAATTTAGTTAGAGGTATCAATTTACAATGAAACGGTGAAATCATGTTTTGCATGTTATAATTGTCTGCGTAATTTAAATGTATCAAGTGTTACTGGGCAAAATTTGAAAACTTTGCATTTATGAATGTTATTTAAATTCTATTTGTATCCTTCAGATACTGTTAAAAATGGCTAATTGTATCATGCCTGCATAAAAAAGCAATTATCACAAGATTTCCAGTTAACATATTCTTTTCATAATTTATTTTACATGTATTTTTGTTACTTCCGATATTTATGCCGTGGAATATCACATCAAGGAATACATTCCGTAGATAGTTGAAACACCTTCAACACCTTGGTTTGATTTACGTAAGTAATACTTTTATAATGAGATCGCGTTATATACAAAAAACAGCTGCACAAGCTGGACATTATGACCAACTGCCAGAGTTGCCTACAAATTGACGGGTAACGAAGATAATTTCTTTCATTGTAGTGACATTTTCTCTAAAATAACGATAGGTGGCACCGCTATATATCAATATTTGGAACTTAGGGAAGGGATGAAGTTGGCCAATCAACGCTTTCAAAGCGAAAACTTCTGCAATTCCCGCTATTATGCAAATACGAACGTTTGAGGCAAGGATTCCAAAGAGTGAACAAAAAGAATTGAGTTATTGAGGCATATGTATGAAGAAATTCTCTGTAAAACTATCAAATCAAGTGAGGACATTAATTGTTACCTATACTTACTACCAGCAGTGATATTTTTGTTTGCCAATTTTTTGGGCACAAATATTGTTCCCCCCTCCCCTTAATTTTCTTAATAATATTTTGGCCAAAAAGGGGGGGGGGCTATATTCAGACTAATATGGTAAATGGCACAAGTTTAAAACTAAAAATTTGATGCTGACTTATACATATAGAAGGAGTTGCTACATTATTATTATGTACTCATAAGTACATAACGCACTGTTTATTCTTTGTCCATTGCAATAAAAATGTCAAACAAAATCATTAGCCTACTTTTTATTCAAAGGAAATTTGGTTTATTCTTCAGATATTGAATTACACCTCTCTGAGTTCAAAATCCTAAAGATAAATTTAATTTTTTTGGCTTATCCTAGAATATGAATTGCCATTAGAAAATAATAAAATACCTATTCTGAATATCTAATTTTATCATTTATGAACAGCATTAAAGCTAAAAAATTTAATTTTATGTTCTAGTACCAAAAATACATTTTATAATTACAAAAAATTCAAGCTATCAATTATTAAATATATTGGTTGATCAAAATATTTCAATTTCATTTTGAATGTTACCATAATAATCTTTAGCTCTTTCTAATTTGTATGATTATATTGACATGGAATTCCAACATAACTTAGAGGTAACAGAAAACAAAACATTGATTAAAATTTGTTATATGTTGATATAAAATGTGAGCAAATGCTATTTTCACAGTCTTGAGTTTAATAATAATACATATTTATGCTCCAAGTAAGGATCAGTATGATTATTATAATAAAGTTATTTTATTAGAGTTGCTATAAAAGTCTTGCTCATGAAAAATGAGAACTTTAACAAAATTTTTATTTGGAAATTACGATGAAAAAACTGAACTGTCAAAACATAGGATTTGCAAATTTAACAGATAGAGATTATTAGTTACACCTTATTTCGCAATGAATTAATTTAAATAGTTTGTTTAGAAGAAGTAAATTACATGCCGGATAATTTGTGTGGTGGGGAACCACAAAATATTTTCCTCGAGTTGTAAATATAAAAATGCTATTAAGGGCTTGTGCTGACAAATTATGCTTGCAAATAGACTTAGAAAAAAAAATATTAGCAACATATAATCATCATGTAATGCAGAGATGTTCTGTTTACCTGCGATCAAAAGAGTCTGCTCTATAATGGCTGCCATCGCCTCCTTCATGCCGCAAGGATGGCAGGGAGTCCCACGGAGACCGATGACTTGAACGCCCTTCACCGCGACCTCTACCAGCAGAAGCCACCGACATTGTGGAGGCACCAGTAGTAGCAGTACTCCTATCTCCCCTCCACCCATCTGAGTGTCGTGACCATTCCCTGCCTTGCTGGAAATGAGTCCTGGCAGCCAATGAGGCAGATGAGCCGGCAAATTCACCTCCGTGGCAAGAAGCGCACCTGAGAGGGGAACCACCTCGTTCCCTCCGATGGAATCTACGATATCACCACCCACCCTCTCTTAGAGACACACCAACAGTCCATATATGGGGTTTCCCTCAACAATAAATGCCTAATTTTTATTAGGTATTGTTCTGAAGAGAAAATGGGCTGTCCTTTTCATTCATGGTTACATTTCTGAGCATTAAGCTTTGGTTTCAATATTTTACAGGCCTAGAAGTTGAATTTAAAATTCTACATACTTTTGACTTTATATTTGAAGGTTTGGCCTTCAAAAAATAAACTAGAATTACCTTGAGCTTAACAATACCTCAAACTACAACCTTTATGCATAGTATTTTGAGAAATGCATAAATACCATAGAAGATCTGCATATTATTTTTACAACTTATAGAATAAATGTTTACAATTAAAATATTATTATAGGTTTACAAAAATTCATTGAGTACAATTAATGTTACAAACATAAAATAATACAAAATAAATAATACAAGAAAATGATATAAAACTCAAAATTCATAAAACTAAAAATGTATGTGTGAGCAAATGATTGGTTATTCAAATCAAACAGTATTGTTTAAGCTGATCACAAATGACATACAAGACAATATATTATACTGCATTGAATACACGCTGACAGTGTGGAATAGTACCTAAGTATGTTTCCATCTTTGTCTGCCCATATGCCTATATGATTCGAAAGTGAATTATTCTAACCATGACTAATAAAATAGCTGTAAGCAAGCTGTAATTGATTATCTATGTACAACTGAGCATCCATTTTATTTAGAAATCTTTTTACATCTGTGGTGTAAATTCAGAGTAAAACATAAGAAGATTTGTTTACTTATGGTACAAAGTTGTAAATTATTTTAACTACTTCTAAAAAAAAATTCTTAAAAATAAATTTATAAAAAAACTAATATGTTTGATTGGAATAAATAATAGTATCTTAAATAAATATAATTATGTAGGTAGGTACCCTTGCATATTCCAGACTGTACATTAGGGAAAACAAATACTTATATTAAACATGCATTGACAGTTTTATGAAACAGCTATGCTATATCAGAAGACTATTGCTGCAACTAGTCAAGTTTTAATGTATCAATGAATTAAAGTGACAAATATATTTTAACATTTAACTTTAATTAAATTTTAATATAGTACTTAGTTAATATGCTAAATTATATCACAGAAGCCTCGTTAATATCTCTCTGGCATGCAAAGCAAACATTGTTTTAGTTGTTTGTATGCAATAATCATTCGTTAGCTATGCATTTTTGAGTTACCATTCATTTACAAACTTAAAATGAATACCTAAAGTAGCAATCATTGTTATTATTTTACAATTTCAACTAAGTTAGCTTTTACTTTATTAAAAGCACCATTTATTTCCTGACAAATTACATAGTATTTTTATCTAAAATAGCTACAACATAACCAGATTGCTGAAGCCATGTCTCACTATTTCTCTATTGGAAATTTAACATTTTAACCAAACCTGGAGTTATGGTCACTGAGATATCCAGAGGCAGTGGCACGATCTCTTTCCCTTTCACGAATGAGTTCATTGCGATCGCTGTAGTATCCATCACGGTCCCTAACCGAAGAAGGTCTATCACCTCCAACAGAGGAGACAGATGATTGTTGTGGAAGTCGATGAGGAAGAGGAAGTGTAGATGATTTGTTCATGCTTGCACTGCTTCCTGGTCCTAAATCAATAGTAAGCTCCATGAAAATTATCATATAAAAATAGTAATGAAGCAGCACATTATCAAAATAGCAGCTAAATACTAGATTTTTTCATTAGAATATTCAGCTACTAAATTAGGTTAGAAAAATTGTATATCTTATTGTCTGAGTACTATAATTATTTACTACCTCTAAAAGTAAAATCAGACTTTAATTGTGATAAATAAAAAAAAAACTAGAATAAATGTAAGCATTAATGATCTGGGTATAATTTTTCTTGTGTTATGGTTCATATGCCAATTATGAGACAAAATTCTTCTGAAATTGCAAATTGTCATTTTTGGTTGCATTCAGTAAGATTTTGCTATTACATTCCTAAATAGCAGTGACGATACTATCTATATTTATGAATGGACTGAACAAATAACTTTTATATAGAAAAATCCTTCCCCACTGTTTCATACTGCCATACACAGAGTAATAACAAACTTATTACTGTCCTTGCAAAAAGTCTAGATACCCGAGTTTGAGGCGGTATATCTCAAAAAAAAATCAGCACGATTTAATGGGATGAAAAATAGCAGGTAGAGAATTTATTTCTACATTAATTGATGTGCATCTTAAATTTTTAGTTTGTTTAAATTTTTTATATTGGGCTGTATTTGAAGAAAAACACAGTTTTTAACCCTGGAAATCCAATAAGACCAATTTGAATGTTTACAACTCAGAAACCCTAGAATTTATCAACTTGCAATTTTAATAGCACTTATCTAGAAATACTAGGAATTAAGTAACTGGAAGCATTATTTTATAAATGCAACATTAATACCCGATTTTGTTACATTTTTGAAATTCAGCTATCTTCTTATGTTCTTTATTACATATTAGTAATAAAGGTATTTTTCCAGTGACAATGGTACCTCAGACTTTGAAATCAACTCAGGAATGATGAAGATAGCCAAATTTAAACTAAACTAAACTAAAAATTTATTATGTACATCAATTAGCATAGAAATAAATTCTCTAGCCGTTACTTTTCACCTGATTAAAATCGTTGCGGTTGTTTTCGATATATACCACCTCAAACTCAGGTATCTAGACTTTTGCAAGGACAGTAACTATAACTCACAAATAGGGGTGGACTGGGAACAAAATCTACCGGGCCTTGACATAACTATCCTCACATCATCAACTCAACTACCCTCCACTTCATCTGTCGTCATTAGTTAACCAGTTGACTGGCCCACTGGTGTAAGCTAGGAGGACCTTATGGCTAGTCCACTCCTGCTCACAAAGTACATGGTAGCGTCATTCTAAAAGATTCCAATTCTTGAAAAATTTATCGTAAATTTTCTAAAAACTGCAATATTAGCTGTTACTGCACTATCTAACATTAATCTTGAGAAAAAAATTCATTTATGTTGAGGTAGACATGAACGTATGTTACTTGGTATTGATATTTACTCTTATATTGAAACTCCAACAGGATAGTGGTGTAGGCAACAAGACAATAGATTAAGTAATTTTAAGTAAGTATGATTATATAAATGTGATTTATTAATTATGATGCTAATTGCAAAAGCATTTATTATATTTCTACTTTTGAATTTTCTGAGGATCCTGAAAGGAAAAAGGAAATAACCAAACAATTTTAAAAATTTTAGTTTTACACATTGAATACATTGCTATATTATGCAATTGGCAGAAGATCAACTATGAATTAGACATTAAGTAATTATATTTATTAATGAGGCAAATAAATAGGATTGGCAACTGTTCTATTAATGATAACTGAAAGTGAAATTTTTTCTGATATTAATGATTACCTTATTGCCATTACATAAAAAAACATGAAAAACAGCATCCTTTTGATGCCATTTCAATAGTTTTATTGATCTTTTTTAAAAAACTGACCTTTAAATTCAAGTTGTTTTTATTTGAATGGTTATTTGTCCTTTTCTGGGTTGCTTTTGTTTGTTTCTAAAGAGTCAACCATAAAAATGAGTTTGATAGTTCTAATAATTGTAAAATAAAGTCGGGAAAATCAGATCTGTATTAGAGCCATAAGATGAGAAGGATAAATCTTTTTAAATTAGACAAGGTCTATTACATTACGTAAGTTCATCCTAAATCATGACTTTATGTTAATTTTTTTACAAGAATCAAGATAAGCAGAACTGAAAGAAGAGAGGTGACAACATATTATAAAATCAGAGCAGATATCTTAATCTTGCTGCTTTGTGTTAGCTGCACTTATGCCCCTTGTATAAGCACAATCAGTGATTTTTAATAGGTGTCATCTGCCAATATGCAATGGAGAAAAAGTATGTCTAATTATAACCATATGAAAAATGCACCATTTTTGCAAGATCTTGGAGGAGAAGAAATTCTTTCAGAGCAAGGATTACAGAGTTTTTTTATGCACATATCAATTTATAACAAGAGAGGAAAGATGCACACATCAAGCGTGCATACATGCAAGGCAAAGGCGTTCTTTATGATTTATGCAATCATGTCAAAGAAAATAAATATTAATGGCTTAGTATAATGTCTAAGAATTGGTATGCCAAAGAAATATCGAATTTTTGATTCACCGATTTATTTCCTAATCAGTTTTAATTAAAAAAATTGACAATTATTTAAAACTTAACTCACTTGAATATTAGTAAAATAATCTTTATGTTCATGTTCATTCCTTCATCATAAATTACCCAGTTCTTTTCACTTAAAACGCTGTGTATACGTAAAGAAAATAGACGTATTAATGTTAATTTCTTCATCATAGATAATCCATTTCCCTTCATTTACCAAATATCGCGCGTGTACAAAAGAAAATTAAACTAATTAGGTATATACAGTAAATATTGTTTACTTCAGTTGCCATGACGATTGTTTTTGTTGACAACAATTAAAAAACAGGAAAAATTTCGAAGTTCAAAGTGAATTACGACTTTCTGGTTTGATTTTCTTGAAATTGGCTACTCTTTCGATAAAAATATACTGAATAAAACATATGCTATTTGACTAGTTTTAAAAAAAATTTTCGAAGACTTTTTAGTTATAAATGATATTTTACGTGATATAAAGAAAAGTTCATTTTTTGTCACCAGTAAAGTGGCACACCCAATTAGGATGCATAAACCTTTTATACAATTTTCTTTGTCCTTATGTCCTAAATACCAAATTTCATCAACATCCACCCAGTAGTTTCGCAGATGAGACATGCAGACGGACAGACATATGGACATGACCTAACCATAAGGCATTCTTCTTTTACTTTTTGTAGAGCGCCTAACAAAAATTAATGTACGCTTTAGGAAACAGTTTTTCAAAATTACAACCAACATATTGTATTTACTGGCATAATTCTTACCCAGGCATTATTCCTGAAACCTAATTTTTAAATGAGAATAGTAGAGCATTTAAATCTTGCACAACATTTTTTCTTGTAAAAGACAATTTCAATGAGAATTACTGAGAAAAAAGAGAATCTGAGGAAGAGATACAAAAACTGAGCTGCAGGTCAGGAGCTGACCAGGTCAGATTTCAACATTAAAAGGTTTAAAATGTATATTTTTCATCTTAAATATGGAAATCACAAAAGAAAAGAGGCACTTTTCTGCAATTATGCCCTAAAGTTGCCGCTAAAGCACAAAAAGTTACATGGGAGAAATTTGGAATATAGAGAAATATTTGTCATGGCTGGAATTGAACCAAGGTCTTCCAATTGCCATGTGAATATTCTACCAATGAACTATCATCACAGACTAATTCTCCTGTTTCATTGGGTGGATGTTAAGAATACATCTACATTCTGAAATGAGAGAATTAAGCCGTCTACACGATCGCATATTCCGTCAAATTCTGTCCATGACAACATGAACAAGAAATCTTAAGGTTCATGACGTCATGGATATACATCACAACATGTCATGAATGCTCTTGAACAAGCTCATCCAAGTCCTGAATGTTGTATAGAACACGTTCAATTTATCTTCAACAATTTGATGCTTTCCACCAATTACGACGGTCCCAAGCTACGTTTAGCGCCATGAATGCCGTGCATTCAAAATGTCAATTATAAATTGAGTGAACCTAGCGGGAATTAGCTGGAATGAGCAGGAACTAGCATCCTATCCGGGTAGCTGAGCTAGCATTGATTGCGTCCTCTCTTGTGTTTGGAAGCGATTCTCTCCTTAAATACATTTATTTTGTTTGTTTTACTCTTGTAAGTATATTTATTATTTTTTTATGTATTTATCAAAGGGAATTTCAATAATTACGAGGATATATTCTAATTACCTAACTGCAATATTTGTGAAAGCCTTGTGGCCTTCCTTCCGAATTATACGACATTATTAAAATGATTCTATTATCTAGTAAATGTGTGAATTATTAAAATGGCATTATTATTAAAATGAGTTTATTATCTAGTGAACGTGTGAATAATTAAAATAGCGTGTTGGAGCAGAGAAGTTGTGATCTGGCTAATAGAACTTCATGAACAACACTTGTCCAACATTTCCTTTGCCTTCTATTTCTCTTTCTAATTCTTAAAATAGCAGCAATAATTCCCGTTGAGGCAGCCAATACAAGCCTTCTTAAATCTGACATAACTCAAAACAATTATGTTCACTGTGTTTACATTTACTGTCGAAACCAGTGCTTTTGGTGGGAAAGATTGGAACTACCTCGTTCATGATTTCATTGACAATGTAAATATCGTTCGCCATCAATGCTTTGATGCACGAGTTTCCATGAATGGTAAAACCCATCCAATCTTTCTTGTTCATGTTTTATTGTTCAAGAATAAAGTGATTGTGTAGACATGGCTTAAGTCTGTCATGATAGTTCATTGGTAGAATATCCACATGGAAAATGGAAGACCAGAATTCGATTCCTGATCATGTAAGAATATTTATGAAGTGTCCATTATGACAAACTCTACTTTCAATGTGTAATTGCAATAAATTTGCTGTTTCTTATCATTAAAACATCTATAAAAATTTGGGTTCAATGACTTGGATTCTAATGCCTATCGTAAGGGAATTTCTTGGCTGTGATATGATAAAGGGCTTATTTCTTTCTCACATATGCATAATTTATATGCATCGTAAATGCACGAAAATATTTCCATATAAAAATGTGTTGGCAGAATGTGTGTCCTCAGTTTAATGTCATCTCGATTAAAGTTGATTCACATTAACATCCTTCAAAAATTACTACCCATTTTCCAATTAACATTGTCAATGATTTGAGTTTACATCATCCTGACTCTGTGCTGAAATAATGCACAAAAAATACTGCATAGATGACTCACATGTGCACCTGTTGTACAGTGCTTCTCCAGTTGCAGAGGATCACCTTGCTTGAGTGGGAAAATTGTTTTGGATTGATGTATTTTTGTTGAATTTGCATTATTTGCATGACAATATTTTGTAGCAATGGGTCCAAAGATAAGTGGCAGTTATGGTCTCCTTCTCCAAGTCTCCCCAGCAGTCATTAAAATCCTTTTGATCCTCTTTAATAGAAACCTTACAAGCTTTGTGAGTTGTACAGAAAGGAAGATCGGCTCTATCGGTAAACTTGAAATTATTATGTACTATTGGGAAAACTTGAGTTTAACATCCCCAGATTTTATTTTCATTTGTATCAGCTGTGGCTTGATAGAGTGGTTATCCTTCTTTGGGCCTAATGAAACTTGCAGTTCGATAAAAATAATGAAATGTTTTATTTACCTCTATTATGGTAGATTTTCATCAATTATAGTAACTGGTGCAAGAAGTAATTGGTTTGTTGCATTTCTTTTCTAGCAATGTCAACTCATGAACTTGCATTCACAGATGTGTTCGTGGCTCTCAGTAAACTTACTATTAAAAACTGATTGTTCTCTATCGTTTGTATGTCTTCATTTTGCCCAAGTGGTATTACGTAGTTCCTTTTTCATATCACTAGAGGCACTATTGTAAAATGTAGCCATTTTTGATTTTGGCACCTTAAAATGAAGTTATGTGTCGTTATCTGCCTCTCATAAATTTTGTTTCATTAGTGAAGAGAACCAAAGCAAGGAAGTGAGGGTCAGCACACCGTTGCAGCAACCACTGACACAGGATAACCTGTGGTGGGAAATTAGTTGTTGTAGCAGTCAGTTGTAGCTCGGAAAGGCAGCGTTTTTGGACCTATGTTCATATAAATTTTTTTATCCCTATAGTCAGTAGAACACGTCCCCAAAGTTAAATGACATATTTTTTAATAACCCTGTATAGCTCCATAAAATACAGTATGTTCAGTAATACCCCGCTATACATCAGAGATGCATTCCTGAAAACAGCGACTTATAACGAAACAACGTATAGTGAAACATTTTTTTTTGTAAGAACAATGTTAAAGGTTGGGGTTACGTTCCTGGCGGATATTTTGTGACACATTTGTGTCCCAAATAATACATATCAATACAGTACAATAGAAATACTATGTTAAAACAAACAAATAAAATTAATAACTGTAAACAAAACTCACCTCGAATGAAGTTTATTTTAGGACACGCACACTGATATGCATTTTCGAGCACTTTTCAAGCAGATTTCATATAATCTAAATCATATCCAATATCTCATGAGATATCAATGCAAACATAAACCGGGATGAAAAGACGCACAGAATTTAGACACAACTGTTCACAAAGCTCTCTTATAGATGACTGTCGCTCAGAAACAGGTTTTTACACATCATCATAAAAATTGGGATAGTTTCTTTTCATCCCATGTGTGGCTTGTGAACCACCTACCCCATTGTGCTCACCCAAACATATGGCCAGCACATATTTATTGTGTAAACGTAAGATGCTTTCTTTATTCACTTCTGAACACTCCCTTGAGTGTTTACAGTCTCCTAGAGCAGAAAAGGGAAGGAGAGAAGGACCCTATGTGAAATGCTGCCCTCAGTTATTCCTCCAAAATTTGTTCTTTCTAGTTCCCTGCATGCAATTCATGATCACCTGCAGGATTATACATTTTTTTACTTCAAAATCACCACATCAAAGATTCATCTGCTGTAAATAGACACAAAAATAATTCGCAGTTATGAAAATATAATATTGGGATATTTATAAAAAACGCTGGAAAGGTGCATTAGCTCAAAATGAAGATAAATGATAATAATGAATGAAATTTCTGTACCTCACATTAGTAAGTGAAGTTGAAGTTGCATAACAATGCTCACACATACAGTAAAACCTCATTATTTCGAAGTTCAAGGGACCACAAAAAGATGAGTTCAAATTATCTGTTCGAAATAAACAAACTTAAAAAAAACGAAATTTCTTACAATCCTCACTTGGACAGTAAAATCACAATATATTGCGATTTTACTTCTCTATCCATTCTGCTACGAACCTTATTGACCTTACAAGTTCATACATATGGCGAATTCATGAACAGAGCTGAAGTAGCCACTTAATTCATGATTTACGAGCACCACCATGTGTGAATAATAGGCTCGAGTGAACATCCCAGTTTTCCCAGTGTGTATATCAAGTTACTCTTTTATGCCACATTTTGGAAGAAAATACTTTCAACCACGCATACTCATCCAAAATATTACAAAAATAATGCCAAAAAGACTGGGAAAACACTTGTGCGAAATATTGTATAGATAATAGATAGGAACCATAACGTAGTAATTCTCTCCAATTTCCTTCAAATGTTCCATGCCATCATTATGGTCAAAAATAATTAATTCTTTATTAGCTCTAGACAATTTCATACATTGTATTGCAATTTTATTTCCTTCCATATTACACAGTTGTAATAAAATATACGTGCTCTCAAAATAACGTAGTCCTGGGTACTCCACAGAGATCACTAAATTTCTTAATTTTTTTGAAGCAATAAATTTTCTTAAATCAGAAAAACCTTGATATATTTCAAAACAGTCACCTTGGACCTTCTTATTGTGCTTAATTCTGCAATTTTTACAGTTTTCTGTTTACCTATATTATATGACAAATTTTGTGATTGAATTTTCACGTAGTTATGTGAATTGTGGGTTCTAAAAACCCCTATTCAATGCTGAGACTAACCGAACCTCTGCGCGAAAGCCACTGTGTGGTGGAAGGGGATGCAGGCACTGTTTATCTGCTTTGTGATGTCTCTCACTCTTGAGATGGATATTTTTTCTTATGCATCACTTGAGAGCTACATGAAAAGGGAGGAGGAATGGTCTTTGGATCTGGGCTAGTGCTTGGTTCAACATTTCATGAGAACAATATAATGGGAGTGAGAGAGAGAGAAACACTTATCTGACATCATTGCACAAACAAACCCATTCAAAGATATTTACTATGCTACCTCTTGACCAAAAGCGTGATCAGAGCGCATGGGAAGCTCTTGGATCGCACAAAAAATATTCTTTTGCCGCTCTGAGGGAAACATTTACCCTGTATGGAGGCAGCTATTGTTCGTTATTTTTCTGTTGTTGCTTTAGTTTAATTTCTAAGAGATTAAAAGTGTCGAACTTATCATGGCATCAACCAATAGAAAAACGCAAATGATACCTGATGGTGAAAAGTAGACGGAAATCTTACTTGAAAGAGATTCAGAAAAAAGTGAGTTCAGAGAATGATAGTGAGAATAACATCAAAGATCATGCTCAAATTACTAAGGTAAAAACCTATATTTTTGGCATTTTTTTGTTGAGAGGGCAAATACAGAACCTCATCTCTCCTGTTCCTGGCACTTTTAGCATCTTTTTTTATCCTTATTTGAAGTTTTTTTCCAAAAAACTTATGGGGAAGAGGTAGAGATCTACGATAAAGCAGTATAAATGAAGTAATATGAGAACCTGGAATAAAGAAGGTCTAGTGATGCAAGGATAAGATGATTCCTCTATTTTTATTATGTAAGATTTTATTTCATTTTGACTATTAAATAAGTAAAAAGAAGTGACCTGTTTGGGGGACAATGTATATTTTGTTTGCAAGAAATGGAGAACAAAAATGTGATGCCTTTGTCATGTGCGCGCACGAACTTTCCACTTAAACACACAATATGGGTAAAGGTTTCAAATTAAACGAAATGTTCACGAGTCACCAGACCAGATCATGACTTCGAATTTCATTTTAGAAGTATTTCGAATAATCCATACTAAAAAGTGCGCAAAATCCTATGATGTTGGCCAGGGACTGCTCTAAACTTTGAATTACATGCTATTTCGATTTATCCGGGATCGAAATAAAGAGGTTTTACTGTATTTGGTCATCCGGTAGGGACCGACACAAGATGGGATTGCAAAATGAAATTAGACACGAAATTAAATTAATTTATATAAACAATATTAAACATGAAATTAAAAAAACAAATAGAGGAGTTTTATTGTTCCAGTAATAATTTGTGTACTGCTTTTGGAATTACTGAAAATTTTCTGTTAGCATTTCACAAACGACGTATATGCAAAGCGACGCAACTTATAACAAAATATGTTCCTTAATTGATTGATGATGTATATGCTAAACAAAGTATAGCGAGGTGACATATAGCGGGATATTACTGTATATAACATGTTTGTGTTTTGGGAGATTTTGAACCAGATGTTTTGGAACTGATTATATTGTATAACATAGGTTCTTATGGGAAATATTGATTCATTTAACATTGTTTTATTCAATGTTGTGAATATCACGTTGAAAATTACCAGGAAAAAATTAATGACGTTAATTGAGGACACACTGTATCTTTGTATTTGCCTTATTAGACATATTTATCCCTTCTAAATTCACAGTCATACCTCACCATTAGTTCCACCATAAATGCTTGTATTTCATATTTCCTTAAAACTGCCAGTTACATATAATCTTGTCTACGTTTTTTACGTTGTGTGACTTTCTTTCTCATATATGACAGTTGTATGAGTAATGTTATGGCGATAATAGTCCAAGAGACTGATTCATCATCTAACATACACACACACACACTTAAAATTGGCAGAACCAATTAAAATTTGTGGCCATCATAACTATCAATGACATATAAAGAATATAAAAAATGACTATTCATAGGGTATTATAAATTTAAAATGTTCAATTTAAAAAAAGCATATATTGTGACATAATAGTCAACCTACTGTACAAGTTGATCTCTATCTTTTAGCATGAAAATATATCTTTAGACATATACTAGCCATATAAGTTGACCCTCCTCTTTCACTTAACAAAAATTTTCATAAAATCTTTCTTCAGACAAAATCTATTTTCCAATTGAATACAGTTTCGAATCAAAAAACAGAAGTAAACATTTCATTTTTTTGTAGACAAAATTGTGAAAAATTTCCCTACATTCACATGATATGCATGATGTCACATAATATTGTTCTTTGACATCTACTATGATTCAAACTGAAAACTATCATCATTGCTCAACTGGCTAAAGGGATAAAGTATGAAACTTGTATCAATGAATGTTTTTAACTTTTAATTTAAAGTTCCCATTTTTATACTTAACATATAAGTTGATCCTGATTTTTTGAAAGCTATAAAGGTCAAATTATGCATCACAATTTATGGCAACTAATATCATGATAAATATGAACGAAGAAGAGCCCACTCATATTATTAGCCAATAGCAGAATGAATTGTGAGGGATTAGTGGGAAAATATTGGGTGAATAAGATAAATGATCTGCAAATTAGAACTGTGATATAGCTAAAAATTGATACAGCATGTAATTATTACTGTAGTTGTATACTTACGCCGTCTGGTTGGATGGGGGCTACGGGGTGCAGAACCAGGCAGATTTTCAGCAAATTCTGAAATGACAGAAGCACATAATCATGTTAAAGAAACTATCACATGAAATGGTTGACATGATCAAAGTTAATAGTGCCCATGCAACAAAAATGTAAATATTTCTAGAATATGAGCAATAATTTGAATATAAATTAAGGGAGAACATGTAATCTATATGAATGTGTCATATGTAAATGAAACTGGAACAGTTACCAATGGCAAATAAATTTGGAATATGATAGGCTGAATTATTATATGACATAACAATGAGGTTATGCTCTGAACTATTTTCATTAAATCTTACTAAAATCTCCAAAATGAATTCATTGATTTATTTTTCTAATTCAATAAAACAACACCATAAGAGCATTCCAGTGTGACAGTGAGTTATAAGCATTAGTTAAGAAGCATTACTGTCTGAAAGAATTTTTGTTAGAGAAACAAAAAAACAATCTACATTTAGGTCTCTAGAGAACTATCAAGCTGATCTAATGGCTGAAAACAAATTCAAGAATAAGCACTTGTGCAAACTTGTTATGGTTATTGGAGATATCTCAGATGAGTACACAATTTTTAAATTTTTTTTACTTAGGTGCTTTTTCTTGAAATTACATTTAGGTGTCATAAAAAATGAAGATGTATTTCTTTTGAGACATACATGCAAACAGATACGAATACTTATAAATTTTTCTAAATTATTAACTAACTTCATAAGCTCAGGTTAAAGCAAAATAAAATAAGAAATGTTACTTTAAAAGCCATTCACCTCTCCATTTGATGTACAGTAAAACCCCTTATTTACACTTTTCTAGGGACCTGGGAAAAAAGTGTAAATTGCGGGAAAGTGTAAATTGAGGGAAAAGGAAAAATAGTGAAACTGATTTTACTTTTAAACTTGCTCATTTGTTACAGTAAGACTAACAATAAAATCAGTGTTAAAAGAGCTAAGTTTCTAAAGAGTATATCTATTTATTCATTTACTTAACCAGCACACTTTTAATAATAGTAATATTAAAATATATGCGAAATTAAAATGCTAGTATAGTATGCTTGGGTTTCCATTACATTCTCCATATTACATTTGTCTGGAAAATTGTACATAGACATACATAGATATACATATTTATTTCAGGAACATCATACTTTTTCGAAGCTTGAAAAGTGTTCGTTTTTTTCACCTCTTGAGCTACGACTATTTTAAAATTCATTTTATAACTTCCTCAGATTCCTCTGTTAACCTGAGATTTGGAAGAACCTTTTTTCTCAACATGATCAACATCCTTTTTGTTCCCCATTTTAAAAATAAGGGATGGGTAAAAACTCGCTAAGGTAGGTACAAAGAATATGCTGACGCCCTGATAGCTTCAATTCAATGACTAATGAGGAGTTTAGCTGCTGACTGAACTCAATCTATTTTTGCCTCAGATGCTTTTCAAGTACATTTTAATATGTACACCTGATGTGTTTACAATGTAACAAGTATTTTGTATCACTTAACAGATGTGTGGAATGTACGGTGATTTTTCGAAACATGATTTTATGATCTTTTAAAATTACTATTACTTTTAAAATTTCATTTTTTGGAAAAAAACACTGTGTTATATTCAGGACAATGTGGTAATTTAAATTACAACAAATTACAAATTAACTTAAATTTAATTAAAAACTGGGAGCCAAGGGGCAGAATTTGAGTGGAAAGGGTAAAAACATGATAGTGCCAAACTTGAACATCTTTTCAATAGCATTCATACTTAGTTCAAAGAGTAAATAGCATAAATAGTATTTCCGTATCTAGGTGTGCTGTTTATGCTCTGCTAGTGTGATTTACGTGCGAGGTTTTGAAGTTTTCACCCAAAAGAGTTCATACGTATTTCCATCTCTAAGTATGCTGTTCCTGTGTAGCATTTGCTAAAGTGCTAAAGCGAGTGCTGTTTTGAAAAGAAAGAGTTCATATTTCTGCCTCTAGGGGCGCTTTCCTACTCTGCCGCCATTTTCGAAATTTTTGTCCAAAAGAGTTTTGATTTTTTTGCAAAGCTAAGCGAAAAAATGTTTAAAACTGTTGGGAATCGCATGCTAAATTCTTTAAAAAAATCGGAAATTCTAACATAAAATGGTGCGAATAGCGGTAAAACTTAAAATGAAAGTGTAAATACAGGGTTTTACTTACATTGGAATCATAGGAAAATTGATGGGACCTAAAAAAATGTTGTAAATAGTGGGAAAACATACATTCCGATAACATAAATATGGGGTTTTACTGTATATAGATGTTATTCTCATTATTCATTTAAAAAAACATCAATGTGCAACAAGTTAGGTTAGTTTGGAGAAAATTTCTCAGAAACAGCTGATTGTTAGATCTTCTTGAGGAAACTGTTATTTAGCTTGGAATATTAGTTTTGGATTCTGAAAATTTGATTCAAACCCCGGTATTTTCGATGTATCTCATCAAGTGACCTCTGCAACCTCGCAGCCCCATTTTGTTGATAATTTCTTTGATGTCTTGGTGTTAATCTCCTCCACTTAGAAAGCCCCATTTCTCCCATCCCTCCCTTTCCATAAGGGGTGCTTGAAGTTTCCTCACTGCTAACTATGGATTCTACCAGAGAATTCAGGGAATCCTTACTTAACTCAGCAGCAGTTATTACAACAATAAAATTCACTGAATATAAAAATAAATTTCTTCTTTAAATGAAAATTATCTTTGTTTCACAGATTTAAATGACATAACAAGTTGATTTTTGTATTTTCTCAATCAACCTACTGCCATACAAAAAAAATAACATTCATGATACATGGAAACAAATCAATAAAAGATGTTTTATGTTTTTTTTTAATATAGAAAATCTAAATTTATAGAAAAACTACTTCAACAAATAAAGAAAGAAAGCATTACCCATAAAATGAATTAGTAATAACATATTTACCATTCAAAAGCATACCTAAGTTCTCCATGCTCTGGGTGAGGAGAGCTTCAAATGTGTGGAGACTATAACTTTCAGCATCCATTCCTTTAGCCAATGTATTTCGTAGATGAAGCTCATATTCAAGGAGCAGACGAGATGTTGGAGACCCGGGAGTAGGAGTTGGAGTTGGAACTCCAGCACCTATAAAGAAACATAACCAGATTTATATAGGACATTTGCATGAATCCATCTAATAATCATTCAATAAAAGGGAACCTTTAATTTTAATCTATAGTATTACGGTTTGAATATAATATGAACAAAACTGATTATTTTTAAAGATGAAATTATAATGCTGAGGACAAAAAAATATGCTGTATATACTGATTTTTGGAGCTGAATGCTAACAGATTTTTATGATTTTTTTAAATAGTACCATATTTACTTGTGTACCAAAGGCATCCTTTTTTTCCCAAAATGTTGGTAAGAAAAAGGGACTGTGGATCTTACATGAGGATTTCTGAACAAGTTATATAAATTGTAAGTATCGATAGTAAACTCACTGCAACATGCTTGCATCTACATTTATATTCACAAAAGACAAAAAATTCTACAAAGTATATGCACTAAGTACATATTTTGACGATTGAGATGATGTTATATTTTTATAATATTAAAGCTCTACCTTTTATATGAATTTTAACTTTATTATTGTTAATCAAAATAAGCAGGTCTGTTATTAAAAGTTTACTATCAATTTCTACCTATACTTATGCCTATATAGTTGGCATCTGGTATCAGTGTTCACTGAATTCATTGTGAGCCCTTGATGCTCCTTTAACTATCAAAGAGGAGATTTTTGTTAGGATTGGCATAAAGAGATCACCCAAGAAATTGCATCATGCAGGAAGGATGGAGACATTGCTTAACTTGGGAAAACCTTGTTTCAGGGAGGGGGAATCAGTGAAGAGGCAGACTTTTTTCCCAGATGTCAACTTATTCCAGCACAAATTGATTTTTTTCTCTCCGAACTGGCCAAAAATAGGGATGTACATGGTACACGAAGGTGTGTGCTACATGAGTAAATATGGTATTTCGGAAAACAACAGCACTACTATGTTCATAGAAGGAAAAAATATTTATATAGGAAATGGTAATTTTGTTTCATTGAATAAAATAATTCTAGAAAAGGATGTTTTGATAGTTGTTTACCCCTTCAACTGTTACCTATACAAGGCACAAAAGTCAATTGACTCTCTGCTGCCATTATAATGCTCTTACCAGAGAAAATCCTAAAATTATTTAAAGTAGACACCTTACAAACCCATAAAAATGAGTTACATTACAAAGTTATCATCTACATTCTAATGCCAAACAAATGCTTAAAAATGGAAGGAAAGAGAAAATTAAATAATTATTTCACTGCTTTGAGATTATTTGCAGTTTGGTAGAGAGATAAAGTTTAGAGCAGTGTTCCCAAACTGGGTGCTGTGGCAAGCTGTGGTATCACAGCTGATTTTTAGTGGCGCTACGAAAAACTTTGCTAAGTGAATAAATCAAGGATTTGGAAATATTGATGCGCCATTAGAGCTGTAATCTTGCTTCTAATACAGAGATAATAGCGTAGCACAAACAAATAGATGCATCCAAACATATAAATATAAAACTTTTTTTGAAGGTGGTTATGCCATGGAAAGGATTCTGCACAAAATATTTTGGAATCACTAGTTCAGAGGACATAGATGTTGGCTGGGGATTAAGGCGATTCATTACTCAGAGTTATTTACTAGGGGATCCGTGGGATCCACGGCCTCGCTCAGACAACTTAGGGATGGCAGTTCAATATCATTACCGTCTTCATAGTTCTCCTATCCTTCATACAGTGGGAATGTAAAATTTGAATTGAATTGAAAGCGCTGCCCTCAGCAGTAAAATATGTACAAAAGTAATGTAAATCTAAGAAACGCACCAAATAAGGAACTAATGGCAAATGAACCTGCCTTGTCTCCTCGTTAAGACTGCAGTTATAGTACAAACGATTAAACAGACAAAGTGTACAGGGACAACAGGAGAGGCCACACCAACGCAAATTGCGCGCCTCTGGGAGACTCCCTGTACATTTTAGAGAATTTTTTATTTGACGTTTTCTTCATAGTTTGATGTTTACTGTATGCACGCTAAATTTCGTTTTTATTGGATAAGATTTAGAAATTATCGCATTGCGCTAACGCAAATTGCGCGGTAACTATAAGGTTGGTGTTCTAGAAAAACTATAGGTAGTCGACTCTAAGTTATTTGTAGATGAACACAAAGTTTGGTGAAAATCAGACATCTAAGACAGCACAAATCATAGAATAGAAAACAGACAAAATGCACAGGGACTCAACAGGAGAGACCTTGCTTCGCTCGGCCAATTATACTGAATTCATGCCTAGCATGACTCTTTACCTACAAATTCCCCCCTTTGTATTGCCTGAGATTATTATAAACTCTGTTATAGCCTACTAGGGGATTTGTGGGATCTTCGGCCTCGCTCAGCCAACTTAGGGCTGGTGTGGGGAATCACATTGCGCGCCTCTAGGAGGCTCCCTGTACATTTTAGATAAATGTTTATTTGACGTTTTATTCATCGTCTGATGTTTTCCGTATGCATGCCAAATTTAGTTTTGATTAGATAAAATTTGGAAATTAGCGCAATGCGCTAACGCAAATTGCACAGTAACTATAAGGGTGGTATTCTAGAAAAACTATAGGCACTAAGTTATTTGTACATGCACACGAAGTTTGGGAAAAATCAGAAAACCAACCCGGTAGTTATCTTAGAGCAGACAGACAAACAGACAAAATGCATATGGACTCAGCAGGAGAGACCTCGCTTCGCTCGGCCAATAAGGATCTCATTTGTGGCATGTATTACTGTTAAAATATATCATGGTGTAAAAATATTTTAAATGTGATTATTGAATAATATATTTTAATTTCAGCCTATACATATATTTATTATTCACTCCAGGGCCTTGGGTTCTTTGCACCTCGATCATCACTCGTTCACTTCCTTTTACTTCTGCTAGTAATTTTACATAGTTCACTCTGTTGTCATTGCTTTTTCAGACTTTGAAGGCTGTTTTTTTAGCGCCGTGAAAGACAATGTATCCTATTTGCTCCCTTGCCCTCCAAATTGTAATCAGTTTTTTTAGATCAGTAACATGTATGCTCTAAATTAAGCAGCACATAGCCATCGAATATGTAGTGTGCAAGCATCGCCCTCCACCTCCTTCCCATCCGCATTACTATTCTCCTATAGTTGAATTACATTGTTAACTGAATCAAATTATGATTAGTCAACTGTACTCCAAAAGACAAAATCCAATGCATTACCAAAAGAAAAACAGTATTTTGCCTATTAAATAATATGAGGAATTAATATAACAAGGAAGCAATTGACGCATCTAAATAATGGTTTGTGAGAGTCAAATGAAATTAATTTACTGTAAATACATGTGTTGGGTTATTTGTTTCCATTTTTTTAATCTCAAAAATGGAGTGCATCGTATACTGTGGTAGATAATTTATTTCTAAAATCAAAAGGTAGCAAATTTAGACATTTAAAGCACAAGAAATTTAACCTATAAAATTATACACATTTTAAAATATAATATTTATTATAATGGAGAAATCTCCCACTCAATATTCTACTGGGTCTCATTTTCCAAACATTCTATCCACTCATCAGTGATATTCTCAGCCTTGCACTCTTACTATGACATTACTTGGGAAGGTTTCGTCAGCATTTTTTTCACCTAGAGATGACACACAAAGACAGTTTGGAAATCAGTTTTTACAGTTAAGTGATAAAGTACATGTGTCATTGAGCAATTCCTAGAATATGTATGGATCCTATATGTGGGTACTTTGAAATTTTCTAGAATTTGAGCCTAAATATCTCCCTGCATCATGTACACAAGTGTGTCCTATAGACAGATGCATTCTACACAGGTTTTTCAATATTATTATAAGCTTGTACCAATGCATAAAGTAGAGGCTGGAGTATGTAGCAGATTAGTTTAAAGAACAATACCTTACAATCAAGAGCAGGAAATAATAATTTTTAGTTGATAAGTTGTCATTGATGATCATAATTTAGTGCTTAAGAAAATTACTTTGAATTATGTTCACAAGAGTACTTTGCATTATATCATAAAAGACTGAACTTTTAAATTAATATAAAAACAATATAATTATAAACATAATTTCATGAAACTCCTAAAATATTTCAAATAAATTCAACTCTTATGTAAGAAACAATTTTTAAGAGGAATATTATCCAAAAGCAGCAAAATCTTTAAATATCCTATTTCATTAAAAGTTATAATGTCATTTTTAGCAATATATAAACCACATTTTTCCCAAGTTTCAATTACAAAAAGGAAGATGCAGCTGATATGCGAGGAAAAGAAGTGAAAGGTCTAAAATGTGAGATTAATTTAATAAGGAATCTGGTAAATGGCTCATGTGACTAAATATGTGGTATGCAACTTTTTAAAACATTACATAATCTTGCAATAAAAATGGGAAATGAAATATTATTTTCATCATTGATGATGAAGCTATAAAAATTTTCATTTTGATGGAATCCGCAGCTGCAATCACGAGAGGATCATGAGAAAGATGCCGTAGTCCATAGGATGTTGATATATCAACATGGCAATGATGGGATGAAGGGTTGTAAGGGAGACAGCCAGGAGTGGAAGAGGCTGGAGAGGTGAGGGATGTGACATACAAGTGCAGTATGTTAGTGGTATTGGAGGGGGTATTAATTTGAGAGGGGAGGGTTTGTTTTTTGAAAATATAATGCAGACATGATATTTTTTAAGGTAAATCAATTGATTGATTGGTATGTCATATAAAACTTGATCAAGAAAATTCCATGGTTATTCACATTTGCAAGTCATTCTTCATTTTGACTATTTCCATGTTATTCACGTGTAATTTCTTCATTCTGAAAATACTGTATTTTTCAGCATATAAGATGCACCCCAGTTTTTAGAAGATTTTTCAGGAAAAAAAGCAGTTTGATTGACCAAGGCATTTAGGAAGAGCCACATCTTGTATCATTTTCAGCCATGATTAAGTCTGTATCTGGCAACATTTACAGAAAATATTACAGCATGATAACAGTTAAATATACTGTTTTATATACACTAAATTCATAAAATAAATAGATATAATCTAAAACATAAATAATTGCTTCGAGACTTGTATACCTAAATGTGCTGTGTGAACGTGGCAGTTGTATTAATTAAGCTGTCGGAGTGCGCCACACATGTCGCATGTATAGATACCCTTTACCAATTGTACTTAAACTTAAGTGCAAGATGATATTTTAATTTAATGGGATAAATAATAAATGGAATGCATATGTAATAACGATACACATGCTCAACTATTCCTTTATCTTCTGCAATTCTTTTTGCTTCGTATGAAATGATTTTGATTGATACAGCAATAGCAAACTTCCTCTGTTCTACTATCCATCACTTCCTCCTCTAGTTGTGGCCATTTTAAGATCAAGCATATGAAGAATATGTTTCTCTTATCCTGCCAGCTTCAGTTTTTCCTTGTTTTCTACATTCATATTGGATATTACAAGATGAAGGTATTACGGAACCCTGTTTTCACAACACGAGTGCATGTTGATATAACGCAGTTGAGGATACACAAAGTATCACATAGTGATACATACAGGGTGTATCATGACATTTGGTCAAGATTTCAACATCGTATTTCTGAGGCAAATCCTGATAAAAAATTTTATATGAACATCGGTCCGACCTTAGACGGTTTCGTAAATATCGATATTTGAAAGGTAGCTTTACTTGAACACAAATTAATGGGAAATTATTTGTTGAAAAAAGATTGAACAGTTAATTTCACTGTAATAAATGTTCAAAATGAAAAAAGACTGTACTGTTTAGTTTCATTGTAATAAATGTTCAATGGCAGCTTTTGCATTCCCATTACAATAGCCGTAGACAAAATGAATATCCACATACTATTCATTGGAAAATGTAAATGGTATACTGTAGGAATACTGTACAGTACTGTATTAAGAGTTTAATAACACTGTTTGCTAGTTGAAGTGATACTGGCACATTGGGCCAGCACAGTTCCACACATGCTTGTGCATCTGCTACACATTCCATACTAGACCGATTGAACATTTCGAACATTTATTAAAGTGAACATTTATTAGAGCGAAACTAAACCATTCAATATTTTTTCAATAAATAATTTCCCATTAATTTGTGTTCAAGTCAAGCTACCTTTCAAATATCGATACATATTTCCAAAACCGTCTACAGTCAAACTGATGTTCATATAACGTTTTTTATCAGGAATGGAATACGATGTTGAAATCTTGACCATAATCATGATACACGCTATATGTATAGAGTAGGAAGAAACGGTTGCATGGCTTGGCAGTGTCAGTCAGTTTTTTTCTGCCTACATACGCATCTCTGATGGTGTCACAGACCTATTCGTTGTATGTATTGTACTTTACCAGGCATTATTTGTTTTCTCGCTTTTTCAAATTTATCGCTTTAAATAACATCGAATGGCAAGGGCATGAAGCGTTCTGGTAGTGGTGGCAGTGCAAGTGAACAAAGAAAATGAAAGCTGTAACTCTGGAACAAAAACTTGATGTGATAAAGTGGTATGAGAGAAACGAAAAAACATGTGACAACATTCGCGCAACCGGACTTTCCGAATCCACATTACACACTATTCATGTAAATACCAAGAAAATTATCATCATGTTTCTCTCTCACCCTCCTCCACCATAGCCATTTTCTCTCTTCATCCTCCTCAACCCGCATTTTCTATCGCTTAGCAAAAAAGATTAATGCATACTAAGGTATTTGTGTAATTTTTGTTTTTTCATGGTTTTATTCAATTAATGAATTTTATTATTACACTAAAACACTGTTATTATAAAAGAACAAATAAAAACAAAATATATATAAAAATTTGTATCGAAAAATATCAGTCATGATGGTATCTCCGAGCCATCTACCCCCTAAAGCTATTAATTCCTATTGAATCAATAGTTTCTATGACATGATTTTTCTATTATGTGGGGGTCCTTCAAGAATGCAACTGTCGCATTATAGCAGAAACAACTGTAATTCATTTTTACAAAAAAAGAAACGATGATAATGTGGATGGTTTGTAGCGTTGCTTCATTAAGATCTGTATGGCGAATGATATCACATGTTTGTTCATTGTTCTCATAGCACTTAAGTAAATCTAGTTTTTGCTATAGCGATATAACTTTTCTTGGTTTCTTACTCCCACCACCAATAAAATGTGTACCACTAACTCCAGCGTATTTTTTGCTGTAGATGACTGCCATTTGAATCAGCTGTTCAACTGTTTACCATTTATTTAGCAGATGTTATTTAGAAGATTTGTAAAATGATAATTTAAAACAAGAAATAACTAAGAATTGAACATTTTTATTTTAATACATGAAATAATTTTTCAATATATAACAACATGCGATCTATAGAAAATTACAAAAACGGTCAAAGGAAATTGTTAAAAATTCAAGAACGGTATTTTTCTACATTGCATTTTAAAAACCATGAAATCCCTTGCTTTCTACATCAGACTCATAAAAATTATGAAATTCATCCTCTTGAACAGATGTTACGATAATGGGCTCATTGTCATCCACAATTAATGAAGAGCAGGGCTAAAGTTTCTTTCCATTTCCGCTTGACCTTTTTCATGATCATAGAGAAAACACGGAGAAATTTCGTTAAACTGAACAACTAGTTGTGTTAGTCGAAAACTTTAAATATCGTGTTAAACCAAAATCGTGTCTGTAGAATTTGTGTTAGTCAGGGATTGGGTGTACTGCTGCTCGGTTTCTGTGTGTTTTTGGGTATTGAATCACCTGAAGCTTATATGTAATAGTGTAGGAATATCTTTTCATTCTTGTAGCCATTGCGATCTCAATGCATGTAATGTTATTTATTCCAGATATTTACAAAATTTTTATCACATCTGCCCAATTATAATGCTCCATGGCATTAATGGCGCTGTTCAACAGGACCATTAGGAACTAAAACATATGACTAATGTCAAAAATGCTGCAAAATTGTAATTACTGTGAGTGGACATGTAATAAAACACAATAATTTAAATGTAGCATTGGAATTCACATTGCATAATACTGTATATATTTACAAATGTTTCACTATTAATTATTATTAATGTATATTTTAATTTTTTGTGACGAATGACTGCCAATTATTCCATTTTGAGGATGAGTTTGTTCGTTAGTGTCCGTATTGAGGACAGTAATAATCTTACTTTTGGCACATTAGACAATGTTATGAATGGAAGAATGGAATACAAGGCATCTTTTAAAGCATTTTTTACATCACAATCTAAAACATGGCAAGCAGCTTATACAGGTGCATTCCTAGGAAACTGAGCGTATCTCGAAAAAGCATATCTCGAGAGGCATTTTTCTATATAACCCTATTTTATAGCGATTAATGTGTCCCTAGCTCAAAAATTTCAAATTAGTCATTACATAAATATTGGTATAATTGGCCATATTTCATGCAAATAATAATTACATACATATTAAATAACAATTAAAATATGCTCTAATATGTAGAGACCAGTAAGTAAAAAGGTAACCCGTAGTAATTTCCATCCCATGCTGTCTTTTTTTAAAGCATTTCTCAACTTATGAGTTTTACTGTAAGAGAAATAGACCATTTTCCCTTAGATGCAACCATGAACTTCCAGCATGAGGATTATTATTTAATACCCAAAAATAGTGATCACAGATGTTACAGCAAAAAACCGATGGATGCAAAAAGTAGGTACAAAAGAAAGACTGTAACTGAGTTATTTTGAGCAGTTTATAGCCACTCCAGCATCCACATATTCATTATGAGCACTAATTTTTTGGGATATTTCAGTAGTCCTTTGTTGTCTTTGTTTACATCTTAGTTATTTCTTTTTTCCTCCTTTAGTCTGCCCCTTAGTACAGCCGTCAATCACTTCAAAATGGCTTCTAGCTCATGTGTGATGGCGATGACATACTAAGTATATGTGCTTGGAAATCAACATAGCTAAAAAATACATGCTCAGGGGTTTAAATACCACAGAAAAATCACACTTGAGGGACTAATCTTTGTTGCAAAGAACATTAATGTGAGTCGAGAGAAACAATAAGTCTTGACAATGAAATATTTAAATTGTTGTATTAGCAAGGGAAGACTGCCTATCTTGAATTTTGTCCTAAATTTTTTCATGACGAATTAGTGAAAAAACGTATCTCAAATGAGTATATCTTGAAGGAAACCTGTAATTGAAAAATTTTTTTATCCTCCTCCATTCTCACATAAGTTCAAAAGGAAATGAAAGAATCTAAATGCGACTGAAAAAACAGGGTTTGAGCATGGGATGTATTACGTATGAAAGTTGACACAGAACTGAAGATATTTCTGGCTTTTTTCCATCTGGTTTAGGCCTTTTAAGGCATAGGGGGTGAGAAAAGTGATGGCTAAGGGACGAAAAAGTTTTTATGTGGGTGCAAAAAGCCCAGGGAAACAAAGTAGAAGCAGTCTTTTTCATCATCCAAGGTTAGACTAAAACAACTTGAAAATATATGTCTACGACATCTACAGAGTGCCTGAAACCTCTGTTAGTACCACAAAAATCCATGGCACTTCATTAGCATCGATACGACTATATGCGTTTTGAGCAGCGAAAGGGAAAGCTTGAAACACATATAAGCGTCATTAGCAGTCAGGGCATCGCTCTGCCTGCCCGCAAATATGCATCAGTAGCAGTAGCGGCTGTGCTACTTCAATTCATATATGCATCGATAGCAGTGAAAAGGTTAATTATTTTTCATGACGAGTTTATCAAGCTGAACTATTAATGAAATTTGACGTAATCATTCAAATAATTTTTATATGTTGATAATTTTAATTTTATTTATAAGTAGGTTAAAAACTTTAAAATTGAGGGTGATACACTTATCTGTCAAATAATTGAACATATATTGCTGTTATTAACCTATTTTTTCAATATTGTTTTAGAGGAAGAAAATTTTGGATTTAAAATGACACACTTATCAATAGTAATAACATAACTCCATGATGCAATCAGTGTTCAACATGGGCACATTTTTTAGATAACACATTGTTTTTATCTGCTGCAATTAATTTATTTTAAATCCCTCCTTCCTTTCAGGCCAACTCACAATGCTGAAACAGATAATTATAAGATATACAAACCTCCACCAGCATTCCCAGGTGCCATTTCAAGGTCTGAGTTGTTTCCGTTGCTGGAGCTAGGAGTAGTGGCATAGCAGGCGTGGTCAAACAGAACATTATCGGAGGGTGGGGAGGCAGACCCTCCCCCTCCTCCCCCAACCACCCCTCCCTGCCCACCTCCTCTCTCCAGCTCCAGATATAAACCACGGCCATAACCACCGCCACCATTTGCACTCCTACCAATCTCGTGAGCTGACCTGAAAAAATACGTAAACATCCTGCATTGGAAGCTTTTTTACAACGAAAGAAATACAAGGATGACCTAAAAAATTTTCCCTTCTCATTTTTAAATGTCTATCATTTCTATTAAAATGCATTTTTTTATTTTTGTCTCAAACAAGTATTTGAATTCCTAGAGGTATACTTCCCTTACAACAGATTTATCTTGTGTTTCACAATTAACATCTGGCTGCCATACCTTCGCAATCTGTCTCCTCCAGATTAACTTCTTTTGGTAGAGATGAAGGAGGGAAAGTATACTGATAACCCAAATCCCTTGGTGGATTAAAACAATACATATGGAGAAATAGAGGGAGGCAAATTCTGGGAGCAATGCTTAACAAGGGCATGGATAGCTTTATTTTCTTGATCGAGTGTGATCCAGTGCAGAGGTGCCTGGCTCAAATGTAATAATATACTGGAATCAAGGGCCAAATATGTAAAACATGTTAATATAATTTTAAGAGGTCAAATTGTCTTTTTCTGATGCTGCAGTAAAAGAATTATAGTAGTATTTTGAAAATTGCCATTTTGGAAAATGGAGAAATTTTAAGGGTCGGTCAGTATATTCTAATGTTCATTCAAAAACCAATGGTAAAGTCATATGTATTTCAAATATGAGAACAACACCATGTTGTATATTTATCAATTCAGATATAATGTGGAATGAAGAAATAAAGCATACCTTTTACATAATTTTGAATCTCTTAATATCTTGAAATTATATGATGTTTCTAAATGGGCAAAAAAATCATCCTCAATATGTGACAACAATGTGAAAGAAATGTGATGCCCAAAGTATGACTATAAATCACAGGAATCAAATAATAAGATCCAATCAGATATCTGTCTACTATCATGTTCAACATGTGTTAATGCATGAGGATTATTATTTTAAATACTACTTAGGCAAACTTAAAATGATGCCCAAGAATAAGTAAAGTACATTTTTAGATTTTTGTTGTCCTTTCTGCTTCAATGGTTATCACTCTGATTATTAAAGAAGAAACAGGCCGTAAAAACAATTTTAGTAAGAGCTGATACATATGATGTGTGTTCATTTATCTAAATTAAAGTGAATCCAGAATGAATGTATAAAAAACAAAAGTAGGAAACCAATTAAACAGGGCTGCAAAGGATTTGTCTATAAAATCAATAGAAATTGTCCTTTTTTTCAGTTTACTAGGACACCATGTGCCTCTCTTCAAATAATACTGTAGATATATCTGCAAAAGATATCTCTGCTCATTGGAATGAGAAAAATTATACGAACAATTATCATGTATGATAGTAAATGATAAATTCTTCAAGTCAGAAAACGATTAAATGGATTTAAATGAAAAAGTAGGTGAACTTCAGGATAATTCACCAAATACTGAATTGTAATGCATATTTAATTTTACATAGTTAATGAAGTTTACTTTTTTATATCTTCAATGTAATTCAATGCATATCTATGAATACACTGAATTTTTCTGTTTTGAACAGTATGAATAAATAACTCTGAACAATGTAGGTGATAATTTTACAGCCTAGGTTTTGTACTTGGCTCATAGTCATGCCTAGGAGTAAAGATAACAATATTTTTCTAACAAAGTAATTGATAAACTAAAGCTCATGTAAATAACTTAAGAAAAGATAATAAGAGACATATACATTTTAGCATAAAATATGGTTATCTATCACTAGAAAGAAGAAATTAAGGACAGAGAAAATTAGCTCAAGAGCAGAATAAATAATTAGCTGGATTTTTCTATAGCAATATAAAGTGTAAGAATTAGACGAGAGAGTGGGGCAAGTGAAGCACTTTTGGAAAGAACCCCTTTTTATTTATTCATAAGAATTAATTGGTCTCATTTAATTCAGTGCTAACAGCAACATTTTAATTATTCTTCATTCCTGATTATATTGTTCCATTTTTAGAGAATTTAAATGAACCCTTTCTGGTTGGATGTCGACATATAATCAACGTTACTATTTTGCTATCACGGTCGTATGTCGACCTATGATCGACACAATTTTTTTCATTTGTAGGAGGTCAAATGTCGACTATATATCTCTGCATGTTAGCTAGGTATCCTGAGCATGTCTCCAGCAGCTGCTGCCATCTGTATAATTCTGATGAAACTTTTTGAACCTGGTGACAGTCATTATTTAAATCGCTCTAACCAGAAAGGGTTAAAGCAGCTTTTCAAGATTATTTCTTATAAATGTGTAACATAAATTCTCAATTTTGTGGTTCCATTGTTTGCATTTCATAAATATTTATAGCTTGAATGGATATTTAATAAATATGAAACCTTTGGCCATTAGTTAAGTTGTTAGCAGAATTATAGTCACATATTTTATAAAGTACTGAACAGAAAATAAAAAAGTGGTCAAAAACTACTCACAAATGTTCAATGTATAATTTTCATTTTTCCAATGTGTTTATTATTCTTTTAAATGAAATGCCTATTTGATTATCTGGAGTCAAATGAAGCATAGTAATGATATAATGACATTTTTTCCATATAATAATAATCCAATTCCATGGAGAGAAGCTTGAAGAAAGAGTCTTTTGGTTAGACTAGATAATTGACCAACCTTAAGAGACATATACGGTAGCATAGATATAAGTTTTCAGTAAAACCTCATTAGTTCTATATCAGATAACTGGAATTATGGAATAGTACTTCAAAAGTATGACCATTCCCCAGCCAGAACCATATAGTTTTATAAGCATTTTAATAAAGACAAATTGAAATTGCTATACTGAAATTCAAATTCAAGATCTGTTATGGGGACTTATGACAAATTTGTTCACTTTGAAAATATCTCGAGGTAGTTTTCCAGACAATCATTTGCTATTCACCATTATATGCTGTAAGCGCTAGAAGCTAAATTCCATCTTTCATGCATTTACTTATTTGAGACTCCATGAAATCTTCAATACTATTGAATATATAAAAGAAAGTTTGTAGGATGTTCAAAATTACATAATGCATTCAAAATACCACCAGTACAGTTTTTTGAAATGCAAAAGTAAGTCTGGACACAAAGTTTTTGATAGGCTACTAAAACATCTTCCCCATTAGGTAGAACAAAGATATATTATTGGTACCATAATGTTGCCTGTGAGAAAAGCATGAATAGACATGGTGAAAGAGAAAAAATTCTGGAAAAATTTAGTAGTGATTTATGAGGTTGATGAAGGCATGAAATCAAAAACCATTATTGCTAAATAACATGGTAATTTATGATAGACATTCAACAGCCCGTTTTTCTTTGTTTATTTGCAGAAATTTAATTGCAGAAACAAGATAAAAATTACTTTAACTGCTCCCCTAGTTTGCACCACAATTGTAGCAACAAATAGTAAATTTCCATCATGAATGGTGTTTTCCGTAATGATAATCAATGAAGAGCAACTACATAAAAGTTGTATTTCAGAAATTAGAATCTGTATCATCTATATAGTAAATATCTTATCTTTGATCAAGGTGTTGCAATATTCCATTAAACATTTACAGCAAAAATAGCAGATCATTAGAATTTTTGACAGTTTCTACTAGCATAATTCAAAGTTCTTGGTTTTTATCTCTTCACTTATCAATTAAAAGGTTTTACTTTAGTAATACTGAGGGTAGGAGAAGAGGTAATTACAAATTACTGAGACTCGACATGAATTTTGGCTCTTTAAGAGATTAATGGACTAACCTAGATGCAGAAAATCTCGACCGCCTCCCTCCACCAGCCTCTGGTTCCGACAAATAGCTGGCAGACATGTCGTTTGCATCGTCCATCTCATCCTCATCCTCCCTTGCATGGTGGTGACCATGATGGTGGTGGTGATGACTGTGGTGACCAAGATGATGTTGCTGCTGAGGAATGTGGTGCTGCATTGGGTGACCCTGGTGTGGATGTTGTGCATGGTGGGGGTGCATCCCATAGCCATGATGCATCGACATCTGTTGCTGGTGCTGCTGGTGCTGCTGTTGCATGTGGTGCATGTGCTGTGGGTGGAGGTGTTGCTGGTGATGGGGCTGGTGGTGCTGTTGTTGGGTGTGCATAGGATGGTGGTGGGATGGGTGTAGGCAAGGCCCTCCACCCGCTCCCCTACGGCGACCCGTCTCTGGCGACGTGACGGGACTCTCTCCACCTACACTCGATGCCAAAGATGGCATCGGCTTGAGCATTCTCTTGAGCGTGTTGCTGTCCAGTGTTATGCCAGGCTGCTGTTGCCCCGGACCTTGCTGACCACCTGGTTGTCCCGTGACATCATCTGTGCTCTTGCTTTTAGCCCTCTTGCGCACCTCTGCCTCTCCGTCCGAGTATTCGGAATTCTTGAGGGATCCACCCTCCTTCCTGGCTCCTCCCCCCCTCTGACCCTGTGTCTGACCCTGCCTCTGCCCGCTACCCCCTGTGTCCCCTCCCCCCACTCCCGTACCCCTTACGGCACCATCCGGTGCTCCACTCTGCTGCGTCTGCGAACCGACCCCCACGTGGTTAGCCTGTGCTTTTCCTCCTGTGCCTCCATCTTCTCTTGGCTGTGTACCTCTGTCCCTAGTCTGTCGCATGGATACGTAAGAAGTTGTGTCTGTGGTGGTGGATGTTGTTGTTGCTGCTGTGGAAGTGACTGCTGCACCCGTAGAGCCTGCACCGGCAGCAGTGCCACGCTTCCCGGTAGTCGTGGTTCCTGCAGATACGTTGTCATAGAGGGAGGTGCTGGACGTAGCCGCAGTCACTTTCTCAGTGGTGGCACTTGCGTCAACTCCTCTTGCTTGAGCTCTTGGAAGTGTGGCAGAGCCTGTTGTGCAGAAGGGGCATAGCAAAAATTAGATTAAATGGATAAACCATTTCAATTTAGAATATTTTCATAATCACAATAGGTCCTTTGGAAGCTTATGTTGCCTGTATGCAAACATGAATGGTATGGTTACAAAATCATAACATTTCCAAATGAATCATAAATATAATATTGGTAATCTTTAACCCTAGAAAGGTACACCATTGTAAATTTGACGACTCGCACTCCAGTGATTTCCTAATTCGCTCTTTTATGAGAGTGCTTTGGCATTCTGTTTTTCAGTACCTGTAGTACACATTCAGATCTTGAACTGGACAGACACATGTAAACAAATTGCGCCTACAGCGAAAGTTTTAAGTGTTTCTTACTTAGCACATCGTGAAAATCACGAGTGTGTACCCTTTGTGTAAAAAGTGAGTATCAACTTGCTGATGTGCTTTTCATTATATATATAATTTTAATATTATTATAATTATAATTTTATCTCTAATCTCTTATCCTTACATTATTTTTTTATTTGAATAATAATAATAATAGTAACCAAATAATTTAAATTTTATAGTTATTTTTCTATTTTTTCTCAACATTATCCAAGGTTTTGGCATTTTTTTCATTTTTGTTTTTGTTTTCATTATTTACAGATGTCTTGGAAAAATATATAGACACTAGCTCTATATGCCAGCTGTTAGAAAAAAGTGAGAGTGAAGAATCGGGCAATAGTGAATGCAGTGAATTAGAAGATAATTTGGAAACTGAAGATTTGCAAAGCAGTGATACTGATTTTGAATGTTCATTGACATATTCTAATAATGAAACTCAAGCGCCACCCAAAAGAGGTCTTGTCAGTGATCATGAGAAGAAAGCTCAATCTGAGAACTGGATCAGTCAGAAGGAACATCAGATCCATATATTATCGTTCCAAAAAAAGCTACTTGAAAGGAAAAAACAGAACTCATTGGTCTACAGTTCATAAATCCAAAAGATTGATTCAAACAGCTGCAAGAAATATAGGGCATTTTATTCAAGATTCTATTGGTACAGTGAAAGAAGCTTACAAACTATTGGAAGCATTTTGCCTTATAATTACTGATTCAATCATTGATAAAATTGCTGAACATACCAATGTTGAAATAAGACTTCAGGCTGCATGTTATCAAGAAGGCACTACAAGTATTTTGGAGACGAGTGCTTTGGAAGTAAAGGCACTGATTGGTATGCTGGCACTTACAGTTGCCCTAAAAGACAACCATTTGTCGATCGAAGAATTATTTGACTCAACATTGTCTGGTGACAGATATATATCAGTGATGAGTGAATGACATTTCAAATTTCTGATAAAATGTTTGTGTTTCGACAACAAAGAAACCAGAAATTAACAAAATAAAGGATTGTTTTGCACCTCTAAGAGAAATCTGGGATGAGTTCATCAAAAATTGTAAAAATAACTATAGACCAGGAACTTTCATGACCATTGACGAAAAGCTGCTTGGATTTCGTGGGCGCTGCCGACTTTGGGTGTATATTCCGAATAAACCTGCGAATTATGGAATGAAAATCGTAATGGCCTGTGATATAGCTACAAAATACATGCACAATGCAATACCATACGCAGGTAAAACCATGAACACCGGTGGTTTACCTTTAGCTGAATATTTTGTCAAGGTTTTAGCCTGACCAATATACAGATCTAATAGAAATATTGCCGTGGGCAATTGGTTCACTTCAGTACCTCTAGTGTCAACTCTGCTGATGCCCCAATAAAATTAACACTTGTTGGTATTCTTAGAACAAACAAAAGGGAAATCCCACCAGAGCTTTTGGACAAAAAACCATGAGCAGTTTTCTTCGATGTTCTGTTTTGATAATAAAAAGACATTAGTTTCATTTGTTCCTAATAAATAAAATGTACTTTTGTTATCAACAAGTCATGAAAATGCTGAAATAGATCCAGTCTCTCATAAGCCTCAAATAATTGAATCTTAAAACAGCACTAAAAGAGCAGTTGATACCTTTGATCAGATGTGCAATAATATGTCCTGCAGTAGAAAAACAAAAATATGGCCATTGTATGTGTTCTATGGTATGCTGAATGCATGATTTATAAATTCTTGGATAATTTACTGCCAAAATAACCACCGTCACAACAAAACACCTAAAAAAGGAAAGAGTTTTTGAAATCATTGAGCCATGAACTCAAATCTTTGTGAGAAGATATGAAAAATATCGACCTCAGAAGCAAGTACATCACAAGAACAATCAATATGTACCATCTGTGCAATATGGCCCTCTGCAAAAAGACGTATGACACAAAATGATTGTAGGCAGTGTAAAAAACCCATTTGCACTGAGCATAGATGAAAAAGCTGCATAATTTGTGATGAGCAACAAAAATTTTCATAACTATATGATTTTTTTCGTTTCTTACTTGAATTTTGTGTTTCTGATTTTTTTTCATATCAATAAATAAACAAAATCTATAATTTTTGTGTTTAATATGCTGTTGTACTATTTACGAGTGTGTACCCTTTATGTAATTCAAGAAAGTGTACCTTTCTAGGGTTAAATGACATAAAACCATGCCAGGTCAATCTCAAAACAATTTCAAATCTAATATGTACATGATTAATTTATGAAGGAAAATCATGAACAAACTTATAAAGCAGTATGGAATAAAAAAATTCATGGTCCTAACTAAAATAGTATTTCCAAAACTACATTTTGTATATTAGATCACAGTAATCATTACTCGTCAATTCATTCTATATAAATATGAGTGAAATCTAATCAAAATAGCTTTAAAAATAAGATAGCTGTATTAATTAACATTAATTTGAATTATTTCAATATTTCATTTTTCTAATTTGAAGTTGTAAAAATTTGTATATATCAAATGTCTTCAAACACTTGGATGTATGATGTATAGATTTCAGAAAAAAAACTATTTATGTTAATATTCTAACCATTAAACAAGAAGTCTAAACCAGGACTAATGCAGGCTGATTTCCCAAAGTTGACATCCCGAATTGATTACTTATATTGACAGGAAATGTTTTAGTAGGTATGCGTTAGTCATTCCAAGAAATTCTCATACCATAAATAACAATTGCAATTCATAGTTTACCAATGATAGAGAAAAATTGGAAAACAAATACCGTCATGTATAGTTTGAGTTTTTATGACCAAATTTTTGTGCAAAAAATTGGGTGTTGAACTATACACGAGTAATACTTTTGAGGGTTTAAAATCTCGGATCTAAAAAAATTATCTTTTTAAAAAGATCAAAATTAAAATCAAGATATTTTTTGGTCACCCACCTCGCTGACTTAACTTCTATGATATAGCTCCAAAACTTCCTATTTACCTTTAATTTTATCAATTTTCATTAGAACTATATTGTGTTTTTCATTTTTTTCTTTTTCGAAGACATATACCTGTCCTATATTATCTCGAAATTCTGATTTGATTGTGACCCAGTAGTATTTTTCATTATTTTTTTATACGTTCTGTGGTGGGTTATAGTGCATTTTAACCAAAATTCGTAATGTAACCATTATACTGACCTTTTGTCGTCGTAATGCTGTTACGTGAATACTAAAGCCTGTCTCATATTCACTGATTGTTTTCATGATTTCTATGCATATCTTTCTTGGGTCTTATAACAACAGATGAGTTGGAATGAATTATATTGAAAGTGTCATTGACAACGTTACTTTATGGAACTTCAACAACTTGGATAAAAATGATTAACTTTGTAACATTCCAGTCTTCCTACTGCTTTGATAATTAATTAAAATGAGTTTATTTCATCTTGTTCAACTATCATTCATAACTTTTATTAAAGGTTTTACGAGTAATATGCATCTATTAATTTTCGTTATATAAGCTTAATTTTCATCTATTTTAGAAATTCTGCCACCATTCGTAGGTCACATCTTGTAGTTAAAAAGTAATAAATATTTTTCTTCTCAAGATCGTGCAATAGGTTTACGATGTTTACAATTTATTATTAGTATAGTATTATTATGATACTAAAAGCTGTTGAAAACCAAGATCGTTCTATATACCTCGATTGTGAGCTTCGAGATATCAAAACGAAAAATGTCGATCCTGACGGAAATCTAGGGTAAAAGAGTAAGTAGAAAGATAGGGTCGAATTATACACGAGATATATGAAAAAATCTAATTTGTTCGCCGAGAAATAGGAAGTCAAACTATACACAGAATCGAACTATACACGAGTATATATGGTAAATATAGCATTATCAGTTTTAAAATACTATAAGCAATGTCAAAATCTCTTTCTGACATATTTTGCATGTATTTTTTAAAATAAATGAATTGAATAAATGTTACTGTTTATATGCTAATATGTATGGATCAACTGTCCATTGCTGAAGGGTAGTCGAGTGGAAAAGAAAATAACCCCTTTGTTCACTCATCTATGTTCAAGCCGAGTTCGGTAATAATCGTCTCTGTGGCAACAATTTGATAAAATGCTATTTAAAATGCAAAACTGCTATGTTTTGAGTGAAATTCATGAAAATATGATCGATTATCAAAATTCTGTGATAAGAATTAGAATCTACATTCCTTTCTCCTTAGAACAGTACAAACCTCACTACAATATCACAATTTAAGATATTTTAAAGTGTTAAAGAAAGCATCCTACACGATGGATTTGAGACTTCATATGTAAAATACATAGAGAAAAAACATTCCTGGAATCAAACCGGAACTTCAACCCTCACTAAATAAAATATAGCCCGGAAGTGGACCCTGGCAGCACGAGCCTCATACCAAGTTTCATGAAAATCGGTCCATTGATGCAAAAGTTGTTAGTAGGGGACACACACACACACAGACAGGACCATTTCATAAGGCTATGTTTGTTTTGGGAACCAGCATAAAAATTGACATGTAAAAAATATTCTAACTATTATGAAAAATACTTATTTCTACTATTAACTAATGTCATCATACTTAATTATATTCATAACTTCTTTAAGATAATGCTTTTTCAAACTACCTAATTTATCAGTTGGATTTTTCAATGGGAATATTTAATCATTTTTTAGGCATAAGAGAGAATTTAAATTACCAAAAGAATTAGCACACATATTCTGTCAATGAACATTTTATTTTCCCATGCTGCAAGTGTTGGGATAAGTTATAACACCATATTAGATTTATTTGCAAAATCTGCAAGAATAGCATTTTGCAATGATACCTCATTCAATATTACTTATAATTTGAAAATATTAATATAAAAGGTTTGTTAGAATAATAAATTTACCCCGGTATCTTGGATCTTGTGCTCGAAGTCTTGCATATTGCTCTGGTGTCATACATGTGCACTGTGGTTCTCGGTGAGCTGCTGCTGCAGCTGCGGCAGCAGCAGCTCGTGATGGAGATGCAGGAGTTGAGACAGGCTTTCTTCGTGTTGCTTTACCACTAGTCACAGCTTGACCTCCTGCAGCTGTACCCTTTTGTTTTCCCGGTGGGTCAAGCTTCAGGGAGTATGACGATGAAGCTTTCCGAGAAAATTTGAATGATGGGGACTGTGGAGATGAGAGAAAACACATGCCATCAAACAGACTATCTGTCAACAAAAGGCAATCAAACATAAAAAGTCTTGAGAAGGTTCTCAGTATACAAATGACAAGTTAAAATAAAGTTTATACCCTAATACTTAAATATACACAATCTCTAATAGAATTATAATACCATAGTACGTAAAAATTTGGCAGTGATTTAAATATATGAAATAACACAGGATGATTCATTAATCATAGGATGATTTGGGAATTTAATTCTTTACGTCCATTTGTGAATAGGAAAATATATCTTTAATTCAATGTGTACATTAGATTCAATTTTTGAAAAAGTCAATAGAGTCAACAATGCACTTCCATGAAAGAAATTGTTTTTATCATAGTTTTGTTTGGAAATTAATTATTCTTTTAAGTTGGCATTTTAAATATAAATTATTCCATTTTCAATCGAGCAAATCTTAAACTAGCTCAAATATTTAAAACTAGGTAAAAATTTTAAACTACTTTTGGGAAGTTATCTTCATAACTTATAGAAAAACACATATATGAAGTAATGTGAACATTAGTGGATCTGCAATAATGGCAAGGTGGGCGATAGCGTAGGAGTGACGAGATTTTGGGGCAATGATAAAAACAAGATTTCAGGGAGGGAATGGAAAAAAAATTAATATTACACAGACTTTTGATGACTTGGACTATTATGGGGTGCAGATGGATGGATGGGCAGACAAACCAAATATATGAGCAATTTTTTATAAATAGCGCCAAAAAGGGGCCGGAAAAATAATTTGACCTAGGTGTGGGAAATTTCCAAATCCGCCGCTGACAATGAATACTATCTAAGTCTGATTTAAAGGTGATTATTTTGATAGATATATTAAACTAAAAAGACATTTAAAATTGATTATTACTTACACAGCATTCCCTGAATTGCTTGGCATCAATAGGTGATGTGAAATTCAGCCCCCAGGTATCACTTGTCATAGGATCCTTCCAGTAGACGAAGCATTCTGATGCCTGGCCAATCCGTGTTCCTGTAACAAAAAAATCTATTAAATCATCTGTATCGCATACAAGTTAGAGAATTATTTGAAAAAAAGATATAATAGATACATTTTTTATAACAATATCATGATGATAAATGACTTGCAGTATGCTTTAATTTTCCATTTCTCTCTCACTCAGATTAATCCATTATGAATAATTGCATTTCCACCTATCAAAGCTCAGCATAAGGCCAACAGTCATTCTCAATTTCACTGTTCCCATTTTTCATAAGAAAACTACTGTTGCAAATAGAATAGGTCTCAATGTTTATAAAAATTTAAAATGGTCGATTTAATATCAACATATTAAAAGCAGTGGACATTTAAAATTGAAAGCTGAAATATTTTTATTTAGATTCCATGTGTCATCATTTTCACAAAACCATTAAAAATGTCATCATTTCAAAGGATTTTCCTAATTATTTTTATTTATTGTATTTTTATCTTAATATAGTTCTATATATAGTTTTATTATCTTTTGTATCTGCTATGCTCAAAAATGGAATTTAACCCTTAGTTAGTCGCATGAAGAAAAGTTCCGTAATTAGTCGCGTGGGGTCAATATAACCCCAAAATGATTTCTAAAGATAAGCAATAATATATTAATTTATTTATATTTTACTGGATATAAAATCAATCTTACATTATAATACAATTATTTATTAATAGTTTTTACAATAAACATTGATTAAAATAAATTAAAATATTTTTTGTATTTTCTAATCACTTTCCCTCTCCCCACATTCAATGCACTTCATTATCACATGGTCTTTGCAAGTAAAAGCTCCACAATTTCCACATCTAGTGGGCACTTTACTGTCTATATTTCTTGGGCAATGTTCGCATCTTCCTCTTGTTAGTCCCGATCCCGGTGATGGACCTTCCTCCGCAAGTCCCTGTTGAGTGCATATGCGCTTTCGGAGATGCCTAGATATAAACTGACTCTGAGACCTCAAAATCTGTAGATCCTTTAATAATTCCTTTGATAATGATTTCAAGAAATTTCGCCTTGTCATTTCCTTTTGAACGTTTTGTTTATAAACAATAAAGGCATTTATGGCAGAAACGTTCAGCAAATGAAAAAACACAGCTAACGGCCATCTTTTCGTTCTTCTGCCAACATTATAAGCAGCGCAGAGCTGATCGCATGTATCTACAACACCTTTTGTTGCATTGTCGCATGAAGGTCGCGTTGAGGGCTTTATTAGGGATAGGACTATTTTTGCGGAGATCACTCACACTTGTGGGTTAGACATCGGTCGCGGCACGGTCGCTTTCCGGCCCCCACCTACAGCATGAAGTAGTTTATGGCTGCCCCCAACTAGCAGAAAGATTCAAGCTCACTTCTGCTGTCACCGAGGATTGCCCTCGATGGGGCTTGGGACAAAAGTTGCCTCCTCGAGCGACCCAAGGGGTTCGTGCCGAGGTCCAACCGCGTCCTCCCCTATAAGTGTGAACGTACTTGGGACTTCTCCATAGAAACCCCATTGAAAATTGGATTTTCATATTTTGGTCTAAAACGTGACCGTCATGCGACCGGTAGGAGACCCAAAAACTTTGAAGATTGCCGATCTCATTCGTGTTCGTGCTTATTCCGAAAAATAAGGGAGAAACTAGTGCTAAAAAGGGTGAGCGGTAATAAACGGCAAACAGCTTTCTTTTAGAGAGACCACGTGCGTTTGTTTGTGACTTTTATTGCGGGTAGAAAACTATGGGAAGAAAACGATTGCATGTGTGCGGCCAAAGTAAGAAAACACCCGGAGAATTCCGAAAAGAGGGAAAAGGGTACATTGGAGGGGGAGAGGGGGGGGAGATGGGAGGAAGAGGGGTAACCAACCTATAGTGAAAATTAGTGATGTAGAAATGTATCATAAGAGAACTAGTGTTAAAACAATGAAATACTGCTTATCAGGAAAATTATTTGTATTTCTGATGTGATAATAATAATCTGTATTGCGTTTAACCCTTCTAGACCAATAGAGAAAAAAGCAACAGGTAGAGAGATGTCAAAATAAAAGCAACTTTTTTAACCTCATATATACATAACAAATGGATACACACCAAAATAGCACATTAAAATAGTTTAATTTTCTCAATATTTACATTATTAATACTATATATATAAATATAAAAATATCAAAAATAACAAATTAATAAAAAAACAAAAATGCAAATTTCTCTTCTAGAATGTCAGTTTCGAAGGTAGAACAAGTTTGAGTTAGATTTTTAATACATTTCTTTAGATATTGACGAAAAAACATTGCTTGGGGTCATATTGACCCCACGCGACTAATTAAGGGTTAAGAATTATCTGGTAAAATGATAAAATAAAACTTGAAAGCTATTAGACATTGTATGAGTAAAGTTATTCATGCATTTTAAGTAGTAAGTAAGATTTTCATATTATTCATTCATAACATGCCACACACAGTGGCCGATCCAAGGGGGGAGTGATGGGGGGGATCGCCCTCCCCTCCCCTCCACTGGTTGTATTCTTAAATTAATTCCTTGTTTTTACACCGAAGACAAAAGAAAGAAAGATTCTGAAGGGGATAGGGATTTTCAAAATGTATGGTTATTGACAGAGGTGGAATCAAGAGGAGGGAGGGGCCATTGGGGCGGTCACCCCTCCCTTCGGAAGATTCTGGATCCGCCCCTGGTCATACATGTTAATTAATTCATTCCTTCTTTAAACTAAATATAAAAATTGAAACATTTTAATGACATAGTTATTCCAGGCTGCTAAGCAATGTAAATTGCAAGTCAAAATTCATCTACTTTGAGGTAGAACATAAAGGGGCACATCCAATATTTTAGTGCCCTGAGCAGTTGACTAGCTTGTAAGTGCCTTGGGCCAGCCCTGCATAAGACAGATGATGAACAAAATTATTTTTGGCTCAAATCGGTAATCAAAATGGTAGCTACAAAGGATATGAAGCTGCTCACTCAGCTAGCAGTATGTATTCTTAAATAATAAATTTTGAACAAAAATCATCCCTATGAAATCCAGCTCTTTCTCATACTTCAAAATGTATTAATAATTAACCATGTAAAATACAAATTTAACACTGTGCCTCATTATACCACATTAGAAATTATTTAACAGAAACTAGTGGTGCCTTTCAACAAATGACTAGACATCTGACATATTTTAAAGTTATCTTAGCTAATTATTAATGACATGAGAAAATGAGGGATAGAGTTTGTTTTTGTTAAGGTTTATAATTACATTATGCAAAATTATGAAAAATAAATAAATCTGAATGAACAAATTTAAATGTAAATTAAAATGTAGACTACGTAGAAAAGTTTCTAAAATGCTAGTTGCATCACAGATACAATCTCAAAATACAGAATAATATTTGAAAAAGGAGAATTCAAAATCTCTTTTATCAGTTGAATACATGGTTGTGGTGCTGGTGATGCGTACATAATCCAATTTATAAGGAATGAAATGATACAGGATTGTTTGTTTTAGTTAATTGGAGTCTAAACTTTGGGATCAACGTTGCTGCATTACCAAGAACAATGTTATTTGCGAAATGGTGCAGTAACCAGCACCAACAATTGTGAAAAAAATATTAATTCTTCTTCATCGTATATCATTCACATTGAGTCAAATAAAATTTAATAGTAACTTTGCTGCAGCGGCGTATCTAGGGGAGGGAGAGGGGATTATCCCCCCATGAGCCAAAGTTTTTTTACTCTGGTTAATTTTTCGTTCCATGTTTCTTCGGTTATTTAAAACAGCGATCAAGAATTAGTTATTTTAAATGTGTAATACATGTTTACCTCTCGAATCATGCATGCGCAAATGTTTCCTGAACAGGTTAGAGGTACGTTCCCATATATATGGTGCAGGCGGAGAGGACGGCTCCAACCCTGGCCATTTCCATGAAATCGGCGAACGAAGAAGAACTTTACTATACTATAGTAATGCGCACTACGTATATCTGCTCCATCTTTAACTTATGTGTTTTTTTTTCAGTCTCTATGGGGGTTCTTGATGATTAACTTTTTGAAATTGAATTATGAATTTCCCCCCTTGACTAATTTTTAGATACGCCATTACTCGGCTGCATGGAATTCGAGGAAGTAATTATTTCAGCAGATCGTTTTAAACATTCGGTGATATAATTTAATTGGAGAAATAAGAGATAGATATTTCAATTCTTTTTATAAGTTTTATTCCATGGCAGCGGAAATATCTTGCTCTAAAAGAATGAGCGACCTTTCGAGAATCCTAGGTGTTTCGGGATACATGAAATTCAACACGAGCTGAGGTGTTACGTTTATTTTTTTATGAGCATTAATGATTATCACGTAATGCAAAATAACACAACGCATCACTGAATGCTGGTCTGCGATAGTTGAATACTTCATACAGCCGCAACCAAATGAAGAGGAACTGCTAGCATATACATATCCTAATGGATTGCCCTGGTTGATAACATAATGAACCGAACTCTCCATCGCTAGGAAAGAAAACACGGCTAGCGTGATCCTGTACTTTTTCCAGTCGAAAGCACGCCAGAAGAGGAGCTTTAAAACACTTGCGAAACTCCTTCCCTTCGGTGAGACAGGCATAACATGCGTAACGCTTCCTAAACTTAACTTCCCGAGTCAAAAGGAATATCGACCGGATTTGTTTAAATGGCTATTCACTTACCTGGTTGGACTAGCCTGACATCGAGGATCTTGTCCACCTGCGAATTGTAGGCGGTGATGTGGAAGACGCAATCCGGCGAATCTTGTACGCAGGTGATGTTCACCGGCACCAAGTCCTCTGAAACTTGCTGCCACTTAACAGTCCCGGCCCCACTGGCGCTGACATGGAAGACCTCAGCCCACAGACTGCGTTGGAAAACGAGTAGATAGGTATCAGAAAAAAGGTTCGAGGCAGTGTGTCGGTGTGTGCGTGCCGCGAGGATTAGGGAGGAAGGGAGAGAGGAGAGGTTAGGAGAGAAATAGGTCTTCGCGACAATGTCCTCCGTCAACTTACACGGGGAAAAAATAACAGGGGGAGAATTAAACGGAACCTTTGAAAGCTAAGTTATGTGGAAGGAGAGAGGGGACGACGCAGGGCTTCCGAAAGGAAAGCCATGGACGGGAGAGAGAAAAATAAAGAGGGCGAGACCCTTCGTTAAGCCACACCTGAGGATTAAGGCGCTGCTTGGATACGGGATCGAATTACGGCGCCCGGTTTATTATCTTCGATCGAAATGACGCAAGATTGCGTTAAGTTTTGACCGGTGGGAACGAAAGCACGTTACCGGGGCGCTATCATAACGGGTGATTATTTGCAGAAAAACACTTGAGGTAATTAAATGATATGGTATTATTAATGAAGTAATTGTATTATTCTCAATCCCGGAAAACCAATTTCATTTTTCGTGACCTTTAATATATTTTTGGAGAAAGAAGGTTATGTTGCACATAATATTCATTACAAGGACCGCAAAAAGAAGAATTTCTAATGAAGCAAGGAATAATTGTTTATTTAATTCTAAATTTTGTTTTATATTTAACTACATTGGATAAGCTTTAATAGCTTTCATTAAAAATTATCGATAAAATGAGATAATTGATGACGGTAATGATAAAATGCTTAAACGTAACCTAAATTAAAGCCCATTAAATTTTAAGAAATGAATTAAAGCAAGTAGCACATTAAATATTACGAAATATTGTCATCGAAACATGCTATTTAAGCAAAGAAAGTAAACGTGAATAAATACTCGTTATCGCAACATTGCTATCATGACGTTTTCCCCCACTCTTTCTCATCAAAGAGTTTTTATCAATGGAGAAAATATATCACTAACGTAGTATCTCATAGTTATCATTGTCTCTCATGTTAACATACACACAGAGCTTCGAGAGGCGGTTCAGTACGAGAAGTCTGGCAAGTTCTTAATCCGGGGAAGAGCTCAACAAAACGTGGAGACGGAAGAGGAGTGAAAGGCCAAATGGGGCTGTGCCTTTCCGCTGCGGGGCTTCCGCGGGGCGAAGTCCATTTCCACCTCCCTCTCTTACCGATGTTTTTGGCATGCTACCAGGTAGAGAAGAGGCGGAGGGAGAAGCAAAGTCAGACACGTAATGCGCCGTGATTCTCCTCGTACGAGGATTTTAAAGAAGGGCAGAACGGCGAGGTACGGCGCGAGATGCAGACTGGGACCCCAAATCGCCCACACGACGTCCTTCGTCAACATTAGCGAGGACAGGGATCGAAGGAGGCCGTGAACGAAGGTACTAAAGTGGTAGCTCAAGTTTTTAAGTATGTCGTCACATTCCCTATTGCCTCGATATGGCGAATTCTACGTCCTCATCTCTGGTGGCTGAAATTATTCATTAGCGTTTTATATCCCATCGGAATGTTTGCGAATATTTTGAATTTTCCTCGCAGAAATTTTATCAGGAAGCGCAGGATGCAGAGAAACGAAGAATGTGTCTCTGGGATGGAAATATGTTGCTAATATTCGAAATGGTTCGCGTTGCTAAAAGACATATAGTTCCTTATATAAAGTCACACTCTTAGCCAATATTTATACCGGTATATAACAATTTACTTTATGTACTATTGTGTATGCCTTAGTTTATATTACATGCGCTGAATTTTCACAGTAGAGTGCAGCTTAAATTCTAGAGTAGGAATAAATAATGTAAATTGCGTATGTAGGCAAGTATAACGCTAAGCTAAAACCCTTTTTGCCCTTAAAAGTTTATTTAACAAATGATCCAGTAATAAACCATAACAACGTTAACATAATTCAAAAAGTGATTGAAGGCAGACACATTCTTTATTCTATTATATTATTATAAAAGAATAAAATATTTTCGAAGCTCGCGAGATATCCATATTAGTCAAAGATAAATTACTCCGGAAATCTTCAAAGTAAATATGAAAAAACTGGAGCAAAAATTAAAATACATTATACGGGCAAATACCAGAAAGAATATTACTACATGATAACATAAGCATATTATCTCTAATTTTCATATAAACTTAAGGTCATAGCAGTCATAGAGCATATACGCTTTTATATGCGAAAACAAGGTCCAGAAATACAAACAAACAAAAATATGATGTTTTATTGGAACAGTGTGACCATAACATGAATGTATATTTTTAAATATCTGATTTCTCGAAATTTTTTAATTGCCAAAGAAATAGAAAGTGAGCAGGATTCGTTGGAGAATTTTTGAGAATGAATTAAATTTGTGTTATCACAAATTTTACTTAAAACGCGGAATTTTATGGGTAAAATAATTTAAAAGAGCGCATATTAGTTTAGATTAGTTTAATTTTCTACGCCACGGTTAGCTCTGAGTGTTATCGGAAGGAACTTGCATCTAACCGGTCCAATATACTCAGTCAATATTATCTCATGCAGGACATTTATCAAACAACGTCTCGAAAGTTGTTTGGCTTCCATTACGTCAAGAATTAATGCTCAAGTTGGTATATTTTCAAAAATAATATCGCGTATTTGTAGTGACAGACGGAAAAAATATTGAATATCTTAAGAGAAATTTTATGAACCAAAACCGTAATTACTATTTCATATTTTTATGCATAAAATAATCGTTTAATTTAGTGATTTTTAATTATTTTTATTTGTCAAACAGAGACCCATCGACTTCAGGGGGCTGCAGCCCCGTTAGCCCGTTCAAAGATCTATCCCTGGATATTTGGTATACATTATTTTACATTATACGTCAGTGAAATGTAATGCAGTTATTTTTTACAAATAACTATAGCTTTTAAAGTAAGAAAATTTTTACAACAAAATATAATTTTATGTTCAGCAAGTAATGCGATGGATATTTGCAATGAAAATAATTAATTTCATAGTATTTAAAGTTTGTACAAAAAATTAAAGTTTCCAAGGAATAATAAGAATCAGAATTATGTTGTGATGAAAATCATTTAACTGCACATGTATTGTAAAAGTGAACTCACGAGTGATATTCATTGAAAAAAACTCTTAAGACAATTATTGACAAAAATCATATTTTATGATTTATTTTTCAATAATTTAAATTAAAACTTTTATTTAATGGCGCTGTTCATATATTAATGGCGTAATTTCATTTCATCCGGTACGTTTCCACAGAAACTAAAAAAAAACATTTAGCATGTAAAATGCTACGATTGCTTGCTTATAGATAATACATCCGTAAATTGAGCATCTTTAGAAACTGCTATTAATTGTAAGTCTACCAAATAAATAAACGTTAAGCTTCAATATGAGGGGCGATAAGTGAAGTAATTTTAGGATATTATGTGAGCACATATCAAATAACATTGGCATCGTAAATTTATCTGGCATTTCAAGCCAATTCGTAAATTTTAAAAGCGTAAACATAAGCAAATTAGTTTTTTCTGTTTAGCTTTAGATTTTTTATTAACCAAGAGCATTCAAAGTAATTAACTTTGCCCTGTAAAGTAATTCTTGTATTAGATGCAAAATTAAATTTAGAGCTAGCTTACCCAATGTTGTTAGTTACCAGAAGAGTCCGAAATACAAAAGAATTATGAAAATTATGCCAATTATATGTCAACGATGGAAATACAATGAAAACCTATACTAATAATCAGTCCAGTTATGCGAATCAGAGAAATATGAAAAGCGGCAAATGGGCGTAATCATAAACAAATTATTTTTTTAAAAATTTTTGTTTAAATCCGGCGCGGGAGGAAGCAACCGAGAGAGCAGTGCCGCGTTCTACGGTGGCGCCTCTTGGCGGGTAAATCCGAAACTGGTGCGATGGAGAGAAAGGAGAGAAGGTAGAGAGCGATAGAAGAAATAGAGCCGGAGAGCGAGATTGGGAAGAGTTGTTGTGGGGGTGATTGGGGGTAGGAGATACGGTTGTTAAGGGGCACTCTAGCGCGGGTGGCGAATGGTAGGGGGGAGAGGTTTAGAGAGGTTGAATTGGATTTATAGGGAAGGGTGGAGGGGGAGGCGGAAGGTTTGATGAGGGTGGATTTCTAGGGGTGGTGGTTGGAGGCATTTTGGAAGGGGGATGATTGGGAGTTGTGGAAGAGACCGAAGAGAGTGATGTGGAATGTAGGGATAGATTGCGGAGGGAGTGGATGGCGGACTCGGGGTTTACGTGGAGTAGTGTTTGAGGTAGGAGGACAGGAGTATTATAGTTCGCGAAACGTCGGCGATCGTGTAATCCTCGGAATTTGCCAAGGATCAATTTTATCGCAAACTGAGGTATTAAATAGTGAACAGACGCATCATTTTGCTCCGAGAGGCAAGTAAAACTAAAAGTTTTGATACATTTGGACAACTGAAAGTTTGTAATAAAGAGAAGAAAATAATTCTAATCCGTATTATTTAGTGCAAATAAAAAAACTGGTATCGGTTATTTTATAGGCAAAATTTTATATATCATCGATTGGGTTTCTTAGGTAATAACACAGAATATGTAGGCCATTTATCATTAAAATTTTTATCCTTTGCGCAATGTTATTTACGCGAATAATTTATCCTTCAAGTCTTATGAATATATTTTCATGATGAACAAAAGCGCAACTCTCTTCAGATATATAGCATTTTGTATCAATTTATGAAACTAATGTAGAGATTTATTTTCAGCTTATGATAGTCAAATTTTCCGATACACTGAATTTTAGATACGCTGTTTAGAATTAAAATCAAAGCTTTCAATAGCCTGTGCTACTAAAAAAATATCGTTGCTTAACAAATTAAAATAGTTGAACTCCGAAAATAAAAAAACTATTAGTTCAGGGCATGGTTAGATTTAGATAAATTTTCTCCTTTTAAAATTCAATTTTTTTCTGCAACTGAAAGGATGTTCAATCATTTAAGACTAATATCGGAAGCATGTTTGTTGACAGAAATCGAGAGTGGATTTGGTCAAATATTTCAAAAATGTATTGTCTATTTGAAGTATTCTTCATGAAAATGCACGGGCTACATTTATTCTAGTCGTAGAACCTATAAGCATATTTAATGTAATGTTTAAATGTTTACTGAACAAATCTTTGGTAACATACTGACATTTTTCGTCCAATTTACCAAAAACATAATTACCTTTGGTCAAAGCACAATTTTCCTGAAGTATAAATATAAATTATTTTAAATCCATAAAGCTAAATAAATATTTCTATTATTTATTTTAAATGAATAATACTTGCAGAATCATATTGTTTGTGACAATGTTGCAATGAAATTTACGGAATAAATTCATAAAGATGATTTTTTCGCAATCAAAAGTTTGTTTATTCTCGTTCATTTTCCCGAAAACGAACCACCCTAGTTGACAGAAAATTTTTCCCACGGAAAAGTAGTGATTTACATATCTATGTTGATCTTTTTCTGTTAGGAACAGTGCTTTCTGGAGAGATGCCGTATAAAATTCAAAATAAACACCCATTAGCCATTCAAACAAGAGCTGACACAAATAATTTGTATGAGAATAGCCTCACTGCGATGCTTTGTTGATTTAAAACTTTCTCAATTGCCACCTATCGCGCGGAAATATCCATGGCAAACTACGACGAAACGCGAGAATTTTCCCCATGGAAGTACTAAAAGTAACAAAGCGACGAGTCTGCGAGAAAACACCAAATTCTCATCCAAAATCGACTTTTGATGCGCCAATGGAATCAAAATACGTATGGTTGAGACGAAAAAATGTCACTACGGGCAGAAAACAACTTCCATATAATTGAAAATATGTACCTATTACCTCAACTTTCAAGATATTTTAAATCGGAATTGTTAGCAGACATGATAAGATTGTAAACGAAAAATGTATTGATCAAAACTGTGTAGGAAGATGGTATTATTCACATTTAATTAGAAATGCAAATAACATTTCTCTATGGATTTAATTCATGGTATTTGAAATTAATCTTTTATCTATTAAATTTATTATTACAGCTGAAGTACTGCAGAACAATCGTCTGCTTTTGAATACGAGTTCAAGAAATTAAATATTTTGAAAATTCTTATCTAAACCGATGAACATAATAGGAAACAACAATTGAACGAAAGGCAAAATAACTTGATATGACAATCTTCAAACGACAATTTTTTTAATGAAAACATTGCGTTATGTTAATATTTACCTAAAGTTTCTACCTGAGCGAAACTTTACTCAGAAAACATCTTTGTCCGCTAAAAGGAAAGACGCTCGCTTCATTAGCCCGTTTCAACACGCTAATACGTAGTTTAATTTTGTTTGGCCATATTTTCATATCTCCGCCAGCTAGGATAACCAAGGAAGAGGAGCTGCTCCCGTAATGTATGATGGAGGAATTTGTCGGAACTAATGCGCCAGTTAACTAGTTAAGCACATTCCACTGCTGGCAGAGCCGGAAACACTGCTCGTCTCTGATTGCTCATTCTCTTGCCGCCGGCTTAACCCTAATCTGCTTTAGATTTGGCACGTCCTATATATGGATACAGCACTAAGCTCAGAACATATTCCTGCTATCTTCTTATTCGGCTGATTAGTATTTCAGCTATTTCCAGCGCGCTTTCCATAATTTGCGAGGAAAACGCAACTTTCATATATATATCCGGACTTAATATCTAGGTAGAATTTTGTTGTAAAAATTAGTAATATTCCTTAATACGGTAAGGAATAACTCCTAATTGTGTCAAACAGGAAAATTATAATGAAATATTAATTTTTCAAGCTATACTTAATTTACACATTATTAAATTCATTCATATATACGGTAGCATTCCAATTTAGCTTAGATAACTAGTAACAACTTCAATGTCAGAAAGTCTGACTATTTGAACGGTACTTAGTCGACTGTCCTGCTACGTATCAGAATGAATATGTTTCAAAATATTTAGCTTTTTTGAGAAGGTGAAGGGAGTTTTGAGGGAATAATCAACGAATAAAGATATATAAAAACGATGTAAATTAATTAGAATGGCAAAAGATTATTCTAAAACTAATTAAATAAGACATTCCTCAGTTTATCTTCAACAAGAGACATTTTTTTATCACAGAATGAAATTTTTTTTTTTCATTTTGATCATGAATATCAAGTTCAAAAAGTTCGAGACTAAGTTTATCAATTACACGAGAGATATTTCATTGCTTTCATTATAAAAATTATGTTTAACATAAATACGAATAAAATAATGTTTTGGAGATGAGGGTATTATGGATTCTTTACTATGAAATGCGTTCTGAGATAAAAGAATCAGTAGCATAACACTTAATAATTCCTCTTACAAAAATATTAACGGAAAATTTCCTAATCAAACGGAAATCACGAAAAACTCGCTTATTATCGAAGAAACTTTTTGTGTAAAATTAAAATAAACGGATTGTTAGCTGATTATTCGCGAAATATGCGCGGTTTGTGAGGAAAATGAAAAGAATACAAAATTTATCGTTTCGGTTTATCTGACAATTTTGAAACAATTAGCTATGACCTTTTTCATTTTCTATTACGTTGAACGTATACACCACCAGGCGTAAGATATTACTACAAAACTAAAAATTAAAATAGATGAGGTTTCTATTTTTTTGATCCGCAGAAAAATATTACATTAAAAATATTGTTGAAATGTTACGGAGCTAAAGCTTATAATTACTTACATGTTACATCAATAATTAAAAGTTTTTACAGTTAATCATCATTAAGTAATTAATCCAAGTAATGCTGGTCACTTAATGCAAATGTTTCGACAACTGTTGAAGCGTCGGAGTCCGCTGGTAAACATGTACATGGAAAACAACGAACGCACATCTTCAAACTCACAAATGTCAACTTTTACCTTGTTAACGTTCATTATCTTGTCAAATAAAACACTATCTTTCCTGAGGTAAACGGATATCTATTTTTTTTTAAATATCCTCTCTAAACCAATGTGCAATTGTAGTACATGACCAAATTTTGCTGTAACTCTGATAATCTTTTACAAGGTATACGGGAAAAGACTACAGATCAGTAATAACGTAACTGACTGCTATAATAAAAACGTACTCTGGAGCCATATTTTCATGGAAATTTAAATGTAATGGATTACAGAAAACTGGTTACAATCAATGGTTGGCGTGCAGTCATATTTATTGAGAGCACATATTACTGATAATTTGATCTGCCTTTCGGGAGAAAAAGTTTCCTCCAAATCCCATAGAGGTATATATCGAGCAACCCTATACTTTTGCAGAAATGGAAATGAATAAGGATGTGTAACTGAGGTCTCATTCTCCCATATTATATATATATATATATACACGAGGGTAATTCAAATGAAAACAGCAAAAGTGAAAAGAAAGTGGGAAGAAATATGAAATCCTATTATTATTGTTATTGCTATTTTTGTTGCAATTGTTCCCTATCATTTTCAGCCTGAGAGTAAGCGAGCAAGTAAAGAATGGCGACATCCAAGCTCGCCGAAGCCAAAAAAATTCAGTGACACTATCCGCAGGGAAAGTGACGTTGACTACATTTTGGGACAAAAGTGGAGTAATTTTGGAGAGTTATATGGAAAAAGGGACAACTGTCAATAGTGATTCCTAAGAACGGACTGAAGCCTGCAATCCTGTCCAAACGTCGGGGACCCATCCGAAAAGGGGTTTGTTTGCAACAAGACAATGCCCGTCCTCATAGTGCCCGTGCGACTCTTGAAACCAATCAGGATCTGCATTTTGAAGTGATACCCCATCCCTTTTATTCCTCCGACTTGGCTCAGAATGATTTTCATCTTTTTGGCCCACTCAAAGAGGCATTACGAGGGAGACACTTTCGTTCCGATAGCGATCTTAAAAATGCGGTGCATGATTGGATGAGCAAGCCACCAAAAAAGTTCTTCTCCAACGGAATCCATACATACGTTGGTTTCGCGATGGAAAATGTGCATGGCAAGAGTAGGGGACTATGTAGAAAAGTAAATGAGTATTTTGCCAAAAATTTTAATAGAACATTTTTCTTTTCACTTTTGCTGTTTTCATTTGAACCACCCTCGATTATATATATATATATATATATATATATATATATAATGAATACACAATATTCTTATTTATACATTTTGTAATTACTGCTGTACCTTTATTGGAATCGTTCAACATGTTATATTTTCAAGCTTAACCCATTCTTTAATATTATTTTTTATATTCATTGCCTTTAAATTTTTTTTAATAGTCGGTGTTTTTAAACCACACGATGGAATATTTTTTCGTTGTTTATTGATATTTAAATAGCGTCATTAATGCATTTTATTAATTATTAAGCTTTTAGGAATTGGATACATTTCATTTGTTTGCTCAGTCAAGAGTTCGTTTGTATGCTATTTTATTTTTTATAAATGAATCAACCATTTTTATCGCTGTCAAATTAGAATATAAAACACTGAATACGCAAATCAGTTGATTATTTACATCCATTTATATTTGCTAAGTTCAAGTGACAGCATTACTGAAAATAGTTCTTGTCATAATTAAAATTATATTGCATTTCTCTTATACTGCTCTCAATAGTATGGCCTAATCACTATACCTTCATACGATATGCAGTTAATAATAAATATAAAAATGGGAGTTTCATAAGCTAATGCAATATAAAAAAGTACGTTTTATTTATTGAGCATTATTTATAATTTTAAATTAAAATTATTTATAAATTTACTAATATTATTATAAGAAATAAAGTAATTTATTCAACGATCGATTTCAAAATTTTAACTATCTACCTATAACCATTTTCTCAGAATCCTAATTTGAAAATGTTGAAGCCACTCCTTTGCCTTCCGCCGATTTTTCAAAAGGATTTCTTCTACAATGTCATAGCTGGCATTAAAGGTCACAAATAGTGAAAATTTTAACTATCTATCTATAACCATTTGCTCGGAATCATACTTTGCATTTTAGAAGGCACCCCCTGCTGCCCACTGATTTCTCCAAAAATTTATTTGGCAGCATAATAAACGGAATCACAGACCACATTTTACAGTCTTATATCTCTTACCGTTTACGCGCTATTTTAATTTAACTGATTGCACTGACAGAGCGAAAACATAAGCGCGTTTATAAAACGAAACGCGCTAAAATGGGAGCTTTATTTGATGATGGAACATGAAAAATCGTTTTATTTATTACATTTATTTAGAATCGCAAACGTAGCATTCTTTATAAACTTAGTAATATAATTATCATTATACATAGACGTTCCATACAGAGGAGGATATATCATATATATATATGAGGACACTAATGTTTAGGCACTTCCGGAAAAGCGGCAGACTTGAAATGTTTTTTGTCAATAGGATTATGTGCAAAACGAACTAGAAATAAACTGATGTAGGCAACACATGACTTTCTCCATATTTATAAGGCAAATTACATGTTGTTAGCTCTGGGATAGTTGTCAATATTTACTTCCGGTTGACAATTAAGAAAAGAAAAAGGAGCGTTACTTAGACGTAACTAAGCGTCAATTGCTAACAATAGTCTTCGGTAGGTGGCGTGGTGTTGACAGCTAAATATATAAGGTATCTCTTAAACAATGCATTATATGGAAAAATGTATCAAACAAAGGTTGTAGAAAATGGAATTTCGTACAACTTTTATTCCAGTACATTCTTACATATATCAAATATTAAAGCAAATATTTAAAATAACAGATAAGTGATAAGAATAAACACCCACTTCCGGTAAACCGATTTTTAGCAAAAACTAATCAGATCTTCTAACTTTTATAAAAATGTTAAATACAAAATTTTGCGTTGACTTGATTAATAGTTTTTGAGTTAGAGCACCCACAAAAATCTATCACATACAGACAGACAGACATCATCGAGAAAATAGTCAACACGTGTTCAGGGGACCTTAAAACATGTATTTCCGTTGAAATCTCGAATTCGATTTTTTTCATGAAAACAATACTTTCTCTATACTTCGTATATGGAGAAAGTAAAAACGAAAATCTTGAAAAGTTCAACAATGCGGCCGCTAAAAACTCTAAATTGTTTAAACAAAATTTCAAGGTTTATGTATTTCCACATGTGCAATGAAGCTGAAATTTTTTTACAGGTAGAATTTGTAAAAAAAACGAAATAGGGATTATACAAATTTTGATATTTTAATTTGTTTGGCAGTTAAAAATTCTTAAAGTTTAAACAAATAGGTAAATGTTTAGATACTACGGGGCGAGATAGGGAGCTGAAATTTTAAATATATTTAGAGATTAGTCCATACAAACGAATAAACATTTCAGTGTGCCCATAAAATTGTTATTGCGGCCGTTAAAAAGTAATTAATTTTAAACAATTAGATACATGTTATTTCACTTCTAAATGTGCTACAAATTTAAAATTTGGCGGAAATGTGTGACATTATCAACCCAATGTGGAAAATTTATAATATTCCTAAAATTGCAAAAATTAGTGATTGTTTTACTGCATTATTGTTCCATGAGGAAAAAACGAAAATCGGTCCAGAGGAGAAATCTTATGAATTAAAGAAATATTTCCCATGATGAAATCTCTCTGAAAAATGAATTTTTTTCAAGGTGAGAAGAAATGCTTGCAGTATGCACGCACCTTCTACTAGTATGACAAAGTAATTAATTAAAAACGTATATTCATACTCTCACACATGTTAGCTTTCTAGTCTAATGACAATTGGCTAATGATATGAACATACCACATTACTAAAAAGGACCCACCTGACGCTCTCCGATTTCTCAAAAAAATTTCTTCTGCAGTGTTATGAACAGCATTAGAGAGATCACACAAATAGTGAAAAATTTTAACTTTCTCTCTTTAACCATTTTTTCGGAATCTTAATTTGAAAATCTTTAGGATCTCCCCTGACGCCTCCCGAATTTTCCAGAAACACTATTTGGCAAAGTAATAAATTGCATCATAGATCATACACAATCTGCAAATTTCAGTCATACATCTCTTGCCGTTTACTTTTTATTTTAATTCAATTGTTTATACAGACGGACAGACAGACAGAACGAAAACATGATTGCGTTTATGAAAAAACGCGCCAAAAATAGAGTTTATGCCGTCGAAACAATTATAATATGCAATTGTATACGTACGCAGTATAATCCCTCTAATAACTATCAGCGATATGAAATGCAGCCTGTCTCCGTGTCTAACCAGCTAGATTAATTTAAAGTTTTTTGCATAATAATTTGTAGCAATTTCAATTCAAGCCGAAAGCTTTGATCTTCATACGCACCCTTTCCCTAAAGTCCCGCTTCATGTGTCCCGAAAAATTGTTTAGCAATTCAAATTCATGCAAATTGGCAGGGGCGGACCGGCGGACGGACAGGAAGAGTGACTCGGTCTTTTTAATAAATAAAATGCGCCCCGGAGTGGCAATTTCAGATTTAATCAATGCACCCCGTCGCTTCGCATACCCTACGGAAGCGCTGCAAGTGCTAAGATTTTGAATAGGCCGGAAAAGGTTCTATCGCGATACATTTCGTTACTCAACCTAATTGGAATTTTTTTACCGTGATAAATATTTGGGCTACATAGTGAAAATGGGAGACAAATTCCAACTTTATTTGCCATGCCTCAATTTTGCTATTATATGTTACATATCTTTCCATTCTGTTCGTAGGAGTTCCAATTGTTTAATATAAACGTGCCCTAATAATTAGACCCGTAACTTTTAATTTTATGAGATTTTAAGACGCCATTGGAAAAATGTATAGAAAAGAACACGAGAAGAACTAACAGTAAAACGAAAGAAATAACAAACGTAGGAGTGTCAAATTAATTTCTTACGGATCTTTTCATTGGATGGCCTATACGGTCATACTTAAAATTTTCATAGGTTTCCTACAGACCCACGTAAAGATGTTATATGACAAGGGTCGACAACCTTTTCTCCATGGCGAGCCACATTCGTAGTTGTGAATGCTACGAAGGGCAGCATTGGAGGTCACGAGAGCTTCGGCGGGCCGCATGAGCGTTTACATCAGAAGTTACCTAGAAATTCTCTGGTCTCGTATTAGTGAAAATCAAAAATACAAATAATTTACTAGCGTTAAAACTTCATCGGCAAGGGTTTGAGACCATAATTTGACGGAAAAAATATGAAATTATCTATGTTAAATTTCACCGACCACTTTTTCGTCACAGCTTCGCGGGCCGCATAAAACACCCACGAGGGCCGCATGCAGCCAGTAGGTTACCAACCCCTGAATGTGAATGAGTAAGAATGCGCGTTATATTCTTCTCAATGAATTCAAGAGTGAACATGCAAGCCGAAAGAAAAGTGAGGTCATCCGAAAAGTCCATTTAAATTTGACAGCATTGCAACATTATAGAAGCTCGGATTCAGATTTGCATTGGGTAGGTCCGTTAAGGCGTGTAATAATCCACTCAGGTGAGGGTGGGGAAGTTTCATTTTGGCGCCGTCGCGCACCAGAAGGGCATCGAATTGAGCTCCGCTCACCGTAAGAGGTGTCCATCGCGGCGTCTCGACGTCTGCCACGGCGAGTCCTCGTAGCGGTACGCCTTCCTTATGAGAGGCGCGCAAGAGCAGCTCAGTTTATTACCCATGGCGGAGGCCGACGTCGCCCCCACGGGGGCAGCCGCTGACGCCGCCGCCGTCGACGCGGTGCCCGCCGCCGGGGCGACGGAGGAGGAGGAGGATGGACCTCCGACGGCGGCGGCGGCGGACGGGGCTGAGAGGTGTCGGGAGCGGAGGTTTGCAGCCCCCGCCGCTGTCGCTGGATTGCCGCTACTGCACTGGGGGCCGACGCCGCGTCACCAACTCATGGCCGCGAGCGCCTGAAGATACGGAAGGAGAAGAGAAAATTTTAGCATTATTGGAGGTTGGAAATAAGAAAAGGATTCTGTCTAAATTAAAAAAAGGAAACATCTAACACCGCCATGATTAAACCTGTAGCATTCTATTAGAAGAATGATATTCAGCACGCGAAATTTGCAATATATGATGAGTTTAAATAATGAGCAGGATTTATGTATCATGGTAAAAATACCAAAAAGTCAGATCGTTATCCATGAACATCGATAAAATTACCGCACTTTTTATTTTTTATGTGATCGTGCCGCCACATATTCCGTCACTAGAGGCTGGTTTGTTAGTGGCATCAATGTGGAAAGGTACGCTCAAAATTTCCAATTTCCATCTTTTACATCTTCGAAGATATTTAAAAAATGTAATGGGCCCCTATCTGACCCTGTATATTTTTCAAAACTCAAATATAAAGAAAAAAATGGCAGAATTCTACACTCCAAGTTTGAGCTCTATTTTGCCCATAGATTCGTCACAGTTACAATTTAACTAAGTGCGCAGACGGACGAATATATAGATACAAAAAAGAAAGTATAAGATCAAAACAAGTAAGATACCCTTCCTAATGTAGGAGGTGGAAACACGTTTTCTTAAAAATTTTTAGGGTTCTGGTTTGCCTCCTTTTGGAAGGGAACAAAACGCACCGTTGGAATGTATATATTGTATATCCTCACTAGATCATCTTATCCGTAAAAACTTCACTCCTTTAGCTTCAGCAGTTTGTGTATAATACCACTAATTGGAAATTCTATGAAATACATGGAAAACCTAAACCAGTGAAAAATTCATAAATTGATAAGAGCTATCTAAATCAACAACAATTTTCCAAATACCTCCAGTAGTTTGGCTAAAATGCCAATTGGAAATTTTGATTTTTCCGTTTTTGGAGCCACCTAGCGGAAAAACCTTTGAATTGCCTGGAAAATCCAATTGGATAAAATGTACAGATTGATAAGAGCTATCAAATTCAAAACAAGTTTTACAAATACTTCTTAAAGCAAAAAATTTTATTGCCCACAGATGGACGGACATAGTGATCACACAAGCACGTATTTTTTCTTTTAAGAAAAGGTGCTAAAAACGCGCTAAAAACCATTAAACCCAAGTGTCCGTTCGACCCTACAGGCAAATAACGCTGGGGAAACGGCTGGTGGTTAGGGGATTAAACATCATCAAAATACATCCAATTGTCAATAAATAATTGTTACGTGCTAGGTTTTCAAAAGCCATACCACAGTTGGGGACCCTAACGTGATGGTTTATAAGTCTGACGAAGTCATATCTGGTCTCATTTCGAGCGACTTTCAGAGGAACAGTTGGGAAACAACTGTTCTTTCGAAGATATTTTGCGAAAGGAATCCCTTCCATTTAAAGAGAGAGAGTTATTGTCACCAAAACGCTTCTGAAACTCGCTGGGTATACCATAATGTTTAGGCGTTCTTTACAAAAAGTAAAAAAGAACGCCTTATGGTCAGGTCGTGTCCGTCCGTCCATCCGCATGTTTCATCTCAGAAACTACTGGGCTGATGTTCATAAAATTTGGTATTTAGGACATAGGGGCAAAGAAAATAATAAAATGATATAAATAGTTTACGTGGCCAAATCGAGAGTGTCACTTAACTGGTGACAAAAATGAACTTTTCTTTATATCTCGTAAAATATCACACAACAAAAAAGTCTTTAAACAATATCTGCTGTAAATACTAATTTAATTTTCTTTCGTGCGCACGCAACATTTGAAAAATGAAGGGAAATGGATAATCTACGTCAATTTTCTTTACGTATACACAACATTTGTAAGTGGAAAAAATGGGTATTTTACGACGAAGGAATGAACGTGTACATAAAGGTTATATTACTGCTATTTGAGCGAGGTGTATTTTAAATAATTCTCGATTGTTTTATTAATTACAACTGATGAGGAAATTAGTCGGTGAATAAAAAAATCGACATTTCCTTGGCATCACTACAGGCATTTCAGTTCTTAGACACTATACTAAGCCATTAATATTTATCTTTTTGTACATGATTGAATAAACCGTAAAGAACGCCCCTGCCTCGCATGTATGCACGCATGATGTATGCATCTTTCCGCTCTTGTTCTGGAAAAGTAGCTGCGTAAAATCGGACAATTTTAGATAACTATTACAGTCTTGTTGTCGTAAAGTCCCATTAAGAACTTTTTTAGATGTAACATACACCAACGTTGAAAAATAAGCAGCAAAATTTGTACTGAGTAAGCCGCAGGCTACATAATCCTTCCACTGGCCAAAATGTTAAAATTTATTTTGTTAATAATCGGTACCTACAGATGAAGCGTCGTTTCTGAGAGTTCCCTTTCAGCATCGATAATGAAATTCGAAGTTTACTGAATCAACTCCGCTGCCAATATTTTCTGTAAAAAAGAAATCTCTTGGAAATTCAGGTCAATTACCTGAACCCGAAGAAAATTACACCGAAAAAAACGAGCCGAACGAAATGTCTTTCATATTTCTGTAACGTCCATTTGCTCTGTAACGATCAATGGAATCGGAGTCAAGTTTTCTGGTAAACTCGATACGAGTTAGTTATGTTTCTTTAATCAGGGAGAGATGTAGACCAAAGGTTGAGGTAAGGGATAAATAAAAGAAAACAACAGCAATTGTTACTTATTCAAGGCACGTCTTGTCGTATTTTAGGGGATTTCGAGGAAGAAGTTTACGTCTTGGCTTGCAAGGAGGAGAGAGAAAGAGAGCGTCCAAAGAAAAAGTAAAAACTGAAGAAACACAGCCGTTACTCGGTGTTTCCCTTGACATTATGATCCTTATGAAGTACAGGGCGTGCTCGGCAGATGGGAGAAATAAAGTTAGACGAGGAAGAATATCTCCTTTTTAAAAAGTGCAAGAGTAACTTTTATTTGGCCTGGCAGTCTGGCTTTTATGAAAAAACTCGAGTTTCGGCCTGCGTGTTCTAAATGAGCTTCTTCCGGGATATATCCAGAACTCTAATTTGAAATAACGGCAAGTATCTTTATTAGCGAAATTTAAACCGCAATAAGTGCGCGAGTCTTAAATGCACGATTCGCCGTAATTTATTTTTTTTTCGCAAAAAAATTAAAAAATTCGCATAAACGCGTAATTTAAAGTGGGAAAAACTGATAATTCATTATAAAGAACATCGGAAATGCGTACACGTGAAACAGTGTAGTCTCTTGCGCAACTCGGGAGTTGCGTTCTTGGAAAAGGGAAAAAATGAATGCGTTCGTATAAGATACGAGCTTTCTCATAAAATGCGGTGCACGTCCAATTCAGGATCGTGCATAATTAAGTTTTTTTTTGCGTATTGACTAAACAAGCATTACATTTATTTAACCACGTATAATCAAATCCGTGTTGTGGAAACCCGCATTGGAAAAGAGTTATTCGCATTCCGCTTCAATATCACAGTATACAGCCAATTTATATTCCTGATTTTAGGATAAATAACGTTAAATTCCATTAGTTTTTTGAGGAAAGGTTTCAGTACTATGACCTTACACACTTTTTACAAAATTAGTTAAAGTTCTTGGCTATCTCTCAGCATTTGCATGCGATTTATAGCTACTCAAGAAATCAGGTTTAAAGCGGCGTTTTTCGAGTAGTTTTTTATAGACGAGATGAACCTGTGCAGCTTCCATTGACAAAAGAAGAACTTTTCCTATTAGGCAACTTTAATTTTCGTGTTTTACTTATCTCCGCTATCGTATGGCATTCCAATTTGAAATGATTCGATTTTGTCCAAAATTGACACGATAGGGAGCGCAATTTCCGAGCGACACATATAGCCAGACACTCGTATTGTCTCCACGTCCTATGCGGAAGCCAATTTGAAATTGTAACGAATATGCGGCGTATAGCTTACACTGGAAATTTCCAAAATGGTGGAAAAAATCTAGCGCGCTGACCTCGCAGCCATCTAGAGAGAAACGTCAAATGTGGCGTAGTTTCGGAAAAAACTTTTCTGTTCAAGAGACATCGAGTCGGATTTAACGCTGTTCAATTATGGATCCATTGATTACAGAATATTCCTCAGAGGAGCGTTATCCGAGCCGCAGATATGGAAATGTTTTTCTTTGCTCTTGCCGCATCGGCAAAAATTAAATTTAAAATACACGTCGCAAAAACTGATTTTTTTTAATCATTTACTTTAAATCTGGCTTTCTCCTTAAATAAATAATAGCTTTATTTTAGTCTATTTGCAGCTCGCATATATTTATCTTGTTTTTGTTTGGCGTGTAATCCTATTGATATTTTACGCCCGTCTTAACTGTAACAAGAAAATGATAGAAAAACTCCGAATAGTACATTATTGAGAGTTTTGAAGGGTTAAATAGATTCATAGGACGGATCGGATTTTTTGTTTCAAGTTCCAAGAAATGCCTCCATAGGAAAAGCAAGGTAAGAAAGGTATTTGAAGTTGCAGAAAGAGCTTTGTTTATGTTTTAAAGTTTACGTTAAAGGTTTATCAAAGTATCATTTAAATTTGGATAAGTGATTATGGTCCGAAAATTTGTTTTCCATGCTTCAACGTTTTGGCAGACATCGTCTACAAACGATGAGGCTAAACTTTCCCGGGTAGAAAAATCATCCCCCGAGAGATTGCATGCTCGATTAGTTTGACAGGCATCGTCGAAGGAAACAAAAAATAATTAAAAACCCCCAACAACCTAAGAAAACAATTTTCCTTCCGCTGTTCCGGTTTCCCTCCCTCACTCGTCTAATCATTTGTTATTCTCCACTCCCATTTTCCCTCCCCTACGTCTGCTCGACGTAAAATTGCCATTCCAAAGAAGAACGTCTTACTTCTTCCGAGTTGCAGGATCCCTTGTCGCGCAGCTGTCACCTGCCCGCATGTCTCACCCTCTTCTCGCCTGAACAACGTGCGCTCTCGGCTCAATCATGCGTCACTTCAACGCGACACACTCATTCCACAGAGCCTGCCACTTCAGTTCCATTCCTACTTTCGAGTTATTCCTCGCTTTATATATCTCCCTCCGTGTTCGGAGTCTTCTAATTGTGAAGGAGACCTCATTTGGAGGAAAGAGTGTGTTTGAACAACAGGAATTGCTCGCTAGAAATAATCCAATCCTAGGCGAAATTAAAAAAGTTCTCGGAGTACCGCAGGGACAATAACTTTCGAAATAATAAAAATAACATGACCCATTTTTTATACTCTCTCGTCTAAGGGAATGCTATACGGATCTATTTCAATAAGTACCCATAAAACGAAAAATCTTTTAGAGATTGGTTTTATTGACACCTTTTCATTGCGCTCAAAATTCTTTGTCAATCAGGCGGTAAAATTCATTTAATTAATGTCAAAAACTATTCCAATGTTGTTGTGTTACTATTGCCTAACTATTTACTGTAACCTAAGTATTGAGAAATAATTGCATTTACAATTATATTAAAAAAGAATATTGCACATAAAATTGTAGGTCAAATTTAAAAATTTATAATCACTTTAGTAACAAAATTCACACTAATACATCGTGTATGTGGAAAAGAGATGGTAACAGTATACTTTCCTTATCAAAATAGCGAAAGAAAAATATATTTCTTCATGGAAGACTTAAATAATTTGTGTTTTTATCATTATTACACTGTGATCAAGAGTGGGATCTGTTATGAAACTTGTGACATGTCTACTGACTTTCATATCGTTCAGAAATATTCTAACGTTCCAACTTTCCAGCGCATAAAATTTATGATAGTATTTCGCAAAATATTCAGCGCAGCAGTTTTATACATTTTATCTGTTCCGAAGGACCTAACCGATACATTTTTCCGTTTATTTTCTGAGCCTCTCCCAAAAAAAAACAGAAAATATAAGTTCTCGAGCCCAGGCCGTCACTCAAAATCCCAGACGTCTCGCAATAAAATAAAATCCCGATATTCTAATTTCGGCATTATCTCGACCCCTCAACACATCTCTGCGATTGCTATTGAAATCCGATTTCCGCTTCCTCTAAATCTAACCTTCCTTTCTCTTTTCTCTCCCTCTCAATTTTTGTTCCACTCTCCTTAGGCTCTTTTTCCTCTCTCTCTCTCGTCTCTATCCTTTTCTCTCCTCATTATTATCCTCTACAGTCCTCTCTTCACGCCTCTCCTCCTCCCATCTTTTCTCTCCATCTTTCTGTAACACTTTCTATGCTCTATTTCCCATGCTCTTCTTTCTCTCTCCCCTCTCTTTCTCTCTCATTATTCCTCTCTTCATTCCCTATACCTTCTCAACCTCTGTAACCGCTTTCTGTACTCTATCCCCCATTCTATTCTCTCTCTCTCTCTCTATCCACTCTCTAACTCTCTCCATTCCCCTCTCTCCCTCTCCCCATTTTCTCCTATACTTTCCTTTTGCCTTCCTCTTCTCTCTTTCCAATTTCTTCTCCCACTTCATATACTCTCTCCGTCTACCTTTCTCCATTCTATTGCGTCAAAAGGCCTTAACAAACGCAAAAACACGGTTCTTACGCCTTTTTTTATTAAGGCCTCTGCCTTTTTCTGCGGACTCAGCTGCGCCACGGTGCCTCTCTCAAAGGTTTATGCTCGAGGAAAAAAATTGTAATAAATATTCCGAGATTTTCTTGAAAGTCGCCGGGTGCTCCTTTTGAAAAGAGAAAAAAATATTAAACCGGTCTTCTGCCGGGTTAAAAAAAAGTCTTTTGTGTATTCGGTTAACAGAAATATACATAAAAAGCTCTATCTCTTTTGGACGAGATATAATTAAGAAATTGAAAAGTATTTAACAATGAGGATGTCTATAGAAGGATGTATAAAATATCGCGTAATATTACCGATAAAAAAATTGATCCTCGAGGTTATTCAGCATCGTTCTAAAGATTCGTTTTTCATCAAATATAAGAAGAAGTGTTAAAAGAGAAAAACCAAGTTTTGATACAGGTGATTCCAACCTTTAAACATTGAATTACATGGTTGGTAGGTAATAAATCCTTTAAGGATGATGAGACACAAGGGATCCGATCAGAGTTTCGGGCGTTTCGGCAACTTGCGGCTCCGGAGCCGCATAATGCTCATTGAATATACACTTGTGGCTCTTTAGAAGATAGCTAGGCTCCCTAACCTTTATCAGTCATAAAACATGCTTACCGCAATCACTCGAATCTCTAAAACAAATAGATCGGATAGGTTGTCACTGTGCGGTTCACAAGTATTTTGGAATGAGACAAAAAACAAAGAAATGGCTCTTTTACTTTGAAAGGTTGCCGACCTCTGTTATGCATAGGGAAATGTAACCTGCAAGGACCAGCTCTGACTCTTTTGCGACTGATCCCCTGCGATTTTATTTTTTAACTATATATTTTTCACGGTCCTTTCTTTTATTAATCTCTAAGATAGATTTTCAGCTCAGTGGTTACGGCATTTCGCAGTATTTGCAGAAATAGACCAAACTTTCCAATAGGAAGAGGATGGAATCAAAATGAAGAGGAAACAATTTCGACTAATTGCGTTTCTGGGAAGATGGAAATCATCCAAGGGTATCTCTAAGTCGCCACAAAATAAACACCGGTTTAAGTTTGTAATTAAAGTTTGTTTGACAGATTGAACAGAACAAATATGACAGCTATATTACAACTCGTAAGAGGCTCGCGTACTTTTAAATCAGAAACGCGGTTTTAGCAAAACGAGGAAGTTTAGGAGAGAAGTGCGAAGGGAGTCTCAACTTAAGTTTTCGAGACGGGAAATTCAAGATTATTTAGCGCAACTAGTAAATGGAAAACACTTTGGAAATATACGAAGATACTAACCAAAGAACAATTACATTTAAGGCGAACACGATACCATGGAAACTCGTTAATTTGCTATGTTAATGGCGATGGCCTGGCCTTATTACGAATAAAAATGACCACCGATGTCTCTCATATAATCGAACGGATCCAAAGTGACATCAGGCAACTAAAAGTAGGAATATATATATATATATATATATATATATATAACAGCTTACGGAAAAGGAAAGGTAAAATGGATATATGGATGTCAACAAGGTGTTGGGATGAGGAAACCCAGTGAACACTCACCAATCAGACAACTTCAGGTTGGCGAGGCCCCGGGGATGTCGAAGCGACACACGTAAAAGAGTAACAGAGTTCTCTCTCTGTAACTGATGAAGGAGTAGTTCCGAAAGCTTCTACGTTTGTGATGTTTCTGTGTTTTAGTGTTATTTTACGTGTGTCGTTTCGACATCCCCGGGGCCTCGCCAACCTGAAGTCGTCTGATTGGTGAGTGTTCACTGGGTTTCCTCATCCCAACACCTTGTTGACATCCATATATATATATATATATATATATATATATATATATATATATATATATATATAATGAAAATATAGACAAGTCAAGATGCGGTGGAACCGATATTAACTATCGTGATTCAGAAATATTTTTAAGAAATAGCTAATAACTAGCGTAATTTCCCGTCAAATATGACGGGTATGCGTGGATTAAGTATTAAACTTAAGGCACTTTCCATTATTTCTACTTTTCTCTCTCCCATCCTCTTCCCTCCCCTCTGCCCCTCTTTCGTTCTCTGGAAAATAGACTTCCTAGTCTCAATCTCGCCCTAATAAAGTATATTATCTAGCTATCTCTTCCTCTCCCCCTCTCACTTCTTCTGTCTCCTTCCATCTTTCTCCTCTCTCATTCCCTCTCTCTCCGTCCGTCTCTCTTTCTTTCTTTCTTCCTCTCTCTCATTCTCTCTCTCTCGTATTAAGGCATTCAAAGCACGCTTTCCTTACGCATATAGTATAAGGTTTTTGAAGACAATACAATCTAGAGGTTTAACAATGACACGGTCGGCAAGGCAACATATCGTTAAAAAGATTAATTCTTTCCAATTAATTTGATTTAAACGTATAACTTGAACGATTTCGAATCATAGGCGAAATGTGACGATAATAATAAGAAACGATATTCATTTTTCTTTAAAACGGGCCAGGTTCAAAGATCGTAAGTCCATTCTTTCTAATTTTAATTTGCAAAAAAGTAAAAGCCTGTAAATCGAAAAATCGATTTTTACGTGTTATCTTATGGAAAAGAGAAATTATCTACTGGAGTCGAACCCGGGTCTTTTTTGGGGATTTTTTCTTCATTATCTTATGATATCTGAATGAAGCATTCCTACCAAAATATCAGTTTTCTTCCTAGTCGGGAAATTGTGAAAACACGTTAAAAAGACCATCGTTCAAGTGCGCCGGGACATTGTACCGGAATCTTTCGCCTTCGGCAAATTATATATACGAGAGTGAGTCACTAAGTAAGTCACAAACAAATGCAACTTCGGATTTATTCATTGTAGGAATATGGGCTCTTAGCAGCATTTTTGAGGCTGGAATACGACTCGTTGCGCGCCCCTCAGATGAGAGTGAGTATTGGAAGTGTAAACATGCCTTGTGTGCTGAAGTGTAGTGTTGAGGAGCAACGTACTGTTGTGCGTTTTCTGTGGGCTTAAGGACATTCATCCAAGGATATTCACAAAGAAATGTTTCCTGTGTATGGCAATAACTGTTTGTCACGTAAGGCTGTATATAAATTGGTAGAGAAATTTGCACAAGGGTATTCCACACGGCAGGAAAACCCCAGGTCGGGAAGTCCCGTTTAAATTGCGACTGACACAGTCGTGGCCCAAGTGTAAGCAATGATCAGGCCCAACAGGCGGAAAAAAACTCCGTATGGAACTTGCTTTGGAACAACTCATTCGGTACCAGGCAGAGGGAGACGCTGTGTTGCAAAGGATTGTGATGGAAGATGAGTCATGGGTTCACCACCTCATACCGGAGTCGAAACAAGCATAAATACAGTGGAAGCATTCTGGCTCACCTTTATCAAAAAAGTTTAAGGCAATGCCGTCAGCAGGCAAGTTAATGATGACGGTCTTCTGTGACTGCCAAGTCGTTATTCTTGAGCACTACCGAAGTCGTGGTGATATTGTGAATGCTGCATCCTACTCCACATTGCTGCATGACCTTCGAGACGCAATTCCTCGACAAAGGTTTGGACTCTTAACACGCGGCGTACTGCTGTTGCACGACAACGCAAGACCGCATACAGCAAGAGTGACTCAAGATGCCATCCGGGATTTGGGATGGGATAGCTTCAGCATCTGCCCTACAGCCCCGATCTTGCCCCCAGCAACTTTCATTTGTTTGGGCCACTCAAACTACAGATGGGTGGCAAACGTTTCTCTGACGATGCCGAGGTTAAACGTAGCGTACGTCAGTAGTTACGACAGCAACCGACATCATTCTACGCTGAGTGATTTCAGAAGCTTGTGAAGCGATGGAGCAAGTGTTTAAATGTACTTGGAGATTAAGTCGAAAAATAAATACTTCCTCTGGGAAAATTTCCTTACTTATTTTTACGCATTAGTTTGTGACTTACTTACTGACTCGCCCTCGTAGATGATGCATCAGTTAGATAAAAGTAAAAGAGATGGACTGGTAAAAACAAAATTTTGAACGCATGAAAGCCAAAAGTATAGGTAAAATCATTCAAGAATTATTTGACTCACTTTATGCCTCGAATAAAATTGCGAAACTATGTTAATAATATTTTCATAATGTATTTTTTCAATTATATTTGTATGTATACAGAAATACCTATATTTTGAATAAAAATTAATGAAAATTTCAAATTTTATCCTATTTGACGACTTGTATTAAATAGTAATTATCAAGTTAATACGATTAATAATTTTGATGCTACCATGCAAAATTATGGTTTGTGTGGGAAAGAAATTGAATTTCTAAATATTTTTTCTGCTTTAGGTCAAATGAATAATATTATAAAGAAAGCAGTACATAAAAGAATACTTTAACATAAATCTGCCGAATTTTTTATTATATCATCCCATAAACTCTTTAAGAAATGACCGGAGATGTCGTTCACCTCGATCAAAGCCTTCACAACGCTTCGGCCATCGATTATTCGCCTCACTTTAAAGGCACACAGTCCGAGGATTTCAAACAAAACCCTCCGAGTCGAAAGCGATAAAAATTTCTACCGTGATTTCGCCGACGCGTACGCACGCGACCGTTAAAACATGGGGCCGCAATAATTTCGCTACCGTTGGTATCGCAGGCAACCGTGTAGATGTAGTTGTGGATCGACTGAGGAGTTGGGGATGGAGGATTCCATCGTTCGAAGAGAAAGCTTTTAAACCTTTTTTCCACCGCGTCAGGTCCTTTCAGGCGCATTCCCGGACTACTCCCATTCTTCCGCAAAGAAAAGAAATATTTTAACTTTGCCACTTGAAAGTTTTATAAATATTTTGCTCATCCAAGAGAGATTTTTCTCGAAAATAATTTTAGCCATCGACTAAGAGAAAAAACCCGCCGGGTAGGCTTGCGCGTTACTCAAAACACGACTAAATCGTCCCCAATCTATAAAACTTGCAAATATTATGCTGAGAATACATGTAAAACGGTTGAAAATAAAACTTCAAACTTTTAGTATAAGATTAATAAAAGGCTACTTCTGTCCCTTTGTCCCTTGATCCCTTTGTGGCTCCCTCTGTCACGACATAAAAATGCAAATAACTCGATAATGGAACGAGATTCATTTGTGATATTTGGCAGGAATGATCGATTCACATATTGTAAGTGATTACGAAAAGAAATCTCGAAAAGAGTCCTAGGTTCGATTCCAAGGTAGGCATTTCCATTTCCAATATGTTAATACGTAAAAATCGACTTTTTGACTTGCAGGATTTTATTTTTTTGATATCTAAATTAGAAAGAATTCACCTATGATATATGGATCTAGCCCAATTTAAAGACAAAACTATGAAGTTTTTTATTTTGTTCACCTATTCCCGCCTACAGTTCGAAATTCCTCATGTTAAACGTTTAATTCATATATTTTGGGGAAATCTTGCCATTTTAACGGGATGTTGCCATGCCAATCCATTACATTGTTAAACCTCGAAATCCTATATTTATTTCAATCATTATGGGTGAAAGCGTGCTTTGAATGCTCTTACAATTAGTACGAGAGAGAGAGAGGAGAAATTCTTTTCATAGCAACCAATGTAAACAACAATCGGTGCGTTATTTACGAGGAGTACATTTGAATGTAGAATATTAATCATTCGCATATTAAAATTAGGTACTTAGAATTATCGTAGGAGTTCGAAACTTGAAACAACGAACGCCTAAAAGAACGAAAGTTTGTTTTCTTGCCATCCAAATAAAGTCAAGGCATACTTGTTCATTTTTTATTTCACAAAAACCTTTCCCGTTGAATTTCAACGGGCATCTCCCTATAGTGAAAGGCGATAAGATATAAATTTACCATAGACCACAATCGTATCATGTCGTTTCCTTCAAGAAAGAGTTATAGAGTTTCCATCCTTTTCAGGATCTATTGGATCTATCGGCTTCGTCAAAATGTTTAATGGTGTGTTCTTATTGAATTCGTCGCGCTCCTATTGAGAGACGAGGGGCAAGGCGCGTCGCAAGATTTTTCATCCTTCGAAAATTTTAACGGATTTTTTCTTCTTTGTTTATTTACCTCATTTTTTTCGGAAAAAAAGGATAGTACCTTCCTCTTGTTCCGCAAAATCGAGTCAGACAATCGATTATTGCCTTCGTCGAATCGAGAGCGACCGAGATAAAAGAGGTCGGTATAAGGGATCGTCCCCTGTTTCCTCTCTTCTCCCGCTAAAACCAAATAGAAAATCTCCAGAAGAGAACGAAAGAGAGGCAGAAACAGAGAAAACTAGTAGGGGGGGGGGAAACGGAATTGGCAAAAGAAACAGCGAGTGAACGGCATCGACGAATCATAGAATATCCAGACGATCCCGCAGGAAGAAAAAGAAACAAAATACGACCGCCAGTCCCGAAGCCATTGGGATTGGCACGTATGAAAAAAATCTTTTTTTCATGCCAAACGCTACACGAATAAAAAAATTAAAAAAAAAAGATTCCACGAAAATAAATAAAAAAGATTTCCCATTGTCCTTGTTTACTTCCCCATATATACCACGACCTCTCTCCATTCCCCTCCCCGCGCTTCTTCTTCCCGTCTTTCTTTCCCTCTTCCCCTCCTCTTCTCTTTTCCCCTACGCAATCGAGGTCATGCAGTCGCCCCCTTTTCTCTCTCTCTCTCTTTCCTACTTCTATCCCAGATTCCTTCCCTCTCTCCCTCCCAATCACCATCCTTCCACCTCCTCCCACTCCTCCCTCCCTCCCTTTACCTACTGTGCCCTCCTACCTCCCTCGCTATGTTTCTCTTTCCCATTATCCCTCTCTCTAACTTTCCCCACTTACGTTCCTTCCCTCGGAATCTCATTCTCCCTCTACCTCTCACTCCATATATTTTCCTTTATCATATTGCCTTCGTGTTTTCTTTCACTCTCCTCCAACTTTCCCTCCATATATCTCCATTTCTGGCTCATCTTCGCGCCGTATTCCATCCCTCCCTCTTTTTCTCCCCACCTTTCTCTCTCATTTGCTCCTCCCCCTCTGCTGCCATGTTTATTTACACTTCTCTTCCCATTTACTTCCTCTTAGTGCAACCCTCCCTATGTTTTTCCGCCTTCCTGACTCTTATTCGCTCTCTCTTTTCCCCGCCTTTCTGCTTCCCTCCTTTCTCTTCAAATTTCCGCCTTTCGCTTCTTCTATGCGCCACTTTTCCTCCGTCTCCTTTCTCCAAAATCCTCCCGCCTTCTAACTCCCAGCCTGACTTTTCTGTCACTCTCTCGTGCACTATGACCTTTTTCTTAAAATATTCACCATTCATTCCCTTTCACATCCTCCGCTTCGCCTACTCCATATTTCCTGTCAGTTTTCCTGCTCAATTCTTTCACTATTATTGTTGCTCTTTCTACATCCTCACCCCCTTCTCTTCCTCCCTCCTGATACGTTCTCTTTCATGCCCCTTTCACTTTTCTTCTTTCTCTTCGGATATTCACTTTTTTGTCCCCTTCTCTCTTCCGCTTCCTCCACTTCTCTCTTTCCTATCTAATCCCTCGTTTTTTTAGCGATTTTCCTTTCCTATTTCGTCTTCCTCCCTATTCATGTTGCCCTTTCTGCATCTCCACCTCCCTCCTCTCTTTCTCTCCCATTAGTATTGTATCTCTACCCTTCCTGATTCTCTCAAACTTTGTTCCCCTCTTTCTTTCTCTCCCTCCCTCCCTTCCTTCCTTCCTCTATCCTTACACTATCACGCTTGACAAAACCTCCGCCACCTCCCTCCCTCCTCTCTTCCTCCAGCCGAACAGAAGCTGCCGGGAGTTAGGGAAGAGAGAGAGAGAGAGTGAGTTGGTCCGCTAAGAGCTGCTGGGGTAGCACAGCGATCAATACCCCTTTTCCACGCCCATACTGAATGCTTGTGAGAGAGAGAGAGAAAGGGAAAGAGAAGACGAGACGAGTTTGTTCGAAAACAGAGACGGAGGAGCGAGAGAGAGAGAGAGAGAGAGGGAGGGAAAGGAGAGAAAATAGTGCGAGAGAGAGAGAGTAGAAACACCATCGGAGGAAGAAAATATATTCGGAAGGAAAAGTGCCGAAAAATGTTGGGAGGATAAGGCGTAATGAAATTACCAGGAAAACCCGGAAGAGTACTCAGGGGCGAGTATGCCGTAGAAGTGGAATTAAATACTTGCAAAAGAGACGACGCGATAAACAAACCATGACGCACACGCTTGGGAGAAAAAACGTGGAGATAATTGCATGAAGTAAGGAGAAACGCCGCTGAATGAGGCGGTGGAATTAACATATAAACATTAATCATTCGCAGTTTGTGGTGTAACTCTACGGAATAGATCCATGAAAGAAAACACAGAAAAGCAATACGGGCTTCCTTCGCATAGCGACCTTAATTCGTTCCGCGAAAAAGCGCCGTTATGCGAAATGTCGTTATGCGAAAATCAAGCTAAGTATCTCAAGAGATTGGCGAGAAGACTGACCGCTGCGTCGTCACCACGAATTGTACACGTCGTTAAGTGGAAATGGGCCACAACACTACGGCGTCGTAAACGCGAAACTTTTTCAAGCGAAGCGTCTCTATGCGATATATGCCTGCATAATCATTATTCCATTCTATCAAACAAACTTTTTTCTCTTTGTTTTGTTTAATATCACTCCCCTGCCAGCTGCCAAAGACGTGTGGTATGGGATGTCGTTACACCATAACCACGGTCTAATTAAAGTCTCTGTTAGACCGTCTCGCAGACTAAATAGAAGAACAAAAGCGCGCTCGACGCGTTGATGAAGCGACAATTTCTGAATATGAAAGCGATAGAAAAGTATGGCTGCTATAGAACGAAGGTGGTATCAATTACCATCGGTGGAAGCAAAAAAAAGACAGCGGGATGACAGCAATTGAGAGACTGCGAGAGAAAGAGAAAGATAACGCGAGAAGTAGAATCGGAGAAAAGGAGGTTGAAGGCAGCAAAACAAGTTTGGCACACAAAAAAGCGAAAAACACACACGAGATACAAAACGAGGGTTGCGAGAGAGGAAAGGAAGGAAAGGGGGAAAATTGCGAGTGGTTAAATGGAGGGACCACGATTACAGAACCGGGTAAAGCAGGGTAAACAGGAGAGTTAAAGGGGTGCGCGCGCAGGAGAGGAGAAAAAAGGAGGGAGATGAATGAAAAAGGACGGAGATAGACGAGAAAGAGAGAAAGGGAGAGAGGAGACTCGTAGGGGAAAAATAGGGGGTGTGAGGGGGAGGAGAAAGGCTAAGAGGGAGGAATTCGATGCTTCAGAGAAAAGAATGGAGAGAGGGAGGAAGGTGGGAAGGAAAGAGGGGAGACTGTTTGCATAAGGAGCCAAGAAAAAAAATAACTGTTTAAAAGTTGGAAGATGAGAAGTAAGGAGAGGGGACGAAAATTAACATAATAATTGATGCGGGGAGGATTTGGATGAGTTAAAAGGAGTTCGGTTAACAGGGCTGCAAGTTGGAAAAGGGGATGCAAACGCAGGACAGGAGGGAGGAAGGAGGCACGGAGGCAAAAAAAGACCCTAGCAACGAAGGACAGCGTAGAGAAAATGCGAAAAAAACTTAACGTTTAAAAATTCGTTAGGATACGAAATTTTAAAGCACTCTCATGTAAATAAATACAAAAATTAACGTGGAACTTTTCGCTGGTGGGGTCAAAATAAAATCTGAGAAACCGATCTCTAAAAAAAATATCCCGAAAGTGCTATTAAAGCTCTCGACACTTTTTTTGCCGAAACCAAACGTTCGATGGAAAAATTTTCGATTGAGAACATTCGATTTCTCGGTAAAGGAACACTTAAACTCCGAAATTTATGGAGAAAGCGACTCTCAGAGATACGTTCCCGTAAAATAGAAATTCCTGGAGAATGGAAACGAGGTGAGAGAGAAAGAGAGGGACCTACAGAGTGAGACACCCACACACGCAGGAAAACGAGGCCCAGAGGAGGAAGGTGTCCTAAAAATGCCCACATATGTTTCTCCGCGATGTAGCAGTCATGGGAATTCGGTTATATTTTTTTTATTTGCGTAGCGGACTGCACGACACGATCAAACGGTTTTAATGATCGAGCGGGATTCTTCGGAACAGAGTTAGGGTTTTTGGAGTGAGGGGAGTGGAGAAAGAGGAGGAAAAACGAAAATTCCTATGGGGAAACATCGTTCTGCTTCTGGTTGATAGTTCGCAAAAGGGGGGAGAGAGAAAGAGTGACGCGGAGGGAATAAGAAAGAGAAGATATATCGTAGGACGATGGAGAGAGATAGGAGGTGAAAGAGAAATGGAGAGAAAGAGAAGAGAGAAAGAGAAGAGAGAAAGAGAAGAGAGAAAGAGAAGAGAGAAAGAGAAGAGAAAAAGAGAAGAGAAAAAGAGAAGAGAGAAAGAGAAGAGAGAAAGAGAAGAGAGAAAGAGAAGAGAGAAAGAGAAGAGAAAAAGAGAAGAGAAAAAGAGAAGAGAGAAATGGAAAGAAAGAAAGAGAAGACAGAAATGGAAAGAATGAGAAGATAGAAATTGAGAGACAGAAGAAAAAAGTGGAGAGAGACAGGGAAGAGAGGGCGAGATCGAGGGAGAGAGAAATAGAAAAAGATGGAGAGAGGAATAAAGACAGGAAAAAGAGAGGGAGATAGAAATAGAGATGTAGTAAGAGGAATGGAGGGAAGTAAAGTGGGAGAGAGAGATAAGTAGAGATGGAGTGAGAGGAATAGAGAGAGAAGTAAAGTAAGAGAGAGAGAAGTAGAGAGAGGTAGATAGAGATGGAGAGAAGTAGAGAAGGAGAAAGAGGGCCTGAGAGAGACAGCGCAACGGAGGAAGAGAGGTAGAGAGAGGAAATGAAAGAGAGAGAGAGAAATAGAAATGGAGTGCTAGAGAAGAGGGAGAGAGAGAATTAGAGGTGGAGTGATAAAGGGAGAGAGACAGGAAAAAGGATTGAAGGGAGCTAGAGAATTAGAGATGGAGTGATAGAGAAAGGAAAGAGACGGGAAAGAGACGGAAAAGAGAAGAAGCGAGAGAGAGAAATAGAAATGGAGTCGTAGAGAAAGGTAGAGAGAGACCGGGGAAAAAAGGTGGAGAGAATTAGAGATGGAGTGATAGAGAAAGAGAGACAAAGAAAAAAGAGGGGAGAGAGACAAGAAAAAGAAAGGGAGAAATAGAGATAGAGAAAAGGGGGACGGGGGCGTGTAGGAAAGAGGTGCAGAGCCGGGAGCACTCAGTCGGATCCTGGGAGGTATATAGGGCGTGGTGGGAGGGGGTGGTGGTGAACGGATCGAGGGTTCAGTCTGAGGTGACCTAGAGAGGGCGTGGTCCAAAGGGAAAGCCTTGCGGATGAGAGGAGAGAGGTGGCGAAGAGGGGAGAGGAGTGGGGGAGAAGGGAGAAAGGGAAGTAGAAAGAGAGGTCAAAAACTGAGGCTGGCAGAATGCTTGGCGCTGGGACCGAAAACAAAGGAAGCAAGGATTCCGTCGGGGGGCCGCAAACGAAACTAATACAAGGGGCTTTCCCAGCCAGTCGATATTGTTAGCAATTTCGAGGAGTAGGAGGCGAGTAAAGCACTCCAGAGGGACTTAATTATGCGCATGCGCAATAAACGACTGATTTTCGTCTCGTGTTTTTTTTACGAGCTTTTCATTCGATTCTGTTATGACGCCGAATCCAAGGACCAACAAACGATATAGTTAATAGGAGAGAAAACGACGAAAATGAAACATATTCGATACCAATGACATTGATAACAATATTAGCACTGGTAGCTTTACCTCCTTGAATTACAAGTAAGAAGCTAATAACAAACAATTCCTATTTGCTTAAGGGAAGATAAGCCGGATGGTAAACATAAGTGACAGAAAATGGAGATATATTCTTTGGTTACTGTTGACTATGAGATCTTAGTACGAGGAGATATTAGCTGTTTTCTCTATAAAATAACTGCAAGTGTTATTTCCAAGGAATTGAAAAAGCATGCGAAAAAGTTAATGTATTAATTATAATTCAACATAAGATCATTTAGTCCATGTTGATTCCAAACAGTATAAATTGGTTTTTATTTAGTCATGTCCTCTTTTATTTTTGAAATGATGTATTCGACGTTTTTATTTCAAGGATATTGTAATATTTCTTTATTATTCTTAGTCGTTTAAGGATATCATGTGTCTTCTGTTGTTATGGGTCCAAATCCTGCCATTGGCATTGTCTTTCGAGTTCGAAACCTTTGTTATTACTATAAATGAACTTGGGGCCATTCTTGAACTGTCTGTTACCACCTGGACACTTGCCTACCTGTAATAATGGATGTTAATAATAATAATGATAAATGAGTAATTTCATGAGAAAATAAAAATGTCCAAAGATAATGAAAAATATTCAGTAAGCCTATGTTTATTAAGTCGAATGGACCTATTGAGAAATTTTCGACAAGCGATCAAACTTCAGAACAAAAATGTTTTCATATTACTCCTATTTATGAGAAAATTTTGACAAACAAAAACTCAAAAAACGTTATTTCGATATGAACAAAAAATATTAACGAGTGTTCAATATGCGTGCAATAACCTTGGCACTGGGAAAAATAATCGAATTATTCGAATAACGCACGCAACGACCTCGACCTTCCCGCTTTGCCCAACGCATCCTCCGATTTCATTTCAAGCGTTTTAACGAGCACCGAAAGATCGACGGCTGTTTCGCGCGATTTTTTCGCAAAACCTTATCTTATACGAGTATCCTTTTTATGCCGAAACGTATTAAAATTTTTTTTTATACCCGCTCCCATTCGTTACGTGGCCCGCTATCGGCGTTTATCTCATCCCACACAGGCGTCAGGACGGAGGGGAAAAAACAACAGAAAGCAGCCTTTTTGTTTTTTATCGTCTCATTTGGGCGTGAAGAGGGAGGAAATGGCGAAGGGAGGGGCGAACGACCTCTACAACCTACCGATCCTATTTTTCCCGCTCCACAGCGCGTCCGTATCGCTCTTGCTCCCCTCCCACCGCACGCGGGGATTTTCGCACAGGAGCACGGATCGTAAGCGATGCGTCCCGGCGCCATTTTTCACTCTTTCGAGAGTAGGTGGAAGTGGGCGGGGGAGGAGGGTGAGTTTCGTCCTCCGTTATGGCGGGCCTTTTTTTTCGGTTTGACGACGGGATGGGGGAACGCGATAGGTCCTTATTATGGCGGCGTGTGACTGCGGGTAAATAAAAAAATACGAGGGCGAAAAAACGTCAAGATCGAAATTATGGCGAGGCCCGGGAGAGGAGCGGAGGCGTACGAGGGAGTACGGGACCCAACGCTTGTTTACGCTGGCGGTCAAACAGAAGCCTATTATTGCTGGGCGCTTGTGGATGAGAGGGGAGGGGGAATTAAAAGCTGTTCACTTAGTAAGAGCATTAATGGTTCAAAATTCACCGCGGAAATATTGCCTTCGATCATTTGCGGCAAAAGAATCATCATTTGAGGATAAAATATTCTTTAACAATCGCACACAAACGAGTATTTTTCCACTATGAAAGCGTTTAGCGCAAGAGATATTTTTCATGCTCGTCATCCAAGCGGGTAATATAAAAAATAATTTAATTAAACCCGCATGCTGAGGGTAAAACCGCATAATCGTGTGGCTGAAAATAAGCAAATAAGTAAGTAAATGATGAATCCCAAAATATTACAACCACGGCACCTTTTCAAAAATTAAAGGGATTCCGAAATATCCCATCTGGAAGGAAGGTAAGAAATTGATACAAACTAAACGGCAGACACGCACAGCAAGCGGTACTACATATTCACCAATCTGGCGGATCGAAAGAGATTGCACCAAACCATACCAGCATTTCAAAACTCGGCGGTACATTTTGTTTGACAAAATTTTTCGCGGCACGTCTAGCGATAACCCCCGGCACCTCAGATTGCCTGGGCAATCCGGTTACACAACACTGACAAAGATTACGACGCCCGGAGATTTTATGGTGGCAAATAACACAGGAAATACGCTGAACGGATGAGTAAAAAATAAAGAGTATTTCAGATAAAACTGGATAATAGAAGAGGTTAATTTCCATTATGACATGAAGACGAATGAAATGGTCGGGAAAAATTATGCGAGGGGGAAAGGGAATTGCGAGGGAGTTCGCAGGAAATTAAGTACGCTACACAAGAGGCAAAGGGAAAGGAGAAAATTAAGGATTCAGAGAAATAGGTTCCGCGAGGGAATTTCAGAAGAGGCAGCCTTATATTCGTAAAATGTTCATATCGAAAGGAAAAAACCTCAATGATTATGAGGCTTGTATTATATGGTGTCACGTTTTGTTTCTGAAAAACAAAAGATCTAATTTTTTGTATTTTTAACAACAGCAGGCGATAAGATGCAAAAAAATTACTCTTGCATAAACGGCATAGATGAAACCACTTGACGCTCCACACGACATAAACACGAACGAAAATTAATTGCTTCTCAATTGACCCATATCCTCAGTCGGCACGCGACTTTGATGCAGAAAAAAAACATCCCTGTGAGATTTAAAAAGCTTTTTAAGTTCCTTTTAACGGTTCAAAACCTTAAGATTTCTTTGTCGAGAGGAAATAATGGGTTGAAGCATTTCGAGGTCATACCCGTTACCACGCTTTTGATCAGTTATTATTTTGCTATCTTTTTTATCAAGTAGTATCTAGGATAACTGCGGGAGAGCTATTGTTCAAAACCGACTACTATGTGTGCACAACTGTCACGTTGTAACATTAAGCGGGAAGAAATTACGGCTCTTAGCAAAGAGGAGGTTTATTTTTTCGGCATTCTGCGTAGGCGGAGGCAAAGCCGGTATTTTGAAGGGCGAGAAACGGAAGGAACATAAAACGTAGCATGTAAAAAAGTTGAATAAACACGAGGCTGAAAAAGTTATGGCTCGGAAAAAAAAACGAACGTCACATAATACGTTGCTTTCCATTTGCCTCTCGGGCGCATCCGCCATGTTTACAAAGATAAGAATTGCCGATTAATAGAGCGTTACCAGTCGTATCGAGTTGAGAGAATTGCAAACAGGATTAATAAACCGCAATGCCCTTTCAGAACGCCCCGCCAAAATGCCTCTATCGGTTAATAAGCGACGTAAAAAATTTCAGCGGGCTTCTGCATTGTTGCGTCGCATCCGTTAAAACAACGCCGCTTTAAACGCTGACCAGGCTGGATTTTCCGATGAAGCTGTTTGCCCTCGGTAAAGAGACTCCAATGACATTATATCAGTCGTAAATTCGACGCCATGATCAACTCCGACGCTGTTCGTCGGTAAAAAAAAGATACTTTTATTCACAAAACAAAACTTTTACGTTCGCGACGAGACGGTTTCTTTTTTTAACTGCAAAAACCACCCACTTTTATCGTCGAAAAATAAAAATTTTTAAGCTCGCGACGTGATCGGGTTTTTATTTTTTTTATAGGCGAAAATCCCATGGAAACGGGTAAAAATTATTTTTATTCGCTATCAGACCTCGGCGCATAGAAAGGAAGATCTGGGATTAAAACAATAGATCAACGCAGCTCCAGGATTTTCTCGCAATTTCTAGAAAAAAGGGGCGGTTTTGTTCTTGAGCTAAGCTCCTTTCAGAGCTGGAACATCGGAGAAGCTAAGAATTTTCTGAGGCGAAGCAGCGACAATAAATAAAGGGAGGAAGCAGGTTACGGGGGTCATGAGTTATGGACGGCAACGAAGGTTCGAAGGGAATGAACTGGAAGGAGATGTAGGGATGGACGTGAGAAGAAAGGAAACGGGGATTTAATAGGAGAATAAGAAGAGGATGGCGAAGAAATATACCACCATGGAGGAAGCGGATGGAAAGGAACTGTAGAGTGAACATCTACATGTACGTTATATCCGGCAAGTCACCTAACGGTGGATGTCAGGGGGTGCAATGCAGAATGATGAAGAAGATCCAAGGAAACGAAAGATTTTCGGCCTTACCTTTGCTCTTGCTTGATGCACTTCGAGTTTCTTTTGTAATATTGCAAATGAATCAACAAAGTTGTAATTTTTGACTAAAATTAATTTTAATTTGTTCACAAGTTAACTCACACTCAACACTTAAAAGTCTTCCACAAATAGTGCATCGACAGTAACAAGGATGAACACAGGCGATCATAACCACAGCAGGATTCGAGCCTAAAACACTAGCAATTGGAGGAAAATAATCTAACGATCCCTCTAACATCGCAGCATTGCTCAACTTAAGGTATATCATAAATTCTGCGCTGACACTCCCAGACTAATGTAACAGAAACCAGTGTTTCTAAGGCAGTTTCTAAAAAAATGAACAATAAAGAATTGTAAAATTACCCCTGTCTTCAAATGCTTCAATATACAGAACAAGCAGAAATATGTAAGGAAAAATATGCTGCGAGCGGGAATCGAGCATAATTGAGTCTGCGGGGTTATGCTTAAGTCGTCATCGTCTTCGAAATTCGAATTGCAATAAGGCTCGGCACCAGATTGCCTGCCACAGACCAATTGCGATGGCTTTGCGGAGTATTTATTCAGATTCTGATACCGGTGAGCTGGGAGGCTGCAGGGGGCGCCCATATCCTCGGAGAAATTTTCCAATACTAAGATATCATCATCATAGGTAGTCTGTCCGTAGACGGGTCAGTGATTATTCTTGGTTAAACCTAGTTCTCCATATACTCCTATTTTCCGCAGTCTTCTTCATATTGTGATAGCTCTCTTTCCCCTTTCAATTCGGCTATCAACTGAAATTTTTTTCTTCCTCTTTCTCTTTTTCCTTCCAGTTTTCCTTCCTACACATATTTAATCACGCTCTCTCCTAAGGTATTGTCATACCAAGTTTGCCTTCCTCTTTCTTATAGACTGTGTAATCATCCGCTTGTCTACTATTTCTCTTAGTACTTCCTCGTTTTTTATCCTATCTGCCCATTATATCGTCAGCATTCTACTTTCACCCCACATTTCGAAGCTTTCCAAGTATGTATTTTATATAATATTTCCTTAGCGTCCATGATTCTGCCCCATACAAAGCTATACTCCATTCATAGTATTTTATAATCTTCATGCGGATATTTTCCTTTATATTCTTCCAAAGTATTGATATTCTGAAATTGGTTCTAATGGCTTTCTACCAATACTTATATTCAATTTTTCAATTTTACCTGATATTCGCAGGACCTTGGATTTGTCTGTATTTATTTCCATTCCGTATTTTCTATCTGTTATTACAAGTCCATTTATATGATACTACAACCCAATATTTGCAAATGTAGTTGTAAATGTTGGCCAGTTATGTATGTCTCAGGACAAGCAGGCATATAACTATAAGGCATTTATCTTTTTTTGTCCTTATTGTTTCAATCTTCATTACTCGACGAACAAATAATTTAGTTAAAATGGACATTAAAATGTACCCATGACATTTTTTCTTAACTGGGGAACTAGAATAAATCCTTGCAATGGAAGCCCAAATAATTGGGACCGGCCCTGATCACAATTAACGGATAAAGTTTCGCAGAAGATGATAAGAGATTATTGTGTCATGATTGCGGTCAGGGCGAGGTTCATACGGAAAGTATTCGAATTTCACCATTTCCAACCCTTTTCTACGCTTGCTCCTTAACTTGGAAGATGCAAATCTAGAACGTAGTAGCAATCGGTTATAAAGTCTATTTCCTGAGAATAATAACAGTCTCCTTCCCCTTATTAAAAGTTTGTCCTGGCGTAAGATACCGCCTGGAAAGCAGGAAATCGGGTACGAGCCCTGGCCACGCCACAGTTTCCTTTCCAGATACTTCCCGGGCTTCATTTATTTTCTACGTTCAAATATTTCCGGGTCCTACGTTCCGCTGGCTTGAAAGCAAACGTTCATCTGAAAAACTTTTCATGTCAGCTATCCGTGCGATTTACATTGCCTTCGAACTGAAACCTTTGAGTCCGATTCGATCACGCTACGTTGATATTCATTTGAGGATAAAGTTTATCGAAAGAAGACAAAAAGAAGAAGAAGAATAAGAAAAGACAGAAATCTTTCGAATTTTATATTGTGCGTTTGTGCTATAAAGTAAATGCTAATTCTCGATAAAATATAGAATATAGAAATTGAATTAGACAGAGGGAAGAGAAGTTGAGACAAAAAGATCAATGGAAACATCGCGAATAAATTCCAGATAAAGCACTTGAGCAGTGCCGTAACTAGGGTATGGCGAAGGCGGCATTTGCCATAGGCGCCGCTAGCAAGAGGCGCCAAACGTTCCCAAAAAGAGGCTAAAAGTTTATTTCTCCATAAATAAGTATCAATTCAATACCAGTTTCTTACCAGTTTTCCTCAATCAAGCAATCGAAAATTATTTAACCCTTAACTACTAACGTGAAAAAAATCACTCAACTACTAACGTGGAGTCACAGAGACTCCTTTACATTTTTTCCTATAACGACCGCAATTTTTCTATTTAAACATTTTCGCTGGGTAGAGTTAACGATTGGGCTTCTAGGAATAAGGTATTAAAATAAAAATTATAAATAATTGTAAATCTATTTTTATTTTAAAAAATGAACAATGTTAAAAACCTTGTAGCTGAAAATCTCAGTCACTCCTGAACACAATCGGAATATATTTTTTTGGCACATGTGAGACAAATTGGCCGTTTACATTTAGTACAAAGGTCAGTTCAGTTTTGGATCACAGATGGAGCAGTAAACCCTCTTTTCAAGAAACTCATTCTCGCCCATGCCTTCCTTGAAAGGAATGTCTAAAATCGCACATATTCTCCTCCTTACGTCACTAGAAATCCGATAATTTGTTACTCTCCTATGCAAGTGGGGTATAACTAAGTCCCTAGCCATTTTTAAAAGAAAATTTGATCGCGTCATTTTTGTACGACTGGTGCATTATATAAGCGCAATTATTCATCCTTTGTGATACCTCTTAACGATAGTTTTTCTATGGAATCATATCCTTCCACTTATTTTTAAATTGAGACATTTAATATTTCTGAGATTATAAGGACAAAAATTTTTTCGGGGCCCCTGGCGCGCGCCATGTGCAACCCCCCCCCTAAATCCGCCACTGGTGGCACCCCTGATCGGAATATACAAATCTTTTATACCAATTTCTTATTGTCTTTGTCCATAATTCCTAAATAACACATCTCGTGAAAATCCGTTCGGTAAAAGCCGAGAACGGAAACGCGTACGGGCGGTCAGAACGAAGCTAATAAGTGCTTACATTGGAAACGAAACGCGCCAAAAAAGTATTTAGTGCTCCTCTTAGGCATCTCCAACAGTCATAAAAAGGTTCATAATAACCAGATGCGCATTTTGACTACAGTGGTGATTCGCCGAAAGCAGATTATAAACCATTGCAGATATCTAAAACAAGTACTTAATTTTTTTTTCAATTTTGTTACTTAGTGCTCATTTTGGAATTTATTTTTAGCCATAAGACGAGCTCGAAAATTCTCTAGCGAATCGCAAATAAGAGTAAAAAGGAAAGAAAATATGGTAGAATGAGAACAAGAAGAATAAAATAATTTAAAAAATACGCAGATACATAGTGATGGATGAGGTCAAACGTTGGTATCAAAACTGCCCCTGATCCGAAGACTTGGTTATTTTTAAAAAAATTTTTATATGGGCATTGGTTGATTTAGAATGACGTTCGGCCAGTTAACTGCCTATCGATTTTCGCCGATATATGCGAAAGCGCGCCGAAAATGCCCGATATTCCCGCGGGCGAAGGCCACGGAGAAAAAACGTCCGTTGTTGGCATTTTCCGTTGGCTCGTTTTCATCTTTGTATTTACGCGCGAGAGGGAAGTTATGTTCGACTTGGGGCACGTTTGTTTTTCCCTGCACGAAGGAAATCTTTTCCATAAAGATAAAAAGGAGACCCCACGCACTGAGGAGTAAATGCAGCTACCGCGCACACTCGCGGGCTAGCACGCTGGATGATTATATAATGACATTCCTTTGATTTATTGAAACGGAACTCATTAATCACTACTTGGGATTTACCATTTGATTGCGGTTGGAATTCGAATGATGATTGGAAAAATCAATGCGGCCGACAGGGAGGGGGGGATGGAAAGGAATCCATGGATTTGAGGGGCGAAGATACATAGCAAAGAGGAAAGGGAATGTTTGCGGTAGCGAAGAGAGAAGGTGAGGCGAGGAAGAGACAGATGGGGACACTATTCTCGGAATTTTTACTCAGACATTGTCACAAACTTCCTTATCATTCTTCCCCTTTTAATTCTTCTTGTGATCTTCTCATTGCCCTCTTTGCGACGCTAATTTCCATTCCTGGATTATTTATTTTTATTCTTTTCTTTCTCCTGGAATAGAGAATAATTGAGCTCGCCTTATGGCTAAAATCGAATAGACACAATTTCAGCTTTTCTATTTAAACTGATTTTCCTAAATATTTTACGTGTATAGAGATAGACACATGGAGGCAATCTAAATTAATAAATTTAATGCAAACAAGTTGTGTTATAGTAGATGTAAAAGCATACGTCCATACCCTAGGCAAGATTCGAACTCGCGATTCTTGCAGGGTGTCATTCGCTCTAAGCAACCCTCTATCCCTCTTCTTAAGCTCGATATCATCTGAAATTGTTTTTTTTACATACCTCTTTATCAGTGGCGTACTGGACACCTCCGCAACTCCCGCACGGCGGAGGTGCCCATATTTTTTTCCTGAGGCCCTTAAATTCTTTTCTGAGACCTCAACTTTGTTTTGGTGGAGGGGCGGGGGGTTTACACTGCTCTTTATTCTTCTCACCCATTCGCTAATTCTGAACGTCATTATTCATGCTTATATTCTCACATTTAATTCTGTTTTTAAACTAATTTTCGACATTTATCTGTATCGTCCATTGTCTTCCAAGATCCCATTCATTCTCGGCGTAAGCATTCTTCTACTCTCCTTCGCCGCCAAAAAAACTCTCCTCCTCCTCCCGTTCCTTTATATTCTCACCATTCCCATCCCATTCATTTCGAATGTCCTCGCTAAACATTCGCATTCTTCTCACCCACTTTGCATTCTTGGCTTCCCTTCCGTCTCCTCTTACTCCTTCCCCCTTCTTCCCGGTCTCATTTTCGCATTTTTCGTTTCCTCCTCCACCACTCCCACCCGCCATGCCCCCTCGCCCGACCCCATAACTGCCTTTAACGCCTCCACACAGCTAAACTCCTCTTTGAGAGAGAAAGGTGTGTATATAGATGACGCGAGCGGGTTGGACAAGGAAAGGGTAAGGGGAAGGCAGGTAGGAAAATAATAAAGGGCGCGTTGGTGGACGAGATATTATTATAATGAGCGAGGGGTTGGGTTTGGAAGGAAAATGGCGCCGGGAAGGGAGAAAATGGAGGGGAGGAGTTTAAAAATGGGAAGAGGAAGAAGAATGTTGAGGTGGGTAGGATGGTTTTTTTCTCGAGGAGGAGTTCCCGCAGGCAGGAAAACGGACGAGCTGTTGTAAAGGAAACCGTGAGGTGGATTCGCTAACCAGGAGGGAGTTTGGGGGGAGAGGGAGAAAGAAATGCGGGAGAAGAATCGGAGATGAGACGGGTTAGGAAGAGGAACGCAGAATTTGTCTTGAAGTCGTGACGAATGAAGGGGGAAGAAAATATAATATACGCGCCGAGTTAAGAAGATCATTTTTTTCTTCCGAGAAGTCTCGAGACGGGGAGTGATCAAATATAAAAAACATTACTGTGGGAAATGCGGTCGACTGTTTACGTTCGAAATTCCGCCAATTTTATTGCGGCATCAGCGCGTCCTTTTCGATCGTCTTCGTGGAATAAAATTCGAGTTAGAATTGGTGCATAATATCAAAACATTATGCAAATTTGTCAGCCACTCGGAGCGGAATGCCTTTACGCGATGTTTTAATGTCCTTTTTAAGTCTTTGATGCTCGGATTTATTTAAAAATACACACATCAATAAACGAATAAAGCAAAATAGTAAACGGTGGAAATAAAATTGCCAATGAATTTCAAAATACAGGGATTGTTTCATCTGGAACTATTACTACTCAAATAATAAAAAATAAAATAAATAAACATAAGTAGTTTTGATCGGAGCCCCTATGACTGAAAAATTTAATGACGTTCCTTTATTGTAAAACCATGGTAATGAACGCGCCGTTTTTACAGTCTTGTAATCCCGAACCTCTTTAAACTCGTTTCTATATAAATAACCAAATTATACGTCATCAAAACCAGCGATAGAGCAAAATATTTACGAAATATTTAAAAAAAAAGATAAAATCGAGCAAAAAAAATCGTAATACCGTGAGAGAAAACCAGGTAAAATCGGCAGCCTGAATATTAATTTCAAATTATTCGGGGCACGATGTTGATTTACGACTTCCTCCGCGACAAATGGGTTCAATTTCCGTCCTATTGCTGAGCCGAGAAAGAAGATCGAGCGTGAAGGCAAGAATAATGAAGACATAGAGGTAAGAAGACACGAGAACCGACGAAATTGGTTATTTATTCTCGAAGGTGATCCCGAGGGACAAATGGGGAAACTTAATGAGTATATATTTCGTGAAATTGGCTCCGCGGAGGCGTTCAGGTGACGGATATTTCGGAGGCGAGATAAAGAGGAATTTCGGTGAGATTGATGGCGGCGTATATGAAATTGGGAAGGAAGAGAAAGAGAGAGAAATGGGAGGGTTATGGGGATGGATTTCGGATGAGAAATAAACGGAGCAATAAAAATTTTAGATGTGTGATGGAAAATATACTCTCAGAGATACCTTTTCGATATTCAGTTACAATGCAAGTACTTTTAATTTTGAAATAAACACGAAACCATTGTTTTTCCATCTATAAAGCTCCGGCCACAAGGATCCATTTTTATGATTTCCAACCTTTTAAGGTCAGCGGGCAACTTCAACTTCAAAAATGAAAGACGCAGCTGACATACATTGTGTTTATTCATTAAAATTCATAAATACTTTTTAAAAATGAAATGTATCCAAACAAGAATATTCTAACGAAAAACAAAAGCTATTTTAGTTTTCAGAATCCTTATGTGAAATTTGAAATTTAATTTTATCAGCTAGCTTGGTGTATGAGGAAACATTTCCTGAAAGCTATTCTCAAGCTGCCAATCAAATCTATGTCCGTCAGAATTGAACTGCAACTCAATCGAATAATTTTCACGCAGCAGAAGCTAGATTTTCTCAAATACATCGAAACAAAACACGAATTTAGTGTAAGATGTTGGAAGTGGTATTTCTTAATAGTAAAAAAATGACGTTTACCACTTAGAACTTGATCCGATTTGTGGGCAACATCGAGGTCTCTCGCGGGCAACACGCTTCACACGAGCTACGGGTTAAACAGGCTCGATTGTAGAGTGACGCAAAACTGTTCCTCTTCACCAGCAGCGATATTTACGTTGATTCACTTTCTCTGATACCGTTTGAAAACTACTAGGATACTTTCATAGAAATACTAAGTTGTTATACCTTATGAAAATTAAAACATTTCCAGATTTGAAGAATATTTTTAGTTTGCCTGATAAAATATATCTGGATGAAGAAATAGCTTCAATGAGAACAATTTATAAACTGAATAAAGTTTACACTACATATCGGAAATATATTATCATATATGAATTAAAATACCATCGAACTACAATAGCAGCCACTCAAACAATATTAATTCATCCCAAATTCAACTAAAACAGATTGCCATTGTGTGCTAAAGTTTGTGCACATTTGATCTTGCTCTGACAGAGATTAATTTATTTTCCTGTTGGAGATTGATATCAAATTATTTTTGAACCAAACGGATATTTATTTTTAAAGTAAACGCCACATTTCAGGAAACAGGGTTTCCTTTTTTTTATCGAAAATTTGAAGCTATAAAGATGCAGAAGTCAATAAATGACATTCTCAGGTGATGCCGCGATATACTTGTGCATTCAATGTTTTACCATCCGTTGGCAGCTACGCCTTGTGGCTAGTGGTATTCATGAGTATCGAGATTTTAAATTCGCATTTTATTTCCAATCCATTCGATCGATTGAGAAGTGCATGCGGAAGTATCCTGTTCTTCTGACCGATGTTGACGTCAATCCTCATTAATAAACAGCATGCGTACTTAAAAAGATACACCACAATCAGTATCATTGCCCTTATTTTTACTTTGAATAAATTTCACAGCGTGTCCGATACGTGTCACTTGCGCATTTATCACTGCAGGCAGACAACTGCGGACTTGACGGCGGCCGCAAATGAACGATACGTTGGAATGGATTTATTACGAAATACGTCAAGTTATAAGAGTAACAACCGCGATAGCTTACACCAATAATATTCAAATTTCACCGATAAAACTGTTTTATTACTCTACCGACAACGAGAAATTAGAGCTTTTCACATCGGGAGAGAGTTTGAATTAATATAATGATTTATTTTTTCTTAAAATTATGATCGAGGAAACGCAACGAATCATTATTTGTTTAAATGAGCCGAACCTAATATTATTATCTGTGGGTATTCATATTAGTTGTGTACATTAACAGTGATCCTGAACAGATTAGAGATGAAAGCGTTATCATTTCGTGCTGAACCCTGGAAACTCCCCCATAAGGCCTGGATCTGTCACTCTTAGTGGTTATTTTGTTCAAAAGAATCTATCTCCTGTGCAAAAATCATCTGCAATCATGTCAAACAATTCCTAGCATGCATTAGTGGGATTTATTACATGAGAATACGAAAAAACGAGATTATAAAATCATTTTAACAATCGGTCATAAAAGATACGCCGTTATCTATTTTTTGCCACTATACGCGTCCTTCGATTTGTTGCATACATTTCCTCATGTGACACTATGTGACACTTCACTTTATCTTCCAAACTATAGGTATAGATACTTCTCATTAAATTTATCTTATTCCCTTTCAATTTTGATCGAACTTTGATCTTTCGCGTGACACCTTTCATCACTTTCGCCCCTATCGATTTTCAAATCAACCTTTCTCTCTCTCTCCGTCTTTGCCAACCTTACCGATTCATCGTTTGACTCCTCCCTTCTCTCTGTCATCTCCATCGAAACCTCTTTTGAAGAGGGAAACTTCCTCGACGGGTATAGAAAAAAGTTTTTCTTCCACATCCTCAGACGAGGCTGTAATCCAATCAGCGTTTCACCTCATCGGTATTGAAAAGGGTTGAGAGTCCTTGCTTCCAGACATTCATCTGTCCGAATAGATAGGACCTAAACTCGTCTTCGAAAAATCTTATCCTTCGCGTTTTCAAAATTCAAGATCTTGAGGCTTAAATTCCACGGAATTGAGACGTAAATTCTTAGGTTCGAGGCGTAAATGCTGAGTTGAAAATTTGTATATTGAATTTTGGTATATTTGTTCGGATTGTTAAAGGACGAGTGGTTTCCATTGATCTTGAAGGAGAGGGTCTGATCTCTGTTTGACTTGAGGGAATGAATAATGAGGCAAGGGATTTTTTGCTGTGGCAGAGCGCGTGTAAATTTATTCATATAGTATTTTCCTTGTATAAAATTAAATATTAATATATGCGCGTCAGTACCAAACATATTAATTCAAAGGTTATTTTTTCAGTGCTACCTCATCAAAGGTAGTCTTTAATCCAAAGGAGTGCGTTACATTTATTAAAATAAGCAGAGAAATTCAAATATCTACAAAATTAAATTGGTCTAAATATTGAATAAGCGTACGTTAAATATATCGTACAAAATGACTTTTAGTTTGCAAAGAAAAAATATTTTATATGAAGAAAAAAACAAACATTTGGTTTAGAACATTTAATTTATTCGCTTAAAAGGTCATCTATCCTAAATATAATTCTTGACGATTTATTAGTTCGAGCTGGCGCAAAAAAATTCGCTTCGTCGGAAGTACGCAGCGGATTAATGACAAATTAATATTTGAGAATGCTACAGCATAAAAAGCTCGTTGCGCCATGCGTCACAGAAATGAATTACATACTTCTGTTTTTACCGCCGGAGATTATTTCGAAATGTAACACACATGAAGTCACGCGCCTTTATCCCTTTTCCATGGGTGAGAAAATAAGTGTTTCAAACTGCAAACTAGCTGCTCTTTGAAAAAAACACGAGTCTTTTCCGAGTTGTCACTTCCCTTGGGCACGGAGACGAATGAGATCGCATCCGAGACAGTCGTTGTGCAACCAACTCCATTCTCGATGCTCGCTCTTTGAGTGGGCTATTAATAGGGGACTCACGGATAGCAATGTCTGAATTTCATTGATTAAACTAGACATCCGGGAGGTTAGTGCCAACGTAATATTTTCCTCCATCTAAAGTGTGTATGCAAATCTGATAAAGATATGGTGAAGGTACAAACAGTAAAATCAAGATATAATAATTATACAGCGTTAACTTAAAACGGAAACGAGAATCTATTGTTAGGATCTGTGGATGCTAACACAAGTTATTTTTATTACGTTATCATAATTAACAAGAGAGGAAAGATGCGAACAACATCCGTGCATACATGCGAGCCAGAGGCGTTCTTTACGATTTATGCAATCGTGTCAAAAAAGATAAATATTAATGGCTTAGTATAATGTCTAAGGACTGAAAAATGACGGGCCAGTAGTGATGCCAAGGAAATGTCGATTTTTTTATTCACCGACTAATTTTCTAATCGGTTGTAATTAATAAAACAATCGACAATTATTTAAAATACATCTCGCTCAAATAGTAGTAATATAACCTTTATGTGCACGTTCATTCCTTCGTCGTAAATTACCCATTTCCCTTCATTTACCAAATGTTGCGCGCACACGAATGAAAATTAAACGATTTAGGTATTTACAGCAGATATTGTTTACTTCAGTTGCCACGAAGATCGTCTTCGTTGACAACAAAAAATACGGGAAAAATTTTCTAAGTTTAAAGTGAATTACGACATTCTCGTTTGATTTTCTTGAAATCGGCTACTCCTTCGATAAAAACGTGCTGAACAAAACATATGCTATATGACTAGTTCTACAATTTTTGATTGAAGACTTTTTGTTATAAGTGATATATTACGAGATATAAAGAAGAGTTCATTTTTTTGTCACTAGTAAAGTGGCACTCCCTATTAGACTACGTTAACCATTTATATAATTTTCTTTGCCTTTATGTCCTAAATACCAAATTTCATGAACATCTGTCCAGTATTTCCGAAAATGAGACATTCGGACAGACGGACACGATCTGACCATAAGGTGTTCTTTTTTTTTTACTTTTTGTAGAGAAGAAGAAAAAGCTTCTGTTAGGATCTGTGGAGACCAACAGAAGTTTTTTTACTTTCTCATTTAACTTATCATAATTAAGAATTCTCCCAAAGTTATGGCAACTTAATCATATAACATATAATATGCTTGTTTTACTAATTTTCTCCATTTTGTCTTATACCTTGAAACGTTTTTCGGATAAATTTTCACTCGCGTGAAAATGGTGGTCCGTACTAAGGCTCATATAGATTTTAGGGCGAGAATGGAACATTATTTTTAATACTTTACAAGTCGATTTAAAGTATTTAATTTCTTTTTAATTTATTGCCGCGAAAGCACCTGTGCTAAAGGGGGTGAAAATATGTGAAGAACAATTACTCCCTCCACAAAACTGAAGTAGGTGAAAATACGCAATGGTAAAAACTGAGAGAGTAAATACAAAACAGAATTTAACATATGCGTAAAAGATGAATTAAAGATGCACTAAAGATAATACCTTAGCATAAATAAATGTACTATGGGTGATTCACGAGGCTTGGGGAAGAAAATATGCCAAGTTGGACGTGAAATGAACAAAAATCATCGAGGAAACCCGAGTTGCGCCAAATGCGCAATAATCTACGATAATTCATTTTTTCTTTGATTTAGAACAAACATTTTCAAAGCTTCGAGTGGAACGAGAGATATCGGGCACCACTGAATTTATTAGAGATATGAACAAGATATATACCTAAATTAGCGCCTAGAAGGAAGAGTGGGAAAAAGGGTTGAAACTGAAGGATAAAATTATGGCCGAAAGAGGCAGAGAAAGGCAAGAAAATAAAATATGACGAGAAGAAAGATAAAGAGGCTTAGGCGTAGACCGTGAGGGACTCAAGCTCCCTCGAGGAAGGAAGAGACGGGGAAATGCGGAATGGGAAATGAGATGGAAAGGGAGATGGAGGGAAGAGGGAGACGAAAATGGGATGTAAGGGAGTTGTAATGGGGATGTAAGAGGGAAAGGGGAAACGGAATGGGAAATGGGAGTTGGACATTCGAAGGATTGAAGGGGGTTGGAGGGCGAAGGGAGGAAAGGAGATGCGGATTCTGAAGGAACAGTGACGGCGGCACGCGATGGGACCGTTATTCTTAGGGTTATGTGAGAGACGTGAGTGGCGTTTGGGGATTTGAAACCTACGAGAAGTATTATTACATTTATAAATGCTGAATCATTCGAAATTAACTAGAAATGTGTACTTACTCGCATGGGTTAATGAATACGTGGGAATAATCTCAATACCGAGTAATTATTTCATTCTTTATTTGAGTTTAATGGTGAAATTATTAATTTTGGCAATACAAGGCGAAAATACACGCCAAAACCGCGGATTTTAATCCATTACGCATGGCCCAATTATCACTTGTAATCATATGTTGCGTGATATTCTAGAGGGGTCGCGTGATTGAAAAATTCCAAACCTGATTTTAATTGTTTACAGCGATTCACAAGAGTGAAAGAGATACGCCCCATTTAACTGGTTCTGATTATAAATTCCCTTCGCGCCATCGCAGAAACTAATCATTGCTCACAGACTCCCTAAATGGCAGCCGTTGCAATGCGACGAACAATTACACTGTAAGCGAATAATTTGATCGCCATTTGCGGTTTAATCTCCTCTGATTGTCGCCATGAATTTCAAACGGAAGAACTGGAGCTTTGAATTCACTTTTGCGCGCCTTGAACGGCAAAAAATTAAACGCGAATGACGGAAGAACGCGTGACAAATGGCGGGGATGTTTCATGAACCATGAATTATTCGTTTTTTTTCCTCCACCGCCGGGGGTCAAGTGATGCATGACTCAAAATAAGTAACACATCTGGCGTGCATATTTTGGATCAGGAACGAGAGCGTCTCGTAAGACATTGACCTCGGTGGATGTATTTAGCGATGGTTTCACAGTTCGTAGAGCTATCGGCGGAAGTGGAGATCTTTCCGAGTTTGCCCCTACTCCGCTGGGGAAGGAGAGGAAGGGGTATAGAACGGAGGGAGTGAGAGAGAGAGAGAGAGTGAGAGAGATGGAGGGAAGAAAGAGGAAGGAAGAGGGAGAGGGTGGGCCGGGTAAAGAAGATCCCTGGCCTTGCCTTTGCATCTCTCGCTCTCTCTGCCTCACCAGGAACGCCTCCTATTTTGACAAATGGCTAAACAAGATAACATCCAGGGACTCCCACGCTCGTTGGATCCCGCCCTGATACGATGGAGTAAGATGTTAAAGGCTCTCTCTGCAGGAGTGAAGGCGGGAGTGTTTTAAGGCACCGAAATATGGACAGCAGGTGTCAAGACGAAGAGAAAGGAGTGTAAATATAGTGCGTGTTGATATTTCCAATCCTTTCTCCTTGGCGTATTGAAATCTTCGGGAAAAGGTTTACAGAAGCAATTCGATTGTTTAGTACGTCATTGGAATTCACGATCGATGGATTCGAAGATTAACACCAGTAACTTTTAATAAAGAAAAAATTGATATTTAATATAGAGAGAAACTATCCCTTATGTTAATAGAGGCATCCTCAAATGCTTCAAAAGAAGTGAAATTATTAAAAATTTACCAAAAAAAGCGAAGTAACATATAGGTAATCAGAAAACTACTATAGAAAGCAATGCACAATATATTTAAATAAGACAATTAATTGATGTTAATCCTCCAGTATCGCTCGGTCTGTGAGACCAAGCCCGCATTATATCGAACCGCTAAATTGGTGTGTTGGCATCACTGTCTTGTGTGACTCAGTACCTTTATATAATCTCTTGTTCGCTGTGATACATCAAGGTCAGTCTGAGTGTAGCTCTCCTTCGTTCTGTACTTATGTCAAAATCTGTTTGATGATCTGACAGACCCCCTGCGTGCCCTCGATCCAATTATTTTCGTTAAATATTAGTTTATAGTGTTGTCATTAAAATTTAATGGTTGTTACTCGTATCAGAAAAATTTATTAGTGTTCTCGGAGATAATAAAATCAAACAACACTCGTTGGCAATGTAAGAAAAAACAAGAGACAAATTACTCTCGAATTTCTTTCTACGAGGAACAAGTAAGAGAAATCCTCAAGAGAATTTCACGTTGGTCTCGTACATTCTTAAGAAGGCGAAAAATTGCTTTCAGCTATGCACAATGAAGAAAAAATCGATGTTGACACCGGAAATGAAAAAAGTACGAAATAATTACTTTCTATAACGACACAAAAGGTGGAGTCGAAATTATTGACAAAATGAGTGCAACATGCAATGTTGCACGAAACAAAAGGAGATGGCCTATGGTTATATTCTACAGCCTATTGAATACCGGAGCTATAAACGCGAGAGTAATTTATCGTGGTAATGGCCAAGAAAAAAACCGAGATGATATATTTTGAGAGAACTGTCGCTTATCCTAGTAAATGAACACCTAACACGGAAATCACTCAATAACACCATTCCTGATGGAATAAGAATCTGTAAGATTATTGGGTCGGATCTGCAGACAACAGCTCAAGGACCACCTACGACTTCACGTGGTCTATGCGGAGACTGCGTAGACAGAAAAAGTGGATATTTTTGTAAAAATTGCACCAAGTTCATCTTCTTGGAATATGTTAATACAGTGTGCAGCGAGTTTACGAAAATATCGAAGATTAATACTAGAATTCCCACTGATAATTAAAAAACGAAATATGTTTTCAAGTGTTAAAGTGAAGGAAGAGGATTTTGGTTGTTTGTATAATAGACATTAATTTTTTAACAGAAAAACAATTGTAATGCTGATTATTTTGTTCAGTGTTTTACTACAAATATACATCTTTATAAAATAAACAAGTGTCTTATTTTTTCCTGATTATCTAGGAATTTCACAGGCCGGCTGCGTGCACTGGGGAAAGAAAAGTAGGCGTGTGTACTGGAGGGTTAAAATTAAAGATTGCTTTTTACATGATTCAATCCTTATTTGAATTAAAATAAATAGCGGCACAACAAAAGTGCGGAGACGGTCACATCCGACAAAGTATCTCTTTCATTAAAGAATTTTACGTTTCGTTCACCTTAAGATGATGCGCAACACTTCAAGGTTATACAATTCATGCTGTCGCCAATACGTCAATTCTCTTAGCGACGCGTTCCACACGTAAACACCGCATGAAGCGTAATTTTTAACGCGGAGTCCACGTCCGAATCATCCAGAAGCAATTCCCCGCATTGACTTCACTCAAGGAGGATTCGATCTCAATGTCGTTCGCTCTTCCTCTCCGGATAAGTAATTTATAGGTCGGAACGACCGCAGTGGGAGAAAAGGGGAAGAGGTGACAGCGGCGGCGGCGTCGCAGTGAAATGCATTAATACTTCCAATCACGGGCACGTGCGGCGGCGACGCAGGTCACGCGGCGGCGCTTCCGAAATGAAATTGAACGATGACCTCAACGACCTCCGAAAGTCTCGTGCTGCCAACTTCCCGATCTTCTATAAATCTTCTATCGCTTCTCATGTCTCTCTCGCTTTCCCTGCTACGCAATATGTGAAACGCTTCTTCAATCCTAACTCAAACAATGCGTCTCTTTCTCTCTTTTTCTTTTCCCGAATTGTTGCGCTTTCGCTCATTTTAAAATTTTCCTCTCGATGAAAAACTCCATAAAAGCAGGAGAAAAATTCTGACTTGATCAGGGAATCGAACCCTGATCTTTCGCTCACCGATGCAGAATAATTATCCTGTTACAAGAACGGGCATTTCTCACGCGTTGAGGTTGAGGGTTCGATTCCCGGTAAAGGCGGAATTTGTCTTCAGCTTTTCCAGAATTCTTCGTGTCCAGAAAATGCCTGCCTGCACAGAATTTTCACCACCATTTTCATTTGTTTTAGTTTTTTATACCAAAAATTATATCTCTTCTCGCTCTCCATTTACTCCCCCTTCCAAACTACTTTCTCACGAGGGTTACCTTTCTCCAAGCAATCATTTCACTCTGTTATTACCTTTCACTTTCACTTTATTTCTAATTGCCCGCACATTCGACCCGTTACCATAAACATTTTACCACTCTTCCTACTTTCACCGAAATCTCCTTTGGTTATATTTCCCAATCTCTCCTCATCCAGCGTCTCAAAATTTCGCTATTTTTCTCTTCCTCGTCTCGTTCTCATTCCGGACACCTCTTTCCTTTCCCTATTCCGTTTCCCTCGCTCTGTATCTATTCCCAGGCTGAAAATGATTAAGCCATTGTTATCGTCTGCGATCCATCCCCCCAAAGGGATGAATAAAACATAATGGGATTGTTGGCAGCGGAGATATTCTGGCCTGGGTAAACCCAAGGAAAATTGACCTTCCATTCCAGCCACGAGACAGCTGGGTTTAACGTGATCACAAAACTCGAAAATTGAGTTTGTCTAATTTAGGTGTTTTTTTTACCTCCGTAACAAAATGTCGCGTCAATTTTACGTGGCCGAGTTTATTTCTGCGCCTGAATGAAAACAACTGAAAAGAGAATCCGCGATAATGTAAAAGTAAGTCGCTAAGCGATAATTACACCGAACGTTACTCTTTTACACTCCTTTTGCGATTAATCACAAAACGTCAGTTTGCACGACCGATAGTTGAAGAAATCGGGAGTTAATTCTGCGGGGTTAAAATTTTCCCCGGAAGATGATATTTTTAGAACCCTTAAGCTATCTTTCATTCGATATAATTTTACATTCATTACGGCGATAAATATCCGATCTCGCTGACAATTATTATTCCATCGTGAAACTTTTACATGAAGAATCACGTAACCTCCTGCTCAGATTTTCATCATACCGTAATTCAACGCCGAGCTCAAAATAATGAAAATAGTTCAAACCTGAAATATAACAAGGTCAGACAGTGAAAAGTAGCGTATTCGAAATGTTTACGCTTATTCAAGGATGAGGATGGCGGAGTGGAACTACGAGGAATGGTAAGAGTTCAAGAGTGATGGGGAGAAGAGGGAGAGAAAGAGAGAGGGAAAGAGAAAGGGAGAGAGAGAGTGAGGGGGAAAGCCGGAATGACTAGTCTGAAGAGAAGCTGGATTTTTTTTAACGTCCGTACACACAGGCACAGCAGACGTCCGTGAGGCTGGACGAAAATAATCCTTTCCTTACTGACCGCCTCTATCTCCTTCCAACCGCCTTCGCCACCCCCTCCTGACAGCCTTTCTTCACCTCTTTTTCCCCAGGCCACACACCCATTTCCCATCCGATAATCCCTTTCCTCGCGCCTCTCGGGTTTGTTGCGAGAAAGGATTCCCCCTAGACTCAAATCTCGTCCAGTCAAGAAAGGAAAGGGAATTTTCTTTCTTTCTTCTTGTCTGTTCTTCGCACATCCGACTCGAATCTTCAATTCACCCGAGATTTTCCGCTGTTTTCCCTCGTCTCTCAACCTTCTCCCTAGTCCGCCCCCTTTTTCCCTCCCCCTAGTTCTGTCTCCCTTCTTAACATTCCTCCTTTTACCGCTCCTTTCGTTTTCCCACTTTTCTCGCCCATACTCTTGTCCCGCTACTTATCCTTCCATCTTCTACTCTCTCTTGATTTTCATTTGGAACCCTTCTTCCCATTATATTATTAATTCTCCTTGTCCCTCCTCAACTTTTTTCCAACTCCCTTATTCATCCTTCTTTTCTCTTCTGTAACAGTTATTCTACTCATTTTCGCTCTTCTCTCTATTTTTCGCGCTCTTTTCTCTTCCATCTCTTTCTTCTTGTTAATATTTTTCAATTTTCTTTTTATTCTTTCCCTTCTGTATTCTTTTTGACTTTTTCTCTTCTTTCTCCATTCATATTTTTTCTCCTACCTTCTCTCTTCTGGCTTATTTCCCCCCTCTATTATCTCTTAACTTCTGTTCTCTCTTCTCTTCTCACTTCCCTTATATCCTCTTTTCTCTCTTCTATCCTCAGCGGTGACCTTAGAGTTTTTTAGGCCCTGGGCAACAGTCATTAGGGGGCCCTTAGACTATATGCAAGTTGGGCATTCCAAATTTAAATTTGCCCAATTCATGAATCTGCCATGAAAGTATGTGAATTATGACTTGTTTACTGTGAAAAAAGACGCGGACTTTGAGCCACTCCCTTGCAAATCTAGCCCTAATTTTTTTTTGCTTAATTTTGGGCCTCCCTAAAGTGTGGGGCCTTGGGGGGGTCGCCCCATTTGCTCATCCCTATTATGCCACCACTGCTTTCCTTCACCCATCTTCTCCCTTCTCCGCTCTGCCTCCTCCGTCTCGCGTTACTCTCCAATTCTCCTCCTCTTTTCGCCGCTTCTCATCCACTCTAAACCCACTCCCGCCCTTCTCCCCCTCCTCTCTTTCTTTCTCCCTCGCTACCCCTATTCGCAACCTCCCGTGTCTCCATCCATTTCCTTTTAAAGCATCAGCCTCCTCACTTTCTCTCCCGCGCAAATGCATTAATTCCGTCGCCACACTTGACCCACAGGATGCCTATTCACTTTCCCCCATGCAAGACCCTCTCTTAATGACAATGGATTATTAAGGCCTGGCCACTACGTCACGGAATCTCCAGAAGTGTTTCTTCGCGTGACCTCGGGCGGGAAGAGAAAAACCTGTTACCTCGATCCATAAAGGACGCGATATTTGTAGTTTCCCTAAATGTAGTTATTTCAGCGTTACGGGACCCGGATTGGATATCAAGATTATATAGATTTGACCTGGATATGTAAATGATCCACGTAATGACATGTTTGGCTCGATCGAGTCGTTTTATGTTGGGATAGTTTTTCGCAGAAGCAAGAGACTATTGATCTCGATCCCTCCGTTTACAGGGAAATGTAGAAAATCGGAAATTTATGAGAGCTTTCCCTTTAATTATTTAGGCGCTCATGCTATGATTCTATAATTATCTTTTTAATATACATGTATAGTTTTAAAATTAGTAAACATGTCACCAAATATCCTACCAATTGATCTCAAAGGAGTACAACAATTAGGCTAATATCAAAATTTATCGTTTCCCTGCCTTTTTATGCCAAAGTCATTTGTTCGTCTGTAATATAATATATTAGATATCCGTTCGGGTTCGTTTTTAATATCCTCAAGCTTGATGAGGATTGCCTCTTATTAAGTAACTGTACAGGGAATAAAAAGAGGGTCACAGTGCCGTTTAAACATTCATTTCAATATAATCTTTGCACTAAATTCCCGGAATGTGTATGTAATCACTAACACATTGCAACTGATATGAGGATTATAGCAAAGGATTAGAGATATGAAAACAAAAAAGTTTTCTGTATTTGGAATTTGTTATTTTGGGTGTTATAATTTCTTTTCATTAAAAGATAGTTTTATAATATTTAAATTTAAGTAAATAAAAATAATTTTTATGAAAAAGATAAAATATCACCGTAGAGGCAACCATTAATACCACGTTACTTTCGTGTCTTATTCCATTATAATATAATAATAATAATCTGCCACGGAAACAGGAATAACTGCAGGATTTTTTTAGTGTACATTTTAAAACAGGTTTAAGGCGAACAAAATATTTGGGACTTCGTCTCTTCGACGAATGAAAGAACTAAGTTTATTTTCGTGGAAGAGAGAAAAATCTCCGCAGAATGAGTGTGACTGTTTGGAATCCCCAAAATTCAGAACTTTCCAGGATTTTAACAATGATAAATTTTAAGAACTCGCACTATCGCAGAAGTTGCGAGTAAAATGTTTTAAAATAGGAAATAGATATTATACATATTATGAGAAAATATTTTATGCTCAGCAAAGCAATATTTTGCTCAGTAAAATAATTAATCACCCAGTAAATAATAATTTGGTCATTAGATTTTTAAAATTTTGTTTCTTTTTCCAGCAAAAAATTTCTAAATTTCTCTATTTTTTCAGCAATAAGAATATTCTTCTGACAATTCTTTTCTTTTTCATATAATTTTTTAACTTTAACCATGTTCTCAAAATAAAATTTGTAATTTCTAAAGCTTTTTATAAGTAGAAAATAAAAATAATCAAGTAAACTTAGTACATTGTATGTGAAATGTAAAATAATGAGTGAAAAATGTTTTTTACTGAGCAAAATATTATTTTTTTACTGAGCAAAAAAATTCATTTTTACTAAACAAAATATACGGAACAAATCACCTTTTTACTGCGCAAGTAATTTTTTTACTGAGCAATTAAATACAAGTCTTGTGTTATTGATACATATTATCATTTTAATTTGTCATTTAAAATATGTTGCTTACCGTTTGAATACGTAGTGAATAAGCCCAAAAATCCGTATGGAATCCGAAAAAAACTCGTCTCTTCAATACGGAATTTTAATTACAAAGACCACCTCGCACATTGCTGTTGCCGAATTGCTTAGTAATGTAATTTGATTTTAAGGCGAATGTTTAGCGGTTTTCGGCTAGTATCCATTTAATACCCACGGAATTCTGGGGCGGTTAAAACGGTCGCTTTCTCGTTTTACGAGACCTTTTACGGGCGCGCGTGTGAATGGTCACCTGTAGTGAATGCGTGAGGCTATAGCGAATGCGAGAAAGGGACGAGAGAAGGAGAGAATAAAAAGTTAGAGAGAGAGAGGCTCGAAGAAGAACCAAAGGTCGGGATGATCGCATTAGCTCTCCGCGCTTCCGCACGGCTGAAATTAATTCCAAAGCGGTGTTCCGAGTCGGAATGATAGGGGAGAAATGGCACTCATCCAACTCACGCGGATAATACGTTTTCGCGGAAATAATGCTTTTTTGACAACCTCACTGGCTGGAGTTTAAAGTTTGCGCCGGCCAACTAAAGGACGCATTTGTTGGCCTAGTGAGCGTTTTACGGATCGCGGCGTTTTTTTACCGTACAGCTAATGGTGAAATGCGTCGCAGAAATTGCTTTTAAATAGTGTTTTTTTCTGCGAACATGTTTGCTTTAAATGTGAGAATATATATATCAAAATTATCTCATTAAATTCAGTTGAAGATTTGTGGCATATCAACAGATCAATTCATGTTCCCATCGGATTAAAAACGCAATAACATTAATCTCTTAGAAGAAAATAACGTTTTTACATTCAAGATCCATTGGCATTTTGCCAGCCTGATTACATACATATCTCTAATATTTTAGAATTTTCAAATCTACAAATAACTGTGCTGACGTTAGTGGACATTATTTGCCGTAAACTCATCCATTTAAAATCAATATGTTAGCTTTTAATACTTTTTATATCTCATACAATTCAACGATTTTTTTACCTGCCGTGCGAAGGAAAAATGTTTCCCAAAATGATCTTTTCGTCGCATCGAAGGCATTTATCAATTCCATCGAAACCTTTTACTTTCCGTTCCGAATATTCTCCAAGAGAAATCTGCGTCTCCGTTAAAGGTGTCGCCGAAAAAATTCATCCGGTGAACTTTATTTGAGTCCACACACGTTTCCGTCGACCGAGTTGGTATTCAAGTTTTCTTACGAGTTATACATTGAACGACCCTGTGATATTTATTTTCAGAATTTGGTCTATACCATTATTTATTGGATTAATCTATTTGCATATTTTGCAGCATTGGAATTTCCTTAAAATTTTCTTATTTTGAAATGTTTATTTTTCTAAGACAAGAAAGGTAGAAATAAGTTTTTCATTACTATTCTAAAAAGTTTGGAAGTGTTTGAATATGAGTACAAAGTGGAAATTTCAAACTCCGTCAACATAGTTTTCCGGCATATGTAAAAGCCAGACTATGAAATAGCCCACACGTTAAAAAGACTAAATAATTCTCTACCGTATGAATCAAATCCTTAATTCCGAATGCCTTATCATTCGCGCATTACATCCCGCGTCTTTAGAGAAGCGGATTTTGCGAAAAGAATCACAATGTTAGAAGTTCCGCCCACTCCTTTGTCCATTTTTTCTGCTTGCGAAGTCCTGGCCCCATATCGCTCCCTTACGCTAAGCGAACATTCGGCACATTTGAACTGTACAAACGTAGTTCTCCACTTGCTGGCGCGAGGCGGCGATAGGATCCGAGCCGTCCTTCGCTCGATGTGTACCGAGCGGCCGTGACAGATGGGCGTCTGGATACGCTCCAAAAATGGAAGCGAGATTATCGGGCGGGCGTGAGACGGAGAAAGATGCAAACGCCTTAACGGGCTTCCCTCGTCCCACTCTCGTTATCCCGACGGCGAGGTGCAAACTAAATACGGTGACTTAATAGGAGAGCCAACAAATCTCCCTCTGTCCTTAAAAAGATGCGGAACATGAAAAGGCAACAGACGCGCGTGCGCATTTGCGGAATGATGGATGCAATACCGGCTGCCTCGAACGCGTGCTAAGGGAGAATGATGATCAGTATTTTATCCTAGCCAGCGTAACAGTTATTGAAACGCCTTCCTCTGAATAGTTTTAAATGAATAAACCGTACGTATGAGTGGTTATATGAATTTATAGTTGGCCGAGAACTCCAATGGAGTTGAATTCGATTCATTGAATTTGAAATCGATACATATACTTACTGAGAATTTTTTGACGGTAAGATCTTTTATAATACTAGTTTGCGAGGTAGATCAAAAGTAACCTTTGTTTATTACTATACATTTATCGTCATTTAATTTTGGCATTAATATCTCACAACTTTTGAAATAACTTGAAATTTTCGCAACTGATTTAAAATGTTAATTCTTCCAACCTTTATTCTTATGAGTAAATACACGATTCGCTAAATATTACAAATCAATCAAAAATGCCAAAATAATATGATCTCTAAATGTTTTTATGTAGCGACATAATGCCTATCGATGACAAAGAATTATTACTTCATAATTTTTAATGTCTTAAATAATCCGTAATATCGTTCTCGTTTTTGACGACGTGTGTTTCAATCGGACAATATAAAATAATTCGTCGAGGGATACCACGATTTTTTCAATGTTGGAAATTATTTGCAACATTTTTTTCCAAAACTCATGAGACCGTAATGACTGTTTCAGAAATACAAGACAAGACAATTCTCGAATACGGCACCTACATTAGCGGATTTACAATAAGGCCAAAGTAGGCCATGGCCTGGGGGCGGTGGGGATATGGGGCGGTCTGATTCAAGAATGAAAATTAAAACGGTATTTCATGATGGGGATGGAAAAGAGTATTAGTGTAACTTTCGATGGAAAAAATCATAACAATTAACTATTCCGATTTGACAATCAATAATTCCAAAAATAATAGTTCGAGAGAATTTCGACGGTACGACGCTCCTCAGACTCAGTTGCATGACTTGGAAGCTATCGTGTCAGTTTATCCTCTCAGCGTTGTGAAGCAAACCTCATAAAAATCACTATTCAGTGCGAAGACGAACTTGCACGAATGATATTGTGCAATGAAATTGTTTATGCGATTCGATTACGAAGACTTTCGCCGCGTAATAGAGACATAAGTTACGTTGAGGTAAATATATTTTCAAACTGATAGTAAAAGAAGATATCATTAAATTTAATTATAAATATAACGTTACAAACGATTACCAAAGTTAATATGAAGAAATTTAACTTACCTTAATCGATAAAAGAATAATAGTGCGCTTGTTGAATGTCGGGAGTAGACAAAAGACAGACGATGAAGGACGAAGAAAATCACTTTGAAATCACGAGAGATCATTGGAACCAACCTATTGAAACTCGTCACGGATATAACCATAAATACCGACAAAATAATATATTATTCTTCTGGAACAATATTTAAATTAAATCAGCTTATTGAAAAAATGGAGGAGAAGGCGAAAACAATTTGGCCTAGGGGCGTCAATTTTCCAATTCCGCCCCTGGGCCCCTATGTTTCAAACGTGCTAAATAATAATATATATGGCGTTATTTTATGGCACCTATATCTACCTTTTCGAAAATCTTTTCGGACATGTTAAGTGTTTGGTTCACGGATATAATGTAATCAGCAGGAAAATACAAAATTAGGGTAGGCGTAAAAGATTTCTTTTCCCGAAAAACCCGAAATTAATTTTTTGCTATAAAGTTTTAGGGTATCAGACTTCTGGAGAAGTTTTTGAGAGAACGAACGCTATATTAGGCGACACATGTGGATCGAGGTGTTAAGGAGGTGTTCTTTTCAGTTTCCAATTTACGTCGAGTAAAAAATTGACCGTTTACGCGATATGAAGACGTAAGTTATATGAACAGATAACAGTGCAAAAGAGTGAATGACATGTAAAGAATCGAGGTTACATTTGGCGGATAATTTTTACAGTGCATTTTGTATTCCTATAGATACTCTCGAGTCCCAGATTTATCTTTCTGTAAAGACTATATTTCATGAACAAATCAAATTTTACGGAAACATTTCAAAGCATCCCACGATATTTTGGCATTTTAACCCGGTTAAATTTATAATATATCCAGGAATAATGGTAATTTAGGAGATGTAATGTTCACGAATAAATTTTAAACCGTAGACATTTGTCATAATGACATCATTCGTTCGTAATACGTTATTATGCGACCGAATTATGCATTTAGAGAAAAAGACAACAATCACAACAAATTAAAATATTCGATTCCATTATCTTTTTTAAAAATATTTATCAATTGTATTATTCCCATGTAACTTACACTCATTATTTCCAAATATCCGATAAAAATTTTCTATTGTTCCCAAAACAAAGCGTAACCCGAACGAACACAGCGAATCGACGCACGGCTTCAAATGAGTCAACTCCATAAGGAACGACATTAGTCAACGTTACTCCTGAATAATACATGAAAACCCAAATAGACTCACGTCATTCACTCGCCGGAAATTTCTTTTATTTCGCATAACCTCCATTAATCTATTTCGAGAAGCTACGTTATTACAAGTCCATTATGCATCGCGTAAATCCCTCAGCCTCGCACTCACTTTTCCGCCTCTATCTCTCTCTCTCTCTCTCTCTCTCTCTCCCTCCCTCGCAGGCCATTATTCCCGCCACTACTAGGATTGCCTGGAGCGCAGCCATCAAACTCAAAATGACTCAACGTACGCTTTGAATAAAGCGTCGGAATACGAAACAAGAGAGAGAGAGAGAAAGAGAGAGAGAGGGAGAGAGAGAGAGAGCGGGAGAGAGAGAGAGCGGGAGAGAGAGAGAGAGAGAGAGGGAGAGCGCTTCGTCGTCTCCTCCATTCGAACCCTATACGTGGGATCGTGTAACTTCCAGCACGCACATTCGATACTCACCCGAAGTTTAAAATGAAAGTGGCACTCAGGTGGGCGCGTAAAATACATCCAACGAAAACACGGCATCGAATATTCTCGCGGAGAGGAATTTTTCCTTGAAAAAATATTAAAAAAGCGTTTCCATTCCATCCACCCACGCCCTCGAAAACTATTCCTGTGCCTTTTTATACACAAAATAGCTCGCGTAGGCGGCTCAATCGGTAACCATGGTAACGTCACGGTTCGGGATCTCTCCTTAAAAAGCGGTCGCGGATTCAATCCGTGAATATGTATATATATATATATATATATATATATATATATATATATATATATATATATATATATATATATATATATATATATATATAAGGGATCTTGATGGAAGACTACCTTTACGGGAACTCTCTGAATCATCAAGAACTCCCACGACCATATACTACGCTCTCTATCGCTTCCCACTCCATTTTCCTCCTCCACTCTCCTTTCATTTCTCCCATCCCCCTTCTCTACCTATTTCCCTTAGTTCGCGTTGCTTCTAAGCTCCTTTCCATAAACCCACGAGGAAAGGTAGCGTGGCGGAGATAAAACGAATTGATATTTTAAAAGTTACCTACCTCGCGCCTCTAAATTGCAGCGATGCCACGCGAAGGCATCCCTCTTTTATCGAGCCCGTTTCAGAAGCCGGTGAGGTGATTTTTTGCCAGACGAAGCATTACGTTTTTTTGCGAGACTTTAACCGAACGATAGAGGCTGCCTTACGAGCTCCCATTCAAGAATCTTTATCGTTACGACTCGGTGCAAGAAACAGCTCTCGAAAATATGTTTATATCGATTGAAAGATGCCAAAAGGTGATTCAGGTAACTCCTGTAACTATTACACGATCTTATACACCCTTTCAAAGGTCCCGTCATCAATATGAATTCATCGATCGTCTTTTTTTGTAGATCTACGATGCTTATTAATATCCTAATAATTTTTGGAGCTCTAATACATTATAAGAACTAAACAACATTTAGAAGTAATAACAAGATGAGCCAAAGAGAACTTATGATGCCTACTTTCCATTTAATCATTTATTTAATACTTACATGTATTGGCTTTACTAGCTTTCAAATCACAGCGGATATTTTGCTCATTCTGTTCCCAAATTTCATAATTTAGCATTATAAAATATTACAAACTCATTCGAACGGAATATTAAATTGACCACGCGTATTTGCGCGGCAAAAATAACTTGCGTAGGTATTAGAATATACCGAATCCGAGTCCAACAATAGTCATTGCTATGGCAATATTCTCATAATGAGTGATAAAAACTGAAAAAAAAACGCTAGTATTTACGCAAAATTCGAAGAAATACTATTGATGAGCAAAATTCTACAATAGAAATTATAATATCCATTCCTTCCCTCAGAGAAAAGTACAATTCCCGCACCGATATTACAATTCTAAGATATTTTAATGTGCAAGAGAAAATTAGGCTGCACGATGGATTTCAGATTTCCCATGTAAATCAAATGGGAAGGATAATTCCTGGAATCGAACCCGGGACTTTCGATCTTTGCAACAAAAACTATCCTCGGAGGCTCGGCCTAAGTAGCACGAGATTTCCACCAAGTGTTATGAAAATCAGTTCATTGGTTCAAAAGTTAACAGGGTGGACAGACAGACAGACAGACACAACTACGAAACTATAAGTCTATTTCCATTCTGGAAAGTAGGCTAAAATGGCATGCACCAGAATATCATGGTCTGACATTAGAATATGAAATTAGAATAGAGATGTTTAGCATACGATAAATGTAGAATAGTTTGATTTTTTCATTCGTTGAGGCTAGTGCAGTTTTCAACAAAATGCGTACTTAAGCTCATTAATGTGACACGTAGCCCGCCGCATATGTCGAAATTATCTTTTCGTCCCTATGCAATTTGAGTCTGACAGCTTTGTTATATTGAATTCAAACCACAGAGCGAAGTTCATAATTTATTTCGGAATGAACCCTGAGTGACCAATAAATAAGTTGGAACAGTATGATTATGTCGAGTTTATCATTTCAGTGCGGGATTCGGCTTAAAACGTAAGATAAAAATGTCGCTTTTGCACCCATTTTATTGCCAGTTATTATCGCGGCTCCACGCATGAACACGATCAAACAAAGTGGATTATCACATAACTCCCTTACTTTCGAACAGCGACATAGGAAATTATGCGACAGGATAATTGTTTCGCTTAAATGAAACATCCTAGATTAAGTTACCGACATAAAGCACAAGGACACCAATTATCAAACTTTTTCGAACGCGCGCTTCCGCGATTTAAATGGGTTTCATAAACCCAACCGATGACCAAAATTACGTTTCGCAAATTCAATACATTATTCATGTCGGCGTATCGGTTACACCTACGGAACTTTTAAAGACGGCGTTGGCATTTATGAATAACCGAACACAGTCCGTGGTAATTAGGCCTGCACGAATAATTTACGACTATTTCACCTCTAGTATCATTTTATCTCAGTGTAAGAAAAATAGTAATATATTTTCAACTACATACGTTTCACTATTTATATTATTTTATCGTATGAAGCGTAAATTCGAAAGAATTAGGAAGAGAAATATATTAACTCGAGGCAAACGAAAATCACTCCTTTGGAGTTCCACAGATGTTTTCGCCTAAAGCTTGAATTCGGAAGAATTACAATGAGGAATGTATTATCTCAAGGTAAACGCTAAATACTTTATTATAGCTCTTCAAAATGTTTTCAAAATGTGACCACCATAATTTAATATTTTAATAGAGAAATCTCATGATGCGTTAAAATAAAATTAAATCTCGAAGAATTCGTAAAATCGTTACGACGTAAAAAGGATGCGTTACGAAAATCCGCTAAATTTGAATTATTCCAGCAATAGACGGAAGAGCGCTGACTCCAACGTTTTTCACTTCTAACGCGGTAGTATTTTCGTTGGTTGACTAAGTGCGCAAGTTTAGAAAAGTGGATAAGGACTCGCGCTCGGCACCAAACATAAAGAACAGATCGTAATCTTTAATTCCCTCTTTCGACCTCAAAAAGCTATTTCCAACGCTTTAGTTTAGACTCGACTGATATAAACCGACGTTTGGATGTTCGACGTCCTAAAACATTTGACGGCATCCAAACACTAAAGAGGCGGATCGGGAAGGGACTTGTAATAAACAATCGAGAGACAAAGCAGCAATAGAGCGAAGGCCTTCCAATTTTCCGCCCCGCTCGAACGCGTTCCGCGGCTTATTCAGCGGCGAAACCTAATTCTGGACGCGGATGCGTTCACAATAGGCCGCGGTCCACCTCCCTCCTCCGCGAAAACATCCGTCTTCCTTCCTCATTGCTCGTCTCGCACGTGTAATCTCGTTCGCGTGTGTGTGTGTGTGTGTGTGTGCGTGCTAGAGGGGGGGGGGGGAGGGCGTGTTGAAATATCCCTACCAGACGTCAATCTTTTTTATCTTTAACGACATCTAACGTCCGTCCTACACACGGAACGGGAGTTTCGGCATGTCGTGCGCAGAACTATAACAAAGGGGATTAAAAGAATATTTATTGTCGATGAAGACATTCATAAAGCGCGATGTATGAGGAGAGAGTATTATTCTCCCTATTATTTAGAGGGAAAACTTTTTCCTGCTCGATATGCACACAAAGTAATGACCCAATTATAAGGCGATGCATACATATTTTTAATGTAAGCAAAAAATTCCATCCATTTCACACAATCGCGGCCAAAGACATCTTTATTCTTAAAGAAAATGAATAAGAATGTAAACTCGTTAATTGTGAAAATTTACATATTTTCCTGAATGAAAGCGTTACTTTTATTTAGTTCTTTGGATTTACTTAGGAAAATTTTACATATAAAAAAACTAAAACGGCATGAAGACGATACATACACAGAAAAAGTTAAATTCTGAGATTCATGTAACTCAAAACAAGCTTGCAAACCAAATAACTGAGTTCGCTGCATTTAGCGTTGGAATGTTGTATGTGAGTTAAAGATAAATTTCTTAGAATGTGTCCGGAAAATATGTACAAAAATGGGAGCTCTGAATGAATGTTGTCGAGGAAAATTGCATATTACCTCACAACGTCCAGTCTTCTGTTTAATCCACCTCCCGGTTAACCCGCATATGGGTAATCGGAGCTTTAATATAGCCTCTTACCCAAGCTATTTTATTCCATCTATTAATATGAATCTGCATTCCCTCCATTATAAATAAAATAACGTATCTCCTTTTCTACCATTACAACACACTTGGGAGTTGAATATAATGTTATAATGCTATCTTGCGAGAAAAATAAATAACTCCGTCTACTTGCTGATTTTCTTTGTTATGCATCTTTCGCCTCTTACTTTCGTCCTTTAAAATTCTACCTAAACTAGGACAAAAGGCATCGTTAAAGTACCTCATTTTAAAGCTTCCCCAAACAGTTCTCTTGCGTAATGACGAAATAAAATTTACCCTGCAAGAGTACATATGGCAAAGAGTGCTAACGTTATATCCACCTCTCTTGTATATACCTACAAATAATGGATCCTCCGCCATTGTTTCCTATGTTTAATTCCTTTTAAATATTCAGGGAAAGGCAAAACGGAATACGCAAGGTCGCCAAAGGATTAAGGAAGTTTGGGTTTAGCAGGAGGCGTATTGGGAGTTGTAAAGGAGGGGGCTTTAGGGATTGGTAGATAAGGTAGAACTTATCCGCGGTAAGGTTGCAGAACATGGAGACAGTCTGGAAATTTGGATTCTATCTAGGTGGGTTCTTGATGGTTACGTAGTTAAAAGAACGCAGCGAAGAGAGAGTCGAAAACTTTGCTAGTAGTGGAAGGCAAACAATGAAACTCTGAGTTGGCCGGCACCGTAAGTGTCTACTTCCTCCGTACGTAACTTAAAATTATCTATAGCTATATTACAAGGGTCTAGATTAAATTATGGTTTATATTCATATAATTTATATAAAAAAAGTATGAGAAAAATAAAATTGATAGGAAAATAAATTCCATGAACCATATTTTATTCAGGCATTGTAGTTTTAACGCCATTACTTGATTTAACGAATAATTACCGAACTTGTTTTGCGGCTGTAATCCGATTGTAAATAGGTAGTCGCGATAACTTTAAAAATGTTGGGATAACCAAGTATCCATTTATGCTTCAAAGCAGCCGATATCAGTTGTGTTTTACCTGGAAGAAATTCTGAAAAATAGTTATCAAATATGGGTATAACTGATGACGGCTGCTTGTTAGCCGAAATTCGTGAGGGAGATAAGTCCAACTTCATCATTCATTATAAAAAGAGGTCAAGGGTCTTTTACAAGCATAATAAAAGTAAATCCTCCTCCATGGCTACGGCAATATTCGAAACTAATACCAGTTGCGGGATTTTGTCTACTCCGCTTCCGAGAGCGGCCAGCTGGCCAGATGAAGATCTAGACTTGAATTATTCAACTCTTTTATTTTATTGCCGGACGAGAGTAAACCGCAGGGCTTTCGGCCAACTCGGCCAGCAATGCGGGAAAGCTAAAAATACATCCATGTTTTATTCATGTGCCGATATTTTTCTAATAAATTTCGGAACACAATTAGCTTATACCAGAAGCGCGAAATAGAGGCCGGAAAATTTACGTTCAGAACGCGAATGTTTTCATAAAATATCTTTTATTCCGCACTATAATTTTTCATGTGAAGTCTTTCGAATCGCCTCGTAAAATCAGGACATTTAGCTTATTTTATGCTAAAAGAAACATGCCGGGAGCTAGACATAGGAAATCGATAATAAAACAAAATATCTGATATCTATACTCAAGATACATTGCATGAATTATACTCAGCGTTTTTGATACTGTTGAATATAAACAAGCGCTAAGCGCAGCGTGACCTGCTACATCAATAGAAGATTTAACGGGATTATTAAACACAATAACGATGCATGAGAATGAGAGAGCAGAAGGCAGACCAGCACGAGTAGCTGCTGCCATAAACTGGAGCCGGAATGGATATAGGATGATGTTACCCGACCGTAAGATAAATCACTTCTAGTTCCCTTGCTGCTTCAAACAGAAAGTTACCCTAGTCAACAGTTGCATAAATAATTCAGAGAAGTTTAGCCCTGTTAGGAGGAGACGAGTCATAATTTTACTTAATGTACACAGCGATGCTCGAAAAATAAGTAGATACTTTATGATCACGACAAACAAATTTCAACAATTTTACAAGGAGTTGAATAAATAAAAGATTTTCCGGCAATAGGAAATTTCGAGTCAAGCTTAACCCCACAAGGTAGGGGTATTAAAATCCCATCCTAAGATTGATGTGGGAGCATTTTTGCTGGTGGTCTATTTGTTCACATTCAAAGTCATATAAAAGATTTATAAAATGAATCGTAATATAGGAGAATTATTAAGCATTGGCACGCTGTAAGTATACTCGCCGTCCCGCGGCATATGATAAAACTGGTAAACGAGTATACTCGACGTCCTGCGCCTAAGGGTAAAAGAATAATCACTTCCTCTACAGGAGTATAATAACAATTTTCAGACGGTACAAAACGAACTAGATAAAGAGAGATTATTTAATTTGAGTACTTATTCTATATTCTTTTCCAATCTTCCCTTGCGGCTATATACCTATATCAGTAGACGGAGACAACGCCATGTACAACTAAAGGATAACTACCGTTTCACCTTTTTAAAACCGACGAAGTCTGGCAAAAGTTGGAATCGCATTTTTCCCCGATAGTTATCCTCAGAAAATTTCCACCATTCGCCTCCGGATGCTGCGGAAAAAAGGAGAGACTCTCTTCGACAAAAAAGGAACTGATATGTGTACCTTATCCCAGTCGCGTCATCGACCAGATGACAAAGGAGACATAATGGGCACGAACTCCGGGTGCAAGATCAATATTGCGCCGTATCCCGGCTTCGGCTAGCCGTTGGACGAAGAGAAACGTCTGCCCGTGAGGAAGAGAGGCGGTGCACATGTAATACGGTTTCTGTGGTGATGCATCCGCGGGACGCGGAAATCATCCACTTACGAAAGAAAAAGGGGGAGAGCCGCCAGACGCCTTTGGATCCGCGCACTAGTCACGGGGCGTACGAGCTCCAAGCGAAGAGAGAGAGAGGGAGAAAGAGTGGGTGAATAAGGGAGGAGAGGAAGAAAGAGAGATAGGGAGAGGGAAGGTTTGATGAGGTCGTTGGGAGCGCTCCTTGTGGAGAAGGAGTTTGGGAGGTCGGACAGTTAGGAAGAGATATGGGAAGATCCGGTCGGTGGGGTGCACCTCACTCTCTCCGTCTCACCATAAGGAGGAGAAGGAGGGGGAGGGAGGACAGGGAGAATCTAAAGGCTGAGTTTGGCACTCGGGATAGAGGGAGGGAGAGAATGGGAGATGGAGCCGCTGGCAGCTAGCCATGGCTTCCTCTAGCATCTTATGCCCTATTCCTTACCGCCAACCCGCTTCTCTCTCTCTGCCTCTCTTTAAGTTCAAGAGATCCTTTTTCTTTCTCTCACTCGCTCCAATTCTCGGCGCCCTTCCTTTTCGGACCAATGGGATTCTTCCATTTCGCTGTCAATGAGGGGAGGGGGGGGGTGATGCAGTAGGTGCCGACAAGGGGGAGGGGGTGAGCACGGGAGGGACGTCTTCATAAAAGGACGTCTGGAAAGCAATCAATCACGTTGTCAGGCGGTGAGCTTTGCTCTTTTACGGGAGAATATTCGAAAATCTTCGAATACCTTCGCGTGTCGCGCGGAAGATATTTGCCGAATCGGTATATGCAGACTATTGATTGTTTCTTGCTTTCAAAATGTTTATATATTTTTCGTGTTTGTCATTGATTACAGTTGGGATGTAATAAAGCCGAATTTTCGTAAGCCATTTATTTCATTTCATGTTGAAATGTACCTATTTCGAATGTTTACTTAACACTTTCAGTCACAATGCTCATTATTATGAACATTTAATTACATTATTTTAATGCCCTCTGATGCATGTTATAGACAAAATTGTGGTTAGAAAAGATATTGGAAAGTGGAAACGGAATTGCTGATGTATTCTGTACTAAGGTGCAACTGCAAAAAAGAACAACCCACATAAAAATTTATAGCTGAAAGGGTCAGCTGTGAATATTAAATCTTTTTATTGTTGCGAGGTTATTAAGTAGATCCAAACGCCAGCGATGCAGGGTTTCATGTCTATAGGAATTTAGTTAGGACGACATGGAACGCGCAAATATGATCTGGCTATAATATTTACGCATAATAGTTTTGTTAGACAGTCTATTATAATTTTTGGTTGATTAGGATTGGGGAATTTTATGCGGTTCTTCATAAATCAACTCAGTTAAGCTTTCGCGAGCTATAAATAAACATCATTTCCAGGAAGGTTGAAGAAAAGCAAAAATTAATACTTGTCTGCTCAGATATTCACGCCTGCCCGTAAAAAAACACTTAAACCGGTATTTTCATACCGCGCTTAAAAACTATTTTCTCCCGAATTGCACAAAGCGACAAAAATACTCATGTCCGAGATAATTACAGCGACGAAAAAACACGGACTTCCACCTGAAGAACCTTAACCTTTGGAAACGCACGAGGCACGCGGGTTAAAAAAAAAACTCCCGTCGACCTATACTTCCCTTTAAAGAGGGGGCAATTATGAATTGCGGGGAGCAAGAAAATAATAATGTCATTAAAATGAAAAAAGCCCGAATTTGTTCGGGGTCACTTTGCGAGCGGTCCCCGGACTCTTTTGGAGCGGCTCTCCTTTCGCAATCCGAGGAAAAAATAAAATTCAACCGCTGGGTCTGTTGGGAAGGAGGGGAGAGAGATTTTCACTTCGCGTGCTGAGGTCATTAGCGACTTTCATCTCCCCTCTCTACTTCAACTCCTCTCACCCTCTTCTTCGGCAAAAGGTGCCACACACAAGAAACTGGCAACTAGCGACGCAACTCGGGCAATGTTGCTTCGCCGTAGGACCCTTTCGAAGAAATAGAGAAAGCCACACCAAGAACTTGCAACTCAAGCAATTGGCAAGCGGCAACAGGGTCTGTCGGTTGCTCGTCGCTCAAGTTGCGTTTTAAACTGTGCGCGTATCGTTCTTAAAATGGGCAAAAAAGCCGTAGAAAGCCGTTTAAAAGACGTGCATAGTCGAGAAACTACGTACAGTGTTAAATAGAGATGCATTCTCATCAGAAATGCATTTAAAAAGTTTGATTAATTCGTGCTTATCCGTCCCTGCGGTCAGGGGATACACCGCTGGGAAGGGTGAGCTCGGGCGTCGAGGAAGGGTTCGCGCAGCCGAGGACTAGAGGTATCTCGTGGGCTAATGACGGTTCGAGAGACTTACCGCCGCGAGGTCCCCGTCTATCTACTTTTAACCGTTGCGACTACTCCCTTCTGTGTGGATATAGAAGTCGCTAGTTGCTAGTCGGTTGTTTTCAGTTTCTACAGTTGCCAGTTTCTTCTGTGTGGCACTTCCCTTAAGGTTGCTTGAGTTGCAAGGCAATGTCACTTGAGTGTGGCTTTCTCTATTTCTTAGAAAGGATCCGACCGCGAAGCAACATTGCCCGAATTGCGTCGCTAGTTACCAGTTTCTTCTGTGTGGTATCTCCCTATGCGTCTGACTCTACGCCGTCTAAAAAGAGCTTCCCAGACTCCTTCCTTTGTCAGTGGTCCTACTCCGTATCTGGGTCAGAATACCTCCCCCTCGCAAAATGGCACAAGGATGGTTAATATTACTCCTCAGAAGTTTTTTTCATTCTTGGTCTTTTATTCGCGAGGGAGAATTTTACTCAATTCAACGAACATTATGAGAAAAATTTCATCCCAGGGCTGTTCATTTTCGGCTTTATGAAGCATAGCATTTCGAGAAAATGAACTGAGAGACGCGGAGAGTGCACCGCATCACCTGCAGCATTAGTAATGCATTAGAGGTCTGAAGCTATGGGTGTTGCGGGATAACATGAAACGGTATTCACCAAATAATTCACGCCTATGGTTTACTTAAGGTCTTATTTATGACACTGTAATCCCATAAATTTTACATTTTTCTGTGCGTTGCTAAAAATACAATTTTACGAAATAAAAATAATATACGAATGCGGAATATATCGTATGCATTTTAATGTCTGAGCGACTACGTTACACTTAAAGCAGCGATAGCACCAATACAAGTTTAAAAATAATGCATAATTATTTGTTTATTACTACAAAATATTTATTTATTTTAAAATGCAATAACTCAATGTACCACTATAAATCCTTTCGACAAAAATAAGCCAAGCTCTATTTTTGAATTTATATCAGGAATAAATGGTTATTTCTAAATAACTTTTAGAAATAAAAACTATAGAATAATTTAGTTTAGCATAAAATATATTTCTTATTTGTTATTAATTTTTAGTGAGTCCCATCAATCAAACGAAAGAGATACGATCATGAAAATAAAATATTTTAACAATCGATATCGTGAAATTTCACATTAATGCAGGATATTCATTTCCAGGTTCTGATAACTCTTCCATACAAATACAACCATGCAATGAAAAACAACTTAAAATCGACGATTAATCAACTGCGCCAATAATGGATCCTGACAAACTTATTACGGCATAGATGTCCACCGGTGAGGTTAATTGCTAGCGATTCCTCACATAGTCCCCATGCGTACCGAAACAGCTCGCGACGAACTAGACAACGCTCATAAATTCATAAACTGCGAAAGTAGGTTGTTAAAAAAAATCAATGCGCCCCAGCGCTAATTATTCCTCTTTTCCGCTCTCGCGTTGCGTGCGGCGGAGTCGTAATCGAAGGGAAGAAAGAGACCAGGATTGAAATATGTACAAAGAGAGGTTCGACGTCTCCTAGCGTCGTATGATGGCTGCAAGAGGAAGAGCGACACAAACCACGTCACATTCTCAGCCTCCTTAATTAGTATAAAACAATTTTTATCTCGGAAAGCTTTCAGCCGCGCCTTAATTAACTATTCGTGGGGAGACGCGAAAGAACTAAAGAAAAATTATGCTCGTGATGGAGATATGTTAATGGAAGGGACATGAATCCGCTGTAACACATGACGAACAAAGCTGTTCCATTTGGCCAAGGTACGGTTTTTTCGATTTGTTTCGCCGGACGCAGATATGCCCTATCGGGGGACCATTTTTCAAAGGATGGACCTCTTCCGAAGACACGGGTGGCTGGGTCGAATCCCTAGGGATACTCGGACTTTTTCCATCGACGCCGGTATCAAATATTCACGAAACGTGTTTGTTTATGTCTGTAAATATGCGATTATTCAATCCCTTAGCTTGGATTTCCAAGCTAGGATTAAGTGTATGCGTGTGTGTCACAGAGCCTATCGAGGAGTGTTAATAATGAAAAAGTGAAAGGTAGCAACTGAAAATATGAAACAGCAGCAAATAGCTTGGGCTCGTACCTTACCACCCGATTTATTTAAAAAGCACCATCTATTTCAGCATAACACTCTTTATATCATTTTTCTGTTATAGAAAGTTATTATTTTAAAAAATGTCCGCTACATTTTCCGCGTCTAAAATTTAGAACACAAGAGTTATCTGGATTTGGAATACTTTAAAGGCGAACATTTTTACATAAAAAGACAGGCAGGCAACGCAAGCACGGCTTTTTTTTCGGAGAATAGAGAACAGCTACGAGTTCATTTTCAAATGGAGACGCAAAATTTCCAGAATGTTCAAACTTTCGACTAAGAATCCGAAACTAGGATTCCGCGGAAAGAATAATATACCCCCATCGGTGACCTTAAGAAGACCCTTTTCAAACAAAAGGAATCCGAAATTATGACCGATGCGCCAGCTGCTATGGGAAAGCAGATTTGATGCACTCCACTGCTTTCAGAGGAAGTGAGAGAAAGCGAGAGAGAGAGAGAGAGAGAAAGGGAGGTCTAAAGGAACGGAACGATAATGAAAAGGAAAGAGGGAAACTGGAGCGAAAATGAGAAAAGGAGAGAGAGAGAGAGAGAGATGAGAGCGCAGGATGCGAGCGGAAAACTGTTTTAATGGCGGCACATGGCCGGGGAAACGACACAAAGGAAACTTCTCGGCGGAGGATCGAGAGGAGGTGGCGACGCCGAGGGTTTTTAACGGGAATGTAGGGAACCATAGCGGGAGAGCAGAGGGGCTGTATGAGGCGCGCGTTCCTTTTTGCGTCCGGGTTAACGCGCGCTCAGCAGATTACTTAATTACAATTTAATGTGGCGAAAGCGAAATTTCTCGGTTATCTAATATAGGCCGAGGTTTGTTTTTGGACCAGAATAGATGTGGCTCTTCGCTAGCGTGTCTTGCTAATGACGGGCATCGAGAATAATGGGTTTGAGAACTTTACGTTGTGGTGCTGTGTTTGCGATTTTATCCTTAATATCCTCTCATGCCTTGGTGAATCCCAGATAAAAAACATACCTTAAAAACAGAAAAGTAAACAAAACTAAATTAAGAAGTAGACAATACAGTGCAACATCTATAATCCGAACCCACGGTAATCCGAACTCCCAGTAATCCGAACTGTTTCTCAACATCAGGCGTGCCGGTTAAGCGAAGCGAGCGACGGAAAGTGAAATTTGAAGATCTTATTTTGTAACAAAGTCGGGCACAGATGACCCCACTCCTAACGCCTCTTGAGGCTGAATAGATGATTCTTTGAAACATTGTTTTAAAAGGAATGGGCGATATATCGGCACGGCCGGCCGATATCGCTCATTCCTACTGCCGCTGCCCAGAGTGGAGTACAATTTTCCCGTCCATCACAAGACAGAACAGAATCTTTGAACAAGTCTGGTATTTATAAAATACAATGCTCACACTGCGACAAAAAGTACATAGGACAAACAAGAAGGAAACTAATAACACGCTTCAAGGAACACATGGCTCACTATAAATATAATCGTTTTGAAAAATCAAGCGTTGCCAACCACATCTTTGAAACAGGTCATAGTATACACGTAAACGATTTAACATTGATAACTTCAGCCAATAACTCACTAAACTCGTTAGAAAACCTTCACATTTACAAAAACCGCGATACACTTATGAACACGGACACAGATTTCAACAAGACCCAATACAAATTGACAGATTTAAACGACACACACGCCGAAAAATCTTTCCGCGTTTCACTTGTTTCTCGGTCGTCTTCTTAATACTTTCCGTTTCAAACCTGACAGTTGGCTTTCAGTCACTATTGGAACAGGTTTTACCCCTGACGATGCCCACCTTGTGGGCGAAATGCATTGGGTTTTGTAGCCCTCTAGTTGTTTTGGCTAAAGGAGTATTTCACCTTTGTTACCGCACTACTGATATACTGCTACTAAATCGTCAGGTGCGTGAGCAGGCATTTAAGAACCTAGTGAAAGGAATAAAACAAAAAAAGATCGATAACTATGTACTTTAACAAGATGTAATCATGTATGTATATATGAATTTTCAGTATTTACTGCGGAAATGTACCTACAATACATTATAATAAATATTTTTTTCTTAAAAACGTAAGTACTTAGAATCCAGTAATCCGAACACCTCGATAATCCGAACACGCCCTTGCACTAATTAGTTCTGATTATAAAGGTTGCGCTGTATTTTGTTTTGCTTGGACAAGGCTCCAAGCAGTTCATCCTAAATATCTGAAAACGTGCGAAACTTCTTTACCAGAAAATTTTGTACATTCTCTCAGAGACTACATCAAAGAAGAACTGTGTTTAACAAAATTTATTTTCCATGTAATTAGGGATGCTACATCAAGCGCAAATTCCGAGGGAGCAACTACTTAACGTCCCTTCCGAAGGACGCAGCGCTGACTTGAGCGGTCTCCTCAAATCGCACAAGTAGGAGACGGGACGATCCCAGGTTGAATCGAAAAAACCTGACCTCCGCCGGGTTCGAACTTGGGACCGCTGCGTGGAAGGACAACGCTCTAACCACTACGCCACCACCACCCCTAAAGAAGAAATGCGTTTAACAAAATTCATTTTCCATGAAATAAGGGATGCTACTCCAAGCAAAAATTCCAAATCTACATTTCGCCTAATAATGCAAACCGTTACATGCATTCAATCCTTCAATTCTTTAACTAGAAAAGTTTACGCTAAAAAGTTCGCCTCCGTTGTCAGCTTGTGATTAATCGAAGTACCTTTACGGAACAGCTTCACTCAAATTACACGAATGGAATTATAACGATCAATTTGGTAATTCTAAGTTTCCATTAAGCTAAATGTTTCGCAGTGGTCTCGATTGGAACCCTATCTCTATTTTATTCAAAGCCTTAGTGGAGAAAATAGAAAGTGAAGGAGAGGCAAGATAGAGAGGGAGATAAAGAGAAAGAGAGAGGTCGAGAAGACAAAAGATCTCTGATAAATTGGTTGGAAGATTCTGTGGAACAGCAATCTCAGAATAAACAGCTCGGAGCATCGCCTTTTCGAACGAACGAAAGAGGAATAATTTACTGGGATACACAGAAGTTCTGGTTATTCTTTTTTTCTCCAGGACTGAAAAAGGAGGTTTTCTTGAAGTAAAGCTACAGAGCGATGATGCAATTTTATATCTTCGCAGTATGTTTACAAAGTTGCAGTTGAAAGAGAATCGGAGATCTGAAGTAACGCAACGAGTACTCACATTTTAATCAAGTATTCCTGTTTGATGGATTTTTAATAGCCATTTGTTTAAAAATTTCTCAAGCTAGTTTACCTGATTCTATATGTAAGTTTTAGTTTTCGATCAGATTAAATCTTTTACTTCTAAGCGTATGAGGCTTATTACTGCGCGGAGGCAGTTAAGATAAAAATCATAGAAATAAAGCTAATGATTTTTAATTAAAAAAGCAGTCGGTAAATACAATTTTTGAGCGCAATAAAGCCCCTTTAAATCTTTTAACTTAGAAAAATATAAACACGACACATAAATTTAGATTATATGCACCAACATTTTATCAGAATATTTTTCTGGGTGAATACAATTTTTGAGTGCAATAAAGATCTTCAAATCTTTTACCTTAGAAAAATATAAATACGACACATAAATTTAGATTATATGCACCAACATTTTTATCAGAATATTTTTCTCGGCAAATAAAATTTTTGAGCGCAATAAAACCTCTTCAAATCTTTTAACTTAGAAAAATATAAACACGACACATAAATTTAGATTATATGCACCATCATCCGCGGTAAAGTTATTTTTATGAGGATAGCATACTATACTATGTACACATTATACAGAATTTACTTGTTTAACTCAGTCGAATAGTCTTGATAATGCTTTTATAAAAAGAAACCCAACCTTATGATGCAAAACATTTTCATTCCAACTGAGAACACCGTATTTTTGCGCAGAAGCAAAGTTTTAAAGAGGAGGCAGTGGTGTACTCAAAATATAAAACCCTCGGCGAATTAACCGGGGGTGTTACTAACTACAATGAACTACATATGAAAATTTAACAGCAATGTTTTAAAAAATTTACCCGAAGATAATTACGGATCTGCTTATCAACCCCCTTCCTTTTTTTTCCTCTCTCCCGTTCCGTCGCGCACTAGTGACATCTAAAGCAAGAGGATGGCGCATGCAGCGCCGTTTCTAAAGCAACGGAGAGTGTCGGAACAAAATCATTCCGCGCCGTAAATGGATGCGTTGTTTCGGGTTCATCAGGCGAGATTGTGAAAAAATCTCCGTGGTACGAAATCCGAGAGTGAGTGTGAGACAGTGTTCTGTTCTTCGGAGATGGGATGCATACTTGGTGCCGAAGACATTGTTCGGGAGTTTCTCATCCCGCAGAATGGAAAAAGGAAAATCGTATGCGGCTTCGCCCGCGAAGTCATTAGCGAGGACTGTCGACATTTCTCTTTCTCTCGCCCGAGAGGGAAGATGCCAAATGGAAAGAAGAAGCGTCGTTTGTTTAATACGGGAGGAAATTATAATAGGTACGCATAACTGAAGAGCGCGAAACTTTTGCGGTTTTTGAAATTATAATCTCGTTACCCTTAATTTCTCCGCATAGCTCTAAAACTGGTTGATGCCATATCTGCCTCCTTGCAAGTTTTTTCATCATTCATGGACATTGTTGAATATAAAATTATTCAGATTGTTTCTGAATATTGCATCGGATATTTAGTTCCTTAAAACTAGACGGTAGAAAAAGGCTAAGACGCACATGTTATACAAAACATTATTTTAAGTTAAATATTCCAGAGGAAAGATGCCAGCGATGATTTTCTGTATAGAGAATTTTCCGAGAAACGAAGTACATCGTTTCACTTTAAGTCAACTAAAACAAGAATTTTGGGATGCAAGAAAAATCGATAAATTTAAAATTCAAGCACTAAATAACAAATGTTGCTGGACCAGTAAGTTTATCACCAGATCACATGGAGGATTCCGAGGTACACAAGAATAATTGCCGTGATTTTGACAGACATCGCGTAGATTCGGTATCAGGGGTTAGAACGCGTCAATGTTGATTTTAAAGCTTAACAATTTCCAAAAAATACATTTTTGTTAACTCAAGTAAAATATTTATTCCCCGCATCTATTAAACAGATATTTTTCTGTCCGCTTCGTAACTACGTGAAAGCCAAACAAATGCGACGCAATTTATCCGAGCGGCTCGTCGACGATATCCGTAGGCGGAGCAGCAAACGACACGATATGTAAACAACGAAGAATCGGCCGGTTAGCTTAGTGGGAGCGCGCTAGTAATCCTGCAGTATGAACGTGTATGGGGCGACCTCACTTTCACCCCTTCTCCGACAGGGGAACCGATGCGATCAAGTGGGAAGCTGCGCTGCAGTTGAAGCGAAGCGGGGTAAAAGGGAGATGAGACACAGGGGTCGGAGGTAAACAGGGCGAACGGGAAGGGCGAGGAAATTGGGACACGGGGTGAACAAACTGGTCCAAAAAGGGGTAGAGGAAGAGGCGAATAGCGTGGAGAGGAAGAGAAAGGGGGAGGCCGGTGCTGTAGTGATTAGGACGCTGGCTGCTACTCGCCTGTTGCTCGAAAGTGCAGCGGGCACGAATCCTGCGAAAGTAGGATTTCTTCCAAGGTCGCCCGGCCCCCTATTTGTATTTTTTGAGGAGACCGCGCAAAGTCAGCGTTCCATCCTTCGGAAGGGACGTTAAGCCGTTGGCCACCTTGGTGCCCTTCGTTTAGATTTGGCTAATGCCGGCACTGGGTTTCTCTCCTCCCTTGTGAGAGTGTTCGGTGTGGAAGGAGATATGGCTATAATAATCGAAGAGGTTGATTAGCCAAAAATACACACGCACACAGGAAGAGGAAAGGCACAAAAAGAGAATTACGGTGGGAATAAAAGTCGACAAAAAGGAGAAGGGCGGGGAAGGAGAGGAAAGATTTTAATCTACACGGAAATGTGGACAACGGAGAAAGGAATAGAGACGAAGAAAGAAGGGAATGAAATGGAATAGAGGAATTAACAGTGGCGGTTCCAAGGGGGGGGGGCGATGGGGACGACCGCCCTCCCCTTGAACGGCTCTATCTCCCTCCACTGGATGCATCCTTAAATTCATTTCGCGCAACATTCCTTGTTTCTACACCGAAGATTAAGTCTGTATGACAAGGGAAAGAAAGGTTCTGATGGGAATATGGAATTTCAAAATGTTTGGTCGTAGGCAGAGGCGGAATCAAGAGGGGGAGGGGTAATTGGGGGCGATCGTCCCCCCCCCCCCCTTGGCAAGTTTCTGGATCCGCCCTTGGGAATGAAGGATGATTAATTTAAGAGGTGAAGAGAGGGAAAGATGGTTGATAATATGCACTCTTTACCTACCGGTGATAATGAACGCAGAATTTGACCGCAGTGTAGAAGCAAATGCGCAGAAATGGCCGCCTAGTCTGACAGGTACTACTGCTCCATTTCACCGGATGCGATAAGATGGACAAATAGATTTTAGTTAAGAGTAGTTAAGGTATGGAGCGATGGCATTTCCTGTCATACGCTTCCTGCGCTTCCCAGGATAATTTCATAAATTTAGTGGGGGGATACGTAGGGTGTGACTATTGAAGAATGAAAGAAAATTTGGAATGGCGTAGGGCGATTTCAAAATAATTATTTCCACACTTTTCTCATATAATCCTTTTTCATTTGTCCTTTTCCATGATTTAGCCTACGTTTTCTCCCCATATAATCTTGTTTCCCATACTCATGCATAATTCCTCTTCATGTTAATTTTAAGAACCAATTTATCTATCATTCGACTAGCATTCATTGCCTTCTGCTCTTAGAACAATAAAAATGCTTAGTGGCGACAAACGGTCTAGGTAATTCCTGTATCCATGAATCGTTTGAATAAATCAGGTGAGCATTTCAGATAAAATGGCTCTTTTTATTACCAACAATTGTTGTATTAACAACGGCGACGGATATTTTGTAGTAGAAAAGCGTATCTGGATTTATGGCTACACGAGAAGCCTACACGAATCAAATGGATGATATAGGCTGTAGCATCCACTGGATTCAAGTCATACGTTCACTAGATAATTCATTTTTGAATTTTTTTTTAACAATAAGACAAAGTCGTCCGTATCCATGGCAGGATATGAAGCAGTGGCCGGAGTATGGTAGGTTGCTTATTTTATCTGCTCCAACGAATCTGAAAAGTTTTGCATTATTAATTCGTCTCGATGGCTACTGTTTCACGCATTTCATTCGTGTTATTTAGTAACTTTATCGTACCTAATATTTCCTACTCGCCTTCTTAGGGGCACCTATATTCCCTCGTCCTCATTTTCATCTTCCCATCATCTAGTTTTTTTCATTTTACGCTTTTTCTTACAATATATCTCTTTCCCTGCAATTCAGCTCCGTTTCCAAAGTACGTCTTTCGCTTCTAATTAGACATATGCAATTAAACTTAAAGTGGCCAATTGTACTGATTTATTCAGCACCTTACTTATTGCTATTATTTTGTACTAATTAGCTTTCGGCGCTGATTTACGAAAATTATAATTTCTCATTGCATAATTTGTCTTAATTCGATTCTCATAGTTTACGTTTCATCGTGACACATAAATCAGTCTCCCTCCTTTTAAGCACAGTTTTCGTACCTACGTAACAAGCTCAAAATGTTCAATGATTAATAATAGAGCATGAGTATAAACTGCGATATTACGGATTTTTTCTACCATGAGTTGTTTGGTGCTGATTTTTCTCTTTAATTCATACGCTATTCCCGAATTTTTACGTTTTAAAAGAGAAAAGGTATTTGAGCTGGAAAAAAATAGATCACTTTAATAATACTATTCATGATCTATGGGATCTTACTTCTCCTTACCAGTTTTAATCTATATCCTTAATTTCTCGCCATGGCCTTCCACATTTACAATTGCGTCTTCTTTAACTCCGTGTGGGGCTGACTGATTCCTATCCGGGTCATGGATTAATTGATTCAGTCGTTCCGATTAATTGAAAAAGTTGAATCAATTAACTTTTTTATGATATATCTTCTGAATCGATACGAACAATTCCATTTGTAGGTTTCTCCAAATAACAATTAAGAAAAAATATAATAGGAACCCTAAAGATCCTAAAAAATACTTGAATTTATGTTACATGTCATCATAAATAACAAACTGATTAAAGTACAATTTTTCATTTTAAATTTTCATAAAAAGTATCGAATCGAATTAATCGATTCATATGATTTGATTATTAATCGGAATCAAGTTATTAGATTCAGATCGATCCATTTGAATCTATTCAATATCCAAATTTGGCCGTCCTATCTCCTCCGTCCCTTTCTCCACTCATTTCCTCTCTCTTACAATGCGTGCGTTGCACCATGGGATTGATAATCGCCATTCCTCGTAAAATTCCCGTTCCAGGAGCGGTTGTCCGACGCAAGCACGTTCCTAAATCTCTCAATGCTGATTCGATACCCTTTAAATATCTCCCTGCGTTAAATATTTGAACAAGTTGATTTTCCCCCCTTGTGTGCCCCCGAAAACCCTCTCCAAATATAGATGACGTGCGATAATACATTATCTTTCTCGAAATGCCTCGCAGGAAATCCCAGGAGACACGATGGATGATCAAAAAAGTTAAACATACTGTTTGCCTACCTAATGTCTCTTTTAGATACGCGGGTGGACATCAATTTAAAAAATTATATATATATATATATATATATATATATATATATATATATATATATATATATATATGTATTTTGCTGCGGATTTCAATTATTTAGTGTAATTTATTTGAATAATAAAATTTCTCATTTACGGGCGTATTATTTGTCCGATAATTTTAACTTTCTCATATATGTAGTGAAACGAGAAAGTACCTATTGTTATCGTGAAAAAATTCGACTTTGAGATTTTGAAGGAAATACACGTTTTAGGTGTCCCTAAGTCCATAAAAGTGGCTTTCGCCATGTCGTCTGTCTGTCTGTCGTCTGTTCGCTGTTTTAGGGCCCAAACGCGTACATAAAATCGAATGATATTTCGTATTTGTGCAATATATCATCTTTTGCAGACCCTTTTTACATAAAAATGATATTGCGCAAAAATTAAGGGTAGTTTATTCTTGGCGATTTTTAGAAAACTTTTATTTACTCAAAAATGGTTCCAGAGAATTTGATTAAAATCAATTCAATTGTAGAGCCTGATGTCACAAAATACTACGTAAGCCATATACCTCTTTAAATTACTATATGGCGTCCAGTGGCATTACAGTATACGCTAAGCTACCTTACCCAAGCCCTATGACGTCACGCCTCCGCCGCGATCCACTAAAAAATCTTATTACAGCCTAAACGGTTAAATTGAATCGAATTATAACTCATATTTGTAGAAAATACCATTCATAATAGACACTCTGAAGAGAAGAGCGATATTGCGCAACAATTAAGGGTACTTCATCCTTGGACATTTTGAAACAAAATTCGATTTACTCAAAAATGGCTGTAAGGATTTTGATCTAAATCCATCCAATCGTACAGTCTGATGTCACAAATAATACTTACTAAGCCATATGTCCCAAAAAATTATTAATATTGACCAGTGATATTAAAAGATACACTAAGCTACTGTTAACTTTGATTTATAAGCGTTTTTCTTTTACAAAAGTACACAGTCGACCAAACGCATATGAGAAAGTTTGTGCAATGTATATTGCGCCGTTTATTATATGAGTTATTATTTCATTTCCAAATACAAACACAGAGGTTAAAGATGGCTTAACACGATATTTTCGCGAAATTGTCTCTGATTTTGGCGATCATTCGCATTTTTCGCATGTCAACAATAATTCATAAACGACAATTACCATTTTTATCTTAATTTCAGATTTTAGCAAAGTTATTTCATTGTTCCGATTTGTATTTGTTCTTCGGCTTCACGTGTACACTTCAGAACGATGAAAGCTATAATTTAAACTAATTGCGCCATCAATCGGGCTCCGATGTTTTGAATCACTCGCTTATTTACGAAAACCATTAATTTTTTATTATTAAAACAAAAATTATAATTCAAAATGGCAGTAATGTCGTTATTTCGTGAATACAAAAACTAATTAACAAATTTAATTTTTCTTAAAATTTCAACACGCTTCATCCTCTCGCTTCTGCGCAGTAACTCTCCGAAATCGATCCATAATGTCTGGAGCATTTGAATTTGATCGAAATTTAGAGCATTCGATCCGTCAGAAAAAGTTGATCGCTTTTACAGTTTTACTGCCAAACCTGAGGAGTAACGATGTAAGGATCGACGCTGCATAACCGATAAAATCCAGAATCTGAAATACATTCACGGTCATTTTACGGGAAAGTGAATTTAATTCGCTGATAAATATTCTGAATTACATGATCCGCTTGTTTGCTTTATGATAAAGTACCGATTTTATTATATATATATTAATAACTAGGCTTGGTAGGATTCGATTTAAATAGAAAAACGTCGATAAACGTCGATTTTTTTTAAATTTCAAAATCGACGAAAATGAATAATCGTCGATTAGCGTCGATTTTCCAACAAGATGGAAAAGTATACCTCCAAAAACCTACTCTGAATTATAATATTTACATCGTTTCTGTTTATTTTTTCGCAGTGCTGTTTTCTGCCTACGATTTCGTTCCTTTTCTGGGGTTGCATTCACAGTGGAAATGAAAGAAGGGTATTTTCTTACAGCCAAATATACGACTTTTTGGAAAGCTCACGTTTCTACTCTGGACAATCAGGTAACCGCAAGGCCCTAGGGCTGTTTTGAGAACACGTGTTTCTTAGCTTTTTTTAGGTTTTTGAGATTATATTTCCCGACCTAATGGTGGGATATTCCACGAGCCTTTCTATACAGATAAGGTCATGGATATGCCCTGCTGAGAATGCCTCGACTCCTGTTAGACAAGGTTCGCAAGCAAGGAATTGCGGTGGTCGTTTTCTACCCCTTCCACTCCTCAACCCCGTGGAGGGTATTTCGGAAACAAATGTTTCTTGATATTTTCTAGGGTTTTTCCTATAGATGACCTTGCCCTATGCACTTTCACCCGTTCTCCCAATGCACAACCCAATATTTTGGCAGTCTTTTTCCTAAAGTTATTCAGGAAGGATCGTTCCTCTCTCGTACTTTTGGCTCCTTCGTCTTTTGCTACAGGAGTAAATTTCAATTAATATCATCATCATCATAGGTAGTCTGTCCGTAGACAGGTCCGTGATTATTCTTGGTTAAACCTGGTTCTCCATATACTCCTATTTTCCGCTGTCCTCTTTATATCTTGATAACTCTCTGTCCCTTTCAAATCGTCTATCAGCTGAAACCTTTTCCTACCTCTTTCCCTTTTCCCATCTAGTTTTCCTTCTAACACGTCTTTAATCATACTCTCTCTCCTCAGGTAATGTCCAACCCAGTTAGCCTTCCTCTTTCTGATAGTCTGTATAATCATTCCCTTCTCTCCTATTCTTCGTAGCACTTCATCGTTTTTCATCCTATCTGTCCATTTTATCTTCAGCATTCTCCTCCAAGTCCACATTTCAAAGCTTTCCAAGTATTTGATGTCATTTTTCCTTCATCTACATCTACATATTACCCTGCAAGTCACCTTGACGGTGGATGGCAGGGGGTGCCGCGCACCAAGTTCCTAACTAATTATTATTCACTGTTATCTATTGTGGTCACGTATTGTCCTAGGGAAAAAGGACTCCTTATACCTCTCCGTCCTACTATCTATTTCGCGAATCTTGTCGTCATTATCCCTCCGTCCGATATACGTTGGTTGTCGAATAATATCCTTCATTTCATTTACGAATATCTCCGACCTATATTTATCTAGAAGTTTAAGTCTCGCCTGTAATCTACGATCTTTCAACGATGGCCAACTCAACTCATCAATGAGTAACGTAACGCTCTGTTTTTTATCGTAATTCTTTTTCACGAATCTAGCTGCTCGCCGCTGTATTTTTTCTAAATCCTTTATGAGTCCCCTCTGATATGGATCCCAAACCGCTGCTGCGTATTCCATTTGAGGTCTAACCAACGATAAATAACAGGATTCTCTCACCTTTTCCGTGCTTTTCCTGACAATCCTACGCACAAAAGCCAACTTCTTATTTGCCGCACCTATCACTCGTCTTATGTGGGTGTCCCAAGACAGGTCACGATTCAAGGTTACCCCGAGGTATTTCACGGATTCCGAAACAGGAATGATCTCACCATCTATCGAGTAGGTAAACACGGACGATGGGCTTCTAGATTTCCAAAAGTTTAGAACGTTACTCTTTTTCTGATTGATTTCTAGCTGCCATTCCTTGCACCAAACAGATAACGCATCCAGATCATCCTGAAGCTGACGATGGTCGCTAGGACCACTAATTTCTCTATAGACTACGGTGTCATCCGCAAAAAGCCTGATATTACTTTTTACAACTGAGCTGATGTCGTTTATATAAAGCAAGAAAAGCATAGGTCCGATCACACTACCCTGCGGCACTCCAGAGACTACATCTGCCACACTCGAGGACTTACCATCGATGACTACTTTTTGTTTTCTATTCCAAAGGAAAGCGCGAACCCAGTTAATGACTTTAACATTAACGCCAAGATTTCCCAATTTTAATAACAACTTACGGTGGGGAACCTTGTCAAAAGCTTTTCTAAAATCAAGGAACACTGCATCGACCTGCTTATTATTTTCGCCGCATGATAAAACATCATTCACAAACAGACCGAGTTGGGTGTCACAGGATCTACCTTTTCTGAAGCCATGTTGACAGCTGACTAAGAGCGATCTACTCTCAAGATAACGCATTGTGTTGCTAACAATAATGTGCTCCAAAATCTTACATGATAATGATGTTAGAGAAATCGGCCTATAATTTTCGGGGTTTTCTTTGTCACCTCCCTTATGAATGGGTGTGACGTGTGCTAGTTTCCAATCATCAGGAACCTCACAGAGGGTAAGAGATTTCTCGAAAACTATCCGAAGGAAGGGAGCTATATCTTCTGCTAGTTCTTTTAATACACGCGCGGGAATTCCTTCTGGTCCAGGATTTTTGTTGGGCTTTATCGCACTCAGTTGCTTCGCTATTCCTGCCTCAGAGATTTTAATATTATCCATCCGAGTACATCCATCGGGAATAAGATTATCTTTAAGTATATTTCCACCTGCCGTGAACGCCTTCGCGAAGTAAACGTTTAGTAGATTAGCTTTATCCTCCCCATCGTGAAGGATGTCTCCGGAATCACATCGCAGGGAGGGTATTGAAGGACCCACTCCCTTGACTTCTCTTACGTAGGACCAGAACGCTTTTGGATCCTCCTTCAATTTTGTATTTAATACCTCATTCCGGAAGGTGTTAAATGCGTTACGCATGGTTTTTCTCGCTAGTACGCGGGCACTGTTATAATCATGGACTATAGCTGTGCGATACTCATCGGAAGCGGTGGTAGGTATGTTTTTCAATTTTGCGTGGCTACGCCTCTGTCGTCTTAAGGCAATCCCGACTTCCTTATTAAACCAACGAGGTTCTATCTTATCAGATTTTAACTTACTGGGGATAAATCTATTGATACCTCTTCCTAGTATATTCTTAAATAATAACCATGATGGCTCCATACCTAATCGTTCTGTCTTTTCACGATAACTGACAAAGGTACTTTTGAGATGTAAGCTGAAACTTTTAAAGTCGGCCTTGGCGAAAGCGTATACATTCCGAAGAGTCTTAGGATGTCTTTTGAGCTTTAATTCGCACTCCGCATACACAGCTCGATGGTCGCTAAGTCCCTCCTCTGTGGATACCTTAGTTATCCTATGCGGGATGTTAGAAGCAAGCAAGTCGAGAACATTGCCCGAACGCGTGGCTTTTTGTACCATCTGGATTAAGGAATATTCATGAAACGTGTCAATTAAGGCTTCACACGATTCGCGTTCTTTACCTCCCGTAACGAAACATAGGTTTTCCCAATCGATTGACGGTAAGTTAAAATCGCCTCCAATTATCACGTAACCGTCGTTCATAATATATCTAAGCTCGGCTAATTGCCTCTCTAAACTTAAAATATAATCAACTTTGGCATTAGGTGGTCTGTAAAATGAGCATAAATATATCTTTTTCGAATTATCCTTACCTAGGCGGCACCACACGCTCTCGGTCGTTTCATCGATAATAGGGATCTGACAACTATCGTACTTTTCACTTATTGCCAAAAATACTCCGCCACCTATTCTATTGGCGCGGTCTTTTCTGTATACTCTATAGCTTTTCGGAAAAATTTCTTGGCTAGCGATATCTTCAGTGAGCCAACTTTCCGTACCTATAACTACATCCGCATGCAACGTGCGAATTACGTGTTCGAGTTCGGCAGACTTCCTACGAATGCTGCGGCAGTTTAAGACTATAATATTTAATTTCTCGTTATCGCCCGAAGCATTAACTGCTCTATTACGGCTTTCGCAGGTGGACTCTCTCACTTTGCGACCAGAAACTGTATTACACTCGATGCCCCTTAGCGTCCATGTTTCTGCCCCATACAATGCTATACTCCATACGTAGCATTTTATCAACTTCTTGCGGATATCTTCCCTTATATTCCCTGTAAGTAGTTGTTTCTTTCTCCTGAAAGCCGCTTTTACTTTTCCTATTCTAGTTTTGATCTCATCCGTAAATTTTCATTCTCATGTTATGATGCTTCGAAGGTATTTATAGTCTGAAACTTGTTCTAATGGCTTTCCCCCAATAGTTATGTTCAGATTCTCTTCTTTACCCGATATTCGAATGACCTTGGATTTTTCTGTATTTATTTCCATACCGTGTTTTCTACCAGTTATCACTAGTCTATTTATCATTTTTTGTAGCTCCTCTTCCTTTCTTGCTAGAAGTACTTGATCATCTGCGTATTTCACTGTTCTTATAATCCTTCCTCCAATTTTGAAATCTCCTGTGCCTTCTAATGCTCCTTGCATTAGACTTTCTCCATATATATTGAATAGGGTCGGCGATAGTCAGCAGCCCTGACCTACTCCTCTACCGATATTTACTCCGCAGGTGTCCACATTCTCCAACCAGACCTTTACAACTTGATTCACATATAGATTCCAGATCAGTCTCCTCTCTTTCCAGTCTACATCTATATTCTTAAATATCTTCATCAACATTACCCAATTTACTCTATCAAAGGCCTTCTGCCAGTCTACGAAGCATACGCAGATATCTTGACTGAATTATATTGCCCTTTCTGATATGATTCTAACTACCCCTATAGCATCTCTAGTTCCTCGTCCTTTTCTGAAACCGAATTTATCTTTCCCTATTATTTCTTCTGCCTTTTTCTCCAGCCTTTTATTAAGAATTCTCGTGATGATCTTAGAAGTGTGTAACAGAAGGCTTTACACTGCATTGCCTTTGGCTTCTTCTTTAGAAGGATCATTGTTACTTCTTGGAAATCCCTAGGCCACTCCCCTGTTTTGTAAATCTTATTAATTAATTTCGTGATCGTTTTTAGTCCTTCTGATCTCATGACTTTAAGTAACTCCGCCGGTATTCCATCGCTGCCTTTGGCTTTCCCTTTCTTTAGTCCCACTATCGCTTTTTCTACTTCGCTCTCCATAATACTTGGTCCTAAGTTATCTTCTTCGACGTTTTCCTCATCTTTCAGTTCTATTTTTGGCGATCTTGCCTGCTTGCTGTATAGTTCCTTAATGTATTCTTCCCATACCTTTGGTACATCCTTTGCTTCTGAGACTATCTTCCCATCCGTATTCATAATTCCTTTACCACGAATTCCATTAGACTTCTTATCTTCTAATTCCAGTACCCTAGCGTACATCATATAGTACCGTCCTAACCTCTCCTTTTGTTGTATTTATTTCATCACATTTTTCCTTTATCCAATTTTCTGTAGCTTTATTTGTTGCCCTTCTCAACTCATAGTTTATACGTCTATAGTTCGCTCTACCTTCTTAACTGTTAACGTTTTTCCATTTTCGTCTCTCATCCATTTTCTCCAGCATTTCCTTAGTGATCCATGGTTTTCTAATTTTCTTCTCTTGTTTTCCAATCTCCATATCCAAGGTATCCTTGGTACTGACTTTAATTTCTTCCCATTCTATATCCACGGTCTTTGGTTTGTTTTCCAAATTTCTTAGGCGATCTTTCAGCTTCATGCTGACTACATTCTACCTTTCTTTTAGTTTTTCTAGGTCCCAAGTCTGTCTTTCTCTTCTTGTTTTTCTTATTTGTTTGAGCATTGTACTTACCTCAACTGTTAGAAGGCTGTGATCTGAATCAATGTCTCCTCTTGGTAATGCGTTGGCGGTCTTTATGCTGTTCCTGAATCTTTGTTTTACTAGAATGTAATCTATTTATATATATGGCCATGGTGATTTTCTCGGCTAAAAGTCACCATTTAATTAGTAAAAGTTTAAATTAACGATTTAAATACACTACTTTGTATCGTATACTTTTTTACTGTAAGTTAAAGAAAAAATAATATTTTAATAAATTCGTCATTTATTGTTTTCTTTAATATTAACATTTAAAAATTTAAGAATTTCGAATTAAAAAGTAAATTTAAATCATCGAATTGTAAGGCTGAAAACTGCCAGCCATATATGTAAGAGTAGTAATTTTAAGCGTCGATATTCCTTGAAAATATCTCGGGAAAATAAACATCGGTTTTCAACAAAATAAGTCAAATTCTACCGTTGTAATTTTAAGCGTCGATATTCGTCGAAAATCTCTCGAGAAAATAAATGTCGATTAAAAAAATAAACGTCGAATCCTACCAAGCCTACTTAATACTGAATTCTGTTTCGTAAAACCTTAACGATTTTTCTTGCAGTTTATGTTTCGGCTCCATGCAGACTTTAATATTCTATCTTAGGCCTAAAACACGAGTTGCGCATTCAAGAAATAATGGGAACTATTACTAGCTTAGCATACTAATGAAAGATTATTTGGATTACATTTATACCTCCCCTCATTCGTTTCGGCGATGCGTAAAATACAGGGATCGTTCCCGTATAAACCATATAACCCTTGTAATTCCGGATGGTTCAAAATTCCATCCTCGTCTCGTACCAATCTCATTTTCCGTCTCGCGATAATCATACCTCTCTCTCATCTTCTCCTCTCTCCCTCTCTATATCTCCGTTCGAGGGCACCAAACAACCCAAGGCAAAAATTAACGGAGACGAAGGCACATCCGATGATGAAAGATGAAGAAAGGAAAAAAGGTAAGGAGCAGGAGAAAGCTACCGGCGGGAAATAAGAACAAAAAGCTATTCCATACATTATAGAGAATGAGAGCGTTGAAAATGTAAAAAATATCGCTTATTTTTATAGAGACGTACGACATAGACAATGACGGGAGAAAAATTATAGAAAAGTTGCCGTAAGGGTGTTCTTGACAAAAGAATCTATATTTTCGCGCGTTCTCTCTCTCTCTCTCTCAATATTTATCCTATCCAGTCGGAATGTTCTTTGATGCACGTATGAACGAATCGATTACGGTCGAATGTAAGATATCTTCTGTCCTCGTTTCTTCGTTTGTCGAGAGGAGCACTAAATTAGGTGCACTTTATTTGAAATGGTGGCTAACACGGCTCAATATCGATGAAAAATTTAAATTTTTTCGTGAATAACTTATGCGACTGACACGAATCTCCATATTATCCAAGCTATTGTGTGAAATGAAACTCACATTCGTGTGAAAAAATCATCGGATTAAAAAGCCTCTACAACCATGAAATGCGATTTGAGAGCGTTTTCTAACATTTTCAGTCACGTATTTAGTGATGGCGCCGAACCTTTTTCCACAAGTAATGCCACTTGTCTTCATACTATAAAGTTATTTTTCACGCAAAGATTGGTGCTGCGCAAATAATAAATTTAATTCGGGAAATAAAATTTCAGTAAGCTTGAGTATGTATCGCTTGCTTGGTCGGTTAAAAGAAGAAATAAGCGAGGACTAAAATAACTTCGTATCAACGAAAGATTTATCGTTGATTTATTTTTAAAATCAAATTTCCCTTCTATAACATAAATCATATCTTTCCGGTCTAATCTCGAATTCTCGTGCCTCTCTCGGACCGATGCTGACCCTTCCGAACTTCCCACCCGACTCCCATTTTCGTCATTTCGCACTCACCACCATGCAAGTTCTCCGTCGTCCATCCAAACCAAACATCAATCTCTGTCTACCCTCAGACCCTTAGAAATCTCCCGATCTCTATCCTCCAAGGACCTCCCCCTCTAACACCGATATAGAAAGAACGGTCGCATGAAAGCGCCACCGCCCTTATTTACCTTCGTCTCCGCGGGAAAAGCACACCATCCATTAAATGCGCATTACATTTGCCAGTTCGCTGAAATATTTTGAAGCAATAATAGTCGCCTTTATGTCCTTGCTTATCTTTATACGTTCGAAAACCCTGCCATTTAGGAACAGATAAGCGATCCTCGAAAATGTATAGTTAGGAAGTTTTAGTGTTTTAAATCGATAAATGAAATAGAACGGGAAATAAAAAATTAAAATAGAGCAACGTTAGCAAGCTATGGTAAACAATTACTGTAATTTTTTTCTGTTACAAAATTATTACCTTTGGAAAGGAAAAAGGATACCTATTATAAATAGCTGCTTCCTACATAGGATATAGGAGAATATAAATGTTTAGGTACTCATAGGATAGCTACAGACCTGAAATTTGGCAATATGAAAGGTTATTGGACACAGGCGAAGGGAAAAATCCAAAAAAATTTATTTATAGGAAGGTTTACCGACCCCATTACTTCAGTTCTTTCCTTTTAACTACAGGGGTTAATAATATGTATATTATAATAGCATTATTTAGCAATTTCAATGAGAATCAGTGAAATATATTACACTGCCTTTGATTTTAAACTACGGCGTAAACTTATGGTGACGCCATAAACCCAACAAATATTTTTAGCAAAACGTGAAAATAATGTCGTCCTTCATAAAGTTATTCGAGAAAGTTTGAATCCTTTTAAATTATTGAACGAGAAAATTGAAATATTTTTTGACGACATTGTGGAAACAGTAATTCCACAAGCTTCTATTACTAACACCGAAAAAATACATAATGATATCATACGTATTTCGCGACTTTTTTATCCGGCTACCTAATACGCACACGCATGGTGATGCAATAATCCTAACACAAAAATATTCAAATTTTTCCATAAATTTTAGTGTAATACATAATTGTCTTAATGATGATTATTGTTACTGTTAATACAGGGCGATCTGAGTTACAAAACTTAAAATAGGAAAACTTGGAAGCGGTTCGATTGCCAGAAAATTTGGAAATTTTGGATAGGTGCTTTAATTTCGAGGAAAATGAGAAATATTCTGCTAAATCTCTTGCAATTTATTACCTTATATACATGAAAATCACGCGGATCAAATTTTGTTCCATGGGAAATCGCATTGGATTATTTAAGAGGTTAAATCATGGTGTATGGAGGGTTTTTTAAGCGCAGGCAGAATGCAGAAGCCCCAACAAATACGTATGCTAAACAGATGAAAGGTAAATTTCAGCTAAAATATGAAATGTTGACATTCAGTGCTTTTATATGTTTATATAAAGCGCACAGGTGGTGTAGTGGTTAGCGTGCCGACTTCCCATTACAAAGTTACGGGCTTCAAACCCCGCGAATGGAGGTTTTATATTAAAAATAACTATTATCGGTGCTTGGCAGTAGTCAGCAGTACTGTCAGTATGGTATAGAGCCAAAAACAAATGATGTTGGCTGGGTCTATATCGAATACAGCTGTAGGCGTGATCGGGAAGATTTGAACGGCTACAGTACTGCGATGTGGAAAGCAAGAGTGAAACTACCACATTACAATCCCTAGTAACGATTATATGGTTGGAAAATATGATTTCTCTCGAGGTTAAACAATCCGGAGGTATAATAGTCCCCCAATCGAATCTCCGGGCGGGGACTGACTTGAGGAAAACATTGATTGAAAGTAATTTACGAATAGGCACTTGGAACGTAAGAGCTATGAGAAAGGCAGGAAAGCTAGAGAACTTGAAAGAAGAAAAGAGTTGACATTATAGGATTGAGCGAAACTAGATGGGTGGGAGAAGGACAGTTCGACTCGGAAGAGTTCACAGTAGTTTACTCTGGAGGAAATAGTGGGAAAAGGGGAGTAGCTCTGGCACTTAGGAAAGATATGATCAAAAGCATGACAAAGATAATAGCAACGAACGATTGACTGATGGCAATAAAGCTAAAAGCAGTCCCAGTGGACATGCTGATAATCCAGGTATATATGCCAACGTCAGCTCATGAAGATGAAGAAATCGAGGAGATTTATGAGCAAATTAATGACATTTACGAAGAAGACGGAAGAGGAAAGGTAAACTGCATAATAATGGTAGATTGGAACAGGATAGTCGGAGAGGGACAGGAAGAAAATGTTGTCGGGCAATACGGACTTGGGAAGAGAAACCGAGGAGGGGAAAAACTGGTAGAGTTCTGCATTAATAATGACCTTGTAGTGACCAATACATGGTTCAAAAACCATAAACGAAGGTTATACACATGGAAACGCCCAGGAGATAGAATGAGATGCCAAATAGATTACATTCTAGTAAAACAAAGATTCAGGAACAGCATAAAGACCGCCAACACATTACCAAGAGCAGACATTGATTCAGATCACAGCCTTCTAATAGTTGAGGTAAGTACAATGCTCAAACAAATAAGAAAAACAAGAAGAGAAAGACAGACTTGGGACCTAGAAAAACTAAAAGAAAGGTAGAATGTAGTCAGCATGAAGCTGAAAGATCGCCTAAGAAATTTGGAAAACAAACCAAAGACCGTGGATATAGAATGGGAAGAAATTAAAGTCAGTACCAAGGATACCTTGGATATGGAGATTGGAAAACAAGAGAAGAAAATTAGAAAACCATGGATCACTAAGGAAATGCTGGAGAAAATGGATGAGAGACGAAAATGGAAAAACGTTAACAGTTAAGAAGGTAGAGCGAACTATAGACGTATAAACTATGAGTTGAGAAGGGCAACAAATAAAGCTACAGAAAATTGGATAAAGGAAAAATGTGATGAAATAAATACAACAAAAGGAGAGGTTAGGACGGTACTATATGATGTACGCTAGGGTACTGGAATTAGAAGATAAGAAGTCTAATGGAATTCGTGGTAAAGGAATTATGAATACGGATGGGAAGATAGTCTCAGAAGCAAAGGATGTACCAAAGGTATGGGAAGAATACATTAAGGAACTATACAGCAAGCAGGCAAGATCGCCAAAAATAGAACTGAAAGATGAGGAAAACGTCGAAGAAGATAACTTAGGACCAAGTATTATGGAGAGCGAAGTAGAAAAAGCGATAGTGGGACTAAAGAAAGGGAAAGCCAAAGGCAGCGATGGAATACCGGCGGAGTTACTTAAAGTCATGAGATCAGAAGGACTAAAAACGATCACGAAATTAATTAATAAGATTTACAAAACAGGGGAGTGGCCTAGGGATTTCCAAGAAGTAACAATGATCCTTCTAAAGAAGAAGCCAAAGGCAATGCAGTGTAAAGACTAGAGAACGATAAGCCTTCTGTTACACACTTCTAAGATCATCACGAGAATTCTTAATAAAAGGCTGGAGAAAAAGGCAGAAGAAATAATAGGGAAAGATAAATTCGGTTTCAGAAAAAGGACGAGGAACTAGAGATGCTATAGGGGTAGTTAGAATCATATCAGAAAGGGCAATATAATTCAGTCAAGATATCTGCGTATGCTTCGTAGACTGGCAGAAGGCCTTTGATAGAGTAAATTGGGTAATGTTGATGAAGATATTTAAGATTATAGATGTAGACTGGAAAGAGAGGAGACTGATCTGGAATCTATATGTGAATCAAGTTGTAAAGGTCTGGTTGGAGAATGTGGACACCTGCGGAGTAAATATCGGTAGAGGAGTAGGTCAGGGCTGCTGACTATCGCCGACCCTATTCAATATATATGGAGAAAGTCTAATGCAAGGAGCATTAGAAGGCACAGGAGATTTCAAAATTGGAGGAAGGATTATAAGGACAGTAAAATACGCGGATGATCAAGCACTTGTAGCAAGAAAGGAAGAGGAACTCCAGAAAATGATAAATAGACTAGTAATAACAGGTAGAAAATACGGTATGGAAATAAACACAGAAAAATCCAAGTTCATTCGAATATCGGGCAACGAAGAGAATCTGAACATATGTATTGGAGGAAAGCCTTTAGAGCAAGTTTCAGACTATAAATACCTTCGAAGCATCATAACATGAGAATGAAAATTTACGGATGAGATCAGGACTAGAATAGGAAAAGTAAAAGCGGCTTTCAGTAGAAAGAAACACCTACTTACGGGGAATATAAGATAAGATATCTGCAAGAAGTTTATAAAATGCTATGTATGGAATATAGCTTTTTACGGGGAAGAAACATGGACGCTAAGGAAAAATGACATCAAATACTTAGAAAGCTTTAAAATGTGAACTTGGAGGAGAGTGCTGAAGATAAAATGGACAGATAGGATGAAAAACGATGAAGTGCTACGAAGAGTAGAAGAGAAGCGAATGACTACAGACTATTAGAAAGAGGAAGGCAAACTGGGTTGGGCATTACCAGAGAGAGAGAGAGAGAGAGAGCGAGTATAATTCAAGACGTGTTAGTAGGAAAACTAGACGGAAAAAGGGAAAGAGGTACGAAAAGGTTTCAGCTGATAGACGATTTGAAAGGGAAAGAGTGTTATCAAGATATGAAGAGGACAGCGGAAAATAGGAGTATATGGAGAACCAGGTTTAACCAAGAATAATCACGGACCTGTCTGCAGACAGACTGCCTATGATGATGATAAAGGGCGATGGTAAAAACAAGTATCGCTAAGAAGTATAAACCCATAACTAAACGCAGAATTTAGCATAAGAATTAGCTAAGTTACACGATGTTCTTTATATTAGGTAAGCTGCTATTAACTATATAGAACTAATACTGATTACACCAGTAATATATAATTACAGACAAAAAGCGTGGTCTGCTAGAAAATTTAAAACAGAGGAAGCATAAAATCAATCCTTATGTATATGGAGCTTAAGATCTCTCTTTATCCTTTCATACGCTGGATGAGGAAAATTCGAGATGTCGCAAGGAAGCGGATATTAGTTTTATATATATATATATATATATATATATATATATATATATATATATATATACATACACACACACACACACGCGGTATTGGTACAACCTGGAATATTGCACGATGCATCAGATTTTTCATATCTAAATTTCATACTTTGAAATCCATAAAATAAAGAGACCCCCATTTTGGAAAAGCAAATCAGATAAAATCAGAGAAAGAGGCAGACGCCAGCGGCGGAACCACTACGACTTCCAACTCGTAACAAGGCTTTCCGAGTAGTGGAGGGTTTGCTTAGTGTATCCTCTGAACCATCATGTGAAAAGGGTCGAATCCAGATAACAGGAAAACGGATAGGCGCGGGCGGATGACACAGGCGGCGAAGGGTGGATCAGGACAAGATGGAATTGCTAAGGAAGTTCCCCCAGGCCTTTATGCAAAATTATCCGGGGGCTAATGGGGAAATTCCGGCGATGAAGCAAATCGCAGCTGTTCTAAGAGGAGGTGCATTGTTTGCGTAGATGAAAGGCAAATAATCTTCGATAAATTACGTGAAAGGGCTAACATAGTTATGACAATGTGGGAAGTACGGCGTAAATTAAACAAAATTTCGGTATATGAATCAAGCTTATAATAATCATTCCTTCAGAAGCTTGTGTAAATTGAACGGCGGATAGTGAAAAAAAGGCTGCAATTTGCTTATGGACACAGGTGGCAGTCGGGAGTAAAGCTTAAAAAATATTGCAGAAAATAAACAACGGGTAGCATTAATAATTCGCCTGGAAAGAAGAATTAAATAAAAACAATTAATGTGGAGTACACCCATCTTTTTATACATAACAGCTAAAAATTAATGTGCCAGAAATGAATTTACGATCGGTGGACTACCACTAATGATTCCCAATTTGTAACCGAAATAGTCATTCCATTTCGAGGCTATTGAAGTTTTGGTAGTCAACAATAACACACAGCGTTTAAGCTATCAAGATAAGGTAGTTCTATTCCAGAGCTTCCATATTAATTACACAAATATAAAAAAGTGGGAACAGGCGAAGCAGAAAATACCGCAAATGAATTACGATTATAGAAAAACGAACCGATTAATATTTTGTGGCCTGCACCGAAACACGAGCATCAAAACAACATCAAAAGTAAAACGTTAATAGTCTACTCACGAGCCAATCGAGGATTTCGCGGCAAATCCGCTCCGAATTCCGACCCGCGACGGAAATCCAAAGGCGCTTTTTCGGCACACCACGAGAGCGCATACGCGCGCGCGACGCTCTCCTAGGACTTAACGTGTCAGACTAATGGACGGAAAAAAGAGACATCGTCTTCGATAACTGCAACTTAGGACGACGAGGAAAAAAAAAGGAACGAACTATCTCATTACGAAAAAGTCGAGCGTGCATACGGACAATGGCGAATCGAGTGCGCACGCGCGTCGCCCGGTCTCATCCCCCCCTTCCACTTTTCCGGCCCCCATATCGCCACCCCTCTCCCCCTTTACCACCCCGCAGATGCTCCGCAGATCGCTGCTACTATACAGCGCGTAGATGGCGGCTCACTCACCCTCAAACATCATTTCGCCCCCTCTCCCGGCCATAACGCCCACCTATTCCATCGTTCTCTTCCATACACCTCTCATCCCCATCTGTCTGCTTTTCGCACCCCTTCTCCTCCAAAGGTCTACCTCACTCACCTACCTCCCCTTGATCTTTTGTCGTTGGATGTCGCAGATGGGGCGTCAGATGCGCGCAAGGGATGGATCGCAGTGAGGGAGGGGGTGGCTTTTGGGGATTTAGGGGAGGGAGGAATAAGAGGATGGAGAATGCGACCGGAGGGGGTGGGGAAATCAATTGCCTCCTCCTGCGTCTCTCTTTCATTCTCTCCCGCAAAGTGACACACTGACATACAAGGGGAGGGGGTCGCTGGAGGGTGGGGAGGCTGGAGGGTGGGGTGGGTGGGTGGGTTAGGACTCTGATTGTACGCTGTGTTGTCGGTGGTGGTGCTGCGGGGACAAGTGAAAATCGCCATTCCGGTTCTAGAGAGCTTATCCCTATTTGGAAAATGGAGAGAGTTTGAAAAATGTGGCGAATTTAGCGTTCGGAGAGCGTGTTTTCAGATACGGGCCTACGAGGGAAGTTGAAAAGATCTTTACGATGAAAAATTCACGAATTGAGCAGATATATTTTTACAAATTTATATGCATGTATGTATATGCACACACACAAACATGCGTAATACAGGCAAGGAATTAGAATACATTACTGACTGACTTAAATATGCATAGTTGTAAATTCCCTTGTCTTGGAGTCAATTTTCCAATGATAGCTTTTTCTATGAGTTAATGGCGAATATGTTAAATTTCTTACTATTCTAATAATTTTCAAAGGCTCTGCTGCAATTATACCTATTACTTCTATTTTCACATTCATATAATAGAATAAGTAAGAAAGCCCCTTCAGACAATGCTAATAGATTTTTGTGAACTGAAGTACGGTATATTGAAATATATAAATATATGGAATCAATCTTTTTACAAGTAAAGCAAACGACGAAAGTAAAAAGCTTCGTATACTAACTAATCACTTCTCTGTCTAGTTCACTCCACCTGGCATAAAGGCAGGAGATCGAGTTTTGACAATTAAAGTATTTTTTATAGAAACAGAGTATCTAGGAAAATATCTATGATTTTTCCATTGATTTTTAAGGGCTTGATTATATGTTCTATTCTATTCCTTTCGATTCCGTTTGTATTCTTTCGCACAGTGTTGATGCTAGAAAGCATTCCGACCGAGTTTTTTCGCATTCAAAGGAGTAAACACGGCCTCCTTTATCCGTAGCGGAAACAGGTGCAATGAAGAAGCCTTATAGAGATTCTGGTCTCGAATTCTCATGGTCGGGGGAAGTGGTCTGGAAATTGTGCCAGCCACGGTCGATAAATTCGTAATTTGAAAAGATTTATTTTTTCTTCTCCTGCGATAATCTCGGAAAAATACGCATTAAATGCGGGGTTGCCTCCTAGAACGGAAACGACACTCACGTATCCTAAATAATAGTTTACCCTGGATTTCGTAACTGAATACTACGGAAACAAACAATTAACGTCGGTCAGGATTTTCCTGGTTGATTAATCTAAATTATGTCGCTAAAGATTAACATTTCCTTGTCTTAAAACCTTAGAATTCCTTAAAACGTTTAATAGAAAATAACGTCATCCTCAGATAACGTTTTTGCAAATAAAGCCTTAAATAAAACTAAATTAATTAGTAGCGGGAAGATAATTTAATGACTCTCGACTTTTTTTATTACGCGACGGTTCATTCATTCTTGACTTCTAAAAATTTTCTCAATGCAATTATATCTGGTTATTCCACTCAACTTTACGTTAATTAACCATTCATTATATATATATAAAGCTTACATTTTTTGTGTGCGTGTTTTTTATGTTAGCTTATGTGTGTCTCTTTGACGCCCCCAGCAGCCTGCCAACTTGGTCCTCAAATTGGTAAGTGTCCACTTTATATATATATATATATATATATATATATATATATATATATATATATACCAAATGAGCTTTCCTGATAGACGGTCCCTTAAGGTAGGCACTCACCCGATAATAGCATATGCTAAAGGCTTCCTTCCGAAAATATGACGTTGAGCAGTTCCAATGACAACAAAAATATACAGACACAGCTTGGTCCACACATTCTGAGAATCCACCGAGTTAGACTTTTCGCTAGGGTTTCCGAAATTCAGCAATGAATCGAGCACGAGGATAACTAAAGCGCGACTGAGCGGAATTCGGAGCGATGGCTTGGCAGCTGCAGTCATCCCCAAAATAGTTTTTTGTTTTAAGTGACGGATACGAAACGGAAAACCAGCTAGCCTCGACCTTGCTCGGAAATAATATAAACAGTTTTCGTACTTTAAATAGTTGAGAGGCGTAGCTGTAGTGACTCTTTCATCACCTGATGGAACTTAAAAGATTGTCCCGTTTTAAGCTTGGATTAATAAATACAACAATCTGATTCTTTGCGACCTCATGTTAGGATTCTCCAAAAGTCATAAAGTGGTTGCGAAAAATCGGCCACAAGGCAGCCACCATCAGAGATAATTCACCGATATTTCTAGAATATACTGTAGGTGAATTGTCACAGATGACGGCTGCCTTGAAGCCAAAATGCGCATTAGGTTTTTACAACCAATTTATAATTTTGGAGTGTTCTGACTTACCGGTTTGATCTTTGTTAGCCATAAAAATAACGAGCTTGATAATTCTTTGAATTATTCTTTACGATTTTATTAGACGATGGAATATAACGGATTGAATACGATGATCTAAAAATGAAAAATAGACTGATAAAACGAAATGCTGAAGTCAGAAAAACCCTCTCATTTTCATTTATTTAGGTTTTCACTATTGAATAGTATTGAGCTTTTCAATTTATTTGACCATTATTAAAGAAGTTTTTATTTGAAGAAATAAAGAAAACAAGTTAAATAATATATTCGAGTTTCCCTGTGACCTGCTTGTTTTCTGCCGTGTAACAATTCTGCGAAAAATCTACACCAATAAAACGACTCGATATCGATACGGGCGTTATTAATATGGAAATTCCAATCGATTGGTGTCGCTTCTATAATTAATGGCCACTTCAGCTAATAAATCACCCTCGACGAATTTAATGCCTTGACCGACTACACAGGATAAGTAGGTAAGTGCTCCGATTACCATCGATCCCATTCGGTCCACCTTTCTCTTTTATAAAGCCATGAGGCACAAGTGCGTAAGTGCAGCAGGACGCGCAATTCGAAGACGGGATAGAAAAGGACACTTAAGCCGTTGTTGGCCAAAGCGACAGCTGACGGCGTTTCAATTGGCCCTTTGATCACTCTCCGCATCAATACTCGGGGGACCTCGTACCCTAGCAACCCTCTTTTCATCTGACCTTTCCTCCCCTTCCGCCCCTCTTCCTCCTCTCAACCTCCGACCCAAATCTGTCCTCACTCCCCCTTCCCCCTGCTCCCATTCAGCCTCTCCGATGGATGCACACTTTTCAGGCACGCACCACTCCCAAAAAAACGGGCGGCAAGTGTATGGGTTAGCCGTATCTACCTCAAAAAGGTTACTCTCCGGATTCCATTGTCGCTCCGAGAGAGAGGGGCGGTCTGCCATGATAGCTCGGGCGTTGGAAATGTGACGCGTCATCGGAGCTAAGTGTACCGAAACGGCGTGGTCCCCGAACCGAGAAAACCGGTTTGTAGTGGCGGGACGGGAAAGATTGCGGAGGACCGTATGCAATGCTCGGTGAAGGGATAGCGGTCTACCGTACCCACAACCAAAATAAAAGGTCGAGAGCTTTAAAAGTGTCGCCATATGCTGGCGACGAGTCTTGTGAAGGGGGGGGGGGTGGAGTTTATCGAGTTCGCTCGAACAATTGAAGGCTGATTGGGGCGCATTATCTTCAATTCAATTTTTTTGCTGTTACACTTGCGTGCGTTTTTATGGCCGTGCCATGTTTCCTCCGTATATAAAGGATGGGTACTAATTTATTCCTACCTTAACACATCGATAGATCTTAAAGTCGAATAGTTTAAAAAAGATATGTAAAGTATTTCTACCAAATAAAATAACTTTTACAATAAAAGATGCAACCACGAAAACCTTTAAACTGACTCAATATGCATTGCCGGTATCCATAAGTGTTAGGCAAACTATGATAGTTGCACATTTCGACTACAAAGCAGCCATTATCAGTGCCCATATATCGACATTAGACGACGACGCTATGTGCTATTGAGGATAATTAGATTTTAATTAGCATTAAAATGTCTGGCAATAAAAAAACTGCATAACTATGATACATTAATAAAACTTGAGTCAACCATAGCGCAAATAAAAAAATCACGTGCCTCGCGTATAAACGATTTAGCATAAATATACTCACAGACAAACAGTTCTTCACTAGCGCTTTCGAAACGACACCATCGCTTTAGATTTAATTTCCTGGTTGGGATCTAGCTCGCTACCGAGATGAGAAGAACGTTTTTGACCACGTCTAATTAAACCACTCCGACGCGAGGAAAACGAAAATGTTCGCACGTAAATATAAAAAAAACATTTGACATCCACCAGCCGTATACGCTCAATAGGTTTCATCTCTTTTCGTGCCGTGCTCACAAAACTCATAACTCGGTTCCCTTTTCATATGTGGGAATGGAAAAAAATGAGAAATAAGATATCGCCATAATATATATATACATACATACATACATACATACGAAAAACTTCTTTTTTTCACTTTCATCTCTTCCTAAATTGCCGTAGTGCGACCGAATCGGTCCGACGACATTGGAGACCGACGGAGCATTCAAAAAAATGAAAATTGCCTGCCACCGCAGGAAAACTGCCGACTCGACCAGAAATCAATTACGCACCACTTCTTCCCCCGAGACAAGACTCGAAAAAGGACGAGAGTGAGGTGGTAAGAGAGAGAGAGATAGATTTGGTTGAGTCTATATATATGGGGTAAAGCGGGATGGAGAGAGCGTTTTGATGCACGGAGAAGCAGGTAAAATTGTGGATATATAGAGATAGAGAGAGTGAAGGGGGAGAGGGAAACGGTGGGAGGTGATGTAAACGAAGAGGAAGAGAAGGAGATGGAGAGAAGGAGATGGAGAGAAGGAGAGAGGAAAGGGAAGAAGGAAGGTTTAGAGGGTGATAGGGGGGAGGGGAGTAGGAAAAAGATGGAGCTGGATGAAATAGAGGGATTAAGAATGAAGGAAATAGGAATAGAATGATTAACAATGGAGGAAGTAGGAATAGGGGAATTAGGAATAGAGAAAGCAGGAATAGATGGGGTAGGGATGGAGAAATTAAGAATACAGAATTTGAAATATAATCAATAATATCAATAGCAAATAAATAGACAGAGTAGAAATTGAGGGAATGGAGCTAGAAGGTGTAGCGAAAGAGCGAATAGGAGTAGAGGGGATGTGAACAAAGGGAGCAGAAACAGAGGTAATAGAAAGAAAGAGACGGGGTAGAAAAAGAGTAACACAGAGCAGGGATAGAGGATATGGCAATAGAAGGAGTAAAAATGCATGTCAAAGGAATAAGTGAGAGTAGGAATAAGTGATATAAGAATAAAAGTAAGAATAGAGAGGATAGAAGTAGAGGGAGTAGGAATAGAAGTGGGTAGGTGAATAGTGGGAGAAATGTAAGGAGAGAGAGAGAAAAGACTGTGATGTAAGGAAATGGGAAGCACTTGGCAGAAAGAGAGTGAGGGAGAAAATGAGAGAGAGAGAGAGCTAGAGAGGGCAGACTAGAAAACGCAAGAAAAAAACAGAGAGAAGAAAAGGCGGTTTCAAGGGGCAGGAGGAAATCTTTTAAAAAATAAAACCTAAAAAGTTTCATTTATTTTCCTTTGAATCGCGCAAGCGGTCCACGTGCTCAGCAGCCGCGGCGCAGATGGTCATTTTTACTCGAGTAGGGACACTACGGAATCCGGTCTCTGACATTTTATATTATGTATTTCTCCTATTCGTATCGCATGCAGTCCTCAATACGAGCGAGGTTTTCTCTTTCGTTCAGGAATTTCTTTCCGTTTCGTCCGTGACTCTCGCATTTTTATTCCGTTGATTTTCCTCCTCCTCCCCATTGCCTTCCCTCGGGGAGGAATCCAATTACCAAGGAGAGAAACTCGAAATGAAATGCCTAAAGAATTAACTATAATGAAACATTTGAAAAAAACGGCGTCTCACTTAATGGGTTGGAGGTTTTACAAAGGCCGTTGTATCCGTGTCTCTGTGTGTTTTAAATGGCATTGCGCGTGCTATGTATCTCACAGGAACACCTGATCACACGCGATATCTGAAGATCTTAATTGCGTACTTGATGTACATGCATAATACGAACCAGAAAAAACTCCATCGCTTAAGGAATTTTCGACAAAGTATTATCGAGCTCGCCTTATGGCTGAAAAAATTCAAGAACAAGCACTTAAAAATACTTGTCTCGGGTATCTCCAATAGCTACAACGATCGTCGTGGCTATTGGAGATACGTGAGACAAGTATTTTTAGGTGCTCGTTCTTGAAAGAAATTTTGTCTAAGAAAATTTTGGTTTAATAATTTAACATTAACACCTTAAATAATGTTAATAAGAATTCCGACTTTGCAACTCGTCTGCTATTATTGTATTCACGTTCCTTGGTTTTTTCCACGACTGCCTATCTCTTTTCGATATAAGATGGGCCAAATCCACATGTGAAGATAATTTATCAAAAATTACAATGTATTTTGATATAGGAACATATATAACTAAAAATTAAGACAAGAAAGATTTATTTCGCTAAAACATCACGTACACAAATTAAACAATTTTTAAAGGGGAAAATGGAATTTCGCGGTATTAAAAGAAGGACTCGTAAAAAATGGCAATTGGGGTTAATGACAAATGAACCTGCCAGAAACTGAGGTCTTGAAAACGATGATTTAGAACCACTGGCGTACCGGAAAATATGGGGATTTCCCGCATCAAATATTTTCCAAGCTGAATTAATTATCATTGTTTGTATATTAATGAAGAATTCCACGTATACATTACTCAATGACATTGAGTATGCTTATTAACTTACAGTTGTCGGTAGACGCCGGTGGAGCAGTGGTTGAAATACTTATCAAAATTTTTAAGTACTGCGGGTTCGATTCCCGGCCGAGGTCGATGATATTTCACGGATAAAAAATATTCCTTCAGAGAGGAAGTTAAGCCGTCGATCCCGTGTATTGTACGATGTCGGTGAACTTCAAAGAACCCCTTTTCACATGGGAAAATGGATACTGGCAAAATTTACAGGCGTGGGAGCTAAGTCCCTGGCGTCTGTGAATAATCCCCAATTGGGGGGAGGGAGGTTCTAGGAAAAGCTGACGTTTGCTGACTTTCCCCCCCCCCAAAGTCAGCAAACGTCAGGGGAGGGGGGGTATGATCAATGCTTACTTAAGATTTTTTATTTAAGAAATTTTTACTTTTTACGTGCGATTTGCGCGCCGCGACAGCTTGTCCACAGCAAGCTTCCACCTGCTCGTTACCCGAATTTTGCCCGACATTAGAATTCTTTTCGCCGTATTTAACTGATTTTTCGGTAAACATAACTTTACCTTGTTTGCTCATAAAATTTTCCTCATTGTGCTTTAAAAGAGCATTAAAATGCAGCGCAATGGTATAAGAAGGTATTAGGAAGTATTGGTATGACAAATTTTCTAATTTTTATTGAAAAAGAGGGAGGAACAACGAAATCTTACCTAAGACGAAGGGAGGAGGACAACCAAATGCTGACGGTTGTTGACTTGGGAAGACTGGGAGTCAAATATAGCAAAACATTTGTTGTCGTAATACTTGAACGGCCCCCTAGTGAACAAATACGATCTGTAAAATATTATGTGCCATCAGGGGTGACTCGTGGTATCGAAAAGAAGGGAGGGAGGCTGCACGTCAACTAAAATCTACCTATGTACCTATATATGAAAACAAAAACTTACTTCATGATGGCATTGGAGGCCTAAATTAGTGACTACCGGTAATTGAAGTCAAGAAGTCAAGTCGTCATCCTTTACAACAGGGGTCCCGAAACTTTTCTAAAGTTGGCCTAGATCAGTGGTTGCGAATCCCTTTGCCGCATTGGAAGTTGCCAATTTTTCGGCGGACCGGGTTAGAGTTTAAATCGGAAGTTTTCTATGCATTATGAGGTGCCATATAAGTGAAAATCAAATCTAAATAAGATTTTCGTGGATGACATTTCAATATTTAAAGTTTTACTAGTACAAAAGCCCGTCAATATGACGGCTATGCGTGGATTAAATATTAAATTTAAGTCACTTCCCATTCTTCCTCCTTTTCTCTTTTCCATTCTCCTCCCTCATAATTTAATTTTCAATTCAATTTTTTCCGGTTTTTCGACATTTCATAAAGAGGTTGCAATGAAACAAAATCATGAAGGACAAAAACCGATTTAAAATTTATGTGAAAAGTTTCATGTGAATTTAAAACAAATAAACACGTAGCGTAAAAACTTGAAGTCAGAAACGACTCCAATGCATTGTAATGATGGACAACTTAAAATTTCAAATAGGAAGATACCTCACGCGTACATTGAAAATATATTTTAGTTTGCAAATTTTATTGGGCAGTTTAAAGCAAATTACTATATTGACAATGATTATGATTAATTTCTTTTGATAATTAAGCAAGATATTTGATGCATGGAAGGTGCATTTATAGTGATTACAAAAAATGTGTGAATTAAAAAAGTTACTTACTAAGTTCTTTTGTCGTCAAGATAAACAAAACAAAAAGCTAATTAAAATATTACCGGTCGTATGTTCGTTCGCATTTCTTCCACGCCTTAGAAATGGCACAGCAGTAAACAAACCTATCGTTCAAATTAGGCCATCATTACTTCCCTTTCGATTAAAATGCATTTAAAATATATAAGAAGAGTTCTCACAATCAAAGTTCATGTCATTGCTTTTAGATATAGACGTAATCAGCAACAATGCCGTTTTCGAAAATTTAACCAAATTTTCGTGTTAATAACGAATTTGTGGAACGATTCGTCGCGTATTCGTAAATCGATGGCAGGGAAATCAATATCCGTTTTTTTAGGCGTCGTTTGGTGCAAGCTCATACATATCGCAATTCTAAGCGATTTTAAAATGCAAATGAAAAATGTTCTGCAACTGTGCGAACGTGCAAACCCTGCAAACACACCGAAAGAAGGACAGAATTCTCCTTAATGTATGTATTAGATTATAAAAAAATTCAAGAAATGTATGAATTTGTGTGTTAAATTTTTTGAATTACTTTTTCGCCATAGCTTCGCGGGCCGCACAAAAACTTTTCGTGGGCCTCATTTGGCACCACTGCTTTAGAGCCTAAACAGTGTACCCAGAACTCATGCTTTACTTTACAAGTAAATAAAATATACACAAATAAACACAATAAAGGCATATAATCGAAGCGTATATCTTGCACTTGTTTTCGTGCTGAGAAATGCCTCATCTCAGAGTTATAAAGTCGTATTGTAGAAGTAGCAATGACATTTTTCGGGTTCTTAAAGTGGGCGTCAAACGCCTTCGTCAGTATGGTTTGAATGATTGCGGAGCCCCTAAATCTCGGGGGCCCACTAAATCTCGAGACCCTCCGCCCGCATTGCGGGGGTTGCGAGACCTATCAGTACGACCCTGTTTACAACGGCATAGTTACAACGATATACTAGAAAGCAATCTTTGAACAGCAAGTCTTACAAAATTGTTCATAAGAATTTTTTCAAGTAATAGTCTGAAGAATTGATTTTCCATGTAATTTAATAATCTGCCATATTTACTCATCATTTTAATTACTAAAGTCTGTTTTTTAACGCTAAATTATAATATTAACAAATTAGAACGAGGTTAGGCCACCATTGGCGATTAAAAATTGCATAGTGGCGACTTTATTTCTCTGTTTTTTTCTCAATGCAGTAGAATTACTAAATAGGTGATATTATCTAAGCACTGTGTATGGGTGTATATATGTATAACGTATACCGATTTAAATAACCCTGAATCTAAACTGTATTGCATTGAAATATATCCTGGCGCCAAGATTTTGGGAGTGGCTCCTAGATTTGGAACACATTTTCTCAGGCCTGTACACACACGATCATGATAATGCGAATATCGGGAAAAGAGGTAAACTTGACCATAAGGATTGGTGAAAAGCTAGTAGAACAAGTTTCAGGCTATAAATATCTTGGAAGTACCATTACAAGGGATGCAAAATTCATCGATGAAATAAGGACAAGAATAGTGAAAGCGAAAGTCATCTTCAGAAGAGACTTCTACTAAAGTAAAATAATAAATGAAGATACACGGAAGAAATTCATAAAATTCTACGGACAGATAAGACGAAAAACGAGGAAATTCTAAGAAGAATAGGAGGAAAGCGAGTGTTTTCACAGAATATAAGAAAGGGCAACCTGGATCGAGCATTACCCGAAGAGAGATAGCATTATTTAAGATGTGTTAGAAGAAAAAAGGTTTCAGCTGATAAACGACGTGAAAGGCAAAAGGAATCATCGAGAAATGAAGTGGTGTGTGTATGTGTGTATATATATATGTATATATATATATATATATATATATATATATATATATATATATATATATATCATCATCATAGGTAGTCTGTCCGTAGACAGGTCCGTGATTATTCATGGTTAAACCTGGTTCTCCATATACTCCTATTTTCCGCTGTCCTCTTTATATCTTGATAACTCTCTTTCCCTTTCAAATCGTCTATCAGCTGAAACCTTTTCCTACCTCTTTCCCTTTTCCCATCTAGTTTTCCTTCTAACACGTCTTTAATCATACTCTCTCTCCTCAGGCAATGTCCAACCCAGTTAGCCTTCCTCTTTCTGATAGTCTGTATAATCATTCGCTTCTCTCCTATTCTTCGTAGCACTTCATCGTTTTTCATCCTATCTGTCCATTTTATCTTCAGCATTCTCCTCCAAGTCCACATTTCAAAGCTTTCCAAGTATTTGATGTCATTTTTCCTTAGCGTCCATGTTTCTGCCCCATACAATGCTATACTCCACACGTAGCATTTTATCAACTTCTTGCGGATATCTTCCCTTATATTCCCTGTAAGTAGTTGTTTCTTTCTCCTGAAAGCCGCTTTTGCTTTTCCTATTCTAGTTTTGATCTCATCCGTACATTTTGCCTCTCGTGTTATGATACTTCCAAGGTATTTATATTCTGAAACTTGTTCTAATGGCTTTCCCCCAATAGTTATGTTCAGATTCTCATCTTTACCCGATATTCGAATGACCTTGGATTTTTCTGTATTTATTTCCATACCATATTTTCTACCTGTTATCACTAGTCTATTTATCATTTTTTGTAGCTCCTCTTCCTTTCTTGCTAGAAGTACTTGATCATCTGCGTATTTTACTGTTCTTATAATCCTTCCTCCAATTTTGAAATCCCCTGTGCCTTCTAAAGCTTCTTGCATTAGACTTTCTCCATATATATTGAATAGGGTTGGCGATAGGCAGCATCCTTGTCTTACTCCTCTACCGATATTTATTCCGCAGGTGTCCACATTCTCAAACCTGACCTTTACAACTTGATTCTCATATAGATTCCTAATCAGTCTCCTGTCTTTCCAGTCTACACCTATATCCTTTAATATCTTCATCAACTTTACCCAATTCACTCTATCAAAGGCCTTCTGCCAGTCTACGAAACATGCGCAGATATCTTGACTGTATTCTATTGCCCTTTCTGATATGATTCTAACTACTCCTATAGCATCTCTAGTTCCTCGTCCTTTTCTGAAACCGAATTGATCTTCCCCTATTATTTCTTCTGCCTTTTTCTCCAGCCTTTTATTAAGAATCCTCGTGATGATCTTCGATGTGTGTGACAGAAGGCTTATAGTTCTGTAATCTTTACACTGCATTGCCTTTGGCTTCTTCTTTAGAGGGATCATTGTTACTTCTAGGAAATCCTGAGGCAACTCTCCCGTGTCGTAAATCTTATTAATTAATTTCGTGATATATATATATATATATAACAGCTTACGGAAAAGGAAAGGTAAAATGGATATATGGATGTCAACAAGGTGTTGGGATGAGGAAACCCAGTGAACACACACACACACACACACACACACACACACACACACACACACACACACACACATATATATATATATATATATATATATATATATATATATATATATATATATATATATATATGCTTTAGAAGCATCATAACAAGAGAAGCAAAATGTACGAATGAGATCAGGACTAGAAAAGGAAAAGCAAAATAGGCATTCAGAAGAAAGAAACACCTACTTACGGGGAATATATCCGCAAGAAGTTCATAAAATGCTGTGTGTGGAGTATAGCTTTGTACGGGGCAGAAACATGGACGCTAAGGAAAAATGACATCAAATACTTGGAAAGCTTTGAAATGTGAACTTGGAGGAGAATGCTGAAGATAAAATGGAAAGATAGGACAGAAAAACGATGAAGTGCTACGAAGAGTAGGAGAGAAGCGAATGATTATACAGACTATTAAAAAGGGAAAGGCAAACTGGGTTGGACATAACCTGAGAGAGAGAATGATTAAAGACGTGCTAGAAGGAAAACTAGACGGAAAAGGGAAAGAGGTAGGAAAAGGTTTCAGCTGATAGACGATTTGAAAGGGAATGAGTGTTATCAAGATATGAAGAGGACAGCGGAAAATAGGAGTATACATACACAAACACACATACACACGTATATGAAATTCTCTTATCCCTCATTCCATGCTATGCTCCTATCTTCCCAAGACAAATGTCATTCCACAGAGTGTGTTTTATCGCCGCGTGCTCTCTTTGCTTCTATAGCGTATGTCCTATAATCCGCGCACCGTGTAATCTCTCTTATCCTCATCCCCGTGCCATTTTACGGCATTTCCTGTGTGTGTCCGTATGGTGTTTTCTAGTCCCCTAGAGTTGGTAAAAAAAAAAGCCTTTGCATCCTCGCCTCCACGTTTATAATCGCACCGATTACAGTGCGAAACCGGAGCCAGAAATAAGGGTGTCACTGTTTAAATGCTCCAGACGTGACGAGCACCTTCCGGCATAGTCATCAAAGCCAGGAGATGTTTTACAGAATGGATGCACAAGACGATAAGGCAGAGAAAGGAGTGAGGGGAGAGGGGGAAAAGGAAGAGGTAGAAAACTTTGCCATTTTCGCTGAGTCGAATGGAAGAGCGGTGTTCGACAAAATAATGGAATTTGGAGGGAATGTCAAATGTAAAAGCAACAATTAAATAAAATAACCTCCTTCCTGTGCGTCACTAACGCTACAATGTTTCCATCGTTAGCATAGAGTAGGGTCCCCAAAAATTTCGTAGTCGCGGCATCCTTTCTAAGATAAAAAGAATTTCACGGCACTCCCACCTCGAAACAAGGTTTTATATTTATACATAAAGAGTATTACGATGTTTGGACGAATATGTTTGCTGTTATTAGATTTTCATACACTTATCTGTGGGAAGGTTATTTCCCTAATGACATGCCAACATTTTCAAATCGTTGAACTTGGCTACATTTTTCGCGGAATCCAGTTTGGGTAACACTGGCGTAGAGCATGAAATATAATCAAACCGGTATGCCATGGCACAGTAGCATACCGTCAGAAACGAACACGCGCGCCGTAGTTCTTTGGAAACGTTACACGTTTGGGTGAAAAAGACGAGGAATATTTCAATATTGGCTAACGAACAACCTACCTAGTAAAGGACGGATCATAGTCTTAATTAAATTTGATGACACGTCGTTGGACACATTCTTGTTGAGTGCTGCAAACAAACATCAAGTTGTTTCAGAAGATGCATACCCAATTTTGTAGCCATTTTCTACAAAGTGTGTTGGGGGAAGGACAGCGTGCCATCGATGGTTTTTTTGTAAAAGTGCCGTGGAATGAAAAATGTTGGGCAACAATAGAGTAAAATCAAGGTTGTAATTCGAATTCCAGGGGTGAAAGAGTAGGAGCTGCTGCTGAGGACTCGTCAGCGGTCTTAGAAGTCTTAAAATCTATCACGGCATTTTAATATGTTTTTGTTTTGCAATCTAGCGTGACAAAAAGAATGGCTCTTGCAAACCGTCTAATAAAATACGAGTTTTCTGACCACATATTATATAAATTCGCAATTACGAGACCTACGCCTGTAATAAAACCATTTACTTAACAGAAATAAACAAATACCATTTTTGAACAAATGCATTTGATGCATAGTAGAGTATTAAATGATTGTTATGCCTGGAAAACATTGACTTAGCTTGACGACTGACATAATAGGTCTCTCCAATAGTCATAAATAGGTTAGGAAAACCAGATGTGCATTTCGGCCTAAAAGTCGTTCATCGATAGTATAATTAAATTGATTTATTCATCTATTTCTTCATGAGGATCTACAACAGACGAATCCCAACTAATGATGGCCGCCATGTAGCCGAAATCTACATCTTATTTTCTTAACTTTTTCATGGGTATTGGAGAGACATATCAGGTAAATTTAATTTCAATCATAAGGCGAAGTCAATAATTCTCCATCGAATTGGTTTGATGAAGAATGCTTTTAAATTTTAAAACGTAGCATTCGAAGATTATTTTTAAATAAAAAGTGATGGAATTCATTGCCTAATTTTATTTTATGAAATCAAGTGAACTTCGTTTCTGATGTGGCGCAGCAAAAGAACTAGTTGGATTGATAGACAATGACTTATGCGTGCAATGACCATGGTAAAAACGTTCCCGATAAATTATTGCTTCTATTTTTCCAACATAGAAGTCAAAATGTCAATAAGTACCCAGCGACGCAAAACATACGTAATCTGGAGATGCAAAATGACCGCTAAAAAATTCGACTACTTTTCAAAACGGGACGATCGAACAGTTGAATACATTTGGCAAAGAAAAAAGAACCATGATAGTTTTGAAACTGCTGTCCAAACAATGAAACGCTTTCGGAGTGACTTGATAAACATCAGTTCCATCTTCCGTGAAAATTAATTGGAACAGTGGACGGCGAAACGACGCTCTTAGGTACGCGACGGTTTCTGCCTACTGAGATCGCTTTCAGTTCCACGCGCTGGATTACAAAAAAAATATTAATTCGTAAGCCGGTCGGCGTAAATTAAATTTGAGTCAAGACGAGGAATTTTGAACGGGAGGCGAGAGGAAAAACTTTTTTTTTAATACGGGAGAAATTGGATTCGTCCGTTTAATGTTTTGCGATCTCACGCACTTTGCGTCGCAAATTATACAAGAGCTTGCTTTGAAATAGAAAAAATAAAAGCTTATTTCCGTTTTAGAAAAGGATTAACAGGCAATTCAAATTAAAGTAATGGGAACGAACAGTAAAGAATATTTTTTTCCCTTTTGGTTGGAAGATTATTTTATGAAGAGGGAATTTTCATTCGCGTGGATGTTCCCTTCTAATGGCATTAAGTCGTCATCAGTAAAAGGACACACTACATAATTTCTGCAAAAATTAAACAGTCATCACTTTAATAGCCACAAACTTTGGAAAAATACGGAAAAAATATTCGCCGCGGAAAAGAGCGATAGAAATAGCTGCATTCGAAGTGGGTTTGGCGACGAAATATGCCTTTTTTACCATGGAAAACAATGCATACGAAAACCTTTCATTTTAATAATTCAAACGCTTTGGTCGCGGCAAAATAGAACGTAAGAGTAAAGGAAGGGAATGTTAATACTAGGATATTATTCTATCGATAAAACTTATACGACGACTTTGAAAAAGAACGACGCATTCTTCGAGGTGAGGAATATATAAAAGGATTTTCCTGTAGAAAAATCCGAGCCTACTTTTTTAAGACTATGACATGTAGAAAAATAAATATTTGGTAAGTTTTTTGCGAGTTCTTACAATAAAATCTCTTTGAAGTTTTACAAAATATTCCTAGCTTACGAATTACTAAAAAAGGGAGAGATAAACGGGATAGATGTTCCAACTTTAAACGTACGAATAATGAAGTTCAAAGGGTGGAAAAAACGTCTCGTCCTTTTTCAGGAAAGACAGTTTTTTCTGTCTAGCGAGAATAGTTTGCAAAAATGGATCGTTAAAACGTTATGCGAACTTAAAAATTCCGAGAATATCCTTATAACGTTTTACTGTTCGAAGCACCCATTAAGACTGCTCCTAATGTTAACAGATACTGAAATCTCCATTTTTTTTGCCCTGTTTACCTTCTTAATTTTCCATGATGCTTGTTCGCGTTAAGAAACTAAATTTGACAACAACCTTTTCTGCGATGAAAATTATTTTTACGGGTGGCTTGCTCAAATATAAACCTCTTATCAGATCAATTCCAGAATAAGTATACAAGTATAAAAAATTGAAAAATTAAATTCTTGTCTCAAGTATCCATAATGTTATAGGAAAATCAAATGAGCATTTGGGCAACAAATAGCCCTCTTCGGTGGCGATTCACCTAAAGTAGAATCTAAAAAGGTTTTTACAATCTACTTTCGACATTGCGTTTATAAACGTTTTGTTGCTATTGGAGACACCTAAGACAAGTATTTACTTTTTCAGTTTTTTATATTTAAGTGCTTATTATGGAACTAGGAAGACACCCGTTGAAATACAACGGGAAAGTTTTTTTCTGAAATTTCGTGAATAGATACGACGCGAAGCTATTATCCAAGTCAATGGTACGAAATTGCACGAAACCGGCAACAATGCAAATCACTGTGAATATGCCAAATTTTCGCGTTAAAAACTGGTCTGTTGATCGATTCGACGCGTGTTAAAAATAGATGACAGGAAAACGAACTTTTGTTCTTTTAGGCGTTCGTTATTTCAAGTCTCGAACTCCTACGATGATTCTAAGTAATTTTAATATGCGAATGATTAATGTTCTACATTCGAATGTATTCCTTCTCGCAAATATCTCAACGAATGTTGTTTACATTCCTTCCTCTCTCTTTCTATCGCATTAAAAGCACGCTTTCACCTACAAGGATTGAAATAAGAATAGGATTTAAAGGTTTAAAAATGTAATTGGTTGGCAAGGCAACATCCCGTTAAAATGGCAAGATTTTCCCAAAATATGTGAATTAAACGTTTGACGTGAGGGATGTTGAACTGTAGGCAAAAAAAGATAAACAGAATTAGAAGCTATAATTTTTCTTTAAAATAGTTCAGATCCGAGGATCGTATGTTAATTCTTTATAATTTAGATCTCAAAAAGAATAAAAGCCTGCACGTCGAAAAGTCTCCTTTTACGTGTTATCTTATGGGAATGCAAATCATCCCCTAGAGTCGAACTCTGGAGGTTTTTCGTAAATTTTCCTTCGTCACAGCATTTTTATATCTGAATAGATTATTTCTACCATGTTTAAGTTTATATATCTACATATTTGATCGAGCTATTTGCGTTTTAAGAGCGTGATACATAGCGTCTTAAAACATCACGACGTCACAAAGCAAATCATCATGGGGATACATTTTCAGCTATAAGACGAGCTCGATTATTCTTCATTGAACACTATCAGTTAAATAAAAACAATCTACATTGTAAAGTAAGCCAAAAAATGTCTATGGCAGCCACCACTTAACATGTTAAAAGGAAAAAATGGTTTACTTGGGCGACCACTCTGCATGTGACACAATTGTGAGGTCGCGGAGAAAGACCATCGACCTCTACTTCTGCAAACCCTCGAACTCTCCCTCCTCCTGCCTCCAAAACGCTGTTAATCATTCCATCACAGAATCCAATCTATGGGAAAATATGAAGCGATTCGACCGGAAACACGAAAAACGATCAATTAACCCAGCTTCCGAAAGAAAGCGAGAAAGAGAGTAACAATGAGAGAGAGATATCGAAGGATAGAAAAGGCTTTCACGGTGATTACGAGTGGCCCATCTGTTGGCTAAGTGGACTGGGACGTGATTTGCAAATCCTATTTTCGCGAAAGACGCGAGAGTAGAGGGGGGGGGGGGGAGTGATGGAGGGCGTAGGAGTTAGGGAAATAAATGCCCGCAGAAGCAAAGGAGAATTGAACTCGTTCCCAATAGGAAGCGTGACTGAAAGCGGAGAGTTGTGAGGGAGGGGGAGGTGGTAGTAGGAAGGGAAGCGCGATCAAGACGGTTCGAAGACCCAATTGGAAGGCATTATTCTGATTTCGCGTGGGGAGAGGAATGTGGTAGGGAGGGAGGGGGGGGGGGTGGGAGGATGAAGAGAGGGACGAATGAAAAGGTTTCTTCTCGATTGAAAAAAAAAGAAAAAACACAAAAAAGGAAAGCGGAAAGGGACGAAGTGGCGAGGAGCATTTATCCCTAATTGTTGCCTCGAGGACTCGAGAGTTCCCAGTCGTTTTCTGCTAGGGGTGCATTATCAGCGTGGCGGAGAGGAGAAGGAGATTTCCTCAGGGCTTTTTTGTATTTTCCTTTTTTATAGCGAACCATGATGTTAAGAGGCAATAATGGGGACATTAGAGCGCCCTCAGTCCCCGCGAGATATAACGACAGTATAATCTCCATTCGAATCTCTTCTGTAGAGTAAAATTGGTGATTTTTGGCATATATTTTAACTCGTCCGATGATTCTTCTCTCCGAGGACGGCTTCTTTTCCCTTGGCTGAAAAATTTAATTCGCGAGCATTCATGGAAGTGCCTTACTTAATTTGAGATGGAAATTAAAATTGATCGAAACGCCGCCTGAAGCATGAAAACATGCGCGTAACTGATTTTTAAAAATCATCAACAAAACGGAGAAACGTAATTAATGAAATTTTCGAAATCACACTCTACCGGATTCATAACTGGGATTATTTTTTCGGCGCTGATATATTCGACTAATTTTCTGAAAGTTATAAATTGAAAATATAAAAGTTTGTTGAGACTGAAAATGGAAAATAGCTCAAAATTTCTAATTTCTAAACTTTTGCTAACGATAAATTTATTAAATGTGAATAATAATTGTAGAAGAATATAATTCGGATAAATTATTTGATTGAAATATTAATTTTCTGTCGTAAATATAACACATCAAAAAATTACGCGGGAAACAAAAATTGCAAACCTTTAACACGGTAATAATTAAAAATTAATACGAAGGACGATCCAAAAGTAATGCACACCCAGTATGCGAAGCCAGTTCGCACTGTAGTTACTTGTTCCCGCAATAAATCTAGTAAGGGGGCTTTGTTTATATCGTCAGTCGTCATGTACTCTCATGGACGAAAACAATTTCTCGGATCAACTTACGCGTAAAGTTCATTAGAGTTGAAGCAGTCCCTTCAGATTTATGAATCAGGAGTGGAATTTATTGAAAGTATCCCTACTTTTGATGAAACTTCCAGATTTATAAACAGCTCAACTCAAATTCAAAATGGTGGAAACCTCCTTCAGAATCTCGACTTCAAAAAGGATATTGGCAGCATTAGAACTTTAAGAGAAAAGTAATAATGGCTCATGAAATTTAGAGAATCATATAGGCATGAGACATCAGTCAAAGGTGATTAATTACTACAAAGACTTATTAAGCGAAAAGCTGCGACCGAAGATTCGATTAAAAAAGCGAGTGGAAATCCCAGAGTCCTGACTATACAGGAGGCCTCACACATTAGAAGTTGTGTCTGAAATATTGTCAACTATTACGGATATCAAGAAACGAAACACCCACTCTCTTTATTACTGATCTCTGTCAACCAGAATTCGACTCTTGCTTAAAGAACCTTTTAGTGAAGTGAAGTTTCAGAGCCTCCGAAGTGAGCCGACCTATTCATTACCTAAACAAAGTGGCATGATAACTTGCATCAAGGATTTGTCAATGAAGGCTTGTAATTTCAAAAGATTGAAGTTACACGCAAGGATTAAAATTCTTACTCCTTGAATTAATGATTACTAAAAGAGAAACTTAGTACTGTGCTTAATAAGTGGAACTTCCATTGTAGGCTGATGAACGCTTTCAATATCAGCCAAATTCATTAATAGCTGCAGGTATTTCCTTTATTACAACTTTTGCATATTATAGCATGTAATAACTAAACACCTATTCTGAATCGAATAAAGAAATTCGCATTTGAATAACGTGAAGGCATAAACACGAAAGCAGAAAAGTTCTGTACTGTATGAATACTGAATAACTCAGATGACAAACAGCAGGAAAAAATGTTGCATGAGGAGTGAGACTAAATGACTGCATACATTATACAGGAAGTCTAACTGAAAATACATTTTAAATCCGCATTTATAACTTTGGGAATAATTATTTCATCGTAAATGAAAATTAGTGTACCCTAGGCAAAGAAACAATGGAAAAGGAATTAAATATATATCATAAAACCATTCAACAGTTACGGACGCCAATTATTTTATAAAATATTGAATTCTTCACAAATAAGTTCGATCACATTTATAAAATAATAGCATCTTTGTTTTATTGCTTTTTAAGTAGCATCCTACAAAAGTAAATACATTTAAAACTAAAGAAAGTTTATAAAATATCTCAAGGTGTAAGGTACCAATCATTTGTTTAAAACTATATGTAGTTTATAATATTAAGGAATACAAAAAACTAGAAATTTATTATATGAGTAAAGTATTACCTGTGAGAAAGATTTTTTATGACCATTCGTCGTTAACTAAGAATTTATATATATATTCACCCACACGTATATTGGCTTATAATCTCCTTCTCTTAATTTATATCGTTGTGTAGCTTTATTTTTTTACGAGCCTTTCATCAATATTTAATGAAAGAGTATATCCCACTATATATAAAATACTCGAAAAGGATAAACACTGACAAGCTACGTATATTTATTTTCGAAAAATCCGCCGGAATGTCATGCGAGTAATGAAAAATGAGAGACAGTACATAGACATGAAAGTATAATGCACTTCTGAAAGCGTTTGAATTATTAACACCCTGTAAAGCTATGTGATCTCTCGGATACTTTAATTCCAAGCATTAGATTTACTTGTAAGTCATAAAAAAGTAAGATCGTCCGACAGAGACTTTTTAAATCCTGGAGGATCCAAATTATTTTTTCTGCAGATAGAAAACCCTCCAATTAAATGCTGCGATTTCCTTTAACTTATAATATAAATTTAAATTAATGTCGTTGGAAATATTGTTTATCCAAATTTTTAACAAAAATTAATCAATGAAAAATTAAATAAGAAAACTGATCCATTGAATATTACCTTGAATTTACATTGTAGCATATAGAGGGAAAAAGTAAACAAAGAGAATACGATTTTTTAGAGCGCGGTAGACAGATTTAACGATCTCGTTACCAGGAAACGCACAAGGAAACGTTAAGAAATGTAAAAATTACCTCGCAAATAATGCGAGCAGGAAAGCATGCAATAAATTTGAGCTGGAAAAAACAACGTTCGGTAAAAAAAACGCAGCACGATAACATGAAAAAAGAAAACTACAAAAGTCACATAGAAAGCGAGGCGATAGAGTAAAAATATAAGGACATTAAAATGTCTCGAAAATGGAAGAGTATAGCTTTGGCGGCGGGAGAATAACTATTATATCCAGGAAAGAGCTCAGCTCTCGCGAGGAAATTAAAAGAAACGCGCTACGGCCGAACATAACCGTTAACCTTCTTTTTTTCGAGCGGAGAAATTAAGGATTGGATCAATAATTGCCTAGATTTTTCCTCGGTTAAAGCATAAAATTAAGAAGGGATTTTTGGGAACCCGTGATGCGCGGCTCCGACTTACTCAGCTATCCCGGCTTTAGTGGTCGTAACGCGCACCACTAATTCTCCTCCGATGTGGACGCTAACTATCTCCAATTTTAATTCATGCAGTCTAAAAGTTTTTCCATTTTAAATGAAAGTCATTCTGTTCCTGACGAAAGGGAGCAGTAGGGTAAAGTAAAGACAGCGTGAAATATTCTTGGGTCACTTGACTTTAATTTCCCAGTTTAAAAAGAGACGAAATTAAAGACTTCTGAATTAAATTAGATGGAAATTTCGTTATAAAACTCCTGCGGTGCATTACGCGGTAGCCTAATTTTCTTTGCGTCGCGAAACCTCTGCAAGAAATATTCCATTTAATTTTGGTTATGAAAATATTCCATTATTCGGTCTCAAAAGTCGGTAGCTGGAAAAAAATGTATAACAACTTTATTTGTAGGCGAGACTTAAAAATATGCCGTACTTATTTCCAAAGTTTTACCACCGAGAAAACGGGCATCTGGAATAAAATATGCGCGATTCGTACATTAATCACTGATGCTGAGACAACCGACACGGACTTTGAAAACGAGTGTTGCACGGGTGGAATTTTCCATTAAGACGATTGGATTTGTTAAAAGCGCACACAAACTCAAGGCTAAAATAAAATTGACACATTAGATATATCCAATAGCCATAAAGAGGTTATGAACATTAGGTGCGCAATACGTCTACAAATAAGACGTCATCACTACTGCTGATGGCTGCTTTGTATCCGAATCGTTCATTTGGTTTGTATAGCCTTTTTGTGGGTATTGTAGATACCTACAGGGTAAAAGTGTAAAATTAGGTTTAGTGCTGTTGCTTTTGAGGCATGAAGCGCAAGATAGATTTCATTTATCGGCTATCTCAGTTAAATAGCTAAGGAGAAAAGCATCGCCGCAAAATATTCACATATTAGCATTCAGCGAATAAATACGCCCCTCCTCGAAATTCCCCGGAACTACATCTTCGATAATTAGATGGATTTCAGGCCTATGCCCATTGTCTGCGGGAATGAAAACGCGAGAAAGTAAGAGATACCTCAGCTCTCTTGAACCCAAAAATAATGGGCGAGCTCCCACCGCTATCTCTTCATCAATGTCTACCCTTACGCCCCCAAAATTCCCTCATCCTTTATTTTTACTCCGCGGAGAAGAATAATCTATCTCGCGCTAATACACGCCCCATAAATCTATCCTCCCTTTCACTTTGCGCCGCTCTACCTCTAGGCGGCATCATCTGGCTGTATTAAAAAGAGCTATGAGAGAGAGAGAGAGGAAGAAAGAGGAAAAGAGAGAGACTCGAGAATTAATATATATTTTCTCGATACCAAACTTTTCTTCCTTTATCCATTGCTTCACATCTCTCCATCTCAATCGACAACTGTTTTCATCCCTTCTTACCGTCTTTTTCATTCATTCCTCTCAAAACACACCTGCGTCTATAATTTCATTCTCATATTATTATCGAAATTACTGATCTATCTACCTTCTTCCTTTCATATACACACACAATAGATGTTGCTGATTATTATCACTAGTTATTATTGCCGGCTGGTTATTGTAATTAAACGCGGATTTACAGAACCAATTATACTTACGCTAAGCAAGGCTGCCGTTTATCTCTATCGGCCGCTAAATTTTTAAAACTGAATTGAACTCAATGTGACCAAATTAAGCGTCACACAGTTGGAACATAAACTTGAGTCACCTTTGCGCTGAATTCTTGATAAGAACTTTAATGATAAGAATCTTCAATTAAATATTACACCATTATCAACGAAGACAGTAAGGCTTGGTTCCCGAGTATTGTAATTTTATGGGAACCCAATAATACATGTTTATAATAGCATTTTGTAAGAAATTACGGAAGTAATGACGGTATACCGCGTTGTTCTACTTTCGGTTCGAGAGGAAAACCCAAATTGCGTGAGGTTGGGTTGCGAAACGGGAGAAATTGTAAAAAAAGAGCGCAAATTGCACCAGAAAAGTCGATGCTACCGCTATAACCGATATTATCAAACCTCCATTAACCCTTCCTAGCTAACACACCCTCGTCCTTCTACTCTCCTCCCTTCCTTCCTCTCCTCCGAAGTTATTTGGCTGGGTATGAGGTATTTATCGGGCACGATCACCGGATTCGACTCAATCTGCCGCCATTCGCACATCATCCCATCTTTAACCGCAAACGAGGAGAAAAAGAACTCAGTTCGCTTCCATCAAGACACCATAATCTCGTCGGAGACTTATATATATTTTTTCGTACGATCCTTTTCTACCCTCTCAAATGCAGCTTCCGAGCCCACTCTTTTTATCTCCGGAGCGACCGTCTCAACGCACAGGAGCCGCTATAGCCCGCCGAAAAAAACAGAACCCAAAAAAACCTCCCAATTCCCAAGTTCTCCCGTTCCGTGACCTAATTCGACCCTTCTGAAAGAATATTGGGGGCTGTGCGGGACATGCGACTGGGTACAAGGGGCGAACGGAGCGAAAAGGAATGGGTCGAAGAAGAAGGAAGGAAGGATCAAGGGTAGGGATAAAGGGAGGAGGCAGAGATAAAGAGGGTCGAGATTAGGGAAGAGGGTGGAGATTAAGGGTGATGGAAGACGGGGTACGGTAAGGAAACGGATGGGGTTTATGGGGTAAGGGTAACTGGGAAGGGGGGGAACAAAAGGGTATGAGGGGGAAGGAGGTTGGAGGAGACTGAATCTGCATACTTCTTTCCACTGTTCTCTCTATTCTTGGAAAACTGTGCCTCTATCTTCCTCTCCCTGTGCCTTTCTCCCTTATAGTCCCCGGCCCCACCCGAGTCTATCTCATCGATTAACTACGAGTGTTGTGAGAAGGAGAAAGGGAGTTTAAGGACGAAGATCGGCCGGGTCCAGGTGGAAGAATGGGATCTTCTGGAGATGGCGGTCGGAAAATATAAGATAATTAGAGCGAGGGAGAAGAGTTCGAGGGATATTCCGCGGCACGTTCCTGCTTTTTAATTCGCGATTATTTGGGCCAGAATATGAATAAAATCGGTTTGTCTATAACGGGGATGGCTAAGCTCACCGAGCCCCGAAGCTGCAAAAGTTCGATAGCCGAAAGACTAGCAAGACCTTTACAAATAAACCGATGCGCAGGAAACATGGAATTCGAAGCGATAGAGAGAGGAAGAATGATCGTCCGATAGGTTATGTCAGACTACGTTGATCTATTTGGCATTTAAAAGTGTAGTCTTTTTCGAGAAGCGTAAAAGAGCCGCATTTCAGATGAAAATTACCGCATGAAGTTCGAGGCCCGCGGTTTGGACAAGAGTCGGCAATTGTTTTGTGTTGGTGCCATTATTTATCAATACTTACAAACTGCGACCCTCCGTGAGTGTCCCCATTAAATTAATTTTGCCCGTAACGCTTACAAAAAGTGATTATTGTAAGGCATCCTGAGCATGACACGGCATCATTTATATATGAAATTGAAATAAAAGTAAAGTTCTTTTTTAAAAACGCATATATTTTTGCAGTATTTCTCTGAAATATCGTACCATGTAAAATATCTTCGCGTGCCACAGTTTGCCGACCCCCAGATCTAGAGGGGTTATTTCCTGAGGCCGTAGAAACAAGCCATGAAGTAAAATTGTTTGTTTACCCAACGGTGGTTAAGGAGCGAAAATTTCAACTGCGGATTTTCGAACCTTCGGCGAAGCTGCAAAATGTGGGTGTAAGTTTCTGCTATGAACGCGCATAAATGAGAGAAAATCCATCGGACAAAAATAAAAAATGTAGACATTTCTTAGAAATTTTATCCGGGACCAAATTAAAATGGGAGAAAACATTGTAATTACGGTAATACGGCGAGATCGTGTTTTTGACATGCTTAAAAATTCATTAATCTGGGTCATGCGTTTTTCCCCGCTCTTCGTAATCCAATTATAAGGGATAAATGTTCCATAGCAATATTCGCCCGTCACAAGTGATTTTCCCTCCCTTCAATATCGGAGTTTGGTAAACTGAAAGGCTAAAAAAAAAACTGAATATATATAACGCTCGTTATTTTTAACCCGAGGACGTTTGCGAATACTATTTTCTCTGCCAGAACCTTCATTTGATTCACGCATATTAAATCGGTGCATAAATAACGAATGAAAATTCATCTGTCAAATACATAGGACTGTGTCAGGGTGATCCATTACATTCGGAGATAAGAAAAAACCCACGGAGAGTTACATCAACGCCTGTGTAAATGTACATATGCGTCGTGAGGTCAACTCAATAGTTCCGTGAGAGCTAAAATTGCTCACACGGATTAATCATGAACAAATCCATTGTCCTTTTATAGGATAAGTGTCTCCGAGTTACTATTATATCTGAGGTTATGAATATCAATTTGTATCTTCTCCCATAGTTCTTTAAAATAATATCTACTATTATCACGGTTTCAGAAAGATCTAAAGATAATATTAGCGTCACTCTCGTCGATTTGGCGAGTACTTTCTCGGAGAGATAACATTTCATCGAAATACATATTCTTCACCAGCGGATTTAGACCACTAACTGCAATTTGAAGAAATGCGAGAAGTGAGGATGAGAAGGAGGGGATGAAGACCATCAAGCTTTCTATCTTTCGGCAGATCTATTATTCAGCGCTTCAAATGGGCTTCAAACGTAGACCTTAGCCTTCGAATAGCCATCACATACCTCGAAATAGTATCTTTACTCCCTTTCCTCCATTGTGATCTTTTCCTAGCATCCTTCCTCAGAGCATGTTCTTGGATAATCCATTTTTTACGGTCTAACCTATTTTTTCTACAATCGACCTTTAATTTCAATGGTGTAATTTTTCTAAGGCTACGTTATAATTTTCTTTTCTGTTGATAATTTTCTCGTTTCTGCGAATATATCTAAGGAAAGCTTCTAATCTAAGTGCATACACCCAATCTTAAGCTTACCATGCATACGATAGCAAGCAACATAACGCCTTATTGTTTCTTTAAATTACTATTCTCTACGTCCCAGGTTCTTTGTACATATTAACTCCATTGAAAAATCTTATCTCCTCAAATATTCCATCCTCGGAAGTCTAAAAACTGCCATAAACATTTTATTCGTTCTCATTTGGTTACTTATATTAGCGATTTAGGCGTCAAAGAGCAAATGAAGATAAGCGATGACAAAAATTAAAAGAAAAATAGTGTCATTAGATAAGTATAATTACGTCTCATTAGACTGTAAAGTAAGAATATCAATACGTAGCTATCGGTCGCTAAAAAACTCAACCCCGCCTAATTTTTTTACAGATAAATTTGCGACTGATATTAAAAAACGAATCCGGACCACGCGATATTACGACTTCTCAATTACAGAAGGATATCGGAAGCACGCCGGCGTGTTACCTATACCTCAGTAGGTCTCAAACAAAAAATGGCGATTAAATAAGTAAAATTGCGAGCTTTAAAGTCCTTGAAAGTCTGAAAAGCTCTCGAGTTTAGCAGAAATATCTTTCAAAAATTTAATTAGTTCATTGGTTGAAATACTCTCCAAAAAATTTCCGAGAAAAACGTTCATAAAAATAAAAATAAAACGAAGAGGCACGAAGCGCAACAAAATGCCAGAAATAAGACGCCACATCAAACGAAATAAAAAGCGACACTTTTGAGTACGAGGTTAATAATAATTTATTACATGGAGAAGTTTGAAAAAGAATAAAGGGAGGGGAGAGAGACGGAGAGGTTGGGAAAGAGTTTGTGGGATATAGGAGAGAAAGGTCAGGTTATTAAGGAAAAGTTCGAGAGAGGGAAAATGAGTGAGAGGGGGTGTTGGAGGATTAAAAACTGAAGTGGAGGGGAAGAGAGAGAAAGAAAGAGAAAAGAGTGAGAAAAAGAGAAAGAGAAGAATAAGAGTTGGGAAAAGTTTGGAAGAGAAAGGTTAGAGTGATAGAGGGAGTGCTAGGGAACGGAAGCACTGAGAGATAGACGGGAGAAAGAAAAAAGAGAAAAGGACGGAGAGATGAAGGAGTGGCGATGGTTAGAATGGGAACGGAGAGAGAAAATGAGAGGAAAGATAGCGGGGAGAAAGACATCAAGAGAGAGAGAGGGAGAAAGGGAGAGATGAAAAGAAAATTACGGAAGTTTGCGATAGAGAGAGATTGTGAAAAACTGAGTAGAAGAGGTGGAGTTAGAGAGGAAGGAAGAGAGGGAGGGAAAGAGGAAGGAGGGAGACCGAGAGAAGGGTGGGGAGAGCGATGGGAATGGGAGTATTGATAGAGCGAGTTTGGATGGAAGGGAAGAGAGCGAGATGGAGTCAGAGAGGAAGCAGGAGAGGGAGGGAAAGAGGAAGGAGGAGAGGGAGGGAAAGAGGAATGAGGAGAGAGAGAGGGAAAGAGGAAGGAGGAGAGAGAGGAAAAGAGGAAGGAGGAGAGAAAGGAAAAGAGGAAGGAGGAGTGAGAGGTAAAGAGGAAGGAGGAGAGAGAGGGAAAGAGTAAGGAGGAGAGGGAGGGAAAGAGGAAGGAGGAGAGGGAGGGAAAGAGGAAGGAGGAGAGAGAGGGAAAGAGGAAGGAGGAGAGGGAGGGAAAGAGGAACTAGGAGAGGGAGGAAAAGAGGAAGGAGGAGAGAGAGGGAAAGAGGAAGGAGGAGAGGGAGGGAAAAAGAAGAGGGAGGGAAAGAGGAAGTAGGAGAGGGAGGGAAAGAGGAACTAGGAGAGGGAGGAAAAGAGGAAGGAGGAGAGAGAGGGAAAGAGGAAGGAGGAGAGGGAGGGAAACATGAAGGAGGAGAGGGAGGGAAAGAGGAAGTAGGAGAGGGAGGGAAAGAGGAAGGAGGAGAGAGAGGGAAAGAGGAATGAGGAGAGGGAGGGAAACATGAAGGAGGAGAGGGAGGAAAAGAGGAAGTAGGGGAGGGAGGGAAAGAGGAAGGCGGGAGACGGAGAGAAATGAATGAGGCGCGAGATAGAGTGATGGGAAGGAATGATTGTGCGAGTTTGGATGGAAGGAAGGGGAGAAGGAGGGAGAGAGGATGAGAGGGAGAGAGGATGAGAGGGAGAATGAGTGGGAGGGAAGGGAAGGAGGAGAGAGAGGTGGGTTGAGATAGGTTGAGACTTGAAAGGCTCTTCATCCATCTTAAAGACGGAAGGTGAGATAGCGGGAGAGGAAGGAGGGAAAAGTGAGAGGAAGAAGAGAGAGAAGCGGATGGAGAAGAAGCTGAGAGAGGAGTGAGAGAGGGAGGGATAGAGAGGGAAAGAGAGGATTGATTTGGAAAGATGAAGGACGAAGGAGAAGCCTATGTGGAGTGCGGGGAGAGAAAAAGAGAGAGGGATAGTAGATATGAGAGCATGAATTCCAGAGGGTGGGAGAGAGAGAGAGAGAGAGGTAGAGAGAGAGAGAGAGAGAGAGCAGGGATAAAATCGAACGGTAAGACACGGTAGGGTGATATAAAAGGCTATAGAGAGTATGGAGGTCGTCGCTGGAGAAGGGATCGGAAGGGACTAAAGTCTTCCAAATGAAAGAGCCCTCCCTCTTGCTATACTCGAGGGAGGAAGGGGGTTGAAGGAGGAAGGGAAGTTCGGAGGGGGTGGGGAGGAGAAAAAAGAGGGAGAAAGCGAGAGGACGGATAAGGATGCTGAGGCGGGTTCTGCGGATGCCTTCCCTCCCGGAGCCAACCGGTATTACTCCTCATTCGGAAGAAGATTTACATTGGCGGGAACCCGCGGAAAACCGTATGAAGTGAAGGGGTACTACTCCTCGAGCAAACAGTAAAGGATATATATTCCCAAAGGTGGAGTTCGATCTACGCCGCGGGGAAAGATAAAAAGGGTGGAGGAAAGACGAGAGGGAAATGGAAAGAGAGAGAGAGTTGGCACGGGAAAGGGAGTTGAGACGCCCATTTTGAACACGGTTCGTATCTGCAAAGCCCCTTTCGCGAGAGGCGGATCGCTTCGTCCCCTCAAGACCTCGTTTTCCCTCCTTTCTCCCTGGGAAAATGTTTTTGTTACAAGTTTCATCATATACGCTTATGAGTAAAGAAGCGTTAAAAAACGGCGGATAAAATTAATGGCGATACTTGAGGTTTTCCACGGTTAAAATCGTTTTATATATATATATATATATATATATATATATATATATATATATATATATCGTTGTATAAATTTTATCGATTTTGGGTTTTTCCAAAATACTACGGTGCGGTATGCTATTCGTCGGGTCTCGGGGGTAATTATTTTCGTCCGAGATGAACAATACTGCAAGGCGAGCATCGCAACTTATTTCCTCTCCATGAAGTGCATTTCTGTTAAATTTGCATCCGCGCATGTCTCGAAGAAGCGGCAGAAGAACCTTAAAAGACGGGAAAAAAGACGCAACGGAAGGAATTGTACTGGTAAACAAATTGGTCGCGCAAAGAAGAGGTTCCGAAATAATTGAAAACGGGAAGAAGTTGACATGGCGTCGGTCGGGACAGGTCGTTGGGGTAAATAATCATAACTGGGTAAAAGGAATGCTAGATTTGGTCCCAGTATCCAGGGAAACGGTCCATAAAGGAGGAAAAACAGAAGATGAGAGAAGGAATGCCTGAATTTACTGGAGCGATATGAAGAGACACGATCCAGGGATGGACCGGAAAGGTTAAAGGTTAAAGGGTCACGTACATAAACGAACGTATACGCGTAATTTGTATCTACAAGCTTTCTAAAACAATTACGTACGAAATAATAATGAATCCTTTGTTGATGCTTATGGTATATCTCGTTTAATTGTTGTTATTGTTGGTATAACGTGAGACAAGATGAGGTGGTGAAAAATTAATCTTATGTCAACGTAACGGAGCGACTATGAATACTGACTGCGATTTCACACATGCCATTTTGTAATCAATTTATTAGATGAATTTTCTACGATTGCTTATTCTGCCGTGAGCCAGAAACACGTCTTCCTTTGCGGAGCCATAAGATTCACATGGCGACAGTGAAGTAATTAGATCGAGGACGTGATGAAATTAAAGACCTTCCGCTGAAATTACGATGTGATAACCAGCCTTCAGGATTGTACCAGTTGTACTCCCATATGGTTAAATGAGAATTATTATTCGATTTTGCTTTATTTTACAAACAGCCTGTCTAGTGCATGAATTGAAAAAACCGGCGAAAATTATTAATTACGGCGTAGAATGCAAAAATAGCTTGAGAGACCAAACATATAAATGGATTCATTTGGAAAAATAAGTTTTTAAATATTTTAGGCAGCATATATATATTCTGCTAGCCAGAAAGCCCTGGTTTATAATTTGAACAACAGGAGTAAAGTATAAAACAATCAGAAATAAAATGAATATGAAGTAAAATCTTTAAAAAACTGAAATATATATTTAATTATATAGTAACTATATAAACTTAATACAATGAAATATAATTATTAGAAAACTCGCTATTATAAAATAGATTAGTATAATAAAAGGAATGTTAAAATCACTTCGAAATTTTTAAGAATCAAAGTTTTTTGAGAGCAAAATAATTTTTCATCGACGGATTATCCATAAAAATGATATAAATTGGTAATAGAAGTTCAATAAAAGCGAAATTATCATTTTAACATGGCGCTAAATGGCTTTATAAATTGATTACAGTAAAAGAATATGCATTTAACAGATAATTAAAAGATAAGTGAATCAGTAAATTCAATTTGTAAATTAGTTCATTTAAGCATAAATAAGAAGGTGGTTGTAAAAAATATATCAGATGGAAATAAATGAAGACAATACATAAAAACTATTATTAGTACGGAATATAAGGAAAGTAGATTAGGAGATTAAAAATTAGCTATCCTCAACATAGAACGCTTATTTTGACACTGTGAGAAACACTCTTTTATAAAGCTTTAAACAAACTTCAGGACTTGGTAGAACAGTGGAATTTGGCAGAAATGCTTCAATCATGCATTCAAAGAAAACGACGAAAAAAAGCCTTCAAAGGGTTCGACTCCTGGCTATAATTCTTGTTTCCCGTAAGATAACAGGTAAAAAGCGTCTTTTCTAAGCCCAGGCTTTCATTCTATTGCAAATTATAATTAGAAAAATTGACCACAAATTTTTGGCTAAGAGCATTTAAATTGGGACATTTAAATTCATGTCCCATCCTGTTTGACGGGCACTTACTCTAATAGTGGGACAAAATGTAAAAAAAATATCATGGCGTGAAAAATGACGTTGGGAAACATACTGAATATACTGGGAATATACTCGTAAAAAGATGAGTCGAAAAATAAATAGAAACGGGAATAACGATGTTATCAGGAGTGGAAGATAGCAAAAAAAAACACGCGAGGCTGTATTTACCAGTTAGATCAGAGGAGAACAATTTGACCTCATAGAAACGTTCGAGATTAAATGGTAACAGATATAGAGCGAGGTTTATACGAATAGAGTGAGCAAGAAGAAGGAACCTTACCAGAGAAGGAACAATGCAAAAAAAGACGCAAGGAAGCGGTGATTCAACGAAAGAGCTTTCGCGGAGAAAGATATGGATCGAGACAAAGATTACAGATATCGGAAGGTCGAGGTTAGAGGTCGAAGAGTGGTGGAAACGAGCGAAATAAGAGAAGAGGAGAGGACAGAGTAGAGGAAGAGGTGAAGAATGGAGGAAATGGGGCTAGGAGGGGGTTGAATAAGAGATGATGTGTGATGAGGTGAGGCAGATAGAAGGCATGGAAGATTTAGCAGGGAAGAGGCCAGGGAACGGGAGGGAGGAGAGGAATACTCGGGCGCGTGTTAATCTCGCACGAATCGCGTTTTAAATGAATTTGTGGCTACGGGACTGGTGCATAAAGTGGCGATTTTAAGTGCAGAAATGAAACGGAGGAGGAATAATTATTTTCTCTTATGGTACCATTGGAACTATGTTTTAGAGAAATGTAAATTTGTATTGCAACTAAAAGATCAGATGCCACGACTTGGAAATGAATGAGCTTAATAACAAATTTTAGTTTTCTTTTAGTGCTTTTTCAAAAAAGTGCCCTTATAGTTTCACTTTGGCATGTCTCCGTCTGCCACTCTGTCTGTGCAATTGCTTAAATTGAAATTGTGACGAAACCGTAAACGCTGAAACTTGGGGTGCGTATTTATGTATTTAGATTTGAGTGTTGAAAAATATGCAGGGTCGGATTGGGGCCCATTAATATTTTAGAATAATATATTCGAAGGTAAAAAAGATAAAATTTCGAGCGTACATTTTCACATTAATGCCACTTACAAACGAGGCTCTAATGACAGAGTTTATAACCACACAAAAATTAAATTAAGATTAGCTAAATTTACATGTATATAACAGACGATCATATTCCAAAACCTCCTCATTTCCTCAATTAAGTTAACGGGAAAAATCTTCATAGCAAAATAAAACAAGAAATGACTTAAGCCATTCTGTATTTAATTTAATATTAGAAGGAAAGAGCGCGCTAATTTTATCCATGTTCATGGATAACACTCTCCTTGTTCACATTAATAGGGGTACCTCGTAAGGAGTTTGATATATAATATTTCTTAAACATGAATAATTTAATCAACACTTCAAGATGGAAGCTGAAATATTAAAAAGTACGGATAGGGATTTCCTCTATATTTATGTAGAAGAGGTTGTTTTGAAAGCTTAGCGGTTAAAAAAAACCGCCTGGAAATTGGCAAACGCGAGTTCGGATTCCGGTCACGAAGAGAATTTATCTCCCTTGGAAATCAATGTTCGTAAGGAAGAGTCCCTTTCTCAGTTCTGAAATGCATACGCTCGTATGATTTCTTCTATTTATACATTGTCTGACTAAGCATAAACAGTAGCTCAAAAAGGATTTCTTAAGATAGTACTGCGAAGTTTGCACGGTTTATTCATTCGACGCTAAGCTGAGTGTAAAAAAAACATCTGCTTTTCTAAGAAGCGGAATAAAAGGATAAGAATCCTTTTGAAGAATTCAGAGATCAACACAAAAAACATTCACTGATCTCGGTGCTTCCAAAAATAATGTTCGGAAAAATAAGCCTGTGATCCACCAACTGGGACTCTTGTTTATCTGCCTTAAGCTATCGCATTCACCATTAAATAAATCCTAGATAGAATAATTTAGCTATATAAATGATCTTTCAGTTTAAAAGAACTGCGAATGATACCAAAACAACTTGATGTACGATTCAGTAGTTACGTACGTTATTTCTATGAAATTGTCGACCTCGTGGCAAGATTTGTTGGAGGAAACGAATGTTTTTTGCTTTTGTCCGCCACTAACGGAATTCCTTTCGATCCGATGTACACTAAAGGGATGTTTTCTGATAGATAAAGGCCTTGTGGCTGGTTTTAAAATGCGCTTACGGGGAAGAAGCAAATAGCGATCGGACCCCCGTGTGTGTGTATGTGTGTAAGCATGCAAAGAGGAATAGCGTTTAATCACTTCATCGATGAAAAGCGTATGACTTGGCCCGGGTGTAGCGCAGCTGCTACGCTGTAGATTAGTGGGCATGCGGGACACGGCGGCGAAGGGGTTTTGAGTACGCAGTATCGCAAAGGGGAATTGTGGGAGGGGAAGTCACCTGCGTTGGGCTCGCAAATTTACGATCGCGTCAAAAGTGCCCTTGTATCTCCTCTCGGGGTCTTGCCCCGAGCCATTGAGGGCGTGTCCCGGCTTCGCACGCCAGGCTCCCTATTTCGATTCCCGCCCTCGCATCCACCTCTATTTATTCCCTCTCCTCTCGTATCCCTCCCTTTGTCGCCCTTTTATCCAATAACAACAATCTCCAACCCCTTACAAATCTCTCCAAAAACCCTCTCCAATAGCTTCCCACCCCGTATAAAACTTCCTCCAAAAACTTTCCAGCATCTTTCTACCTTCACCAAGTCCTTCTAATGCCCTCCAACTCCTGTGACTTACGGTAAACCCTATCAAAACCCCGCCAAACTTTCCAAACCCACTCCCATCTCTCACAACCACCTCTAATTCTCTCCATTCTGTTCCAATCCCACCCAACTCCCTCCAATCTATTCCAACCGCCTCCAATTCTCTCCAATTTATTCGAACCACATCAAACCCTCTCCTATTTACTCCAACCACCTCAAATTCTTCCCTCTCCGTTCTATTCCATTCATCTCCAATTCTTACCAGTCCATTCCAACCCCATCCAACTCTCTCCTATCTATTCCGACCACCTCTAATTCTTTCCTACATATTCCAACCACTTCCAATAATCTCCAACATCAAGTTTTGCTACAATATCTAAAATTATCCATCCCTTTCTAACCTTCTCCAGTTGCTTAAATTTCGCATGATTTTCTAATACACCTATTGTCTTCCTTCCGCTCTTGACGACCGAAACTTGATAGGTTGCGAAATTATTCCGGTAGCATTTTCGGGCGCGGTCAAATTTTGCGAGGAGTCTAATGTGATGGCGGAGGAGGATGATGGAGAAAGGGAGTTGGGTGAGGGAGGGAGGTCACGGCTGCGCCCGAATCAATCGCCATTATTCATGCGACACTCCGTAGCGCCGTGTTCACGCACCCGTAATGTGTTGATCATCGGTTCGGGTGTTGCGGTTGTTAGTTTTTTCCTCTCTCTCTCTCTCGCTCGCTCACTCTCTCTTTCTATTTTGCTCTCTCTCTCTCTCTCGCACTCTCCATCTCCCCCAGGGTATCGCAAATTCGGGCTTGGTTTTGGGGTCCGAACGTACCGCGTCCATGATTGGTTCGTCCGCCGGCATAATCGGAGTTCCCCTTCGATGATATAATGAGTTAACCGAAATAAATGGACTCCAATTTCCGAAATTTGTCCTTTTTACTCTCGCTTCTTCTTCCGACGGCTGTGCGATAGAATTTCTTCTCTCTAAATACCGTCGCCCAAATATAAAATCCATCCGGAGTATGAAAATCCATAATTTATTCTATTAAATTTATAGAAAAATAATTTTTTCGATTTTGTAATTTAGCCTCAAATTTGTTGTTAATGCTGAATCTTTTTATTCTTTCCCGAGAGAAAACTTTGTATCACAAATAATATACATAAAATTTATATATTTATATACTTAAGATATTATCATTCGCATCAACATTCTACGTCCCACTTTAACATTCAGGTAACAATAAATGCCTCAGTTTTCTAATCAATAATTAGTTGTTAATTTTTGCAGAGTGGTGTCAATGAAGAAAAAGCATCTCAAGCAAAAATATCTTCAATACGTCGGTTTGTATCATTTTAAACATCGTGTGACATTTTGCTTTCCTAAGATAAGGAAATTTAGTCGTAAAAGATTAATTAAAGTATTATTGGCGTTAAAATTTAGCATATGAAAACACTAGACATTTTTTTCATATTTCATCTCAACCAACATATCAAGATTTATCCATAATCATTCCAGGAGATAAATTTCATCGCATGGAAAATGGCTGTAGCCGGCATATTTTCGGGGATGAGAAAATACTTTGGATGGTGGACGTTGAAATATTAGACAGAAATAACCGAGGTATATGCTTTATTACCGCACTACGGGCTCTTCTCATTTATTACCGCGTACCTCCAGATACCATCAAATTCTTGTTATTTTCGACTTGTTTATTTTCGCAGATGCTGTTTTACTGCCTGCAAAACTCGTTCCGCGTGCCACCCCGGACGCGCGTGCCACAGATCTCCCGTCACCACTCTAGAGTGCGTCGTGAAAATAACCTTGGCACCGATTGCAAATCCGAGTGATTCATTCTATCTGGCAAGTATTTGTCTGTAGTACGCACTTTTATTTACTCCAAATGTAAATATTTACTTTCAATTGCGTCACGGTCAAAATATAAACTTAACCAGATTAGCATTCACGAAAACACAGCTAAAATAAGATTTTTTATTGTGTTATTTTTAATAAAATGTTCTTTAAAAAATGTTTTTCTTCACCTGCAACAACATGGTTGTTGTTCCGTGTAGCACTAAAAAAGACAAATGTTTTTTTTGACCGGAAAGAAAATATGGGTATAAGTCTTTGTGTACCGATGAGTTATTTCAACAGCTCAAAATAAATGCTTTGATCGTTGTGTTAGATGGTATTCTACGAGAAACCATTATTTAACTTCAGCATCAGTATAAAAATTTTATTCGATGACGTTTAAAATTTTGTGCTTTTATCTTCTAAATTTCAACCAAGTACTATTGGTAATGAAATCAGTTTATTGTTCTCTGCACATAAACACAGGGAGTATTGTTCCCTGCACTAATTATGCTCCTACATTTATATCTATGGGTATTGTATACGAATATAAAGCAATTTAGATAAATCAATAGAAGCCATACACAATTTCCAGTTAGAGTATCTTTTACGAGTCAGGATAATAAAATTAGCCTAATATTATCATCTTACCGCAATGACATTATCTGATTAACTGGAAACGGGAGGATTTTCACAATAAAGTACACCAAAGCGCAACTTACGAATAATTATTAGCCGAGGCGCTGAGAACCACGGACGGCCTAATTCGAAAATCCGCTAAATAATAGAAATTTTAAAATGTTTTCCTGCGATCCATTCAAACCGCAATAGAAACCGTACCAAAATATCGACGTTTTTGGACGTAAAACTCCAGAGTGATAGAGGGTGATAAAAACTTCGCAATATCCAGTCGGGTTTTATGGAGACTCCATCGCTCTCTACGGCTTTCAAACCAGCAGGACTCCCGCCCTCTCTCTCTCTATCTAAATGACCCCCCCCCCCATTCGCACTTTCCTACGGAATTCTGCCTTAAAGTTCGATTTCGAATACTAAAAATAAACTCCGCATTAACGAGTTTTCCAGCACGCCGGGAAAAAAATAACACGCTTTTCCTTTAAGGAAAAAAAAAACAGTTGAACATCGTGCGCTTTTTCCCGTATCACTCAACGAAGGAAGGGAGAAAGGGAGAAAGAGAGACCTACGTCAAACCGTGAAAGTGGAAGACCTCTTCTTTCTCTCTATCACTCTTCGCGACGATCCACCGAAACGGAAAATGGTATAGTGAGAGGAGAGGAGGAAGAAGAGAAATATATAGATGTCATTCGGAATTAGAACGCTTGGAAGCGAGAGAAAAATATGGAGAATCCGTTATTCACGTGACTTTCCACCCCCTCCCTCTCACGGTCTCCGTAGGAGCCCTTCGCGAATATCCTTACGTTTCGGGGAGGCGGGCGGTCGAGAGGGTCGTATCCAGGCGGAGTGGTTGAAGAGGGGAGGAGAAGGAAAAAAAAGAAGAGAGACGCACTCGAGATTTGGAGCCGAAAAAATGAAGGCTTTAAAGCGTCCCACCAGATAGCATTCAGGGTTGTTAATCCCTTTGGTACGACCGTGCAACGAAAACCCTTGGCGCCAACACGGGGTCTTAAGGCGTGATTTATCTTTTGGAGGAGACATTTTTTTTGTTCGAAGGTTTCTGTGGAAAGACATCGAAAGATGCTCTCCCCGGGGACGGTATGGGTACACCTGGAAAAGAGACTCCCGAAATTAAACGAAGAAGGATAGAAACCTGGAATGAAAAAATAACACGATTTGTTTTAAACGTCGTCTTCGCCGAAGAAACGCGCGAAGGATAGAAGAATGACCGGATCAGCCAATCATTTTTTTTCGGTGAAAATATTATCCCAAGAATATCGAATCTACGCGTCTTGGAAGATTTGGGTACTAATATAAATGGACGGCTTTAAATATTCAGGGAGTCACTTAGCCTTTCCGCGAATGATTTTCAAGCTAAACGGACTTACTCGAGCTATAGATTTTTTCGGTAAATGATCCTGCTTGTTAATGGCATTTCATTAGCATCATAAATTTTACCACAGCAAAATGCATGAAGAATTATTCTTAAAAAATCGCACACACCAACTTTCGTGAAACATGTTTGCTGTATAATTGTATTCAAGAAGCTGCAAGAGTAGAATTAATTTTGATTTATTTTTTGAAGTGAGACGGATGACTACATGCCGAGAACAGGAAACTTAATACTTATTATGATACATTCGTATCGGATGCTAAGTTGCATTAAACATATTTATTACAGGATTCATGCAATCTCTACGCTAAAAATGGACATTTTGATTATACTAAGCGAGGAGTATGGCAAATACTGAGAAAGAGTAAGTTAATATTTTTTATTATAAATAATTAAAACAAATATATGGAGTAGAACACTTTGAATTCCTCTAAAGTGTTATTATAAAATAGCGTAACATGTTGCAGAAATTAGCTTCATGAAGGTTATAAATAAAATTTTTGGAATTAAAACAAGAGAATGAATAATTCACACGACCATATCAAAGGTGGAAGATAACCTACTTCAACGAGCCATGCCCAGTTTTATCAAAAAGAGATTTATACTGAAGAAATTATTAACAACCTTGAATAAAAATTTCTTGGTTTAAAGATAAACGTAGAAATAAATAACAATTTTCCTTATTTAAAGGACGTTTCCGTTATAATTAAAATCCTTTTAAAATCCTGCGAAGATTTCCTGGTAATCGGAGAAATGGGGCTGAAAATGTTTATGAGCTAAGAGATTTGACATTAGATGTAAAATTTTTATCTCCGTTATTGGTGAACGAATTATTGCTATAAATCCAATAGACCGAGTACCTGAATGGGGCGTGGCGTTGAAAGCTATCTCATAAGAACTATACCTTTCATTAAGAAGGATTTATAGACGACACATAATAACGATTTTCGGAAGCCAAATCTGGAGCAAAATGACGAAAACAAAATCTGGGTCAACGACACAGCTGATGGTCCAAGCGGTGCGGAGTCTGAGATCAGGTGCAACCCAAACATTGTCCATCGGCCAAATGATCGCTTAAAATTATTACAGAAGTTCCAATGCGGTCACTCCCACAGATAAATTGCAGGTGGAAATAAATTTATTAAAGACATTTTTCAATGCTAAAATGATCCTGGGTCTGACAAATTAACGAAATACATGCGAAGCGATGAACTTATAAATTAAACCATATATTTTTCCTAATTAACTTTACGTGAATTTATTTTGAATTCATCATATATATATATATATATATATATATATATATATATATATATATATATATATATATATATATAGATTTTGAGAATTCAATGATTTTCTGAGTAATTATGTTTTTATATGTATCTTACATACGCATCGCTACGTTAGCCATTCACATCCTTGAAGCAAAAATAGCACAACTTGTACTAGAAGTGATAATTTCACGACGATAATATTGGTTAAATTAAACTAATTATCACAACACTATAAACGTGATAATAATAACTTTACTTGATCTTGTAAAGTTTCACGCTGCTATCCACCATTGTTTCACCAATTATATTAACAATTTCTCTATATTTGCTTGGATGATTAAAAACACATTAAAAAGAGGAATAAACTTGTGTTACAAACAATATATGTGCCTTTCTAAGTTCACATTTTCTTCTTTCAGAATGATGAAACACCATAAAATCAAGACCGGAGTCTCCGATTTGGAATTACCATCATGCTCAACACGAAAATGATTCTCCCAAAATCCAAACCTTCAATTTGCATGTGGCAAATTATTTTTCGATCCACATCCAGACGACATACGCGGAGGCCTACGCTGGGAAACCCCAAATAAACCGACAAACGTTACTACGCATGGCCGTCGCCAAGTTGCACGGCGAGCTCGGCGTAAAATCTACTACGCGGCCTGGGGTGGTTTCGTCGCTTCCGAACTCCCCTCTCACCTCGTTATACTGGTGTTGTCCGACGGTAGGTCCCAGTGGAGCCATGCCCGGCACGCCTGCCCCCGGGCCAAGCGTGGCCATGGCCGCCTGCTCCTCCCCCGAACTGAAGCTGCTCTCACGCGCCCCCATCGTCCAGTAAGAGGGCCAGTAACTGGGCACCCTTGCCGCACCGCCGCCGAGGGTCAGATCCACGGCCTCCGGAGCAGAGGTGCCCCTCGCCCTGGCGCCGCGGCCTCTCCCCCGTCCCCTCCCCGCCCCCCTCTTCCGCCCCCCCCGCCGCTTTCCCCGCCTCCCCTCCACGACCTGCCTCGGACTGTTACCTCCCGTATGGCCCCCGGGGGCGGCCACTCGAGGCTGCGGCGGTGGAGGTGCGGGGTTCAGCGTCCGGCGGATGGTGGGCACGAGGGCGGCTGCTTCGTTCGTCGGCGGCGGCGGTGACGAAGAGGAAACGCTAGCTAATTCACGGGGAACGAGGTTGGAGAAAATCTCGAAGGTTTTGAAGGGACGGCGGCACGCGAAACCGGTCTCGCCGGGAAAATGATATCAGCAGAATTAAAGTCCCGTAGTAAGAGGGAATATTATCAGTCCAGTGATTAAAAACGAGCCGGGAACGAGATGAGATCCGCTTCTTCTTTCACTCTGGAGTGCTCTTTGGAAAATTATGCGTCTGTGGATGTACGGAGTCGACAAATGTTTTATTTTTCTTGCTCCTCCTCTCCCTCGAAGTCCAGCCGTGTAGCAGTAGTAGTCCTGGTCGAGCGTTGTGAAGTTCTCCGGAGTTTATTTTATTTTCCTCGCGATAGAATTATGTCACACTGAACAGCTTCCCGGTTCATGCGACGAAGCACATAGCAGCTCAGAAGTTATCTTCGAGAGAGGAAAAAAAGACGATTATTCGTTGCTTCCTTTCCGTAGTTTTTTTTATTCGATCTCCCAGTCTTTCCTCTTCTCCTAGGGACTTGAATCATGTAGCAGTTTCGGACTTCGGGGTAAAACAACTCTCTTCGCCTTGGCAGTTGTAGTTTCCGGAGGTTTGCGTATCGGTTGCAGTTGTGTGCGTTGTGTCCTTTCTTTTTCTTTCCTCCTCAAATTTGACCGGTTGTTCCACACATCGGAGAGGTGGTCAGAGGGCGGTTTGCCGGGGAAGGTGCGGACGCAGGGAGGGAATAGGTCCGGCTGGCACAGAGGGGTTTGCGGGATCTGTCCGCTCCCGCTGCCGGCACTCGACTGAGAGGACGGATAGGGAACATCGCGCCACGGAGCTTTACTCCCGTTCCCTTCCTCTCTCTCTCTCCCTCCCACTTTCCTTCCCACTCCCTCCTCACACCCCGCTCTCTCGCAGCCTCTCGTTCTAACTCTACGGCCCACCTCCCGCTCCCTATGGTTTCCACAGCAAGAGACGGGGAGCGGGAGTTGTTAGTTCAGGCGGTAGACTATGGAGGCGTGACGGTCGCTTCAGCGAGAGAGGATTGGAGTGGGGGAACGGGGGTGTTTTGGGGGTGAGAAGGTGGATGGAGCGGGTGGATTGGAATGAGAGTGTGATGGAACGGTTTGAGAGAGGGGAATGCACTGTAGAATGAAGATGGGAGGACGGGAAGAATGATTGCACCGAGAGAGTGAAAGATTGAAGGAAGGTGTTAGGGGATGAGGGATTGAAAAAGAGGGGGAGAGAGATGGGAAAGGGAAGGAATGAGCGGGTCGGGGGAGAGGATGAAGATGGAAGGAGGAATGAATCACTTCACGCCATCAAAAATTACAAAACAAAAGAATGAAGAAAATAAAAGGAAGAGAATCTTCTGGCGCAGCACGATGGCCTTATTTTTTCCCGAAATGAATCCGCTAATGAATTCACATTTAAACATAATTGCTTAAAAATTCCTTTTGAGGTCATAAAAAAAATCAATATACTAGTTTCAATAATGGTTCGGACAAGCGCGGGATACCTTTTCGTATTAAAATCCACTTGGCGAGAAAATCCAAAGACCTACTTCTGCAAGCATAATGACTAAATTAGATCCCTTCCTAGTTTCACGATACATTTATCAAGGAATGTGCCCCAGTTGTGATTCGTTACAAGTTTAATTCGCATATAAATTGCCTTTTTGAAGGATATTAATCAGCTAAATTAAAGAGAGGTGAAATTCAAATAAATATGAATCAAAGAGAATAACAAAACGACGACATTTTTATAATAAGCAAATCCTTTGTTTCAAGCATCAAGGGATTGACTGCTCGGTTATAAAAGGACGAAAACATTATCCGCAAAAACTGAGCATGATAAAAATAGACAATATTTTTTATTTTGGGAACGTTGATATTTATAGTTGGGAAACGCTATAAGTGATTATTTTGTGCCGAGGTACAAACGGTAGGTTATTAATATGGCAAACACTTGGCCTGATTATTCCAAATAATAACTATGTTCTTACATTTTCTCGCATTCTAAAATATAGTTCAACTGTATCCTAATTGCTAATATACACACAATCAAATTAAATATTCAGCATTTTTGAATGAATTAGAGTTCAACAATGTATTATTTATTGATTGAAAAACCTAATTTCAAAGCCTCAATGAAGTTATATATATAAATATAAATGAATCATTACCAATCGGTGTTTTTCATTATTGCAAATTTTAATCAGGATTGAGGTATAATACGCTAGCATAAATAAGAAACAAATGTTTGTAAAACTGCATGGCAATGATTCATTTTTTTATCTAGTCTAATTAAGGATTTTAAATGAAGTTCATTAGTCAATGGATAAAAAATAATTTAATTCCAATTCGTTCAAAACCGGTGAAGGTTTCATTTAGTTAATATAAAAAGTACAGTTACACGATATCAATGAGTCGTTATGACAATCTTACAGCAGTATTCATCTATAATTTTCAACTAATTTTTTAGGGCTGGTATCGTGCGCAAAACACTTTTCAGGCATTTTCGGTACTGGTTTATGTTTCTCCTGGAAAACTATTTTCTTTTATTATACCAGTTGTTGGTGCTTGCATACTGCAAGCGCTTAAAAAATCACCATACAACAACTTTTAAACTCGTAAATAAACCAACGCGACAACATCTGAACTACCCAATTAAATAAGATAATAGTTTTCATTTTCTGCGAAATTAAGGCATCTATCCGGATTTTCTAAATTCTCTGGCAATCGGCTCGCGTCCAACTTTTCGAATTTCAAGTTTCATGGCTCAGGTCGCCCTTTTTAAGCAATAACTATAATCACCATTAAGACAATACCCTATATGTTAAACACTAAAATTTATGTAAAATTAGAATATGTTGTGTTTGTGTGCTATGATTATTTTATTTATTATTATTCTTGAAGACCGAAAAAATTTCATAATTTTATGATTAAAATCAAATTTTTATGCAAATTCAGTATGGATTTTAATTATGTCTTCAAGAAAAATAAACTTCTCTTTCATCCACAGTATGGTACATGTCTCGACATTGAATCTTAATTTAAATAATTTAAAAAAGCCCTGCACAGTTTTCAATGCTTTTCTTATGGGTGTTTAAAAGTGGATTTTGGGGTCAAAAACACCTCTTAAATATAACTTTTTCCAAAGGTTTTACCGAATGACCTATCTTCATGCCAAATTTCGGCTCTGTATCATTTCTGGAAGTACCTTAGGTTATATATATATATACAAACACTCACTAGTAATCGGTGATTGCATACTGCAAGCAATGGGAGCGACTGGAGTCGAACCGAGAAGACCTAAATAAGATGTCTTATATTTTCCGAAGGCCTACTCATGACATCTACAAACCCTGAAAATGTCAGCGCAATATTCCTCTTAGTATTGTCTGCGCACCCAAATATGTTTTCCCTTTGCTTTTAAATGTCACGGTCTGAGAATTACGTCATGACACTAAGCTACTTTTCAGTTCGTGGCACTAAGCTCTCCTTTAGATTTATTAACACGCAAAATAAATTCCCGAAGAAAAGCATTGTCTCGTAGTCATTACCGAAATATTGGGCCATTGTTATAAATTATATAAAATCCCGTTTTTATGCAGTAAAAATCGAATAATTGGACTAATTCGGCACGGATTCGTGTTCTACTTTCAGGAAAAATAATTTTCGTTCTTTTTCCAATCTTCTTATTTAGATCCGGGGTTTTTACCTTAACTAAAAGTAATTTAAAAAATGCAATTATAAAAAGGCTTGTACGGATTTAATTGGTTTTATAATGAGACTTGAAAATGAACGTTTTGGGGTGTCAAAGACCCCGTTGTAAGGGGAAATTTTTGAATTTTCGATTTTTCCTGATGGTTTTGGGCCAACACCAAGGTTCCCTCCAAATTTCGGCTCTGTGGAATATCTAGAAGTACCTTAGGTTTTATATCATTATCATTATAATATATCCTTCGTAAGGAGCAGCTATTTATTATAAATATCCTATATATGTAAGAAGCAGCTATTTATAATGATAAATACGTTGGAAATTCTTATGCCATTATACATCATCCTGATCTTTTTTGCTATTTCGTTTAATGTAATTGCATTGCCTACGAATGCTTATACCAAAAATGGTCAGAGTAAAACTAGTACCTCCATCTTCACATAAACAGGTGTGTAATCTTAATAAATGCTCGGTCACATTATGCTCATTAATTCCAAGTTGGCTCTTTGGCCTATATGTAATAAATAGATTTAATCCATGTCCACATTCATAAAATGATTACATTATTATCCTAAATAAATAACAAAACACCATTAAAAAGGCCACGGCAGTAATTTCTATATTTCATGGGAGAATTGACCAATCGAAAACGTCTTCTCGGTTTTTCTACCCGAAAATAAAAAAAATTTGTCTCAAAGTTTCGGCAGTCCGCACATGTAGCCATGCGACGAAAATCCAAAGCGTAAACAACTCGCAGCAAAAAAATGACACCTAATTTATCAAAATAAAATAATCTGCGTAACTTTATCTTATTGTTAGATAGGAGTTTCCGCTTTTCCTCCATTTCTCCCAAGTTTTTAACTTTTGACTTTACCCTCTTGCGTTTGCCATACAGACTTCTATTCTGCATTTCGAGAAAGTGAGACATTATGTAAGAGGGAAAACTTCTCCCCTCACAAAGTAGAGATGATAAATTATCTTTCATTCCTAACCGCGGAAAACTCACGAGCTAGAAAGAGAGAGAAATAGAAATGGAGGGAGGGAGAGAGAGAGGGAGGGAGAGAGAGAGTGAGTGAGTGAGAAAATAAAAAAATCTTCACCCCTCAAGACCAGAGGAACACGCATTTTACGCACCATATACGAATGGCGGTTCAACGTTGCGTTTTTTTATTCGACCAGCAGATCAACGAAAATTTTTTCCTTTCATTCCGCATCGCGTCACCGGAAATTCCGCAGCGGATCGTTTTCCCGCGATCCGACTATAATTGCCGATACGATGATCTCTGATAGATAGATTAGGTCGGTAGGTTAGCCAAAAAAAATTAAACGAAAAAATCTGATGTGGCCACCACATGACTTTCTCCACTTCTGTAATATTTCTAAAAATTCCATTTCATAATAGTAAATATTTTAAGAAACTGCGAGAAAATTTTAAGCTAGACAAAGATCAGAAATAAACTCAAACCATACCCTTCTGATATTGGATATAGGGACAAAGCTCCAACAATTAAGAAAAGAAAAAGGATCGTTACTAAGCGTCAATTGTTAACAATAGTCGTCGGTAGGTGCGTGGTGGTGGCAGCTAAAAATATAAGATATCTCTTAAACAAAGCATTATATGGAAATATGTTTCAAACAAAGGTTGTAGAAAATTAAATGTCCTACAATGTTTATTTCAGTATATTTTTACATTTATCAAATATTAAAGCAAATATTTCAAAATAACGGATAAACGAAGAGTAAACACCCACTTTCGGTTGACCGATTTTTGCCAAAAACTAATCAGTTCTTTTGACTTTTAAAAAAATGTCAAATATCAAATTTCACGTTGATATGATTAATAGTTTTTGAGTTAGAGCATCCACAAAAAAACTATCACACAGACATCATCGAGAAAATGGTCAAAACGTGTTCAGGGGACGTGTATTTCCGTTGAAATCTAGAAGTCGACTTTTTTCAAGAAAACAATACTTTCCCCTATACTACGTATATGGAGAAAGTAAAAAGAAAATATAACCGGTGCGGATCCGAGCGAGTATTTCGCGTTCCACAACAAGGACGTGTTGCTAGGGAAATGGCGGAGCAAGAAGAGTGCTCTGGGTGATTGATCGGACAAAAAACCTCGACCGATGCATTAAAAAAAAACCTTACCTAATTTTTTTCTTCCCCCTCTCTTACAATTATACTCTCCCGATGCCCATCGCCGACCACGTTCACGGGCGAATGAGATCGAAAATAAATCGCGTCGTTCTCTTTACATCGTCCAACTACGTAGCGAACGAAAAATAAGGAGAGCCGAATTGATAAAAGGGAACTTTTCCCCTCGCAGTATATTGGTAGCAAGGATTTTTTTAGAGCTCCTGGAGGCCCGTTGGTTTGATGACGGGGATAACCGAAAAAGTTCATCATTGCAGATCCGCGCTCTTTAAAACGTTTGAATGTATTTGATTTTTGGAAAATATGGAGGATTCTAGGCAAGTAACGCACTTCCGACCAGAGGCGTAACTGGAAGATATGGCGCCTATGGCAAAATTTTAAGGAAACGCCTTGTTTACGTAGAATATGATTTTTATTACATCCAGTGCATATATTAAAGAGAATTCTGTCCTTTCTGTGTTTTCTTGGTTTGCACGTTTGCGCAGTTGCAGCACACCTTTCATTTGCATCTTAAAATCGCTTGGAATTGCGATATGAATACGGGACTTGCACCAAACGACGCCTAAAAAAACGGATATTGATTTCCCTGCCATCGATTTTCGAATACGCGTCGAATCGTTCCACAAATTCGTTATTGACACGAAAATTTAGTTAAATTTTAGACGAAAAAATTTCGTCTTCAAGGGCGACGGCATTGTTGCTGATTACGTCTATATCTAAAAGCAATGACATGAACTTTGATTGTGAGAACTCTTCTTATATATTTTAAATGCATTTTAATCGAAAGGGAAGTAATGATGACTAAATTTGAACGATAGGATTGTTTACTGCAGTGCCATTTCTAAGGTGTGGAAGAAATGTGAACGAACATACGACCGCTAACATTTTAATTAGCTTTTTGTTTTGTTTGCCTTGACGACGAAAGAACTTAGTAAGCAACTTTTTTAATTCACACATTTTTTGCAATCACTATAAATGCACCGGCCATGCGTCAAATTTTTCCAGAGGGGGTGAGAGGGTGGGAGAATGGGAGAGGGAGGATGGGAGAGATGAAAAATGGGAAGCGCCTTAAATTTAATATTTAATCCACGCATATCCGCCATATTCATGGGCTTTTGTACTAGTTTCCATAAAGAATATTAGTGTTTTTATTAACAATAAATTAAATATTTAGGTATTAAATTAATATTTATTTTTGGAAAAATAAACTTTTGGCATTTTTGTGGGAACGTTTGGCGCCTTTTGCAAGCGGCGCCTACGGCAAATGCCACCTTCGCCATACCCTAGTTACGGCGCTGCTTCCGACCATCTCGAAAATTTGTGTTTCCATTTTTAGGCGTTCTTTACCAGCTAAGCGGAAGTACATATATAGCGAAACGCCATATGGGTCCTCCCGTTCGCATGTTTAATCTCCGAAACTACTGGAAGGATTTTAATTAAATTAAGTATTAGCATTCCTTATTAAAGTTTATCGCCCAATTGTGATTTTGAACTGCATCTGTCAATTAGAACTTCGACTTTATGTGAGCATAGAAATAAACTTGTATCTCGCTAGATGGCATCCGTCAAGCATAAATTTCATACCATTTTCTCTCTCCCTAGCTCTTACATGATCTATGAGGTACAGATTAAAAGTATTATTCGGATAGAGGACTAAATTTATCACTAAATAGTCGCACGGCTTGTAGTTTCGGAGATAAACATTCGAGAAAATCTCAAGTACAATATCACATATTTTGTTTACATCGATAGCTACGACAATTCTATCGGAAAACAGCAATTATAAAAATCATGTTTTTCTCTCCCAGGCTCTTATGAGATCGGTGCGGTATAGTTTAAACTATTTATTCGGGCGGAGGACAACATACACAAAAAAGGCCTTAGGACCATATAACCGCAACTTATAGTTTCGGTGATAAAAATTCAAGAACCGTCAAATCTTACGATACCATTTTATGCGTCGTTCCCATGAAGAACGCCTTTGAAATCTCTGTGTATTCCATCTATGGAGTACACTTTACATTCTTGTTGAGGATGTTAACGGATACTGTTCATATTATTTTCACGACAACGGTGCTCTTCGATTATGGATAGAGCTCAGTAAGACTGAGGAAACACAGTATAGCTCACGCTGCTTTTCTAACTCGCACTTTGGCCTTTACCTATATTAATGTAAATTAAATGTATAATATTTTTCAAAAATCAATACCCACTATACCTACTATCTGTTGTAATTCCGAAAATAAATAACTTATCCTGTTGAGTGGAAGGAAAAATAACGTTGTAAAAACAACACTTTATTAAACAGAAATGCAACGCTGGTTTCAACGATAAAACGACATCTTCAGTTTTTATTTGTTGAAACCCGGATCGTATTTGCTTAACAAAGTGTTGTTTTTACGACGTTATTTTTTCTTTTTTTTTTTTTCGTAAATAATAATAAATTTATTCTATTCCTCACAAGGACACTATATAGCAAATAAATGATTATTTAAAATTATCAAGTGATATTATATCGTAGCTAGCGTAATTGCCCGTCAGATATGACGGATTTTCGTGGATTAAGTATAAAATTTAAGGTGCTTCCCATTTTTCATCTCTCACATCCTCCCCCTCCCATTCTCCCACCCTCTCTGGAAAAACAGACTGCCTAGTCTCAAACTCGCCCTAATAAAGGCCATTATCTATCCATCTCTCCCTCCTAAGAATTTACAAGGAGAGGACACGGTAGTGGGGTCTATGTTGTTAGGTGGTGGTCCGTGTTATCATATTAGAAACAGAAATTATCTACTGTAGTCGAACCCGGATCTTGTTTGGGGATTTTTTTTTTGGTAAATGGCTTTTACTATAAGAATCAAACATTCCTACCAAATTTCAATCTTCTACCTACTCGGAAAGCTTGTTAAAAATAGCATTAAAGTTAGTCGTGAATAGCCCATATTAGTAGAGCGTGACCGGATTTCTTAGCTAATTATTATGCGTTTTTTGCACGAAGAGAAGGCATATAGGGGAGATCGTTTCCCTCCGCCCGCATGCTAAAACTCGAGAACCGCTGGACGTACTTTGATGAAATTTGCTATTGGGGAGTTTTGCTAAAATTGGTCGACCTATTCCAATGCTGGTTATAATCGGACAACAATGATGACCACTTTACATGAAGACCTACAATTTCCTTCGTTTCAACTTGTGAACCGCTGTACAAATTTTGATGAAATTTGGTATTGGGGAGTTTTAGTAAAATTTGTCGACCGATTTCAATTTTGGTTAAAATTGGATAACAATTACGGCCACTTTATATGAAGACCCTTTGTTTCAATTTGGGAACCGGATTAAGTATTTTGATGAAATTTGGCATTGGGGAGTTTTGCTAAAATTGGTCGATCGATTCCAATTCTGGTTAAAATCGGACAATAATTACGACTACTTTTCATAAAGGGCTACATGTATTTTACAACGTGCCTCGCTAGCTTCTCGTTAAATTCTCATCTATGTATGGATCGATATCGAAAGATTAGGCGATTCTCGAATTTTTATCCCCGAAATTATAAGTCGTAATTATATGGTCTCGGGGACTATCTTGTAGTAAATGTTCACTATCCAAATAAATTTCTTAATCGATACCTCAGATTATATAAGAGCATGGGAGAGAAATATATGGATTTTTAATTGTTGTTTGCTGAGAGAACCCTCTTAGCGACCGATGTAAACAAAATATGCGATGTTTTGCTGGGGATTTTCTCGAATTTTTATCTGCGAAACTATTATAAGTCGTAATTATGTGATCTCTGGGTCCATCTTGTAATAAATGTTGTTCTCTATCCTAATAAATTTTTAAATCTATACCTCACAGATCATATAAGAGATTGGGAGAGAAATATATGGATTTTTAATTGTTGTTTGCTGAGAGAACCGTCTTAGCGATCGATGCGCATAGACAAAATATGGGATATTTTGCTGGGAATTTTTATCTTCGTAACCATAACTCGTAATTATGTGGCTTCGCGGACTTTCTTGTAGTAAATGTTGTTTTCTATCCGAATAATTTTTTTAAATCTATACCTTACAGATCATATAAGAGTGAGGGAGAGAAAAGTTTGGTTGCTTGACGGATGTCATTTAACGAGATATGGGTATAAGTTTATTAAAGTAATTTTGTAAAGTGGAAGTTCTAATCGACGGATTCAGTTGAAAAATAACAATTGGGCGATACATTTTAATAACGATTACTCATACTTAATTTAATTAAAATCCGTCCAGCGCTTTAGGAGATGAAAATTACGACGGACGAACGGACGGACCAAACGTGCCCATAAGGCGTTTCGCTATTATCGCTTCGCTCGTAAAGAACGCTTAAAAAACAAAATATATATAACTTAACATAGGTAGAATTTTTGTTCGCCGATAGCTTCCAGAAAAGGCGGTAACCATGACAATCAACGTTCTAGTTGATAATAACTAAATAAGCTTTTTTGGACTCGAAACTAAGTTTTGTACAAGCTCAAGGAGAATTTATCTTTGCAATAAAAGTATACTTAGTTCTTTGGGCTGTAGATACGTTCAAAAGCCGAGCCCTTGTGCAGATTCCAACCTTTTTCAAAATCCAAATAAAAAATATCTAGCAAACAATTAATCAAATGAAGAAGGGACAGACTTCTGGAATCGAATTAGTGCTCCTATCATAGGAGAGGGCCCGCCTAAAACCTGTTAAGTGTCAAAACCAGTAATTGCTAGAAGACCGAAAGGAACGTTCCTGACTTATTAGCTTTCATAAATACACAATTATGGCCTCATAAATCTTATACACGTACAGAGGCTGTGGCAAAATAAAAAAGCCTTTCATATTATTTAATTTTGACCAACTTTTATAATTATTAACTTATGGTCTATATTCTAATCGCCATACTTCCAAAATTAAATTAAAATATAAATGACTATTATATGATAAAAATCATAATCGATGCATTTCTCCATGGTGTAGATCAGGGGTCGGCAACCTTTTCTGCACGGAGGGCCACATTTGCAGTTGTTAATGCATCGGAGGGCCGCAGTGGGAGTCAAGAAAGCCTCCGCGGGCCGGATGAGCGAATAAATCAGAAGTTTTCTAGAGATTCTGTGATTTCATATGAACGAAATCAAGACGACATAATTTACTAGCGTTAAAACTTCACCCGAAAAGGCTTTGAGACCATAATTTTACTCAAAAAATATAAAATTGCCCATGAGAAATTTTCCTGATCACTTTTTCATTACAGCTTTGTGGACCGCATAAAGCGTTCTTGAGGACCGCACGTGGCCCGCGGGCCGTAGGTTGCCGACCCCTGGTGTCGATTATTCCCACAAGCAATGCTAGTTTTATTTATCCAATATAGGTGTTTAACTAGGAGTACAAATGAAATTTAGTTAAAATACAGACTTTTTATGGCTGTATAATTCACATGAACAAGTATATACGTATATGCTATTTCTTTCATGCGCTGTAGGAATGATCACTCGATAATGGGTTAATGGGTTACTGAACATTTTATCTGCCTTAAAAAATGGTTTAACTTGAGGCTAAATGAGAAAAAATTCGCTCGAGTAATCTTTCAACGTCTGGAATAGCACGGCTTCAAAAATGATGCGAGAATTGTTTATTTTAGAAAAAACTGAAGAAATTAAGTTACTTGCCATAAAATTGCATTCTATATGAAAGCGGCCTCTTAAATTAAAAATGAAAACACTCCCCAAAAGAATGGACATTTTGGAAATCTTCAAACTGAAATATATTTAAAATTAACAGACATCAATATCAATAATTCAATGAGTTATAAATCATCAATATGCACTTTTGGAGGCTGAATACAGTTCAAAGATGGATAAAGACTAATTGTAAGACTTATTTTCTCCAAATTTAACCTTGTAAAAAAACTTCGTAACCTTTCCATAAATAAACTTCATACAATTTTCTTTTGGGACATTTGGACAAGAGAAGGCCGAAAATTAAAACTTTGCTGGGTCATTTATTGACAAAACAGTAATTTACCAATCGCACGAGCTATTTTCCGATTGAGATGTTACGCCCAGATAGATGCGATTTTAAGATGAAATCTTTAGACTTAATAAAAATAATTTGCTAATTGCAGTCCAAAAGATTTAATGTTAATCAGCACTAATTGGCTCTCTTGAAAGTTATTGCCGGCCCTAAAATATCTACTGCCCTCCTAAAGCCTCTGGTTTTATGCCTTCCAGCCTCGCTAAACTTTGCCCTCTTCTCCATTCTGTATAAAATTACACTTTTTACTTCAGAGCCATTGCGTGGTTTTCCTATGGAGAAATAAATTTTTGGATTAGCAAAGTTAATTTCTCTCCTTTTCATCCCTGATAAATAAATTGCAACGCGGTTTCGCCTGCCTCCGAGAACTTTGGACCAAAAATATGTACTGCCCTCCATAAACTTGGATTAGTAGAAGTATTGAAGTTACAGTTAACAGAAAAGAAACGTGCCTGAGCAATTTGTACCTTTACTCTGAGCAAATGCCCCGTAGTTTGGGAAGACTTGACGCAGAGAAGTTGGTGAATTAGAGAAAGATAATTAATGTGGAAACAAAACTAGAAACTGCTTCATCAAGATACGTACCTGTTTCGTGCTTCCAATTTTAATTCAAAATTGTTGTAGTTGAAGTTCTATACGTAAGTGAAGCATTATTATAAACGTATTTTCAAGGAATTGAGGAGAGTATGCCATCACGCATCGTAAGGTTTCTTTTTTGGAAAGATGTTTCTATAACCATATTAATTTTTCAGGAATTTATATTTCTTAATATCATTCAACACTAACGGAAATATATGAATTAAACCGATTCTATTAACGACAAGGAGGTCAGATGCCAATTCAACGTAAGTTTATACGCTCATATCTGGATTTGATCCAAATTTAAACACGTGTCTGGTAACACAGTTCCGGAGAATAACCAGATGACTCGTATTACTTACAGGCACGTTAGCTCGCGATTATCGAAGAAGCTAAGATTATTCGTTCAATGTAAAGTTGCACCCCGGTAGGGATAGATTTCACGGAGATGCGTCTCACAGATTTAATCAAGCGATGTCAAGCACTAAGTTTAATTTTCGAACCTGGATCCCAGAGCTTAGAATTGGAAGGTAAGCACCGTGTATGCATCTCGAATTTTACTCAGAATCAAAAAACATTACGAATGTAGTAATAATATTCCCGGTAAAATTCGAAATAACTTATTTAATTTTTTAAAAGACTAAATTCTTCCATAGCGCTTTGCCCATTTATTTTTGCAATTATTTGCTACGATTCGAACCCGAGAGTTCGTGCAGAGAGGACGCCGTTCGAAGGAATATATTCACTAAACTACAATACCGTCTCGTCATCTGAGCCACCTTTCCGCATCACGCGCTAACTGAAGTTGATTGGCGGCTAAAAGAGGGGTGAAAAGCTTTCGCTCCTAGGAACCAATCAGGAGAGGAGATGAGGAAGCCGAAGATGAACGCGTCACTCTAATGATGATCAATTCACACCCGATTCCGGAAAAGCCATTTTTAGAATTCCAGGGGCGCGTCGATTATTGAGGGGACTTTCAGGACAAAAAAATCGCCGAGATTGGCGAAATTCCCTCGAAAAGGGATAAAACGAAAGCTCGATCATTTCGAAGAAGTGCGAGAAAAGGGGACAGGATAAGAGGTATTTTTATAAAAATTCCGAAATATCCGCTATGAGTTTTGAGAAAGAAAAGGTAAATGGACGAAAGGCGGGAGTTTTATCTTAACTGATGGGAAAAGTAATTCAATATAAAGTTCCGATGCTATTTTTAGACGTGTAGTTTTGTATAAGACATTAATTTCCATAAAGGAGGGAATATAATTTTTTCGCTTCAAAATGTTGTTTATATTTACATGCATTTAAGGCACTTCTTTTTATACCGTTATCTGACGCTATTTTCCATCTTAAATTGCCAAAAAATATAAATAGGCTAATGGACGTCGGAAAACAAACAAGCAGAAATGCCAAGAGGTTAAATTTTTAGAAATATATTTCGCGACGTCGCTCGTATTTTTCAAAACTAAAAATTTTGGTCGACTGTATGCATGGCACGTAATCTTAAATACATTTAGACGCAGGGCCACTCATCTAATGATACGCACAAACGCACACAAAAACACCAGCACCGGTAGCGAGAGAGAAATGTATAAAATAGAAGGCTGACTTCTTACGCCCGACGCAGAAAAAAGGCTCCAGCAGCTCCCAAACGCCTGTAATTTCTTCCCTACGTGTTCCAAGGACAAACAGCGGGAGATAAAAAGAGCGAGAGGACTTCATTTTGTCTTTTCAGGTGAGAGTCGTGCCGTGCTCGTGGGAAGAAGAAGAGTGGGTGGAGGTCGAGAGGTCGAATGGCATAGAGAGAAAGAGAAGATAGGGTGTGAGGGGAGTGTTGGAAAAAGGGTTAAAAAATAGCGAGAGAGATATTTAGAGGGAGAGAGAGGGGAAGAGAGAGAGAGATAGAGGGAGAGAGAGTTAGAGGGTGAGATAGAGGGAGAGATAGAGGGAGAGATAGAGGGAGAGATAGAGGGAGAGATAGAGGGAGAGAGAGAGAGCGAGAGGGAGAGAGAGGGAGAGAGAGAGCGAGAGAGAGAGGGGGAGAGAGGGAGAGAGAGAGATGGAGAGAGGAGAATGGGATTCTAAACATGTAAAAAAAACTCTGAAGATTCCCTCAGGCAATCCACAGCTGCTATATGGGTCGCAACGACAGTCAATTATAAAAGTAGCCCTAAAATCCTTAGATTAATCCCGCTATGCAAAATTGATTGGACTGATTTGTAGAGCGTCTTCGTATTTACGATAACGTTTTCACGTTAACTCATTGCCTATTTGCTAGCTTGACTAGAATCGCGAGCTCGTTGCATTCTTTTCGTTGTTATTTATTGTAATTATTTTCTGTATCACACGCGAATAAATTTTAGTTCTTGACTATACATTAATTCCACATAATCGACCATTTTTTCCTCCAGATTTACAAGTTTCTGGAAAATATTATATCGTTTTTGAGCACTGATTAAAAATTGTTATTTTTTTATTATTCTCAAGTATTGAAATGGCATTGTGTGTCTATGAAACAGAATAGTCCTAATCGTCAATAACTAATCAGCAATCGCCACACTACATTAAGAGATTTCTTGCTTACAATTCTTCTTTTTAAGTGTCGCTAAAACAATTCGTAAGAAAGAATGGACAAAACGACAAAAATGAATTCTACCCACTTTTGGGGAATATTTAGCGCAATACGTTGCAGCTATTCAGCGAATTCGCCATCTCATGGAAATGCACATTCCTTTTCTGCGATAAAAAATAACTTTACATAAGTGTTGTCCATATGAAAGTATCCTACAAGTCTGTTGGCCGAATTGTAACTAAAGGGGTTATCAAGGACTAGAGAAGAAATTAGAATAATAATCCTAGTTCAGCGTTGTCGCGAAAGATAATGAGAATTGAACATAAGTATTCATTTACAGCACTTATTGCGACAAGTTAAACTAATTAAAAGTAGTGAACTTAATTACCTGAGCTATGCATAAAACTGATACCTGTACTTCAGGAAAACGGAAACATTTTTGCCTTCTGTTAGCGTACCTGACATACTTTCAGTTATATTTCGATACGGATCATTAAAAAAAAATCAATACGGAAAAAAAGCTTTCCACAAGTAATTCAAACGGGAATTTTTTTAGACAAAATCGGGATGGTTCTATTCGATAATATATCGATTTCGCACGAACTAGAATGCCACGGCAAAAAACAAAATGTCAAGTCGGGAATGAACGAATTTCGGCGCTTTTAAAAACCATTTCCCGATCCCGGATTCGCGAGAATATAATGCCCGCGATTCGAACTGAAATAATCGCGAAAACAATTCCGTCGGAAATTATTGACGACGAAGAAAATTTAAAGCGGGAGGAATTGATACTCCATCTACAGGATTCGCAACGCCGCCCTTCGGCCACTACTCTGCAAACAATTTGGCGACCGCTTCCGTTATGGGACGCATCTATACACATTTTGATTCGACGGGTTTAGAGCCGACTATACCGATGAACGCGACAAAAACTTCTCATCAAGTATTCGCCGTGCAGATTGGAGTGAAAATACACACGCATGGAAACACATCCGTTTGAGATATCCGAGTGCATCGCTGAAAAAGAGCGAAAGATTGAATTTCCGAACAATTACGCGATCGTAGCATTAAAATTTATTGGTAAAACATTTCGATCATGGAGTCCAAACTAACGAAACGGTACCGAATTCGAATCATAACTTAGGAAAGGAGGAAAAATTTAGAGTGATTTCCGATAAAATAATGCGTCGATTGCTTTCGTGCGAAAGACAGCGGAAAATTTAACAAATATTGTATAACGAAAATTTCGTTCCATTAGGAACACTGGTGTTCCGAGGGCATTGCCTAAGTCAGTGGTTCCCAAACTGTGGGCCGCAATAGAGTTTTAGGGGTGCCGCGAAAAATTTTGTTTAGAAAATAAATCAAGAATCAACATGTGTTGGTGGGTAATTATGGCAATAAATTGTCTTCTAATGAATTGATTAAGTAGTAGAATCAATAAATGGATGCGTCCAAAGATTGTAATACCAGTATCTAAAAATATATAAAGCTTGTTACAAGGCTGGGATGCCGCGAAATCCTCTTTATCTTCGAAAGTGTGCCGCAACTTAAAAGAGTTTGGGAACCATTGGCCAAAGTGTTCCGCGAAATATTCCAACAAAAATAATTTTTCTATAAATTTAAATAAGGTAACTCGACCCGATATGGCCTGTTCCCCAATATAGCCTAATCGCCGTATCGAACGTACTACGTGACAAAATTGATAGATGGTGTTGCAGTATATCGGTAGATACTGCTCGTATTAACCACCACAATTTTCGAAAGGTGACATATAATTTTCAAAGAAATGTCATCGGTGAAATTAGTAGCACCTAATCCAGTGTTTTTCAACGTTTTTTTGTGGCGGAACACTTTGAAATGGAGAAAAATTGGCGGAACACCTATATAAATAGGTACGCACATATATATATATATATATATATATATATATATATATATATATATATATATATATATACACAGTCAAACTCTGCTATAACGAGCGCCACGGGACCGTTTAGTTTTGCTCGTTATAGCCGTTAAACTTAATATCCGTGAAGGCAAAAGCATGCATGCGTAAGGTGAAATAAGACATAAGAAGTCAAAGTGAATATATAAACAGAAAGGTTATTTAGTAAATTTATGAAAAAACCTAAAAATGAAAATAAACTAGAAAATTTAAAGTAAACATACGTACATATAAAATTTACTCACAGCTGCATCCTTAATCACTCCCCTTTTTACAAAAATAACTTTGAATAGTAGCCTGTTTCATAGATTTCACTTTGAAGTCTCTTAAGTTTCCTCTTATTACACTTAGTGCACTAAAAACTCCATCGGAAATGTCAATGTTTAAAAAAAATCATTTAATGTTTCCACGGCATCCTGAGTAAGTTGGCACGGCTTTCGTCAGGATTATGTCTTCGACACATTCAACATTGTCTTCATCACTGTCTGCTGTGCTTTCTACTGTCTCTATTATTTCACTCTCCGTAGGAAATTCCTCTGGTAATCAAATCATCATCAACATGAACAAAATTGTCAATGTCATTTAAATGGTCAAAATTCACAATTCCATTTTCTTTAAGCCATTCTGATCTTCATCAATGTTATGGTTATCAATCAAAAATTCTCCCGATATTAAACCAGACTTTCGAAAACAGTTTATGATCGTTGTAGGTGAAACATGCATCTGTTATCAAATGAATTGCATCCAATACAGAGTCGTGGCCATCTAAACCTCTTTCCCTCCTTTCAATCAACTGCAGAACAAAAAATCGCTTGAAATGGCATTTAAAACTTTTAATTATCCCCATGTCCATTGGCTGCAAAATAGAAGTCGTATTTGGAGGCAAAAACACCAGTTTTACATTGGATAACTCCTGCATATGTGGGTGCGTAGGACAGTTATCGACAAGGAGTAGAATGTTTCTATTTTTCCTCCGTAACTAGTTGTTCCACTGACTTACATATTTCTGAAAAATATTGGAAGTCATCCATGCCTTTTTATTAGCTGCATATTCAACGGGAAGCTTCTTTACATTTTGAAACAACGTGGCTTTTGTGACTTACCAATAACAAAAAGTTTTTTTTTTGTCTGTCCCATTTATGTTTGCGCACATTAAAACTGTTAAACGGTTCTTAGGTCTTTTGCCACCAACACATTTGTCACCTTTGAATTTAAACGTTGCATCAGGCATCATGTTGTAAAACAGTCCAGTTTCGTCGGCATTGTAGATGTCTTCTTCTCTGTAACCTTTTCGACACTCCTCCCAAACAATTTTCACCCATTCACTTGCCGTTTTTGAATCTGCTGACAGGGCCCTTCGCATAAACAATGTTATGCCGATTTTTAAAACGATCAAGCCACCCGTTATTGCATGTGAAGTTCTCGTGTCCTAACTGTTTTGCAAATTTATCTGTCTGAACCTTGATGGGGAAACCAACATTTCTCTGCCTCTTAAACCACTCCAGAAGTGCTTGATCAACAGTACCCAAGTCACACTTCCTCATTTTCTTGTTAGGTTTTAGGTTGTTCTCTAGTGCAGATAAAATCGCTTCTTTGTTTTTCCATAAGGTTGAAACCGTAGACGACGATAAATTAAATTTTTTACACACTTCAACATTTTTTTACCACGTTCTAACTCTCGAATAATATCAACCTTTTCGCGAATAGACAAACACTTCCTTTTATGTACGGACATGTTACTCCTTCAAGGGCAAAATCTCAAATGATTTTTGTGATAAACGCTACAAACTTTCTTTGCAAACTGTGAGCATACCAATTCCAGGAAGAGTTAATGAGGAGACGGATTAAACGTGGGATTTCCCATCTTTACGTGGGAAAGGGTGTTGGGTGCATTCGGCTGAGCGACGGGGGCGGGCGCCCTTGTACATGCCCTCAGCCCCTTACCCCCTTCCAATAACAACCTTCTGACTGTAAAAGAGGTGGGGGTTGGGAGGAGAGGACAAAGGACCTCCGCGAGTGCCACTGTACCTGCAAGTTGGGAATTCTTGGTTTGGACGAAGGGATTATTTTTTAACAACAACGCCGCGGTCTTTAACCTCCCCGAGGGATAGGGTATAGAGGCTGGACTCGAGAACACAAGGTTACATATCTTGGGTCACTATGAGGATTGAAGGGGCAGACCGCCGCCGCGTTTGAGACAGTGAGAAGTGGTCAAAGTTTGCTCGATATATCCGTGAAGCGTGCTCGTTATATACGTGAAATATTTGTATGTAAATACTCGTAAACTTATCTTGGAGGTAGCATTTGCTCACTATAGCCGTGACCTCGTTACAACCGTGCTCGTTATAAACGAGTTTGACTGTATATATATATATATATATATATATATATATATATATATATATATATATATATATATGGATGTCAACAAGGTGTTGGGATGAGGAAACTCTCTCTGTAGCTGAAGAAGGAGTAGTTCCGAAAGCTTTACGTTTGTGATGTTTCTGTGTTTTTGTGTTATTTTACGTGTGTCGCTTCGACATCCCCGGAGCCTCGCCAACCTGAAGTCGTCTGATTGGTGAGTGCTCACTGGGTTTCCTCATCCCAACACCTTGTTGACATCCATATATTCATTTTACCTTTCCTTTTCCGTAAGTTATATATATATATATATACACACACACACACATATATATATATATATATATATATATACATACACACACCGTGGCTGTGGGAACGCCCATCTGTACTACAGCAGGTTAAAAGTTGAAACCTGCTACTTTCTGCTTCCCCAATAGATGGACTTATGGTGTGAGCAAAATAAAAATACTTTTTATTATTGAATTCATTAAGATATGGTAACTCGCCCCAATATGGCCTATCTAAGCTTTATTAATTTTTTAAGCATCTTTCCCAAATGCTGAAAGTAAAACTACAGTATTGTACTCTTAGACAGTTTTTTTTTTAAATAAACAAGAAAATGCTACAACTATAACGCTTCATTATGGGATTACTGGTTAGCATTTTTGCAAAACCTTGCTTTTAGGCCATATTAGGAACATATGATCTCAATATGGCCTATTGGGTTATTGTTAAAACAATAAGAGAACGCCGGTAGGCAAAAATAACGAAAACACGGGAGAATAAAAGTCAAGATTCTAATTTTACACAGGACAAAATCGTAAAATTGTACCACTAAAATTTAGTTTAAATAAAGAAATGAACAACAAAATGAAATCTAAAATCATTGCCATTAACCCAGATAAATAGGCCGTTAATTATTCATCAATTTACCAATTTGATCAATATGACATTCATCATAGAAACAATTGGAATACACAAGGGCAGGAATATTTTCTCAATAAAATTAGATAAAACCGACATGAAATTAAATCATTTCGGCAAACGAAATTAAACCTGCTCATGCGACGTTGATAGGAAATCAACCGAATCGCAACAACACTTCACTAATAGAGACTCCGAGTCTTAAAAAATATATATATTCTTTTGCGGGCGATTATCAGTTTTATGGAAACCCACGACTCTGCCGAGTAAAGAATTTTTCGATCGATTCGTTCCGGTCACACCATTCACCCGTCTCATCGATACGTAAAGCTTTCCATCGACAAAATTTAGAAAAAAAATTAACAAAATAAAATGAGGAAAAAACGTCGCGCAAAACCGTACGGCAACGCGGCATCAACAATGCCATAAATATGTACGAATCAAGCCGGACGTTAAGGGACATAACCGTGCGGAAGATAGACAATATAGACAAGAAAACAAAATTCCGATAGTTTTTTCAGTAGGAAGCGACGGAAAACTCCGAAAACGTCGAAAAGAGAGACTAGCCGAAGAGGTTCCTCTTTAATTCTCCAAACTCTCTCTCTTCAAAAAGCTGGTTCGAAATTTCTCCTCCGCTTTGGCTGGGATTCGCTTGTGACAGTGGGGTATCTCAAATCGATTTCGAAGGGCACCGTGAGTGGGAGAGAGAGATTGATGATTAAAGGAGACAGGAGGAGAGGAGAAAGAAAGAGAGGTTCGTTCCGGCCCTAGAGAAAGAGGACAAAAGGAAAGAGAGAAGAAGACGAATGTATAGAGAGAGGAGTGTGCTCGCAATATCGATCTGCCTTCAATGGTGTCCGCGTGGGCCATTGATGGCATGGGGACACGTGGGGACCAGGGATGCAGGGCAGAGCCGTCGCCTTCCGTCGACGGCTAAAAATAGATGCGGAAAGGCGGCAGCACGTAAGACTCTCCGTACCTGACTCCCCCCCCCCCTCCCCCTCTCACGCTAACGCGGTTATATTGAATAAACACGGGCGTTTCTGACGTGTTGGGAGGTTTTTTTTATTAGTGAAACCGCTAGCTTGTATCGTACGTGAAAAAAAGAAATGAAAGACAATCTTTTTAATATTGGAGAATGAAACAATTTACCTAGAATTTCACGAGATGTGTGCATATCTGTATATGTATAATAATATGCACACACACACAAACACACACATTCAATTTGATACTTGACGGGATATTTGAATTGTTATGTCTCTCCGTAGATCTCTTTCTGAAAATTATGCGCCGAGTTAGTAAGAGATGTAAGCTGTCTAAAAATAGCTCAACATTCATTCAACTCTTCGCGTTTAACGAGACATTTACTAATCCAATTTGAAATAGTCTACGGGTCCCAGCAATTTCTTTTTAGCACGAGGTGCGCCGAAAAACCTCCTTCAAATGCACAGAAATCAATAAAAGGCTTTTAAAGAACGATAAAATCCGAGGTGGTTTTCCTTTATCGAAAAAGGAACGAACGCGTTTAATTTAAACTTTGGTTGATTTATCGTCAGAGTTTTCTCTAAGTTACTACCTCAAAGACATTTTAAGTTGTCTTCATGAATCTTCAACAAGATAAAATTTTAAAAGAATAAATTTATGATGGACTGATTAAGACGACTTTAGATACAGATACAATTTATTAGCTAAATGTTATTCAGATTAAAATTAAAAAGATTGGAAAATAAAATATACCTGCTATTTTAGTTTCTTGAATCATTAAAATGTAAATTGAGTCCATTTAAATGTTAGTTCATAATATTTGTAATGGTGTCTAGTTACGACTTACTCAAGAAGAAATCAACCTTGAATATTAGTTAGGTAACCTCTTGGTCAAGTAAAAGCAGAACTTTCATATCTTTCTTGTTTAGGATACTTTAATCGGGAATGATAGATAAAAAGGTGGCTATTTTCGTTTTAATAAAGTCTTAGGTGCGCTTGAAACTTTCTCCCTACTAAATTTATATCAACTTTGTTTGTTCATAAGCTTAACAGTGTTCAAAAATACCTTATCAAAAATGAAAAGTAAAACACTTCAAAAGTTTATTAACTTCTCCGTAGAATGTGCACATGAGAAATAGAATATGATGTCAGTATCCAGAGGTTGATTGCCTAAGGAGAGGAAAAGTTCAGTGCTACCGTCGATAAAAAAGAAACGTTTTAAAAATTTTATTGAATTTAATTTAATCCAATTTTAGCGGGTGATGACGAAAATGTCTTCATTCATAAAATAAAAGGCAGAGGAACGTAAGATTATATCCCTCATTATAGGAAACATCCAAAACATGGTTCCGTTTACGTTCATACAAGTCAAAAAAATTATATTCGTATATTACTGATGTAACTATGTCATCATTAATAAAGCAAACAAAGTTTGAAAACTCTCCGCGAGTAATTAAATCACTGTTTTTGATATAATAAGCGGCAGCGCAATTGAGGTGTCTTTGAATTTTAGCCTACTCCAAAATTGTAGTCAACGAAGGACAATATCAGCTCGCATTTGACGCGAAATTTTCAAAAATGAACCCGCGGTGAGAAGGAAAAACATTCGCCGAAAGAAACTATACAATATGTATCTCGGATCTTTTTTTCGATCGATCTCCGTTCAAAAAGAAACCACGGCTACGATTCTTAAAAAAACACCGTCGTTTCAGTGGCGCTTCTGGAACGGGAGGATAAATCGTTATCGTGTATTTCGGCAAGGAATTAAATTCAACGAGAGACAATTTCCGACGCTTACATTGAACATCTCGGCGGTGAATACCATAGCGAGGGAAAAAGCCACTTGAAGGGAAGAAAAAGTCACAGCTTTGCGAGAGAGGAGAAAAAAGGAAGACGACCGTTTTTACATGACCGAAATGTAGACACGGGATTTGGGACACCTATTCCTTTTTTTTGCCTCCTCCTCCTCCGGAACATCTATGTCAATGGGGAGGCAGCGACCCTTGCAACTGGATATGCCTCGGTTCCTTTTATGGGGAATACCGCGATCCGACTTTCTTATCATTATTTTTTTTCGCCGAGGTCCTCTCTCGCCCCGAAAAATACTATTATTTTTTTCCTCGGCACGATGGACCAAAAATTACGCCTGAAAGAATTGAAAAGTCTTATTTTCCTTTCTCTCTCTCACACACACACAAGCTCTCTTTCCCGATAAATCAGTCTAGCACGCTCTCACACGCCAGCTTCCCTTAAAAAAACGGAGCATTCCTCCGGCGCAAGTGGGAGAGGAGGATTGTCAACTTGGAGCAAAAACCCCCATTCAAAGGATCCGAATTTCTCCTTATCTCCCATTGTCAGGTGATTCCGAAAAGGGGAAGAACAGTTAAATAGAGAATACAGAGATAGAAAGACACACAGAGTAAAGAGAGAGAGAGAGGATGGAGAAATAGGAACGAGAGAAAGAGGTTAAAGTTCCAAAGAGGAGGAGTGAATGGAAAGGATGTCTAAAAGGGAGTTAGAGGGGAAGGAGGGGTTAATAGGGTGGAGAGGAGAACACCGAGAGAGGGGGTGGTGAATTATGGCGGGGGTTTTTGGCGGGAGAGAATGGAGAATACGAGGAGGTGGTGGTGGTGGTGGTGCGGCGACGGTGCAGGGGAGCCCGTGGTGCCGCTAGCTGCGGGAAGAGGGATGCTGAGGTCCGGAGAGTGGGATGGGGCGATGCTTGAATCGATAGCGAAGGCTCCGACTTGGCAACGCTGCGGCCCCCAGGGATCGGATACACGTCACTGCGGGATAGGGGCGGGAAAGCTGGCAACAGGGTTGGGGGAGAGAAAGAGATGGATTGGGAGAAAGGTGAAAGCGGGAGGTAGGGTGTAATGGAGGGGAGAGGGATGAGTGGGAAATGAGGCGTGATAGGGGAGGCAGAGGAAAGTAAGACTGATAGAGTGATGGACATTAGCGGGTAGAAAGAATTAAGCCCAAAATCATTTAATATATGGGTATTTGCAAAGATAAATATTTAAGAGACCACATTATGTCTTGTAAAAGCTCAAATGTCTTTCCCAAATCTAGTACTACTTCTTAGCTCAATTGGCATGACAATCAAATCATACAGCTGACTATTTACTTAAACTGATTCCTGGTTAATTCCGTCCTTGCTTCCAGGATTTATAAAAAAGCGATAAATCCATAACAAATATTACCTGATATTGAAGAAACGTGCTTAAAAATGACGGTCGTCAGGATTATACAACTATTTTAATATATATTTTGTTAAGTAAATTAACAACGAATACTAGGATTGACCAAATATGCTAGACGACAACAAATGCATTCTTTCATAGAAGTAACAATTTACCAAGATAAAAGTTATTATCATCTCTTCATTTGGGCAATAAAGCGGAGAAAAAGATAAAGAATTTAACGTTTACGGTGAATTTTCAATCGGAATGGAGGTGATATATTTCAAGAATTAAGGAAATGAGTAGAAAGTTACTTCTTCGAGAGAAAGTTGGTAATTTTATTACACGTTTTTAATGAATATCCTTTCCAATTTTATGCGAGAATTTTGAATACATAGCTTTACAGTTATGTATTTTTTAAAGAACCATTCCCATAAATATATTTCGCCTCGCAAATCGCCATGGAAACTTTTTGAAAATAAAAAATATATCTTTATTTAATAAATTCCCGGCGATCGTTGGAAATTATACTTTACACCTTCAGTTCAACCAGAAAATAAAGCTCGTATGCCCTAATTTTTAATAGGATTTGTTTGTGAATGCATGATTGTTGCCACGCTTTATTAAAACTTTACCCGCGGCCATCGGAAAAGTTGAGATTGCCTCCAAGATGAAGCGATTTTTTGCATTAACGAGTTAATAAAATGCCGTTAAACTTATTATCAGTTGGGGAAGACGGATTCGATTATGTTTCACAAAATTGAACTTAACCTTTAATGTACACGAATGACTCGAGTAATAAAAGCTGATATTAATATCATCCTCATCTTTCAATAAAACATTCCCTAAAACATAACTTTTTTACTGGAAGAAAATTAAAAGAATTACACTCAAATAAAGTATCGCCTACGTTTGTTCTATTTCGGGGATAAAATAGGTAAAAATGGTCGTTTTTAATAAAGAAACTTGTTTTTACTTGACGTTTACGTTATAATGTGAGATAAAAAATTCTATACAAGAGTTTAGCTAAGGTATTACTTACAAAACTAAAATATGTCATATAGCATTCGCTATAATTTGTGACCCTATCTTTCGTTATTTTCTTCAATTCATAAGCTATGAACCTATTACTTAAAATTTTGAAGCGTTTCAATTCCAAATATCGTTCAAACAATAGGCATTTTATCGTTACGTTGAAATCGGAAGAATTTAAAGTAGAAACAAGAAGTCCAAAACCAGGACTAATGCAGACTGATTTCCCGAAGTTGACGTACCGAATTGATTACTTATATTGGCAGAAAATCTTTCAGTATATGTTAGCCATTCCAAGGAATTCTCATAAATTCATAGTTTAACAATGATATAGAAAAATTGGAAAACAAATTAATCATCAGATTTAAAATACTAAAAGCAATGTCAAAATCTCTTTCTTACATTACATTTTGCATGTATTTTTTTTAAATAAACGAATTTACTAAATGTTACTGTTTATACGCTAATATGTATGGATCAATTGTCCATTGCTGAGGGTAGTCGAGTGGAAAAGAAAATAACCCATTTTTCCACTCGTCTATGTTCAAACCGAGTTCGGTAATAATCGTCTCCATGGCAACAATCCGATAAAATGCGATTTAAAATGCAAAAACATTGTTTTAGTAGAAATTCAAGAAAATACGATCAACTATCAAAATTCTGCGATAAGAATTAAAATTTACATTCTTTTCCCCTTAGACGAGGACAAACCGCGCTCCGATATCACAATTTTAAGATATTATTTTAATGTATTAAAGAAAACATCCCTGCATGATGGATTTGAGACTTCCAATGTAAAACAAATAGGGGAAAAAAGTTCCTGGAATCGAACCCGGGACCTCAATAATCGCAAAATAAAATATAGCCCGGAAGTGGGCCCTGGCAGCACGAGCCTCATACCAAATTTCATGAAAATCGGTCCATTGATGCTGAAGTTGTTAGTAGGAGACACACACACAGACAGGACCATTTCATAAGGCTGTTTCCTTTGGAAACCAGCCTAAAAAGGAGCCTCGCATTTTGTATCCTGCATATTTTTGAGAGATATATATAGTGAGATATATATATTCTCGCTTATCGAGTTTTTATTTAAAAATTCCTTCGTTTCTTCATGAAATACATGCTCCACATTTCGTAAGTATGCGCCGGATAATGAATGGCATGATAAAACTTCGCGCATACTTGCTTGCACTGCATTATTAATTGTTCCTGTTTACATGAAAACGATTATTTTTGCCAAGGACGCATTTTATCGCTTGCGCTGAGATTATATTGTGGTAATCTGAACATTTGTCTTCATATCTGTTTTCCTTTTGGCATTTTTTCTCGCTGCGAAATGGACGATTTCCGTAGAAACGATAAAAAAAGCACACTGCAACACGATATTTATTACTTAGAAGAGTATATGCTACTGTATCCTTTAATTCACTCACGCGAATTTTTAAAATCTAATAATGCATTCGGAAAACGATATCGGTATACCGGCTATATTGATAACTCCTAATATCCACGCCATACTACCAAGAAGAAATATATTTGCTGACGCATACGCGATGAGATAATAACAGTGTCTAAGGTATCATGCAAGAAATGATTAAATTACCCAAATAATAGGAAAGCAGCAGTATCTATTACATGAAAACTTTTTGCAATGCAGAGTTCAAAGTAAATCTCCTAAAAGATTCTCATGAACCTTATTATACAACAAACAAACCTCTGTAATTGATATCACGAAAAGATACACAATTAAAAGTATATGCCAAAGAAGACGGCTACACCAAATTTTAAAATATTACGATGAAAATGTACGAAATAACACCAAAATAACCTGTAGGACATGAAAAGTTCTAAGCGTAAATTGCCAACACCAACAAAAATTCATATTTGAAGTCAATACAAGTTAATATGCGGATAAAATTAATCGATTTGTGTCATACCATGCTGGAAGGGAGACTATAATTCGCAGAAATCATTTTAATTAAAAATTTCGAGGTTGGCATAAATGCAAAATGCTGTTTCCGGGTTTTGTTCAAATCCTTTATTTTGTTTAGGAGCGTATTAAAATAAACTCGGTAAAAGCAACGACAATTTCATTCATACCGCAGCACCTATTCATATGCCGAGTTCAAATCTCATTTGACTCTCCCCGGTATGACGCTGTTCCTTCTTTGCCCCCCCCGCCATACGCTTTCGTCGACTTGCAGTGAAATAATGCAAGTGTAAATAATAGACCGTTGACTGAACTTCCACATTGGAATTACGCAAGTGTTAACTCGGTGAAACTTCACCCTCGCCTGCCGCCATTCGCCAAACAATTGTCACTGTAATCACGAAATGCCTATCTGATGCCATGTCAAAGGAACTACATCAGAGAACGATGAACTCATGGAATAAATGCGATGGATCACTGCGCTTTATTTTCAATTATACCGAGAAAATTTTAATGGAGGCAGGCTGCTTTTATCGGATCAATTGTGCAAAGGTCGCAACAACTGTATATCCAAGAACATTAAGCTATAAGAAATATGAAAACTATATTTCATATTTTGTCTGCATTTAATCGCAACTGCTTTGCATGCATTTTCCAAAAGAACGTCCTTTAGGATAATTCTGAACCGTCTAAAGGAGGTTCTACACGGCGTTTCTTTTTTACGATAGAAAATTCGCGGATCCATAAATACCGAGATAATTGAAATTAATTTGGCAATTTATGTGAAGACAACGTGATAACTTATCAAAAACATTCCATGTTGACTATGAACTTTGAGTCTACTATTTAAATGCAGCGTGCCGTTATACTAATAGTTGGGCTACGTAATTTCATGCCTCATAACTTCTTATCATTACCAATAGCTAGTGTTTTAGGAGTAACAAGCATATCTGATTTCCAAAGGTGATTTGTATGGATCAAAATATGAGTTACTAAACTCACTTAATGGCTTGATGTAGGTCCCTCCTGCAACCATAAGTCAATGAGGTAAACAAATTAGCATTGTAGTAACAAATTATCTATCCTCAGAGTTAATAAACCGATAGTAAATCAGCTGTTGGTGAATTATCTTTGTAGCCGATATCAGCATTTGGTTGTTTGCCCGTTTCATGACTACAGTATATAGCACATTATCTGTTTTAGTTACCTAAATGGAACAAAATGTTTCTAGTTATCGAAAAAACTAGTTTGCACTTTTATTATTTTCCGAAGGATTAAATCTCGTAAATAATTAAAGTAGTTGGCTTAATCATATTAAGAGAAGATAATATTTTATATACTATAGTAAAATGTTATAATATATAATTAAAATAAGAATCAAAAGATTAACCGCATCCATTATTATTGCATGGAAGAAAATGAGGACCAAAAATATTTAAAAAGCTATAAATTTTTTAGTATTTGTTCAGGATGACATAAGATAATATGTACAAGCAAATATAAGCATTGCAATAGTGATATTATGATGAAAAAATCACCAAACTAAGAGCTTAAATTTAAATGATGCAGTCAACATATTTCATTCATTAAAAAAATTACAGCATATTCTCTAACGCATAATAAATGCCATACCGAATCTTGTCGATTAAGCTTTACAGTTGAGTTGTTATTTTTAAAAATCCAATTTTTGCCCAAAAACTATGTAATTCGATTATATTTGAGTGCAACAAATTTTCACATCGATTTAAACAGTGCAGAACAATTATATTACTTTCAAACTTTGGATGAAAGACCTGATCATTGAGTACAAGTCTCCACAATTTAATGAAAAACTCAGAGATTTAGAACTTAAACAATTAGTAAAACCAATGTAATCAACTGCAAAACTCACTCTCTATACCTGTTGTTATTTTATACCATTCCGTCACGACATCGCAGATTGTATGTCAGTTAACTTTAGCGTATAAAAAGAAAGGTATTGATCGTATTTGATCTATATTATAAACAGCAAATGATACCATATTTTGGCTTAGGAGTCTAAAGGATCATTTCCCAAGCAAATTTATTTCTTTGAAATGTATTCTAAAATATTCATATTTGTGCCCAAACGAATTTAAAGTTTTTTTGGGAAAAAACAAAAAACATTAACACGAGCTACACCACATGATAAAAACCTATTCCGCAACGTTTAGAATCGCCTCGTTAAGACCTCCCGTTACTCGCTTTGAAAGGCAAGAGATATTCTTTCCACTCCTCAAGACGAGTCCCAGTCATCGCGAAACGAAGAAAGAAAGTAGGATCAGGAGGAACAATCGGAGAGAGAGAGAGAGCAAGAGGGAGGCAAGAAGAAAAACGAAGAGAAACACGGTGTAAGAAAGCGAGAGAGAAGGAAAGGAAGAAAGAGGGCAAAGGGGAAATAAAAAAGGAAAGAGATGCTTTCATTAAAAATGCAGAGCTTTGGAAAGGTTCTGTCCCCGAGGCTTCGTTTAAACTTAATTAGAAGATAGGGACGGGGAGAAAGAGGATATAGGAGATGGGACGAGAAAGAAGGAGGAAGGAGTGGGCGGAAAAAGAGAAAATCTGGAGAGATTGTTTTTCGGTGGGATGGGATTGAGACGGTTAGGGACGGCCGGGAGGGATTTTAGGACGGGGAGAGGAGCGGGGGAGAGATTCGAGGGAGGATGGGAGGGAGACGAAAGGGGGAAAACGAAATGGGAATGCGAGTGACGGAGGAGACTGGAATTCTTCAGGGAGGGGGGGGGGAATGGAGAAAGATATGGAAGGACGGACGTGGTTGTGGGGGAAGGGGCAGGGGATGGGAGATATAGGATATGAAAAGACGTGGAAGGGATGGGATGGGTTGAAAAGGGGAGGAGAGGGAGTTGGAAGCGAGGTGTAAGGATCATGTCGGGGGTGAGGAGGTAGGATAAAGTAGGAGAGGAGAGGCAGAAGAGGAAGGAGGGGGAAGTGGAAGTATGCGGGAAGGAAAGGAGGATTTAAGGGAGAAGGAAATTTTTAAGGGGTTGGAGGAATTGTAATGCCGGAAAGAAGAAATTGTTGATTCAGGTACTCCTTTGTCTGCGGGTGAATGGAAATCAACATGCTGTCATTCCACCCGAAGGAGAGAAAAAAGGGGTCCAATTGGCGGAGCGCTTTAATGTCGTTGAGGGGAGTTTTAAAATGGGCAGGCCGAACCGGACGGGTAAAAGAAAGTAGTCTACGCTCGGCGTGTTTTGTTTGTTACGACGTTTTAAGGCCTAACAAGTTAGCGGGAAATGTTATCGACAAATAATTTCAACGAAATTAAAGAGAATCCTTAGGAATGAAATAAATGTATCGAAACGGAAATACTGGTCTTAAAACAAAACGTATTATTATTTCCGTGGAGGCTTTTAATAAAAGAATAAATTAATTCATGAAATAATCTTTGGAGGAGAGCATTACCTCGGTTTCCGGCACGAAAAACGAAACTTTTTTTGGAAGCTCGCAACATTTGGAAGATAACATTCAAAGCAATCCAAATAATGCTTACAAAATTAACTATTTCGCTTAAAAATACTTTATTATATTTATAAAAATAAAGGAATATAAGAACAGATAGAGGTAATTGTAAATTTCTAAAAATTAAGACGTAGGCTAGCCCTTGAGGTTAAAAAGGTTACCAAGATATAAAACAAAAAGGAATATATTGAAAAATGGACCAACCTGATTCAATTGCCTGATGAAAAATACTGGAAATAAACTTGACAATGAAGAAATCTGAAGGCAGCGCTAAGAAAAATTCTAGAGGAAATGGCAAAAAGGAATTCAATGTTTGAGGAAGCGGACTGGAAAAGTGTCGAAGAGCAAAATATGATGAACAATCGTAAGATTAGAAGATGAGACCATGCTAAAAAATTGACACAGTCAATTTATGTGCTTCCAAAGAATAATTTATTAAAATAAATATTGCCATAAATTTTTATAGATATCCAATTTTATCGAAGGTGAAGTAAGAATAATTTTTAAGTAGAAAATTTAAAATCACAAATATTGCATATACGTTTGAATGATTATTGAAATCTAGTTCGCATTATCTCTCTCGAACTCAGTTAACTGAAGAGGCAAATTAACTAATTTTTATGTGTTCGTCATTTAGCCGCAATCGTTAAAAACCCACCTAAGAGTTTGATCAATCCATGAAGAATGTGTGGCCAACACGAGAAAGGGAAATTACAGCAAATATTTAAAGAGTGGAGAAACGGAAAAAATACACGTACCACGGATAAGGAGACAAAATTCTAGAAAATGTTCTAGAATAAATACTAAGGTATGGTAAAAAAGAACGAGTTATCTATAACAAACAATGGGTCTTATCTGTAGACGGTTTTCAATCACAAGTTCACGAAGAATCGTTCAAGTATAGTTCTAAGCCACTATTTAAAATTACATACGTGCACTAATGACTATCCACATTAATACAAACATTACTGCATTAGTATCCCAATTAGGCTATATATATATATATAGCCTTATATTTATATATATATATATATATATATATATATATATATATATATAACCACTTATCTACCAAGGCCAGTAAAAAAATAGATCTCATCGATTTCCACGCTAAGAGAAACATTTACGTAACGTTCGGGTAAACTTCGGAAAAAACAAATTACATACGGTGAGCGATGAGGTGATTAAGTTGAAGTAGGAAATGGGAAATCATCACTAACTCAATTCGGCACTTGTTGTCTTTTTCAATTTAGCTCAAACGGGCCGCTGACGGCGCAAACAAAAACGAGAGAGAGAGAGAGAGAGAGAGAGACAGCGGCGAAGAGGGGGAAAAAATAACTAACGAAAAAAGAATACAACAGGGTAAGAAATAGATTTTTTTAAACGCGATGACAAGACTGGGGGAAGGAAGCGAAAGGCAAAGAAAGATGAGTTGAAAAGGTGAAGGAAGCGGAAGAAATATTGAATAAAACTTCAATGAAAAATTCACAGGAATTGGAAATGGGTTAAGGGAGAAGGAGAGCATTAAATATGTAGAGAAGAGAATGGCAGAGGAACTTGCAGAGTTGGCATGGCCGCGGAGATTAAAGAAACGGATATGATGACGCCAAGGAAGAGATATAGCCACGAGAGAACGAGGGAGTAATAAATAATTCGCGCGTGGGATATGCCGTGAAATAAGAGGGGGAAAAAGAATGGTCACGTCGTAATCATTAATGGAAAGAGAGAGAAGAAAAAATACATAAATCTATCGATAGCGATATCTTCTGGAGAAAAAGAGGAGAGATGTTGGATGATGGGAGAGAGAGAGAGAGGCGGTAAGCTTGACACAGAGACGAAACACTGAAGGATTGATTCTGGTATAGCTTAGTGGGAGGGAAGGATCCACAATGTGTTTCAGAGAGATGAAGGGTTACAGACATTGGGAACATGGCGTGGGATTTTTTCAGAATTTGCCATGGAAGAGTGGAACGCGGGAGGCTTAAAATGTTTGGGGGGGGGGGTTTGTGATGAAAAAATGAGCGGCGCAGGTAAATGAGTGCCTCGAGGTTTTGTGCTGGATCTTGATTTGGTGTCGAGGATGGCGGGTTTGTTGACCGAAGTGGGATGTTTATATCGGAAAAAATTGCCGAGCATGGGTTGGACAATGGCTCGGGAGGTGACGGGTGGGATTAGGGAGGGAGGGAAGAGGGATTTGGATGGCGTGTGTGAGTGTGGAGGGTTTTTGAGGGGATGTGTAGAGGGATGGGATGGATGGGTCGAAGGTAGGGAATGGATACATGCAGTGTTGTTATTCAGTTTCGCCCCGAGTCCTTTTGGGAATCGAGCAAAAGGGTTGGCTGAAGTCCAGGAGAAGGTCTGAGGAAGAGAATTGGATTGGTAGGAACGGCCGCGGAAGGAGGAAGAAATGTAAAACGGAGTGTATGAGTGTGTGTGTGTGTGATGATATATCGCGGCAGGAGATATTAGCGAAGAGTAGAACAAGATGTGTTCAGGAAGTCTCGTTTTTAAGGGAGGGCAGAAACGTGGGAAAAGGAGGTAATAGAAGTAGATGGGGTAGGAAGGGATGGAATAATAAAAATGGGGCGGTGAGTAGGAATAGTAATGGTCCTTGACCTGTGATAGCATAAACGACGTTAGAGTCGAAAATTTGCGAATATCTGGTAACTCATCTTCCTTGGAAGTAAATGGAACACGTCTTTGATTCGAGTTAAATAGTTCTTCGAGAATGCGAATGCGCTATAAAATAATATCAAGAATGATATCGTCGACCGGTAACGTATAAGACGACATTTCTATGTATTGGACGCTGCCCATCTAAGGAGTCGGAAATTTTCAAACTGGACGATACGTTTTTTCTCTCCAGTTAAAAATACTCTCATATGAGTTTTATGATAGGATTTTAAAGATTGTTTTATTGTAAATATAGATTTTAAATGAAAATTGAGAAAATATTCATTTTATAAGAGATATACGTGGAAGTTTTACTGGTTTCAAAAACACATTTTCTATTATTAGCCGAAAAACTACGAAAACTTCCGCTATTAAGTTGCTAAAGAGGAGTAAAAATTAGAGTTGAACGAGGTGGAGAAGATACGAATAACTGCATTAGGCGCTACTAAGTAGAATTTATCCGTACTAAAACACAGAAAGGAAGCTAAAATTGTTATATTTTTTGTGTTTTATCAGGATGGAAAACATCTGACACTCGCAACTAATATGAAGCCCAAGATTAATTTGCTTGGCACGCAACGTAAAATGTCATAGAATCGGTATTTATGAGATTAGCGTTAATACCGCTAAATAAAATGCTAGAAATTATATTTAGAAACTCAGTTGCAGAAAAATCTGTAACCTGAAACACGGTAATGTAATTTACACCATTTTACGTAGCGAAATAATGCATGTTGTTCTATGAAAAATGATTAGAAGGCAAACATTTAAACTGGGTCTGCTAAACCTTTTCAAATTCTGTACGAGCAGTATATCCGTTTTGAGTGGGGCCGTCGCACACAGCACTTATTGGCTTTGATGATGAAATAGCTGAACATCATGATTAAAGGACAAGGAAGCAGCAAAGGAGCGGCGACACGCCTCCCTGTTATTTAGTTTCCTGTTTATATGAATGGGATGCTAGTAAGGCCCATGTGCCCTGCTCACTAAAATTATCGCAGTTTTCCTCTCCAAATACGCCGAGTTGAACACGGCCTCTATGGCACTCTTTTGCGCAGCACTCTACGCGATAAGGAAAATAATTTAGTCCGATCTTATCTCGGCATGATGGAACGTCGAGAGGGAAAAAATGTCCTTCCAAAGGAAAGAAACATCTCAACGGCAGAAGACCAGCGTGGCTTGACGGAATTTATGCGTCACGGATGAACGAGAACTATCAGCTCCGTGTATTCGAGCAGCTGCTTTGAAAAGTCAAAGCCTGATTTAGTTGGGAACGTCGAGTTTTAATTTCTCCGCGAATTTCGTCAACACACTTCATAAAAGCTTATGTCCTATTAATCCAAAAATTGCATCGCATTTCACGACAAGCAATTAGTAATTCCTATTCTTTCCGCCGGTACAAGTTGCTTTTTCATAATTAAACCGAACGGCAGAATTTACATCTACAAGTTACCCTGAAATTCACCAAGTTGGTGGGTGGCAGGGGGTGCAATGCACCAAATCCTACCTAAAGATTGTCTAACGCAATTCGAAATTTCCTATTGTGATCTCGTATTGTCCTCGGAAAGAACGAGCCTAGAATAATTCCGCCCATTCGCGCACACGTTTAATTCACACGTCAACGTGCTACTTTTCAGTACTTTGGCACTTCAGTAATTTGATCCATTTTCTGCGACACGCAATCTGCCCTCGCACGGACATTTAACCGATAAATTGAATGAGCGAACTGAACGTAATTCGAGGTAATATTCCTATGATGGAGAAATCCAAAAAAATATTTTCTTTTCGAATATCAGAGAAAACAATTTCGCGTTAGAAATAGAAGAGAAAATTCTATGCTCCCAAATTCACTTGTGAGTTCATGAGTAAAAGATTCTTTTTTCATTCGATGCGTAAATTTGCCTGTTTTTGTCCGGATCGTTTGTTTGAAAATTCAATCGGAGTGCCACAAAAGAAGTGTCAACATCAACTAGAGTAATCTCTTAGTGACGCGGCGAATGAATCGTTGTAGCATCGGAAATTTGCCTGCAATTCTACTTGCCGCGTAATAGCTCAAGCGAAATAAATGGCATTCCGACAGCGAGAGAGAGAGAAAGAAAGAAATGGTTTCAATTCGGAAGTCCTGTGAGCCTCGCATAAAATGAAAACGATAAATTATTTACAGAAATACGGAATTATGACTTAACGGGACAGTAACGACAACAATTTCGTAAATAACTGGAATTTATTGAAGTGTGTATTTAAAATTTGGAGTAATAAATTAAAGTTAAAATCACATATTTTAGCGAAAATTTTCGTCTGAAATATTTTATATTTTAATAGACATACAGCTACGACAGATTTTGTTTTGCAGCGAAGTAAATTCTTAAAAATTGTCGATAGATATCAATCAAATTCCAATCAAAGTTTGTTAATTTATCATTTAGTGAAAATCAATACTGATATGTTAACGAAACTTAAAAATCCAGGCATTAATTTCCCAATCCTTCGATGGGCTCGAAAACAGAAAAAAAGCTTGTAATGGTGAGTTTTATTTTCATTTGGAAATAAATGTATACTCAAATTCAAACCAATTTTAGATCCCAATAGGCAGTAACTAAATGCTAAAGTAATTCAAAACAAACTTCATTTTTTAATTATATTCAGAGTAAACAAACGGTTTAAGAACTACTTTCAAGCCCAATATCAGAATGAACGATTATTATTATTAATGGCTTTAATAGTGCACAAATATAATTAATGGCTGACATGATAGACCCCTATATATAAGATGGAGCTATGACTTGCATCGGAATTAATATTAAAACGAGACGAGAATGTTAAAATTGGAGTTATTTCAGAAAATAAACTTTCGGCTTTCATTTTGTTTATCTTTATCTGCTGTGTCTAAGAGAGACAGAAATTATTTTGGAGAAAATAGAAACAACATTTATAAAAAATTACTGATATAAATCATAAATTGCGTGCTTAACGCCGATGAAATACACAAATGACGTTGCACCGAAGGTAACACGCCCAGGAGAGAATTGATTGACACGTCTTTTCGTTTTGTATGCCCCATTCGATATAATTGCTCCGCTTTAACATGAACAAACCTATAGCATTTTTCTTTTAAAAAAGTCGTAGTTATTAAGCAAGGAATTTCACAAACTTCCGACTTCGCTCCCTTTAATTACAGCCGCAATTGCTCCAATTTTAAAACAAATGCATCGGAGGAATGCCGTTCAGCTTAGAACGGTTTTCCTTTATTCACTGAACTCACCATTTCGCTTAATGAAAGTCGCTTAGGGATGTCGAAGCGTCCTTGCTAAAAAAAATAAAACCACCGGAAAATGCGTTCATTACTACCTTCGCTAGGTTGCTGACGAGGAAATCTAATTTGTCTGCGCTTTCTGTTGTTGGCAGGTAGAATTAAAACAGGATCTGGATGACAAGGAAGTTTTAAAGAGAAGAGAAAATAAGACGCCCTACACGTACACGAACATGAGTTAGAATCGAATCGCAAGCCGTAGAAATAAAACCGAACGAAGGGAAAAACGGGGACATTCCCAAAATTCCTTCCGGCGATCTCTGCGAGGCGAATTCTCTCGCAAATACCCAATATCTTCTCTGACTTCGAAGTCCTTTCTACATTCGCACTTTTATTTTTCATTGCAGTCTAACGGCGATTCTCTCGCTTTTTAGACCTCTCACATTCCCTTCAATTTTTTCACCTCCTCCTCGATACCAGCTCCACTAGCTAGCAGAAGGGTGAACTGCGGAACTGCTACGGTGGGGGAGTGGAGATAAAAACAGGCGAGCGACGAAAAGCGCGCAATTATGAGCAATGGAATCCATTTTCGCGAGACCGTGTCATCCAACTCTTGACGCCGCAGGTGTGTTGCGACTTAACGACTTCCGAACAAAGCACGGGTTCTTCTCCCTCCACCTCCCCCCCCCAACCCACCCAACTTCCCTCCCCGCTGCAACCCACCCGAAGGAGAAAACACCAAGGCCGACCTCAATACTGGCATCGAAAAGGGACGAGCCTTCTAAACCTCCGAGTTTTGACTGTTTTTTTCCCTTCTTTTATTCAGGGATTCCCGGCTCCCGAACCGCTCCTCGGAACGTTCCTATTCATATTTTTCACTCCTCTCTAATCTTTCCATCTTTTTTTAACTGTATTTATTTTCGCGTTTCCCCTTTCTGTCCTCTCGCTCCGTCTCCACCCCCGGTGAACCCTTCCCCCCCCCCTCTCCACGGGAGAGAGAAGGGAGAAAGGGTGGGAAAGAACTCGTCCGCGCAGGATCCTCCCCCTTTCGTCGGTTCGGCCACTTATGACTCCATCACATCGGTTACGAGGAAACTGATTGGAATGTGATTACGAGAATTTGATCGATTCCAGCGGAGGATGCGGAAATGAAACGCTAATGGATGGCGAGGGGAATTTTGCAGCCGCATCGGACGACGAGGTTCACTCCGCCGACGGGAATTTTGAATGGAAATGTCTACGCCGATTCGACCGTAGCTCGAACCGAGTGTGATACATGCGACGACCATAAGGTCATGGGTTGACTCTATTTAGAGCTTGCGAAAAAGTTTGGATGGAATTTCATTATTATCGAAGGAAAATTATGTCGTCGATTTCTATTCCTTTCGTTAAGTTCAAGGTCCAACCCCATCTCGGAACCGTTCGGTCCTTTCATCCCCGTAGTAATTATCTCATTCCTACAAAATGTTCACTGTTTGCATTCTCATCTTTTGTCTACTTGTTGTCACCTTCATTCTGTCGATGATTTATTTCAATATTCCCGTTTCTATACTAGTCAGGGACATTAATGCCTTCTTTTCGCCCCCTTGGTTAAACTTCTTTATTTGCCGGCGCTACCTTTTCATAGTTACATTCCCTCCATAGATATCATTATTCTCTCTCTCTCTCTACGACAAGTTTACATTTCAGAGTCTTTTGAACCGAGCACTTCCTCATTTCACCATAGTTTCAGTTACAAATCCGAGGAATACTAAGCTACGTATCAAAGTTCCGAAGTGCCTCTTATTGAGATTCAGGCTATGAAGTTAATCTTATCCGCTCGTAAAAGTTTCCTTTGCTTTTATCAGTTTTAATGGCGAATTCCTCGGCTAACAATGTCAACGATCCCATCTTTTTAGTACGCAGTAAGCTCTACCTTGAAATGAAAGCCTCTTGTTTTTATACGATTTATTTGTATGCAAAAAAAGTTATTAAATTGCGTCACACAAACGAAAATGGCCTATCGTTTATATTTCCAGAAAAACTAATGCGTGAATGCGACCATTTTACAGCTCCCTAGCCTGGACACACACTCTTTAAAGGCATTTCAATCGCTCTGCCAAAGGTAATTTTTATGTCGTTATTAAAACTAGCAATTCTGTTTTTTCGCGCATAAAATGGCCCTTTTTTATCCAGGGGAAATTTTTGTGCATGCATATCTGCGCGCTTTGAGAATTTTGAATTTCTCTAGTATTTGGTAAGGACGGAAACATAAGAAGTTGTAAAACGGACGGAAGTTGCTGCCACGAGAAAAATGCAGCCTGTGTTTTGTTAAAACCATGGCATGATAAGAGAAAATGTGATATTATAACCACGTGTAACAGAAATAATATACGAATTTCGTTCCAAGAAGGCAATAAGCAACGATAAATATTTTCGTGATTGGCATTTTAAACGTTGTATCCTGGATCTTATGCATCCATGAATTTTCTTCCTCTAACTCACGCGACATGGATAACCTTTCCAACGCAAATAAATTTTTGAATGAAAAAGGTAACTACGTATGTATATTGCCCAACATTAAGCTAAAAATATTCATAATGATAATCAATAATATCATTATATATAGACGTTTCTTACAGAGGAGGAGGAGGATATAACATACATATAGGAGGATACTAATGTTTAGGCACTTCCAGATGAGCTGGAGATTCGAAATTTTTTTCTTAGTTAGGATTTTCTGCAAAACCGACTAGAAAAAACGAGAATATTGAAAATGTGCAACAATGTGGACGCTAAAAATTCGCAATTGTTTAAACGAATTTTCAAGGTTTATGTCTTTCCGCATGTGCTACGGAGTTGAAATTTTTTTAAGAAGTAGAATTCGTAAAAAAAACGAAATAGGGATTATACAAATTTTGATATTTTATTTTGTTTGGCAGTTAAAAATTCTTAAAATTTAAACAAATAGATAAATGATTAGGCATTACGGGATGAGCTAGGAAGCTGAAATTTTCAAGTTATATACAGAATAGTGCAGTTGCACAATTAAACATTTGAATCTCTCCATAAACATATGCCGTAAAAAATGTTTAAAATTTAAACAATTGGAAAAATATTATTTCACTTCTAGAAGTACTACAACTTTAAAATTTGGCAGAAATGTGAAGCATTAGTACCCCATAATGGAGAAAGTAAAAATTCTTAAAATTGAAAAGTTTTGAGATTGTTTTAATCTATTATTTTTACATTAGGGAAAAACGAAAATCGCTCCGGAGGTGAAATATTTAGAATTAAAAAAATATTTGTAATGATGAAATATGAATGTTTTTATGTTGAGATGACATGCTTGCAGAATGCTAGCACAAACTACTAGTATCATATATAATTACTGAAATAGTACCAATAACGATATCATTTTGCGTTAGCCTTTGTGAGCCAAAAGACATTTTTTTCATGTGAATGGACTTATAAATCCTAATCTCAATATCTGAATAAATTATATATTTCTCACCCATACTGAAAACTACATACTTAAGAGTTTTCTTAACTTAAACTCAATCGGTGTCCCTGCTCATGTTAATATAATTAACAAATAAATACCAATATCATCATATTGTACTCTCATTCCTCCTCTCTCACCCATGGGACGCCTACGCCATCAGCAAAATGTTAACTGGAAAGGGACGGAAAAAACGAGAAAATAAAGAATAAATTCAAGTGAAAGATAGACGTTTTATGAACAGATAAACAAATCATGACATTTTAAAAGAACACTAAATCAGTGAAATGATACATTACTTTCGTCCTTTTATGGAAGACGCCGCTGCCATCTAACGGTTAGACAGAGAATTTTCAAGCAGTTGCGATCCTAGCTTTTATCCGATCGTGCGAAGCGGGAACTACTGAAAGCTACGAAGTGAGCACATATGACTGAAGCAAAACAACTCGCAAAGCTCTCTGGAGGGAGCGATAGAAATGTTTTTGATCCAGTTTGAATTTGGATTATGTTAATGATAAACTTGGAGGTGGAAAAGAAGAAAATGAACAGGACGCAGAGTAGAGACTTGCTGTCGAATTCTGAGAATGACGACCCACGTTGTCACGCGCAATTTTTAAGGAGAACGTCACAAACATAAATAAAGGGCGCAATATACATTGCACACACTTTCTCATATGCGTATACACGTTTGATCTCACTACACTTTTTGCCCCGAATTTAACTCTCCCCTCTGACGCCTGCGCTGAGCGTCTTGTACGCAAATAATGGCACTGGACGATATATAGTAATTTTTTGGGACATTTGGCTTAGTTAGTATTATTTGTGACATCAGGCTGTACTTTTGGAAGGATTTTAATCTAAATCTTTAGAGCCATTTTTGAGTAGGTATATCGAATTTTGTTTCAAATATCCACGAAGTACCCTTAATTGTTGCGCAATATCGTTTATCTCTTCAGAGTGTCTATTATGAATGATATTATCCTCAAATATGAGATATAATTCGATTCAGTTTAACCGTTTAGGCTGTAATAAGATTTTTAGTGGATCGCGGCGGCATGACGACATAGGGCTTGGGTAAGGTAGCTTAGCGTACATTGTAATGCCACTGGACGCCATATAGTAATTTAAAGAGGTATATGGCTTACGTAGTATTTTGTGACATCATGCTCTACAATGGGATTGATTTTAATCAAATTCTCTGGAAACATTTTTGAGTAAATAAAAGTTTTCTAAAAATCGCCAAGAATAAACTACCCTTAATTTTTGCGCAATATCATTTTTACCAAAGAAGGGTCTACAAAAGATGATATATTGCCCAAATACGAAATATCATTCGATTTCATGTACACGTTTGGGTCCTAGAATAGCGAACAGACGACAGACAGACAGACGGAATGGCGAAAACCACTTTTTTGACTCAAGGACACCTAAAACGTGTATTCCCATCAAAATCTTGAAGTCGAATTTTTTCACGATAACAAATAATGACTCAGGGTAATTAATATGAGAATTTAAAATTTTGTGGAGAAAAGAAATATCTTGTTTATGATAATTGGTAGGGAGATTGTCAATAGCTATTATGGAGAAGACTGTATGTTTTGTAGCATAACGAAGAGAAGGAACACGTATTCTAATAACTTTTATTAAAAAAATGAATGCGAGTCTCAAACAATGGGCGAAAGGGACGAAGTTTCTTAGACGAAAGATTGACGGGAGAATACAAGAGGGGATTAAGGGTGGAATAGGGCAGAGGAAAAAAATGGTACGTTTATAGGACGAGAAGTATGGGCACCTTCGATGGTAATGAGGTAGAAATTGGTATCGATCGAGTGGTATTAATAAGGGCGATTTTCGTGGAATTGAAGAATGATTTAACTTAGGGGTGCCTTGGGTAAGGGTTGGGATTGAAATTGCAATTTGGGAGTGTATCAGAGGGGAAAGAGGGAAGGAGAGGATTTGGGTGGAATGATGTGTTTTCCGGAGAAAATTGAAGACTTGGGGGAGGGCGAGAGGAGAGGACGAAGGGATAACAACTCGGCTCGCTTTTGAATCGCGCCTCCCTTCAAATACGGATGCAGAGGGAACACGAGGGTTGAGGGAGATGTGGAATTTCCTAGAATTTCCGTCAGAACGAAGGATATACGCAAAACCGAGATTTGTTCGAAAGCAATAAAGTTTGCACTGGCGGAAGAAACCTGGATCTATTCAAACACATGCAATATTAATTGGCTTAAGTTTTCTCTTCTTCAATTACTGCAAGAACTAATATTCCGCGACCGAATGTTTACGAAAGTTATGAAATATGCAGACTGCTGTTTTGTTTTTCTGGCCGAAATGAACCAAGCGCACAAATGACATGAATGTATTCCAAAAAACAAACGATAACGAAGGAAAAAGGGAATGAGACAGCTATTTCGTATTTAATCTAAAAATTATTTATATTCAGCAAAAATTATCCTAAAATGCAATCAATTACTAGTATTAGAATCCACAAGAGGAGAATTACCTACATATGGAAGTTTTACGAAAGTGTCAAACGCCTTATCGAAACAAGCGATATCTGTATCATTAATATAAAATACCTCGAATATTTTCTCGAGTTAGGAAATAAACCAAGCAGTTTTCCTATGATAACAAAACCTGCAAAATATATTTTAACATAATAAATAATTCGTTTGATTGACGGAATTTATATAAAAATACAGCCTAAAGTTGTTGTATACCAAAATCTTTCGAAAATGCAATTAATTTAATTCATCAGACGAAAGAAATGTACGGACTGATACACCTTTTCTATCGAACTCGTTGTTTCCGATCAAGTGCGTAAATATTTGATCATATACCATAAAATTTTGAGTGTTGACCACTCATTATCTAAGTATTTAAGACAATAGCCAAAAATGAATCCACAAAATCTTTGGAAAACCAATCTTCCGTGCGCGTAGATACTGCGACGAACGTATGAAAACTTAAGACTAAATTGACCGAGCACTACATTCACACAAATGCTGTAAACTGCTGTCGTTCATTGTTACGATATCTTTTTGCTTGGGAAAACATGGGCAAAACCCGCCACGTTGCGCTGTAAACGAAGTAGCCAAACCTTTACGCTTTCCCGCACTTCGATCTGGGAAATTAAATTTTAAATGCTGGAGCGAGGAACAATGAGAGAACGGAGAGCGCAAACACGAATAACTGACCGCTGGGACCTTTGCGAAGGAGAAAGGCTTTGAAGAAAGGCTCTGCTGCAGCAGTCTCAAGTTGGGTCGTCGCAGGCTCAGAAGCAAATTTGAAGTAAGAATGGGAAGAACGAAATAATTTAGACGCATAGCGCAAGAAGAAGGCGGAGAGGTCGCGAAGAGAGAGAGAGAGAGAGGGGAACGTGCCTCAATGACAAGAGGGAGAAACGTGAGAAGAAGGTGATAATCTGAAGAAGAGAGTAGAAAAATACGAAAGGAGAGGTGAAGGATGAGAGAAGCAGAAGTGGAAATAACATAAGATGTAAGATAAATGGAAAAAAGATGAGGGAGAGAATGACGAGAGGGGGGAAAAGAAAATTAGGAATGAAGATGAGGAAAATGCAAGTGAAAGTAGGAAGATGATTGGCTAAGTGGAGAGGAGAGAGAGATTATATGAAGGGGAAAGAGGAAATGAAGAAGAGAAGTTGAGGAGAGGAAAATGAGACGGAAAGGATAAGAACGGAGGAGGGTGAGAGGGTTGGGTTGGGTTGGGTTGGATGGTGAGAGGGTTGTGTGACAAGAGAATAAAAGGTGAAGCATTGATAACTTCTCTTTCTCTCTCACTCACTGAGGGAGGAAGAAAATAGGAAAATGTCAGTAAGTGTAGAGGGGCTAGGAAAGGAAAAGACGGTGAAATATAGAAGAGGAGGGAATCGGCTAGTTAAATATGTACAATGATGGATAATCAGGAGAAGTACCGCTCACTTGGTCGGAAAAGAAGAAAAAGCAATGAAAAGGAAATATGACCCGATGTGATAAACAGAAGAGGCTAGAGAAAGCGCATGTTAAGTCCAATAAAAAAGAGAAAATACGAAAAGTTGCGTCCCAGTAATGACGGTCTGGTGAAGATAAACGATGGTAAAATACCGTCGTTATTTCCAAATTCACAAAACGATCGGAATTTGAATATTAAAGTTTCCGTCAAAACCAAATTGAATTATCTATACCGAGTTTTTAAAATTCGATGATAAAGCAGCAGAAGATCGAAATGTTATATTTGTAAAAATAAGACGCAAAGAGCATGAAGAATCAGACAAAGAGGGATTGAAAGATTAAAACTGAGAAGAGAGAGACGTGTATATGTGCGTGTTAACACTCGCGGGCATTTCAATTATCATAATTGCCCGACTGCGAGCAAAAAACGCCTATCAAAACATAAAAGTTGAAAACCTAGCGACCATGCGCGTTTATTTGCGCACGTAATTCATGTGGCGGAAAACGAGAAGAAAATGAGCGCCGATCGGAAGAGGGGGACGTGGCGGCTACCCCGCGTGATGGATAATCACGCATGAGTCAGATGATTGATGAGTGCGCTAGGGCATAACGACAACGGTTGATTGAGGTCGCGAGCGATGAACACCAAGGACCCTCCATGGCGGGCAGGAAGCAAAGTGAAAGAAACGATTGGACATTCAAGAAATGTTCCAAAATAAAAACAGGTCATTTAGGAACAATTAAGAGTGTTTAGAGTATTTCGAACAAAACATGCATTCCAAAACCGGGAAGTGCTAAATAAAACTTGTGTTTAATTCCCAACGCTTTAATTAACGTTCCTATGTCGCAATAAAAAGCCGTTGGTTCTGGGTAATCTACGGTTCAAAAGTTATCAAGTCTAATCTTACATTGTATTTCAAAAACCTAAATAAAGTTCCGTATTGAAATTATTTCAGTTGCTAAAATTGCAATTAATTAAAAAACTGATGGAGTGTTTATGATTTGGAAGCAAAATGATATCAAAAAGTTTACAAATATATGATGTCGAAAAACAAATTAAAAGAGAGATTTAAAAAACTTTCCTTCGACTATATTCCTTTTATTTTTTTTATTTGTAGCCCTAAACTGTAGCTATAAATTCGTGGAATATTAATTGATAAAATTATTTATCGTTCGGTCAAGCTATTCTATCGATTGAATTCATTTCAGCATACAAATAATTGATTCACAATGTGCGTCAACTCTAATCGTGTACATCTCATAGTAACGCCTAATTAAATTATTCGACTAATGACAATATTCACTAATTGGCAAAGATATTCAGTACTGAAAAGTAAAAGCAATCATTTGATAGCCTAACTAGCGTTGACGGAATTAGGTTACATTTTTCGGCGTGGAACTTAATCCTTTTCCCAGACTTTGAACTTAACCGAGGCGAAACAATTTTTTAGGCGATGGAATTACTCGCACAAAACTAATTTCGATTGAGTAGGAAAATTAAAAAAAGAAACGCGGGATAAACGCGGACTATCGGCATGAAAAATAGCATCCTGAAATATACCGTAAGCAACAATTGCGTCGGCGTGTAGTAACTCTCGATCTCGCGGCCAGCTGGAGGCAGACACCTTAAGCCCACTCAGCCATACAAAGGCAGTGGAGTACGCGCGAAGGGATAGAGGAGGGGAGAGGAGATATCCGCCGATATCACCGCACCGGTGATATCGGCGGAGAGAGGGAGAGAAAGGGAAAGAGGAAGGAGGGAGAGGACAGGAGGGGCGGGAGAGGGCTAGAGTGGAGGGAAGGGGGAATGTTTTGGACGGACAAGAGTAGGAAGAGGATATGGAAGGCACATAACCGTGCCGGTGAAGTTTGCCACGCCTACCGTAGGGGAGCCCCACCCTTTGGGCTACCCTCTTCCGTTCCATTCCCGCTCCTCTCCCATCCCACTCTCCCACAGAAAATCAATACTCTCTCCCTCTCTCCTCCCTCTACCTCATCCTACCGCCTCCTTCCTTTCCCTCTCACCAGCCACACCCACTCTCCTCCACTTCCTTCCATCCTCCTTCCACACCTCCCTCTTTTTTTACACTTCTCCCATCCCCTTCCCCCATATGCATCCGCTATTCCCACCCACGACATTCTTCGGACTTTTGGTAAGCAGTTGCGAAGCAAACGGCGCCCGAAACGCGGAAAGACACGCTCTCACGCAAAAAGGGTATGTGGCGTGCTATAGCATCCTTCCGCTTTCTTTTCTGGCTCATGTCTTTCCTTCGCACCTCTTCCTTCCCACAGATCAACAAAGGAAGAGAGGATAGCTCTCTCTCTCTCTTCTCCTTCTTATCCTCCTTCCGGAAATAAAACTTTTCCCTAAAGTCGCCTCTCGAAGGAACTTCCCTATTTCTTCTCCACTTCCTTCTCCTCAACCCTCCCGCTTTGGAGATTCCGACCCTCTCTGTCTTCCCATCTTCTCCGAATTTTCCTTTTTTTCATTCCCTCGTTCAACTTCCCGCTCCTTCCTATTAATTCCTTTTTCGCCTCCGTGCTGTCATTTCCGCCCCGTTACTTTTCTCCTCCTTATCTGCCACTTTCTTTTCTGTCTTTCTTCCTTCACTGATCTTCCACGACCGATCTTACGTATTATTAGCCATTTAAATCATTCGAAAATTAAATATATAAAAATGTTCATCATTAGAGTCCAATGGATGATCAAGGGAACTCTTACGGGCTTGATACTGTTGAGTAAGACTGATGCGCATTCCACGTAGAACAAGATGGCTTCTCTCATTTCCCGGTAATGTGTAAAAAAATCGAAGCACTATATGATATAGGCAATACCTTTCATTATAAAACCCGTGAATGAACCAGGCACTAGTGTGTCCTGAGTGTTAAATTACAAATAGTCGGTTTCATGAGACCAATGAATCTGGTTGCTTCGTAGCTAAAATGCTAATCTGGGAACCTGAATAAAACTTGTACGTCCATTTAATTTAAAAAAGACGCCCGCTTTTATTAGGACATTTAAAAGAAACAAAAGAAATTAATACTTGGTGAGACATTCGCCATCCCGAGATTCGAACCTGCGGACCAGTTACCAATTTTCGTTCTTCCACTCACCCCTATCCTTCCTTTTATTCAACGTTTCCTCCTCTCCTTTCTAACTCTTCCCCTCTTTCTACCTGCCTCACCCTCCTGTCCCAGTGCCTCACTGGTTCGGCCTTCTCCCGAGTTTCAGCCTCCTCTCCCCGCGCCTCCCATCCCTCTCTCCAACCCCCGAACACTACACCTCCCCCGCATACGCCCCAACGCCTAAAACTCACCTACTTGACGCTTGGCGGCGAGCTTTGTTATGGCCGACTGAAGTGAAAAATAAAAATAAAAAGAGGAAACCCTCCCTTGGGACCGGCCCTTCCTTCCTTCCTTTCTCCGACGTTTTCTCGACAGGCGAGAGAAAAAATAATAAGTGCGCCTTCAATGGAAATTGGAGCGAATTTGGGAAGTGTCGCATTTAGAAATTGACGAATTCCCGGAACGCCAGAGAGATGAAGACAATTCGAGAAAAGGGAAGGCCAAGGATTGTTGCGTGGCAGGAGGTTATTAACGCCATCTCGCCTACCACGAGGCCGGTCTCGGAAAAGGTGGCGTTTTTCGCTTTATTTTTTCCCCGCGAACTCTTCGTCTCTCAGTAATCGTCGCGGTGCTAATTGAATACGAGCCTCGACGCCGTCGAAATCGTCGGTTCTAAAGTTGCCTCAAGTAAGAAGCCGAGGCGTGAGGAGTCTTTCCACCCATACACCTTATTATCGACTCAGTTCATCCTAAAGTTGCTCGCCCAAAATAATTCTCCACGGCGATGTAGGATTACAATTTGTACCTTAACTGCATTGTTAATATGCCCGATATGAACACTTTTTTTTAGAATTGCAGCTATGGAGCGCACGATCTATCGAAATGCGGCATTCCTCTTACGTCCATAAGCTCTTACAACTATGTACCCTTATTTCGCTTTAATATTAGTAAGAAGGAAAGAAATTTTAGACGAATAACACTTTTTCTCTCCGTTCAAAGATCTTTTGATCCCCACTGCTAATTATTATTCTCATCTGCTAATTACTGAAGTAAATTCAAGACTCAAAGTTAATGAGTTCATTGTGTTGACTGTTTAATCTTATAAAATGTTATATTAAAAATGACTTTATTGCGTACTCACTAGAAATGCCGTGACCCAAAAACTGAATAAATCGTTCAGGAGATAAATTGTATTTTCAATTTATGAGACTCTTTGAACTTATGTGAAGTCAAAATTCGCGAGAGAAAAGGCAACTTTTGATTTTATGATTTCTCGTTAGCGTAACGTGGATCCGCGGTAATTTTTTACATTTGATTGCCGTGTCAAGTATCTCGCTTTACATGCACTTCTGTGGAAGTATGTTTTTAATTAATTCTCTCCTCCATTTTAGGAAATACCATTATTTATAATGAACTCGCTAAAATGATAGATAAAAATACCGCGTCACAAACTGTTTTCAAGAAATAACTCAATAAATATATAGACCAACTTTTTAAATTACACGGCATTTTCTTGCGAATAAAACCTTTGAGCAATTTTCATAAACTAAATTTTGTTGAAGCGAGATAACATCCTTACCGTGCTGCACCTAGGCAATATTTTGTTTTTGGGTAAATATGATCTCTGTAACATATTTGAAATGTCTAAAAATGATAAATTAAAAAATGAGCCTCTACTTTTTATATTAAAAACTGCTATTAAATTATTCGTGCCGTGAAATCTGCATGCAATACCATTAATCTTAACAAAACCTCATAATAACGGGAACGTGCCATCATTTTTCTTACACGACTGGAAAAACCACGCAATTAGGATACTTTCGTCGCTGAATACTTTATCGAAATGGATTTTACACAATTTATTAGAGTTTTACGCGCATAAAAATGCAAAATAATCTTGCTTTAAATTAAAGGATTTAGCAAAAAGAATTAAGTTGAAAACTATTCTCGCTGTTTCATCAAAGGACAGCGCTGCATTGACTTGCAACTGAAGGATGACACATGAACCCGTACGCTACCACAACATGACAGTTAATTTTCTCTCTCTTATGGACACAGACAGAGTATAGACAATAAAATACCGTTAAACACAAAATTTCTGGAATGAGAAGTTTGTGATGTGAAAGGCGATCCTTTGAAGATGATTTCCACGTAATCTGTATTCATCAAGGGAAAGACGAGGACTCGAGTCCAAATTCCAGAGCACGTTCCTATGCGCACGCGCATGACCTCTGGCACCAAAAATATAATCGCTCCTGGAACGGGAGCTCTGGAAACGTAATAGGAGACAAAAAAGCATCACTGGGACTAAAGATGTCTTGTTGGTACATGTAACGTGTTACAGCAATGCAAATGATACGCCGGCCATAGCTCACTCTAGCTTTGGTCTGTCTGAATTAATCTCTTAGGTGAGGCGCTGCGTTACTCTTCTGTCCGAGTATGTAAAATCTAATTAGGGACCGAAGTGTTTTTGCTTTTGAGAATTTTTGCTATGAAACCTCAAGAATGTTTGCTGGAGTGAAATGAATATATTTTTTCCAGCAGGCGAATGAATTTTATCCAGTAATTTTTAACCTGATGGGAAACAAAAGAAAAACAGCCAAGCTGCTGATTTCAATCAGTAGTGTTAGGCGACAATAGAGACAAGTTTGCAACCTGATGTAAGACCACTGCGTATTTCCTAAGGTGAATGTTATGTATAAGAAACCAATTTTAGTGTTTTCCGAAGAGTAAACACGAATTGTAATAATTCATCCACAAAATAACTGAAGAAACTCTTGTAACGGACACAATTATTACCCATTTGGATCCAGAAAATTCTGTAAATTATATGTTTTCATTACAATGCTGTGTATAAAATTCTGAAGACCTACATCTTAAAGAAGCAAGTTGTTAAGCTACGTATGTCATTCTTGTTTGATAAATCATCATACCTAAAATTTGTTTTGCGTGGGAAAACAATGATAATTTCACTCACCAATTTATTCCACTCTAGAAGATTCAACGGATGAAGACCAACAGATGCTCACCTATAAAAACACATAAGACAAAAGGTTAGAAAAATCATTCACAGACAACAATGCGTTGCTCTGGTTATTTAGCTATAATTTCAGAGAATAGATTCTATGTTAGGATCTATAAATACCAGCAGATATTAATTCAATGTTTACACTTCGCCAGATTTTCTGATAATAACCAAAACGTATTCATGCATCGCGGTTTTTCATTACATGTTTTGTATTTACTGGCACAATCCTCGCCCCTTTTCAGAATTCTGAGATGAAGGAATTTGTCTGCGAGAGTTCTGCCAATTTTGACCAGCCGCAGTATTCTCTCCGAAATCTTTGCACCCGTTCGCCATATATTTGCGCATTTTACCGAGAAAAACTATGGGATAGGGATGAACTGTATCAGGAACGCGTAATCCACTTTATAAACATTTAGGCAATTGGCGTAAAAATGCAATAATAATCACCTTACAGACCGATTCTGAGCGCACACAAATCGGGTTTTGTGAATTCTCGGATTACCGTCTTGTTGCCACCTTCCTTTTTTCAGCTTTTCTTCTTCCTACAAATAATTTCCTCGGTTATTTCTGTTTATAACCGTCTTTCACCGAAGAAACGACGGGTTGCAAGGATTAAAAGTTTGTATTTTTTTACATTTTCAATGATGGGGCGAAGATTACGCGAGTAAATACGGTAACGTACTTTATGACCTTACCCGACCATTAGACAAGTCATAGATTACTATGTTAGAATTTTCATGAGGTTGGCATATGCGAGAAACCATAGTTATTTTATCATAACTCTTTGAAAATATAATTCGCAAAGTTCAGGAGAGTGATATACATTTTCGGTAATAAATGTTAAACAGAATACGTGTAATGTCATATTTATTGAAGTACATATCACATCAGAAATTCACGAATTATAGGGTATAGATTTGACTTTAATGCTCTATTGGTTATAAGTAGGGTATGGATTTTTCGGGTTTTACCCGATTATTACCAGATTTTTACCCTCCGATTGCATTTTTTAAAGTTCGGGTAAACCCGAAAAATACCCGAAATTGTTAGTTTTCTTTCAACACATGTTTTTATATTTGGTCAATGAAATTGCTGATCAGTTGTTAAAAAAATCAGCTATTTCTGACTGAAAAAACTTATGTCCTGTGCAGCATTAATGACAACCGAACACTTTTTTACGAGTCCTCGGGAAGTGATATTGGGCACAAACTGAGATGACGTGAGTATCAGGTTTACCACATGAACGGCCTAGTTAAAACACCAAGCATCAAAATAAATGTAAATACTTATAATTTTAGGGTTGCATCGTCGATTACGCACATCCAAATACAAACAGTGGATTCTAGATCTATCGTTCCTCCATTGATCGTTTTCCCGCATTTATCGTTCACTTATACAAATCCCAAAATTTATCCCATATATATCGCATTCGTCGTTCCCCGTTGTATCATTTTCCCGTATTGACCGTTTAAATCTAGGGATGGTCGCATTTTCTTGACCCTGTAAAACCGAAACCGTGTACATCAAGCACCGTGTAAATCGAGGGATAGGTGTATATATCTACCGCGCAAAGTCAGTATCCATTGATGGCCTAGGATCTGTCTCGTGCGCAATCACTCCGAGAGAATATCGAAGTAACGATTTCTGTTCTTCCGTTTTTCGTTACACTAATTTTGAAAATTTCGTTAACGTTTTTCGTTACGTTATTCGAAAATCATTTCGTTATTCCGTTACGTTACGCGTAACGTTTTTTATAAGTCTTGAAGAAACACTGCTTCCTCTACTCCATTTTCCTCTAATTCAATATCTTTCCATCCGCTGTCAGTTCTTTTCGATTTAAGACTTAGCAGAGAGCTCTCTTCGCAACCCAAATCAGCTTAAGTGTAATAATATTGCCACTCATCTATCGGCTTGCTGACTAAAAATATTGAGCTCGAGGATAATAAATCAAAATTTTGGGAAAATAAAGCTAGAAATTGCTTTGAAATTGTTTATAATGAATGTTATAAACAATAATAATGGTAAAAGGAATAAACTGAAAGATTTGAAGAGTTGGTTGATTAAAGTGACCGGTTATTAAGTAAGAATAATTAGAGAATATCTGGCGTATGTACTTATTAATGTCCACCAAGGAATGTTGGAGGTTTGGATGCGAAAATAAATTGTTAGTTATAGAAGCCGTTTATCTAATTCATTTTATCTCGAAAAAGCATAACATTTTTGTATCAACAGATTAGTATACTTTCAAACAGACCGTTTTATATGTAATACAAACCCTCTGACATGTTGGTGTTATTTTAATTTATTGTAAACAAATAACATTACCAATATTTTGAAGGAAAAAGTCAATGGGAAAAAATAGAAACATTATCGCTTGGACCGAGAATCGAACATTGGTCATCCACTCGCAAGGTTCTTTGGAGTATGATATATGTCATAGGACTAGCGAAACATCGTACCTGTATTTTGAAAACTTTTATACGTTATAGACGCAAAAATATACAAATAAAAAATGTAACACTCGAGAGGAAAATTAGAACGCTTTTTTGCTTTTAAATTTCGACGGAGTTTCATAACGATTGCATGCGGAATTTCTACACGCAACGTCGTTTTTTTATCAAGTTAAAAAAGTAAACCCGTAAAATACCACTCGCTTGTTGAGCAATTTCTCACAAACTCATTTAACATTACAGTTTAGACGGTTCTTAATAATGCATGCATTCTCCCTCTCCCCATCTGTCCCCCTTCGCACCTCTTTTTCTTCTGAAAAGCCCTTGATATATGTATGCATCTCTCTTGTCTTTCTTCGCCTTCCCTTGCAATTGTTTCCCTGTCATTCTCTCAGTAACACCTGTTATTCACTCCACAACCTGGGAAACTTGCTATGTATAGAGTCCATTGTTCACCATCCAGTCCAGTCTTAACCCGGAAACTTCAGCATTTTTCTTCTCCTTCCAAAAAACCCCACTCACATAACCCCGTCTCTCTCTCTCTCTCTCCTCCGACTCGACATTTACACCATGCTGACTTGACCTACTATGTCCTTTCTAACCCTTACCTTATCCTCTAACCCTCCCCTGAAGAATTCTCCTTCCCCATCTATCTCTTCGTCTCTTCTTCCTGCCGAAGTTTCCTCCATCCCTCGCGCGTATGCCAACTTTCGAAGCGCGAGTAAAGGATTCAGCAGCGTGAGTTTCTGGACCCGGTATCTTCCGGATTATGCTTCACTAGGTGTCATTTTTATTCACTGCGCTGTCTTCCTCCGAATTCTGTTTTTTTTATTTGGGAAGCTCCGTGAAACGTGAACGAAATTTCGCGAAAATAAAACAAATATCGCGGCAGGTAAATAAAACCGTCCCCGACGCATGTAGCGGGAAATGACATTACACGCCACCTCAAAAGCTGTCCTCGCATAACGAATTCAGGCGATTCCCTTGTCACTTCCTGCGCGAAAAAATGACCTAGTTTTAGAATATTCCGAAAGATCATAAAAAGGAAGATTTTTTCTAACGGTATGTTTTCGGGTGACGGAATATCAGGACATCCATTTGGCAGGTCTGAATTTTAAACCATTACTCTCTCATCTCCAATAATCTAGAAGGTTTAAGTATTATTTTTCTTCTCGTTACGTGTGGCAGCTTCGGTGATTCACGAGTTTTTACGGAAGTTTCGGAAAAAAATACAGGCGGTCCTCTCCCCACTCTCTCGTCCGCATAAGTGATGCCAAATCCCTCTCCATAAGAAAACATCTCTGACCTTATCATGCACTCCGCGATGTAGAGTAAAAAATACCTCTATGGATTTACAAACGGAACTCTAAAGCACGCTTTGAAATTTATCTGCGTTATAAGGAAGAGTAATTACGATTTAAGCTCCTTGCGATGTGATTATCTTATCGTTAGGTAAATCTAGAGGCAAAAAGATATATTCGTCTTCTCATGTTATTTTTATGCATACTAAATCTGCTCTGGATTATCATTACATTCGATCGAAATTCTCGGCTGTTATCGATGATCTCAATGTAACAACTAAGGAAAATAATCAGCTCCTAATCCACCGTTATTTTCTTCATCTTAATCCGCGCGGACTAAGCAAAGCATTGCCTCCACAATTTCTAAATTCTCATTCTCATTATTATCTACACTCAATCTCTTCTAAATAAACTTCGACAGAATTTTAAATCTCTGGATGGATTTTTTGCTCGATAAAGAATGAAAAAAAAAAAAAAATATATATATATATATATATATATATATATATATATATAAATTTATATTCGATATAATACTCATTAATAATAATATAATAAAGAATAATAAATTACATTATTATTAATGTAATTGCCCGTCAAAAATGACGGGTATACATGAATTAAGTATTAAATCAAAATAAAATTTTATTGATGAAACCATCCCATAGATCAGGACTGTGTGCAAACTTTTTACATTAACAGCTGCAGCTTCTTAGTCGGGTCGTATAAACAGATGAAAATGCTTCGGCGGGCCACGTTAGGGTTCGCATCGGAAGTTAATTGAAATAATGCTATTAGTGATAATCAATAATAAATAACGTTATCCCCATAACATCACTGGAAAAGGCTGTCAGGCCATAATTTTAAGCTACAAATATGAAATTATTTGTATTTCATATTACGGCTCGCTTCCATAATAGCATCGCGGGCCACAAGCGGCCCGCGGGCCGTGGTTTGCCCCCCCTGCCATAGATGCAATAAAAAGAGGAAAATAAATATAAAAATCACCCAATTGAATTGTTCCTGAAGGTAAAAATTGTTTTGGGAATATAAAATTTGTGTGGCTAAGAAATATTACTGATGATTAATTTGTTAAATATTACGCCATTCAACTTCTGTTTGTCCAAGCCTATTTTTTACATTCTGGGACATCACTTTTTGTGAATTAATTTCTTACATTAAGGTGCACATAAAGGGTTGCTTAATTATTTTTAAGAAAAATTGTATTTTTGTTTTTTTTAGGAGCAGGTTCATTAATCTACTCTGAATTTACCGTTGCATTTGTTTTTTTATTTATGTAATTAATTTTTCTACCAAACTTTATTTCAATACTAGTGCCAAAATAAAACAGTTAAGGTAAAAAAACTACCAAACCAAACCCAATCCTATTAATGTTATAAATTTTGAATGTAGAACTAATTTCATACACAAACAACAAAAAATTCATAATATAGCCTTCTGTTGTTATTATTACTATTAATAAGACTCAAATTTTTATCGGTTGAAATTTGGGAACAGATTTCATATCAAATCTTAGTCCAAATTTGTTTGTACTTGAAATCCCTTAACATGACTAGAAATAACATTCCAATATCCTAAATGTATTGGAATCGCGGATATCAACTACTTATTCACTGACTATTTTACCTAACACTTGCTCTTGTTTTGAACCTTTTTTCTCTTTCAAAATTAAACGCTCTGCATAGCTGTATGGTAGTTTTATCCGCGAAATGATATTACATTAGCTATTTTTCCTAGAAACTGAGAGATAAATAACTCTGAAAACTCGCCATGTTTTTTAAACTATTAAATATTATTATATGTTTCTCATATATATCGTTTAAAAATAAATAGATAATTTATTTAACACAGACAGGAATCTCCCAAGTGACCTGTGTTCGAATAAAGAGGAATAACAATAACAAATTACAAAATATAAAAATACACCATAAATAAGACCAAAATTAATCAGTGCGATAAAAATTTGAAAAATTACGCAGACGCGTCAGTTACTTAAGGCTCTAAATAACTTTCTTCTAAAAGTATGAAGCGAGTCATGCAAAAAGTCTGTAGCTGGTTGTCTGGCAAGCACCTCGTTTGCAGTTGTGGATCGCACGGAAGAAGAGGTTATACGGTTCAAAATATCCCCCTGGATTTTTGTTGCCTACCTCTCTATATTTATCCCTTTCACTCCGTCCATGTTTACTCTTCTCAATCTTCTATTCTTACATCTCTCTCTCTCTCCATTCGCGTCAATCTCTGTCGCCCACTTTCCCTTTAGCACTCCTATCGCCTTCCATTCTTCCCTTCATTCCGCTGCGCATCAAACTCCTTCTCCTTTCATCTTTCCCACACCAACCATCCCTCTTTCCTCTCATCCTTCCTTCCTCCCACCATTCACGCCCACAATCCCTTTCAATACAATAGGGTTTCTTGTGACGAGGACAACTTCAATACCTTTGACGGTGGCAGCGGACCGCATCAGAGAGAACGATATTCTCAATATGAATTGTCGAAGCAAGAGAAGTGAGAAATGACTTATTACATTACAATTAGAATGTGTACATGAAATATGTGTATGCGACTTTATAGCTAAATCTTCGTAAACATTGCAGCAAAATTCTCGTATGGACACGCTTTTATTTCATGGGCTCATAATGTCACTAGTTACTGTACCTATAGCGATAGCTTGGCGCAAAACTCGATATACTATATAATGTTATTGGACAGATCTACTTTTTACAACTGTTTATCACAACCAGCTCTATAAATGAGTAAATTTTAATTACAATAGTTTAGAACATTATTAACACAACTGCAAGAATGAACTATTCTCTACCTTTGTGGGATTTTGTTTATTGCAACCAGGTTTCTATCCCGTGTGATTACCACCATAAATACTAGATCTCTTCAGATACTGTTTAAGCATTTAGCGCATAGAGCCAGGCACAGATGACATAATAAAGACATACGGAATCTAAAAGCCCACTTTTACAGGCTAAAAGGTGCACATGGACTAAAATCTTTAAGTCTATTTTTTCTCGATCGAAATATGCGCTTCATATACGAGAGGGTAAAATAAGAGTTATAGGTCTTTAGGTTAGCTTCTAAGTTGTTAACTTTGAGGTTCTTTTTAATAGAAATCCTCTCCTAAGTTGCGGACATAAATTTGTAGTAGAATTTAAAAAAATAGATTGCTTTTCAGAAATTATCGTTGGATTTGGATAGCACGAGAGCCAAGGAAATGCGACGGCTAACGCAGAACGAAATTATTATATTATGAGCCAAAATTATGAAGTATTGCTTGATCGAGAGTGTTGATGTATTACAATAATATATGCTATGACCATGACTATTAAGTACTATTTATATTAGATCTTTACGACAGTTTTAGAATATTAGGAAAACAGGGAGTTTCAAAAGTCGCGCAACTCTGTATATTTCTCTGTATATTTCACTGTAATACCTACACACCAGTTGTACACTACTCCACATTCATGTCATAGCTAATGTTGGAAGAGACCACTCATCACTCAATTCCCTATTCACTTTAAACTATAACTGATGTGTAGATATTACAGAGAAATATACAGGAGTGTGCGACTTTTGATAACCCTGAATTAACACTAATTTTCTATACTAGGGGCTCTGCCCCTACGCGTGTCAACCCCGTGCCTCGCTCCGCTGCCCGTGTGCAACCCTGAAAATTGAAACGCCCTATTTTTGGGCTTCTCTCCCCCTTCCATTCCACTCCCTCCCTCTCTCACTCCTCTTTCTCCCTACCTCTCTATTTATACCTCCCTCTCTACCTCCCTAGATCTCTTCCTTCCTCCCTTTCCCTCATTCTATCCCTCTCTCTCTATCCCTCCCCCTGTCCATCTCTTTTGCTTCTTTCTCTCTCCCTCCACTCTTTCACTTTCCCTATCCCAAAACGGTGCAAACGAGGAACGACCTGAAAATAAGAGTCAAAAGTCGAAAGTGTGAAAAAATGAGGAACATAGAAAAAAAACCAATGGTAAGAATAATGTTTAGTCTATGGTCTGCATCAAAGCATTTGTTGCGAGTAGATTAGATCAAAATCAATAATTCATTATGACGTCCTTAATTATTCTCGAAGGCGTCGAGCCAATGTAAGCTTTAATTATATTGTCATTTCACTTTTAAAGTCTTGAGCTCGTTGCTATGGTAGCTAGAATTTTTCATTGTTGTGCCTCAGAAAAATAAGCTTTCTTTACGATCAAAAACAAATATTTACGCTAATTTGGCATGGATTTGACTTTTGTCTTTAAAAATTAAACTCTTCATTCCTTTATCTACAAAACCATTTCTATACTTAGTTTGTATTTTAATTTTAAGTAATTTAAAAAAGAATATTTAGAATACCCTGCGTTGAATCCCATCCTTTACTTATGGGTACTGAACTGGAACAATGGGGTCAAAAAGATCCTCTCAAAATAAATTTTTTTTTAATTTTCGATTTTTTCCGTTGGTTGTAAACTATGACCGACCAGAATACCAAATTTCAGATCTCTAGATCTTCTAAAAGTACCTTAGAATGAGGCATAGGACACCTAGAAGGTTCGTACGCAAGATTTTTAGTGCGTTTCGTCATTGCAAAAAGCACTATTATCTTCGTGATGTCCATCTGTCCGTACGTATATATCAGCAAAAATTGGCCTAACCAATTTCAACCATATTAAGTACATAGAATCTTCACATAAATACGTGACCAAAATAACATATTTTGACCGGATCGACTTAGCGGGAGTGCCACAATTACGAAATATAACTTTTCAGTAATTATAAATTTGGAAGGAATTGGCAGAACCGAATTAAACGAAATTTTGTATGAAGGAGGCATGTAACATAAAATAACAAAATCAAGTATTATTGTATAAATATAGAAAGCAGGACTGCCATAATACAAGTAATAACAAAATTCCTTTTTACAAGTATTTATGTTGAAGTCTCCATCAATTTTAGCCAAATTTGATATTTATAATGTACACATATATACAAAACCATAATAGCATATTTGGACCGGATCAGTAAAACTAGGTGCCACAATTACAAATTAAACTCTTTCAGTAATTATGGATTTGGAAGAAATTGGTTGAACGCATTTCAACTAAATTTTGTATAACAGATTTGTACAATATACCATAATGATATCGAGATGTTAAAAAAGTGCTAATGAGCAGTGCTACCACAGTAGAAAGTAAAATAATATTTTTTACACTTATTTCCAGAAAATTGACCGCATGGATTTTAACCAAATAAGGTATATATATATATATATATATATATATATATATATATATATATATATATATATATATATAATCTTCATATGAATAACCAAAATCGCATATTATAACCGGGTCGAACAAACAGGGCCACCACAATATCAAGGTTAGAAATTTTCTGTAACTATGAATTTGGAAGGTACTGGCTGAATCGATTAAAAAGAAATTTCGTTTGTAGGGCGAGTATAGATTGGCAAAACAAAATGAACATGTTTAGAACGGATCTAAAAAGCTGGGCTACCACGAGATAAGGAAAAATAATTTTCTGATTTCAAAGCAAATACATTATTATACGATTATACTACGGCGAATTTGACGAAAAGTACTTCTGCACCACGGGAATCTCGACTGCATCCCCTACCTGTTATATTATAGAGACATTGGAAATTTGAGTCGGAAAGTTCCGACATATCACGTCCCTTCTTTTCTCTGCCCTCGCGCATTACAACCCTGGCAATCTGCCTCGTTCCATCTCATCCAACCCCCATTTAACAAACCCTTCCAAACCTCCGTCTCCCTTCCCCTCCCTGTCATTAACGCTCCCTTTCAATCATCTGCCTCACTATTTCTCCGCGCAGTAATATGTCCACATTCGCATTCGCGTTTAAGATATGTAATTAGGGGCCGTAAGCGAGGAAAGAAAGGGGAGTCCTTCCTTTTAAGGCTTTCGGAGGACTTTTAAAAAAAGAATAAGAAGCTACACGTCGCCGAGCGCCGATAGAGCCTACTTCAATCTCTCGCCTTAAACATTCCACCTCCCTCTTTCCAACTCCTAGCCTCTTATTTCATTAGCCTTCTTCCTCTTCTCCTGGTATACCTCCTCTTCTCACTCATACTTCTTGCATACCCTAAATAAATTCTTTTTTTTATTATTTCAAGGGTAATCAGCTCATGTAATGGTTATTGTAATAATAATAATAATAATCCTTATATAATAATTCTCAAGTGTCCGTTTGTCTGTCTGTCTCCTTATACGATAATTCTAAAGTGTCCGTCTCTCTGTCTGTCCCGGTATTTTTCGACATTTCCCAATGGAATTAAGAGCTGAAACTTTCACAATCGTTAAACCCCCCATGAGATGGTCTCTACAAAATCAAGCATCCCGGAAAAAGCCCCGGATTCGACTCCGGGAGGGAATTATATTTTCCCATAAGTTTACACGGGATTTTCGATTTTTCAAGGTGCAAGGTTTTATTTCCTTTATTCATTAAAATATGTAAATATGGACCGAAATTCTCCATTGTTGTTTTATTCGACGGCTAAAACTATAAAATATCTTATTCTTGCAATTTTTAGATGTTGCACGGAAGAATTTGTCGGAAACACGCATTTCTTTTCCAAATTTTATGGCTTTTTTGTACTTCCAGGTGTTGCCAAGGCGAACCTCATTGTTGCCTCCGATAAATTAGCGTCTATTAAGCCTTCAAATAGACGAAAGAATTGTGTTATTCGCTTCGCGCAATGTCAAACTTAATAGAATGCAACGTTAATAATTGAAGAATATTATTATTCAGTAAACATACGATGAGGAAGAATAACGACGCCAAAAAGTGGCAAATCAAGTCTATATTGATGACAGAATGTTGTAAATTTCAAGGAATTCATTTTCTGGGAGAATTAAAATTATTGTCATTAATCAAACAATTACATTTACTATATATATATATATATATATATATATATATATATATATATATATATACATATATATGTTTTTACACACAAAAACTCCTCAGAAGTTATATTTGAATCACATTACAAAGTCCCGTTGATGTTAAACGGGTAATTCCTCTAGTAATAATATATTATTGTAATATTGTAAATTTAATGTGGTGATTTCATGTTAAAATTTAACCGTCTGCCTCTCAGACTTAACCCTTTAGTCCTTAAAGTCAGTTGATTTTCTTTTTTTTAATCCCACTAACTTTTGTTAACATACCTACGTTAAATACAAAAGAAACTGAATACAAATTAAATCGAGGTATAGGAACGCCTTAAGAATTATGGCAGACCATAATACGAAAAAGGGAGCATCATCATATGGCACAAAAACACTTATGGGTTAAATAGCTGAACGGAAATTTATTTTTGTAAGTGACATTTTAAATTTAAATTGCCGAATCTAAAAAAATGGCACAAATGCACGAAATCTAATGCATCTCGAAAACAAAAAATTAAATCGTTTAAAAAATTTGACCTACTTACTTTTAACAGACGCCGTAGACTGCAGGACTAGTTACGGCTCCGGAAGTTCAGAGATGTTATTTAGTAAATTTTGTACTTTCTGCATGGACTGAATATATATTTTTTACTTATTCAAAATTTAAACTTTTTTATAGTTATTAACATAATGACGTAGATTCGTGTAGCGACTTTAATATGCTGTCAAACGTTTTGCCGGAAGAGGTTACTTTTCGATCTCTGCAATACCAATGTGATTTTCTTCCTCTCAATCAACTCGAAATAACTCTCTCCAATATGTTGTTCATCGTTCATTTCCATTGGTTACTCTCTCTAAGATTTTTTCTCCAAATTTATCTCAAAATGTATCTTTCCTTCAATTTATATAAATGGTATGTATTTATTGTATTCTATTACGTTGTTTACGTTTATATGACGATGGATGGGTTCAGGTCTAACGAGGGAGCTAACAAGCCTCAACCTCGCCCAAATAATGCACTTATCTGTTTCTGCCCCACCTATATATATATATATATAATAAGGGGCATATATATGTATATATATAGGTATATATATATATATATATACATATATATGCCCCTTATTATATATATATACATACACATATATATACACATATATATGCCCCTTATTATATATATATATATATATATATATATATATATATATATGCCCTTTATTCTCTTCCCTAGACTTTTTCCACTCCCTCTCTCTCTTTCATCTCCCTCATTGCGTAGATTTCATATCTATTTCTCTCGTCTATTATCTCCTTTCTCTTTCTTATTCCTTCCACTCACATTTTTATTTTTTCTCGGTTTTTCTTCGCCCTAGAGATTAGACGTCCGTCGAGCTTAATAGAACTCTTGGCGAATGAATGGGAAGACTCTCAGTGTTCAACGGTCCATTTGACGCTGAATCAACCAGACCTGTGGCCAACAACTATCCGACAAGCCACTTTCTAACCCGAGTCACAAGCATCACTCATCACACACGCACCCACTCCCTCTAGCATCCCGTTTCCATTCAACACACTCCGCAACTGACTTTCCCGTCTCCCTACTTTTTTCCATTTTACGCTTACTTCGTCGGGAGATTTTTTTACATCGTTTTATCCTTTTCGTCACTTCACGTCCGGTTCTAAAATAACTGTCATTGCTCCATGTATTTCCTAATTACTTTCGCGGTAAAAACCTATACCTGTACCTTTCGCTTCAAGAGTCGGTTTTATTTTATTTTTTTTTATTTTTCTCATTCGAATTTCATTAATCATTCATTTTCTCGAGCACTAAAATTTTAATTTATCAAATTTCCCAATGCCAGGTGATTTCACTCCAAGCAGTCTTGACGAGAGTTTGATAGCATATTTTTTTGCGCGTTTAGATAGTTTGGTCGGAATTGAGTTTTAAAGTTTTTTGGCACACGTTAGATGGCGTGGAGGATTTTTCGCGAGAGTTTAATGATAATGATTGCGAAAAGCATAATAATCCCAACACATCCATTTTAAACATTGAAATATTTTGCTCATATTTTTGTAAGCTAAGATTTCCCTTTTATATTGACACTGCAAGGTTTTTGAGAAGCCAATGAAATTAACTACCGCAACAATAAATGAACACAGTAATGTTGCACTTTAAGTTATATTTGTACTGTAACAAATTTCAAAATACATTGTTTGAGCCTACTTAAATTAGTATTCTAGGAAAGGAAAACCTTTCTTCCAAAACTTTTTGAACTGATCAGCTATTCATTGCATGCAACCTTTTATTGATAGATAAACATTGCACATAAACAAGAGGGAATCAGGAGGTCGTTTAAAAAAAAATAATAACATCGATCCCCCCAAATCAAGATCCAAGCAAACGTTCACTTTGGATAATGATGATATTGAGAGATTAACTTACATTTTCTGCAAGTTAGATGAGATGTAGTATTTGAAAATGTGGCTGGAATTTACCTTCAGAATACATAATTGAAGTATTTAAACTAAGAGGCTCCGCTCTCTGCTCACTTCGGTAGCCAATCGCTTCACTCACTCCAGATTTAATTAGAGCTCCGGGCCTCGTCCAACGTCTTGGCGCTTGGCGATCGTTTTAAAATATTTCCTAATACACAATATTGGCAGCCTTACGATCTGCCTTCTCCGTGCTTATCATTATATATCGACGTTTCTTACAGAGGAGGAGGATATAGCATATACATAGGCACTTCCAGATGAGCTGGATATTCGAAATTTTTTTCTTAGGTAGAATTTTGTGCAAAACCGACTAGAAAAAACAAAAATCTTGAAAAAGTGCAACAATGCGGCCGCTAAAAATTCGCAATTGTTTAAACAAATTTTCAAGGTTTATGTATTTCCGCATGTGCTACGGAGTTGAAATTTTTTTTATCAGTAGAATTCGTAAAAAACGAAATAGGGATTATACAAATTTTGATATTTTAATTTGTTTGGCAGTTAAAAATTTTTAAATTTCAAACAAATAGATAACTGTTTAGACATTACGGGATGAGCTAGGAAGCAGAAATTTTCAAGTTATGTACAAAGTAGTGCATTTGCACAAATAAACATTTGAATCTTTCCGTATACATATTGCGGCGGCCGTTAAAAATGTTCAAAAGTTAAACAAATGGAAAAATATTATTTCACTTCTAGAAGTACTACAACTTTAAACTTTGGCAGAAATGTGTAACATTAGTACCCCATAATGGAGAAAGTATAAAATTCTTAAAATTGCAAAGTTTTGGGATTGCTTTAATCTATTATTTTTACATAAGGGAAAAACGAAAATCGCTCCGGAGGTGAAATATTTAGAATTAAAAAAATATTTGTGATGATGAAATATGAAAAATGAATGTTTTTTTATGTTGAGATGATATGCTTGCAGAATGCAAGCACCAACTACTAGTACTCTATATTTCTGTATCGTCCCACCCCATCTCCTCTCACTGTTTTCTCTTTCACCCTTCTTTCTCTATCTTTTTCTCCCTCTCGCCCGTTAATATAATATCAGCATTTTTGGAAATTTGCAACGAAAATCACTCAAAAAAGTTTACTTTTACAAATATATTTTACTCGTTTTCTCGCATTTCAGCGAATAAAATTTTTGAAATCAGACTCATCAATGCGAACACAACTTCACTGAAAGACACCACTCCGTACATAGGTTAGAACGGAAATAATTAAAATGATATTTTGATATTAAAAATAATTTTGTCCTTAATTTTTAAGAGTTTCTATAAATTTACAAATAAACTTAAAATATGTATATTCCTAGAAGAAAGCAATAAAATGTTTTAAATTACTTCAAAAATCGAAGGGGGCACAACGTATTTGAATCATGTAATAAGTTTTACATTCGGAATAGGTTCTACCTTGGCCTAACATTTTCTCAGACATAATTAGCCAGATATTTTGGGCCTAGGGTGCTCTTTATTACCAAGTTGAGCTGTGTTTATTTTTACTCTGAAATCTAACATACTCCTAAAATAGGAATTCCTCAGCAAAATCAAGGAGTTTTAAGATGAGTCACTATAAAAATATTTCCTCATATAAATTTATAAGATTTTATTAATTTTTTGTTACTATTTTCATTATTTTATCTGTAGAAAATTATAAATATAAAGCGTGTTTTTTAAAAACACCTCGAACAAATAAAAGATCTAATGCTCATTTTTATCTGAGTTCCAAAACTAAATATTAAAGTAAACGAGAGAAAATTATTCTTGATTTCGATAAAATACTACATCTACATTAGTAGGTCATGTTTAGGGCGATATGACCCGTATTACGCTCGACGACTGTCAAATTTATTTTGGCGTAGTTCTTCGTCTGGGTACTACGCCACTATTGGATGCTCTATGAACTAGGTGATGCCAAGGACTGGACCTGCATGCGGCTGCGGGAAAATCAATAAGTAGCCATAAGAACAAATCGCGTATCTCGGTGGAGAAAAATGCGAATATCGCCATTCCATAAATGACCATTGACCCTGTTTACATGCACTCTAAATATCGTTTTTGTGCGGGGATTATAGTTAAGAACCATTTAAAATTAAGAAGCTTCCAGAAGGAACTGATGCGAAAACTGGAGCATCACGAGAATCGTTCGGAACCATGTGAGATGCTTCAGGAAATAATATTCGTACATCGAATGAATTTCATCAAAAAATATCTCTTCATCGAAAGAATTATTCGCCCGTATTGAAATTTTGAAGCGTGAAAAGGGGCCACGATTAAAAATATGCTTTTATGTGCAGCGGGCCGCATAAGATAAAGGGGTAACACATGCCCGGTCGTACCTATCTACACCATTAAAATCTCTTCCCTTCACCAAGAAACAAAAATTTGATTAACTGGAATTTCCAATAAATTCAATATGTTAGCTTCAAAGTTAGTGTAACGGAAAAGCAATAGAGAACGATTTTTAAGCGCGGGAAATTTGAACCGAAACTTTATGTAGCACAAGTAGGGATACGAAAAAAGTATCGATACTTTACTCATATCGGTAATTTCCTTTCGATACCAAGTACTTTGTACTCGATACTTTTCTTTCGATTTTCTAGTGACATCGGTACTTTCGGCCCGATACTTTTGTGGTATCCATACTTTTCATTCGATGCATCATATGATTACGGTATCGATACTTTCGTTTCGATATCGTATCCCTAAGCACAACGTTTTGACATTCTATTAGCGTAAAAGGCAATGCTGTTTTCTTTCACTATCTTAAAACGTTAAATCCCAAAAATTGGAGCAAAGTCATTCAAAATGAACACTTATGGAAAATTTCACTTACTTTAAGTAATGCATAAAACTTTAGGCATCAATTATTTTTACCAGATGAAAATATTACTTATTTAACAAAATGAATGTATATTTTCAGTCATGCCGAATTGTTTGAGTTCTGCAAGAAAATATCCACCAACCCTTTCTCTCGATGGAATCAAATATCCCTTGCTTTGTGTCCCTAGGGAGCGCAAGAGACATCTGGCGGCGAAAGAATGTAATTACAGGATAATCTTGTTAAATCGAAATACGGATGGAAGAGAGGGAAACAAACGAATCAGATTCTTTTTCATTTTCACAAAGTATAAATTATACATAAGAATACATAAATAACAAATATTCACCATCAATAACCCGATCTATTTTTCGAAAGAAAACTGCCTAAGCTGAAAGACCTTAATTAAAAATGTGCAAAAAGTCTGCCATTTATTGTTAAATTTGTAATACACAATAGAAATTTTGTCAATAGCATAGTTGTATTTAATCTTAGATATAATCAATGGGCATAAGATTAAATTATCGAACATTACTTGATCGGAATAGAAAAACAATGCCCAAGTCACAACTAATACCAGATTAAACTGTAAATTACTTTTCATATTTTACTCTCATTAACTTATAAACGGGAATAATTTGTCATCGATACTAATAGAATAAGGTAATTAATGACATAAGGAAAATAGGTACTCAAACCGTCATACTAAAGCGCATTCTTTTAGATATACAATATTAGAGATATAAATTAAAATTACTAAACAAAGCAAAAGAGCTTCATGTCTCTTTCTAACCTGATGCAGAGTGAACAATATTAATAACGAAAAGGAAGCTACGGATGGATAGTATATGAAGATATTGCAAAATTTTAATTATCAAATTATGTGTCCAATGTAATTGGTCTTGTGCTGTTTTTGGGCTTTTTCAAATAAATAAATAATTTCACCATTCTATCAAAATAAAAACTTCATGGTAGTCACATATTTTAATCAAAATGGAATCTCCAGATACCTAATTCTTTCATCACTAGTTATAGCCAAATCAATATAATTAGCTGCATCTTACATCTATAGGATATATATATATATATATATATATATATAATGTAAACCCTAAGGTACTTCTAGAAGTGCTACAGAGCTGAAATTTGGCGTGAAGATAGGTCATTGGTTACAACATCTGGAAAGATCCGAAATCCCAAAAGAGTTATATTTAAGGGGTATTTTTGGCCCCAAAATCCAATTTTAAACACCAATAAGAAAATCATTGAAAACGGTGCAGGGCTACATAAAATTGCTTTTTAAAATTATTTACAATTAAGATAAGAAATCTGGACATGCACCTTACCGTGGATGAAAGAATGAAGTTTATTTTTTGGTTTTCAACAATGAAAAATATAAATTACCATAGCAACGACTTCAATGATTTTCAATGGGAATTGATTATCCATACTTCAAAAGCATTGATTTAATACATTACAATATATTATAAAAATGATATTTAATCGGAGACAACGGATACGCTACTGACTGCGCACAAAGATCCCCAAAGCGATTATGAAAAACTAAATGCAAAGCAAATAATATTTTTCTATACTTTTTCTGCACTATATTCTGCCTCCTCGGCAACTTTTTAGACACAAAGTGTCGAGCAGGTCGGCTAACCAATTTAAAACCATTGGCGTGTTCAGCAGTTAACATTCTTAACCCAGTTATAAAAATTTACAGCACAAAATTTCATTATTAACAGCAGATGTAAATAATAATCGCATTGATATGCACACTTACGGGGCTTAAATTTAGTCTAATTTATTTATTACCCGTCAGTTATTTTGAGCGACCAACGACTTACGGTAAAATATTCGAAGAGTATTTTCGGAAAAAAACTCCTTCAAAGTCATTTTATTATCTATCTGAATTCTGAGCTATTTTTCAATTGAGCTAACCCTAAAGTCTTCTAACTTTCTGATGCGTCGTTTTTAAATCCCGTCTTTCAACCAATGCGACTACTTATTTCTCTAGATTACTTCCGCTCTTGTTCCAGTCCAAAACCTCGCTCAGAGATGGCGCCACGGTATTAATTTCTCCTGCTGCTCTGCCACCCTCTGGCTCTTTTACTGACTTCCAAAAGAAGAAAACAACGAAATAATTAAAATCAATCTAAATCGCAGAAACTACTTTTTCTTAATTAAAGATTTTTAGAGATTTCCACCGTAAAGATTAACATGCAAAACTATTGGTATTCTCAGCTATTTGAGCAATCTTGAATACACCCCCATTGAACATACGTTACATTTTTGTATGTTATGAGACTTCAGAGACACTGCATCTTTAAGGAAAAACGTTTACGATGACATTAGCAGAAAATAAATAACTCTATCGACAATGTTGAAGATTATTTTCACGTAGGTGGATGCATAAATGAGAGGGCAGACGAGAAGACTATTGAATTTTCATTTGAAACGTATTGAACTCCATTCAGAATTTCTCTACTTAAAGTATCAGAATAAATACCCGAGTATCTAAAATTGAAGTAAAGTGCCTGTCTTAGCGTATCGCCAATAACCATAACTTACAACAAGTACAAGTACTTAATTTTTCAATTTTGGGTACTAAAATTGCTTATTCGAGAATTTATTTTCAGCCATAAGGATAATTCTCTAGTGAACTACTTAGTTTATTTCTTTCTTCCAAAATTTATAATTATGTGTTACGAAACATTTTAATCGTATCAGAAACGCCAAGAGAGTTCCAAAGGCATCCATCATGGTATTTTCGAAAGCAATTTATAATCCACAGTGGATTTTACGATTGTTTTTTTATGCAAGATTATTCAAAATGGATATTTCGCCCTATACATTTTTTGACTTTGTAAACGTAAATAAGTTTAATTTAAACAAAGAATTCAAGAAATGTCACGGGATTAATGAATACAAAATTTTAATGAAAGTTTTTTTTTATTTGACAGGCTGAAGAATACATGCAATTAGGAATTCTCATACGATTCGAGCAGGTAGTTAAATACGTGTCCACAAAGGGGCGTGTGCAGTGAATAGGGGCCAACAAGTACAAGCCCATATTTATTAATTTTTTACATTATCGTTACGTGATGCGTATGCACAAAGAACACTTTCCATCAGCATTTGCGTCGTTCTTACTATATGAGTGTGTATATATGTATATATATATATATATATATATATATATATATATATATATATATATATATATATATATATATATATATATATAGTCTTCGTTTTTCTCTCGCTGAAGAAGGGCGTGTGTTGCCCGAAAGCTCCAAATTACAAGCCTTCCTCTATCGCTGTGGACGTCCACCACCATATGGTAAGTGTTCACTGGCTCCTTCCTATCCCTCTCAACCTCTCGTTGCATTTATTTTATCATATTATTTCTTTTTCCGTATCGTTATATATATATATATATATATATATATATATATATATATATATATATATAACAACTTACGGAGAGTTCTCTCTCTGTAGCTGAAGAAGGAGTAGTTCCGAAAGCTTTACGTTTGTGATGTTTCTGTGTTTTTGTGTTATTTTACGTGTGTCGCTTCGACATCCCCGGGGCCTCGCCAACCTGAAGTCGTCTGATTGGTGAGTGCTCACTGGGTTTCCTCATCCCAACACCTTGTTGACATATATATATATATATATATATATATATATATATATATATATAGTGTTCTGGGAACGCGTAAGATGAGAACTTGCACCACTATTTCCGCAATTAATTCCAGAAATATTCCCGTTAACAGGTATTTCAAAATACCCGAGCTGGATTGATAAAACAACTAACTCTTCCCTCCATGACAGAATAAAAAAACCAACCCGCCACCGGGAATCCCTTTACAATTGAAAATAACCGGGCACATGCAGCGAAGCGCGACCGTATACAGCAGAATACATATTATTTTAATTTCCGAATCAATATCCGATCAAAAGACATTTCCGCTTCTCAATTTGACCCGTGATAACAAAAACTGCGGTAATAATAGCTTCAAGCCGGAAATTTAGCACACAAACTAATAGACGCAAGAAAGACGGTGACGCTCAAACAAGAGGAACTCTCTCTTTCTATAAAAATCATGACCCCCCTGCCACACACCCTTGTGGTGGCTTGCAGGGTAAACTGTAGATGTAGATGACTATAACGAATTTATGTGAGAGGAGGACCACGATAAAACAGCAAATCATAAGGATTGAAGAAGGCAGGGGGTGTGAGACGTCTTTTGGAGTAGAGCACCATAACTCCGAAGTAATGACGTAAATTTTGGCACGGTCCTCATATCCCCCCCCCCCCAATCCATTAATAAAAACAACGCTTCCCCGCGTTTATTTTCAGAAATATTAGGATAGGACAGATGGGAGCATAAAATAAGCGCTTTTATTTTTTAAAAAACCTACCTTTTAATCGAAATCGTAAACTTCGAAATATAGAAGGAAAACACCCTTAGAAATCTGATCGATGGTCGAGAATTGAGGACGACACGGCGTGCAGAGTGGTCGCCGAGAATATAATGCCGGCGGTGATGATTAGGGAGAAATTATTGGTCCATCGGAGGTTTGAAGCGACGCGCCTCCGAGGATGGAGGATGAAAGGGTAGAATTTGCGCGTTTGTGGAGGAGCGTGATATGTGCGTGAAGGCGTTGGGGGAGCGAGTGAGGGAATGAGAGGAGAAGGTAGGGAGTGAATAGTGGGCGTCTGGTTTTCCCAGGGCCTCAGCGGGGCGTTCCCATGACAACCTTCGCTTCCCGCGTCGTCTGGGAAACCGGTGCTTCCTACTCTCCTTCTCGTCTCGGCCCTTTTCTTTATCCTCCTCCTCTCTCTCCTCTACTCATCTCTTACCCTCCCTCCCACCGTTACACCCTTTATGCCTTGTCTCTCCCTCCATATTCACATACACGCCACCTCCCTCTCTCCTCTCCTCCATTCTCCCTCTCACGCTCGTTCCTCTCCGCCTAAAGCTCCCCTCATCTTCTTTCTCAGCGGCCCGGTAGCCTCCGACTCGGCTTCATCGACCTTCCCTATCCGGCCGCTAGGTAGCGCAAGAGTCTGCAGGGAAGTGGGCTAACAATTTGGGCGTTACAAAAATACCGCCTCGTACTCGCAAATATGTGTCAAAACCTTTCTCGACAAACGATGGCTAATGATTAGAAATCCGCAACCATGCGTTCCTTCAATATATGCTGGAATATGATTCAGTACGATACGCAGTAAAAATGAAAACGATTCCGATTCTGCTTCCCCAGCAAGAATTAATTATAATTAATTCACGGAGTTATATGAGTCAGATGCCAAAAGGAACATCAGATTATAGGAATCCATTAAATTTTAAATTTTTAGATAGTCCGTGGAATTTAAATGTGATGAAAACTATACGATTCAGATATAATGCCCGCGGCAGATCTAAAAGCCGAGTGAACATTGGAATGATGATTAACGCGATAAAACCAGTACGAAGTTTTTACATTGTATATAACTAGAACTATGGCAGAAAATAAAAAAGTGCAAGTTACAAAAATCGGAGAATAAAACACTGAATGGAGTTAAAATAATGGAAACGGACAAAATATTTTCTTTGAGCTATGTAAATTTAGAATTTTAGACCTTCAGCACATATCTTTCGACGTTATAATTTACAAGCTATGATCCGTGTATTTATTTACCGTCTAATGACCGAGGAAAATGAATTAAAAACATATTGTCAGTACTGCATTTATGTAGGAAAGAGATCGCGATCCCTCACTTTTTATTTCTAGAAAAGTTGTCATTTTGGTTATGAATATTATTTCTTAAACAAGAAGAGCGTTATCAATGAACATGGTTAAAATTAGGACATTTTTATTTTTTTAAGCGGATATAACACAACACATTCGGTCACTAGAGCATCGTATGTTTTATAACGCGAGGTACCACGTGAAGGTGAGATTATAGCGTTTAAATGAAAGAGGCTCGAAAACTAAGTTAGCGTTGTATTGCGCATCATCATTCTACATAAACACATATTTCACATAAAAATACACTTTTTTGGGTAATTAATACTTCCAAAATGGCATTTAAGTTTAGAACGCAATCAATTTTGTGTTAAAATTTGAACCTTTCTCTATCCACCTTTGTCCAGTTTCCAAAACTCAAACTTTTCCAGAATAAATGGCATCAATGTGGAAATTTACACTTCAAGTTTCAGCTTTACATATTTTATACTTTCGTAAATATAAGTAAAACAATTAAAATTATTTCAAGCATCTCACTTGCGTATTTGTAACGGCATCTTTACGTTCAAATTAATTCTTTTGTCGAACATTCTTATTCACTTTGTGAGCAAGAAAGAAAACTTAACGTATTTACGTTCGTTTCTTCGTCGTAGATAATCCATTTCCTTTCATTTGCTATATACCGTGTTTACACGAAAGAAAATTAAACGTAGTTACGTATTTGTAGTCGCTATTTTTACTTCAGCTGCTTTGAAGATTGTTTTCGTTGATAACAAATAATAAAACCGCGTAAAAATTTTTGTTAGTTCGAAATAAATTACGACTTTATAGTTGGATTTTTCTCAAACTTTTCAAGAATAAGTGGCAATAATGTGGAAATGTACGTTCAACATTTCAGCTTTCCATCTTTTACATCTTCGGAGATATTGTAAACAAATTTTTAATGGACCCCAATCCGACCTTGTATATCCTCAAAACCATATAAAACAAACGGCAGCAGTACAGAAATCCACACTCAGCTCTCTATCGTTTACGGAATCGTCATAGTTTCAATTTGCGCAAGCGCACAGACAGACAGACGCCCAAGTATAAGCGCATTTCTTAAACGCGCAAAAATGGACGATAATAAATAAACTTGAGTAAGACGGCTGGATTGAAATTGGTATAATATCTTGGACCGGCCTAAAAAAACTCAACAAACTAAATGTCCACGCATTTACTGCACTCTAGTATCCAAGAATTTATGTTAGTTCTATTAATGTAGTTAAATACGATAATAAATTATATGTACTTTTGTGTATATATATTTTGGACACTGTAACAAGGGGAGTTTCAATCGGCAGCTGATTCGTTTCAGACCTTTAAGAATAAACCGTCCTCTTTTATGGAAGTTTCGTCTAAAAACCAAAGTAACTCCGCGAAATGCCGATGGAAGGTAACATACGGTAAGAAACATCAAAAGTGCCTACTGCAATGAGTAATGGAGAAATTTAACGAAATTCGATCTTTCAAAATTATCGTAAAAAATGTCAACTATCGAGTCGCAAATTCTCAAGGGACTCCATTGGAGAATTTAATTAAGTAATTCAGTAACTTACTAATATTATCCCCCTTGTAATAAAAGCTTATGTTGGTCCATTTCCTCTCTTATAATAAAAGGATACGTTGGTCCGTTGGTTGATTGGTCCATGTCATGCTCTTAAAACGCGAATAACTCCATCAAATATGCAGATATAGGCGACTGATTACCGATCTTAATTACCTTCACTCTCTCATCAATGGTTTCATTACTTTCATCCTATTTTTCTCTCCGTGTTCCATCGCGCTCCACTCGCCTTCAAAGCCTATTTCATTTACCAAAATTTCGGCTTTCCGTCTCCCAACGCTCTCTCTCTTACGGCCTCCCGTTTGAATATAATTCCTTACTGGCTTCACTTCCAAATCTAGACATTTTTTCACCCACTTCTTTCCGTAATCTATTACCTGCTGCGTAATCCTGTTTTTCTCTAATATTTGGCGCTCTCTGTGTTATGATCATTTCAGTTGCTGGTAATATTGTTAACTCATCTTATTTTAGTTATTTATTTTAATGTTATATTATTTGTTATGGTTATATGTTTCAATGTAATGAGGCCTCTGTGCTGTTTTTGAAACTGAATAAATAAATAAATAAACTAAAGATATAAACTTGAAATTTCGCAAAGATAATCTGCTTGGATATGAAAATCCTTTGAAGAAGGAACATTTATGAAAAACGTCCCGGGTTCGACTCCAGGAGATGATTTGTATTCTCCGCAAGATAACACGTAAAAATCGACTTTTTGACGTGCAGGCTTTTCTTCTTTTTGAGATTAAAATTAGATAGAACTAACTTACGATCTTCGGATCTAAACAGTTTTAAAGAAAAAATTATAAGGTTTTTTATTCTGTTCATCTTTTTTCGCGTACAGTTAGAAATTCCTCATCTTAAACGTTTAATTCACATATTTTGGGGAAATCTTGCCATTTTAACGGGATGTTACCTTGCCTACATTATTAAACCTCGGAATCCTACTGTTATTCCAATCCTTATGGGTTTAAGCGTGATTTGAAGGCTTTTATACGAGAAGAGAGAGACGGAAGGAGAGGGAAATGATTTTCATAGCAATCAATACATTCGTTTCGTTATTTACGAGAAGGAATGCCTAAAAAGCTGAAATAATATTAAAAAGATTAAAAATCGTAATAACAAGCTAAATTCAATATGAATGAAATAGAAACGGTATGAAAATCTGAGGAAGGTGCTGGAAGTTTGAATAAACAAACTGAGCATGTGAAAAATTTATGGAGTGAAGCATTGGGCGACAGGTTATGGGAGTTAGGTAGAAGAATGGAGGACTTGAGGACGGTTTGAGAAATAGAGAAAGAAAGAGAGGTTTAAAAAAATCACAATAATAAAAGGCTATGTTGTCCGTACATTGGTCTGATTGTGAGTGTAATGTTATTAAAACCAGAATAACTCAATCAAGGCTGTACAGAGAAAATTGAAATTTGGTAGAAATTTATATAATGAGCTAATCAGAATATTTTTATTTAGGGTTGACATGGTAATTTAAGAAATAAATGTCCGTTTTTGGCCCCATTTTGAGGGGGAATATAATGCATTTCCTCCGAATCAAATTTATAAATTTTAATTTAATGAAACAATATTTTATGTAAACTGAAAATTAAAAAAATGTATAATTCACACTAGTATCTTCCAGAGAGTTAAAATAATTTTGGCAAGCTAAAGTTGTCTAGCGTAATGTTTAAGAAATTAATATTCTTTTTATGTAAGATTTGTATCTACGTATATCACTCTGAGAGGAGAAAGGGAGGAGAATTGGAGGGAGGAAGAGGGAGAATGGGAAGAAGTGAGGGTGTAGAATAAGAGGGAGAGAGGGATGGAGATAGGAAAGAAGGACGAGAGAGGAAAATACGAGGGAGAGGAAAAATACGAGGGAGAGAGAGAATGAGAGGAAGGAAGAGAGAAAGGGAGGAAGAATGGGAAGTGCCATAATTTCAATACATATGCACATACCCGTCATATTTGACAGGCAATTACGCTAGTCTCTATTATAATAAAAGCCTTTGTTGGACATTCTGTCACACAGAAAAATTTTCGTCGTTAAGCACAACCGTGTTGTTGCTTTCTTCTTAAGATTATTTGTACCAAATTCAATTTCGATATGGAACAGCACTGTTTGGCCAAAATAATTAACATATTGTGTAGAATGCAATTTCTTGAGTTCTACATATAAAAGTTAGGTCGTAATCTGTGTGTTTGTATATATTTTAAGCGCGTGATGACGATATAGTTATTAGCGTAAGTTGAAATAAAAGGAATAATAGAATTTTTATATAAATTTTCAAACTGTTACATTAGATTTTTAAATTTTATTGTACAACAAATCTCGTATTGATTTATTTGTTTCAATTTTGAAATATATCTTTTTCAATTCTAGCACTGAATTTTACTTTTGTTTATATAACAAAAATAAACTTTATTAGCATCATCAACCGTACTTTTTGTTGCTGTCCAAAGAGGTAAGGAAAATTATGTAAGTTACTTTAATCAACGTTAATAATAATAAAACTCTAAGGATACCGATATGATTCATATGTATTTCGCAATAGTCTTTAATTGCTGACAAGAGCCAAAGAGGTAAGGAAAATTATGTAAGTTACTTTAATCAACGTTAATAATAATAAAACTCTAAGGATACCGATATGATTCATATGTATTTCGCAATAGTCTTTAATTGCTGACAAGAGCCAAGGATACGTTTATTTACGCCGATAAACTGAATTAACGCTTACATTAATTCTACATCTAGAGCTATTTTAATTATGATGCAATACTTCAATAATCCCACCCGTTGAATTTGACTGGCATTTACACTAGAAACAATAACTTGCCTACAACCTTTTATTATGACAGGCAATGCTAAAAAGAGTATGCGTGTCGAATAGCTAAAGATAACACGATGCTTCGTTTCCAAATAATTAGAGAATGAATTACATATGTTCAAATAATGTCTAAACTGTGGTAAAAACGAAAGCAATCCACTTTACAATATCTACCCATACTTCAATGAGACAAATGAATGCAAATTCCTCGTTGACGGTACTTTCGGTATCAATTTCGTGGAGATTTTCTCTTTTCTGCATTAATAGCTCATGCTTCTATAATGCAACCCCAAGTGAACAGAGACAAGCTTTTTGAAGGGTATATTAAAACTTCGTTGGTTTTAAAATAATCCCTGTTGAGAGGAAAAGTAATACGCTGTATTGAACTTTCCTAAGCTCATCCGGTGTATGTACGAAAAAGTAGCAACCACTGTGAAGCTATTCGTTCTTTTTCTCATATTAAAGAAATTTTATTATCACACTTGGTGAAGAGTATTTATTCCTTTATTCCTTACTTTAATCTAAAATAAAATATTTTCCTCGGATAAAAATTATCAAGGTGGAGAGCAAAATTAAAAATATATTACAGATGGGGTTGCTAGGGAGACGATAAGAAACTCTACGAAGTGACTGTCGTTACTGCATAAAGATTTAAAAATTGCATCCAACTTGATTAAACAATGTGTGTTAACAAAAGATTCAAAAAGTGGTAATTTAAAAGAAGTTTCAGATGTAATTAAAACAACATTGAAAAATGGGAGGATTTACCGAATTTAGGACCTCTTTTGCATATGCAATGGAAAATATGCTGGCTGCAGTCTTAATTGGAATGGTATTGCAATGAATAAAGTCATCAACGTCCTCAACGAGGTTTAAGGGGCTCTTGGACTCAACGAAGATTCTTCAAAAAGGAAAAACTTTCCTTAACTGCAGTACTATTCATGCGTTAAATTATAACGTGAATATTGATTGCCTACAAATAACACTTCTATTTAACTGTCCTTTAATATATTTCTTCTCCGCTTCTCATTTTAAAAAACTTTCTGCTATGCGTTCCTTACATTTGATTTTTTATAATTAAAGAAACTGGTAGATTATTCAACTTAAACTTGTTTTCAACGAATATTACAAGAGATGATGGCCGACATATACAACGCACAGAAGTTTTTCACCGGTGTTTTCTTCATAAACAAAAAGCGTCTACTAAGCCCTATAAATATGTCCTTCATAAATTTTTTCTAAGAACAATACTTAACTATGCTAACCGTAAGAAGTATAGGGTGAGATTTTCACCCAACCAAATTCAAATATTGCATCCTTTTTTATTCAAAACCTGTTTTTAAAAGATTTAGTCAATCTTTTTTGAGAATTTACACAAAAACAACAAACACTACACATTTACATAGGTGGGGTGTTTTTACCCTCTATGCTTTCATACTATTATATTTTATGTATGATTAGGAATGACTGATTTGTGTGTGAAGGATAATGATGCCTGACAGGATCACGTTTTGATGATTAACGATGAATATTAATCGAAAGATAATAGGAAAGGGTGCAATTTTTGCAATGTCCATTATAAACTTATGAAAATTCGCGAAAAAATGAATGCAGCACTTCGTAAAGAATCCACTTCAATTAAATTGGATGAAAAGGATATAAAAAGAGCTTCCCAGTTGATGACAGCACCAAATGGCACAGAGGAGCAGAGATCTTCTTTTGCTCAAAACATCATTTTATTTGTGCTTGCACCATCAGAAATAATCTACTAATCTTTACACCAGTTGACGTTTGGGGTAAATTCATAGCAGACGAAATAACAAAAGAAAACTGCGTGTGTACCTACAAAGAAGCACCGGAAATGGAAGCTTAAATCTTTAGATGAACTGAACACTTTCTCTGGCATTCTTCTCAACAAAACGTGAGACAAATCCATCAGAGATAACTCCTAGAATACATGCTCCAAACCTATCAACAGAGCTAGCTTGATCGTCCAACGATTTGAAGATATAAGGAGATTTTTGAGATTTGTCTAGAAGAGAACTCGAAAAGAACGAATTTCAGTTAATAGAATAGCTCTGACCAGATGTATTTAAGTAGAAGAGTTTCTGAAAAATGTCATACGTTGGTGATAGCATTAGAAAACATGACACGTTGAGCTGCTTCTAGGATTTGGCGGCTGATGTTACCTAATCTAATACATTCCCAGCAAGCCTATCAACTACAGAATCAAGATCTTTTGGATATGTGAGGCATATATAAGTTCCATATACGTGGAATAACGGACAGAAGAACATCCTAAAAAAAACGCTTAACTAAATTGATCAAGAATAACCAAGGAATCTTACCGTCGCTAATTTTATAACTGAAGCCCTACTTTTTGAGCATCATATTACTATTAGGATTACAGCAGACGGTACCAGCAAAAAATAAAAGGAATGCTGTTCGAGAAATACTGTCCAGCAGAGATAAAGATATATAATCGCCAGTGTTTGATTTCAAGGGTAAGATGATATTAGTTAGCTACATACCCAACAAAAAGCTATGCTGTGATTTTATTGAGTACTCAGCACCACACAGGCATTACTAAGGAAAGAAAGCAAAAGGGCCCTGAGAAAATCCAGTTTTATAATTGGATTAAGGGCGAAGTCCAAATTAAGTATTAAAAATATACAAAAACAGTTCTAAACGGCAGGCAGAAAGGTGACCTTCTGCTATATAGTGCAACGGATGGATTTCAATTGTTTATTCAGAGACAGCTGCAATTGTACAGTTGCAAAAGTTGTAGAAGACGCCTGTTTTTGGACAATCTTACTATAAAAATGGCTGTAAGCTACATGTTGCGAGGACCTAAAACCCGGCGATAGGTATGAATCATTTTGGAAGTTATGAAAAAATTCACCACCGTAGCACTGAACTGGGAAGAAAAAGGTAAATGAGGAACACCTGAGTTCGTTGTGCTTTGCTAATGATATCACACCACTACGTAAACAAAACTGAGGAACTGGAGGGGGAAAGCCGAGAAGAAGGGCTGAAAATAAATCTTAATGAAACAAAGGTCGTGTACTCCTTCACAAATTCTTAGAATATATATATCAATGGAGGAGAACTCGAGGAAGTCATATGCTACGTTTACTAGCATCAACGCATCACTACGAACGGATCGCTTTTTGGAGAAATCGACAGGAGAGTGAAGATCGCAAGGAGTGTATTCGCACGCAAAGCAAATATCTTAAAATCAAATATCCCGGTATTTCTATAGAGGAGATTGTATGAACAGTGTGTTCCTCCTGTTCTGACCTACGGAAGTGAAACACGGAACACGAGTGCCAGAATAGCTCAGCCCCTCCTAAACAACACAGAGGAGAATGGAGAGATGTATCCTGAGACGGGATAAGAAGGAAAAGAGGGATCTGCGACATAATTAGGAGTGTTAAGATGCTAAAGTTGCAGTGGGCGGGGCATATCGCAAGAAGAAATCATCAGCATTACACATCTAGCATCATTGAATCTATCCCAGCAAACAAAAAGGGAATGAAAATAATATCCAAAGACAAATGGTACACATAAACTGTGAAATTCGTAGGGCCAACTTGGAGGGGGGAGGAAGTTATGTGTATATAAAATAGAAATAATTTTTTTCAGTTTTATAATGCTTAATAAAATAAAAATTCATTTTTATGATAGACCATAAAAGTTTACAAGTGGTATTTTTCATAAATAATGTCGGTCTGGCTGGAGAGGTGTCTAGCGTGTCCGCTTCCCAAAGCTAATATCGCCGTTTTGAATACCGCTTTGGACTTGGATACCTCCGATTGTTCTTGTTACAACTTCAAAAGCAATTTATAAAAAGCCGTGAGCTAGAGAAACTAGAAAGTGAAAATTTACAAGTAAAAAGAAATGCGTGTACATGTTGTGCGATCCATTTTAACGTTAACTAAAAGTGTTTGTGGAGTTAAATAGAGGAGTTAAATTTGCAAAAAGCCAAATCTGTTGAATTTACAGATTGTAACGATTTTTACAGACATATACTTCTTTAATTACGGCGTCGTTGTCATAGATAGCGATGGCAGACTTTCGATCGGAAGGACGTTCTAAACAAACAAGCAATGATTAATAAGCGCTGGTATAAATCTGAATTTGCTCTCCTCAGTGATTAATCGGGATACCTACATAATTCAAAACAAGAGAAGAAAGATTCACAGTTTGCGCATGGGTGCATGTAAGGTATAGGCGTTCTGTACGAATTATGTAAACATGTTAAAAAAACTGGTACAATATAATTTGCACAAACTTTCTCATGCACGTACGCATCTGGTCTCACTGCGCTCTTTCCTAACTGGAAGAGGAACTCCTATAGCAACAAAAATAACAAAATCGCGTAAAATTTCTTCTGCGCGTAAATGATAATAATATATTGATTATATAATATATGTGAAAATCAAACTTGATAAATAGTTAAACCATAAATACATAGTTATAAATCGTGTATCTCCGTCAAAATCCCTAAGTTGATTTTTTTCGCGATTACAATACTTATATGCTTCGTAAATGAGAAAGTAAATAGAACGGTGCAAATTGCTTAGAATTAAGTCAAGACACTGAAAAACGATACATCAGAGCAATGAAAGAGAACAATTAAATATTTATTCATAAAAAGATGCAACCCCTGCTTGGGTTTGTCACTTTCTCATTGCATTTTGCCTAAAATGTACTTGTTACAAAACTGCATGAAAATTCAATCAATAGTTTCGGAGAAGGACGGAAGGGCGTACACACGATCTGACCACTAGGCGGTTTCTTAGTCTTTGCAAAGAACGCCTAAAAGTCCAAGTTTAATTTCCCACTTTTAACTTTGAAACACAGTTGGAAGCTCGCTAGAGCAATAACTGGATCAAGATGAAAGAAATTATAATATACCAATCACAAGTCTTCGGTTTAAAAAATGACGGAAGATGGATAGAAATTTGTATACATTTTTATAATAAAAGTATGCTGAAGTAGACAGTTGCTTCAGTATAATAAAAAGCATTGAATAAAAATTTATGTTAAAACTTTGAGGTTTCAAGAGAGGCACACCCTAAAGTCCGGGGCTAAAATTAAAAACATTTCAAGAAGTTCTCTCAGGAAGTGGTTTTGTAACAAATTTCCTAGTAAAGTAATAGAGGTTAATCCAATTAGAGCACGACTTTTGATCTATTTTCGTACGAATTATTTCTCAAATTATTTTCTTCCAACTGAAATTATTTAAGTGGGCAAACGCAACCCTTTTTTTGCTTTCCATCTTTTGAAAAGCAACCATCTGCCCTCGATCGAATTTTTCCGGAGTCGAAAAACGTTTGCCGAAACAGTCCAATATTTTCGTGTACTGCAGTTTGCCGGACCCAGGGAACATGGAAGAGGGGGGTGAGGATGGGGAATGGGAGGTGGGAGAGAGGAAGGGGCACGAAAGGGTGGATGTAGTTCGCAGGACCTCTGATGGGCTGTAAAAGGAGCGTGAGCATAAAAACTTAATCCTTTAGCCTTTCACCCCAGCTCTTCCTAACCCACACTCTTGGAAGATACTTCTACCTTTCCCCTCTCCCGCTAGCCTCTTTCCTTCTCTCCTCTCCCTCTCTTTTTCTATTTCCTCTCAGGGTCTTCCTTACATACTCCATCACTCCCCCCCATACCTGCATCTCTTATGAACATAGCATATTTATCCTTTATTCCTCTTCTAAGCCCTCTTGAAGGAAAATATATCTAAATCTCCAGCACATTATCCCTAAAAACGAACAAAAATAAATAAATCGCTAACCTTCCGGCTTTCATTTAGTATATAATATAGGCAACTACTTCATACATAAAATGCTTGAATTAACCAATAGCTCACTTATTATAGTCGATGATCGGAGAATTACAGCCGATGGCTACTCTGTAACTGAAATTCGCATATAATCTATTAATAGTCATTAATTACTTTTAAAATAATTTATTAATAGTCATTAATGCTGCAGGAGGCTCCCTTTCTAATTTATGAAGAGATTTACCCATTCATATAATTTTATAACAGCATATAAAAGTAGTTCTCACCAATATTTCCCACAAACGGCGACCTTGGAAGAGGGTTTGGTAGGATTTCTGCCTCGATTAAGGTCACGGGTTTGAATCCCCCGAGGGAAACGGACGTATTTATTCGTATTTATTACTGTCTTTACACTCACTGCAAATAAACGTGAATTATTCAGAAGATAACAATAAAATAATAAATTAAATATTCTCTGCTATTCCCTTCAATATTCTTTCTCCCACCCTCTGCCATCTTTCCTTAATCTCCCCTCTCCATTCCTCCTCTAACCTCTTATCCTATTTCATTCTTCCTGGTTCTCCTATCCACTAAATCAATCCTTACTTCTTTCACTCCCCAGCGACCACTTCCTCTCTCCATCTATACCTCTCTCCCTCCCTCCCTCCCTCTCTCACCTTTCTCCATCCACTCTATGTCTCCGCCGCCATCCCTCCTCTTGTCTCCTATCTCATTCTTCCAGACCCTCTTCTCTACCAACCGCTAAAACCACTTCCTCCTTTACTTCCCCTCAAACTCTCCCTCCCCCCCTCTCCCCCTCAAACTCCCCTATCCCGTTAGCCCTCCCACCCTTTGTCCCTTTTCTCCTGTCTTGTTATCCGTCTCCCTCCCAACTCCTCCTATCCCACTCTCTCCTACCTCTATTCCTAACCCAATTTCACCTCCTTCCCCCTTCCATCACTCTCTCTCTCTCTTTTCCGACCAACCCCTTTTCTCCTCCTTTCTCCGACCCACCCCTCTCATCAACATGTGCTACTCGGTGGATTAATTCCATTAGAGGCCTTAGCCACTAAGAAGCACACTACCTGCGGGAGATTTACACATCGATAAACCTTTAAGACTTTGCTGAAAACGCCATTTAGATTGAGAAAAAAGGGAAATATTTTTTTTGTCGGGTTCGAAATAATTAATTTTTTTTCCGCCGGAATAATTTTTGTCCCCTTTAACTTACGGTTCGCTCTTTTATTTTTTTGCTCGCACCTTCGAATTTCTCCGCTTGTTTTGTTTATTTGTCTCGAGCAGATAATTCGAGGTTTCGAAACCTCTCTAATGCATGGAATGAATCTTGTTTCTAGTATATAATTTCTTCATGGGAGTAATTTTGATCGCTTTCGATGATGCGTTTAAAGCGCCATCTTTTGCAGCCGGGGCAGTTTCTGAACCTTTGAATCTTGATTCACAAACTGAAATTCGCCATTCTCACGTTCGACTTAAAGACATTACTATCGGGACATTAATGACTCGAACGTGATACACGCGTTTTAACTTGCGTACTATTAGAGCCTAGCAAAGGATTAACATTACGCAGTTTCGAACAGTATCGTCGAAGCCTTTATAACGATAATATATTCCAGAAACCGCTCAGTTTTTCCGAATATTTCACTTGCATTTTCCAAAGAAACTTTTCCAATGTATTCACATATTGATGGCACAGTAAGTGATACTCTTTGAAAGAAATATACAATGTGAGAAATCTTTTTGTTACAGCAGCAAGATTAAACTCCAGCACCGCAAAATTGGATATTATTCATCTGTAAATGATCTCAAAAATTTATAAAATATAAAAAGTACTAGTATAAAATATGAATAAAAATAAAAAAACAACATTTACTCTAGATTTCAGAATAGGCACATTGAAAAATTAAGTACTTGTATTATAAATCTCTGATAACCACAATTCAGCCGCATTTACCAAAATGCCCATCTGTTTTACGACCTTATTATGCCTATTGGAGATACCTAAGACAATTTTCAATACTTAGGCGCTCATTCTGGAATTTGTTTTCAGCCACGATACGATCTTGATATTTCTCAAGTGATTTTACTGAAGGACCATATTTATAAATTAAATGCACTTAAAATCAAAAGAATTATGGAACAATGAATTACCATTAAATACAGACAATTAACACCTGCATTGCACACGAGGTTTGCCCAATGTTCTCGTCTTTGAGCGTTGCCTACATTGTGTATGTTTACACAGAATAATTTATTTACTCCATTTAACTACAGCAATATCAACCGCCAATTACCAAGGTCTCTCGCATGACTTTAAAAATGACCAATTCTGATCCAATCACAAATACGTATAATACCTTATACCGAATGCCGTAAGATATTTCGCCGAAAATAAAAGTCACAAAGGAGAAGTAAAATTAATTGGGACTTGTTCCGTTCGTGGAAAATAAGCACGAAGACAGACTAGGAGAAAAACTTCTGCACGTCGGCGATGTTTGGAAAAACCTGAACGAATGTGTTTTCGAAGTAGTTCTCCATAATTCCATCTCTGAAAAGGGTCGCCTCTCCCATCTACGTACATATTCGCACTGCAGTGCGTAAAAAAAAACTTGTGTACTCGCGTACAATGCAACTTAAATGGCGTCGCACTAAATTTTAAACGGATTCGAAGTCCCCGTGTTATGTACTCTCGGAGGTCTAACACTCATTTCCCCCTTTTTCCGGTCTCCCTCTATACTCCCTCTCCCCTCTCCTCTCTCCACCTCTCCCCTCTCTCCGCCTCCCTCTCACGCTGCCGGAGAAATATATGCAAAATTCAGGCGTCTCGAGAGACCCTCTCTTCCCATTCTGCCAAAGGTCTCTCTCCCTATTCATCCCCCCCACCTTACGCCCTACACCCTTTCCCCTCCTAATCTCCTCCTTCTTCTCTCCTTTCTCTTCCGTCATATGTCCCCTTCGCTCTCTCTTTCATACTCCATTTCACTCTCTCACCCTCACGGGTCTTCTCCTTAACTTCTCTCCTCCATGCCTAACTTCATTAATATACACGTATCTTTCTCTCTCTCTCCTCTCACCTCTCCTCTCCATCACCTCTAACCTCTCTCCTCCCACTCCTACCATCCCCCTTCCCTTTTTTTACATTTCCTCTCCACCTGTTATTCTCTCTTTACCCAAGTCCTCCTCTCTCATTCTAGCTCTTCTTCCTCTTTATATTTTTTCGCTTCACCTTCCAATCTTCCTTTTTCATTTCTTTCTCATCCCAATTTCTACCGTCTCATTATCTTTTTTCTCCGGCTCTTCATACCTTTTTCTCTTCCACTTTACTAATTCCTTCCACTCTTTTTCTCATTTCTCTCCCTGCAGCCCGTTGCCTCCCTTTTCTCTACCTCTCCCCTACTCCCCATACTCTCGCTCACCTCCTAATAATTTTCTTCTCTTTCTCACCAATTATCCCTTTATTTCGTACCCATCCCTAGCTCTTAAATGTATGGCTTTTTCAATCCATCATTTTGAGATTATTTATATAAAATCTAAAATAACATTTCATGTCTCTTACGTGTTGAAGAACCGATCGAGCAGATGAGAAACAGTATGCTTTAGGATATATATTATTCACCTCGATTTGTAGAAATCCCAAAGGAGAGTTTTGGCGCACTTTTCAAATGATATTGAAGATAAGCAGCACCATGCCACTAAGTGCTAACCCCTTCTCCATTACTTATATTTCTGCTATTTCCACCTCTCCTTTCTATTCCCTCTCCACATTCTGCACCATAGAATTCTTCCCCTATAATTGCGAAAGTTTCCACTAATTTTTCACACTTCTCCCTTTTCTCTCTTCCCTACTTAATTTCTCCTTACTCTCCCCTTCATTTCATTCCGCCAGTCCTGCTCCACAATAATTACACAGTAGCTCCTACGATTTCCCTCTCTTGCGTGAATACTTTGCGGCAGCTTGTTGTTTATTTTTGCGAAAATATGTTTATACATTCGACGAAGATGATAGCCCGGCGAGGGAACATACCACGACTATTTTACCCAATTTAATCCGATGTTCTTCTGATGCCCCATGGAATCGGTAAATGTGTGTTCTGCGTCTCAATTTCATGTCCACCTGATTGATCTGCACGTTGAAAGAAAGAGCTATAAAAATTCCCTACCCTCAACTGAGTAGCAATGAATGCCGTTTAAAGGTTTTGGACAACTAAGTTCCCCTTTCGGCTGAAGTTTTTATCTCTTGTAGCAATCAGATGCAATAAAAACAAACCACCTCTTAAGTTCCCATTTACACGTCCCCGTTTTCCTGCATGAAAACAGGCGCCTGACGCTCGGCGCATGCGCGCAAGCGAATTCCCCTGAAGAAAGGCGTAGGGAACGAAACGGGCGCGACTCCCGATTCCAAGCCTGTCAAGAACACGTCGATTGGCTGAGGACTTCCACTTGACACAGGTGACGTGTTTGTTACGTGTCGCGTTAAGGCAGTCTCCCGCGATGTGATTTTTTCAGGAGATTTTATCTCTTGAAAGGAAAACCCCGTCTCTCCACTGCACTGATCAAGATTTTTATACGCATTTGCGTCTCCCAATAGTAATTGTTTGTTCAAAAAACGAAATCTGCTTAGCTCATCTCTTCTGCACTTCCAAGATTTCGCCCAACACGAGCGGACTTTTATTTTATTTTTACTGTTGTACACAGCTAATAAAACCGCTCCTGCAGCAGCAGCCAAAAGGGTAGCTTTTCTTTCTGAATCCAACTTACTAAGTACGCTACCGCAGGCAGACTAGTTAGCTAGGCGCCTGTTTTCAGGCATGAAATGGGAACATGTAAACAGACAGGCTTTTTTTTCGTTCCTGGCAAGTCAGTCAGGTGCCTGTTTTCAGGCACGGAAACGGGGACTAAGAAAAAGAATTTCTAGAACTTCATATATCTTACAGGGTTATAAACAGTTTTTCGTTGGATGTGTATATTACACTTTGCATGCATTGCTATAAAAATGCTCTTTGGTGGTTGTTATACGGAAGTTTTTTTTTCAAATAAAATCTCGTTTTCCCATGTAAGCTCTTTTTAGGCTGGTTTCCAAGGGAAACAGCCTTATGAAATGGCCCTGTCTCTGTGTGTGTGTCCACTTCTAACAACTTTTTCACCAATGGCTATATTTTACTTGGCGAAGATTGAAGTCCCGGATTCGATTCCAGGAACTTTGTCCCAATTTGTTTTACCTAGGAAATCTCAAATCCATCGTGCAGAGATGTTTTCTTTAATCCATTAAAATATCTTAAAATTGTGATATCGGAGCGAGGGTTGTACTCTTCTAAGGTAAAAAGAATGTAAATTTTAATTCTTATCACAGAATTTTGATAATTATTAGTATTTTCTTGAATTTATGCTAAAACATAGCGATTTTGCGTTTTAAGGTGCATTTTATCGGATTGTTGCCATGGAGATGGTTATTACTGAACTCGGCTTGAGCATAGACGAGTGAGCAAATGGGTTATTTTCTTTTCCACCCGACTACCCTTCAGCAATGGACAGTTGATCCATACATATAGGCATATAAACAGTAACATTTATTAAATTCGTTTATTTAAACAAATACATGAAAAATATAATGTCAAAAAGAGATTTTGACGTTGCTTTTAGTATTTGAAACCTGATGATTCTCTATTAATTTGTTTTCAAATTTTTCTCTATCTAAACTAAGAATTGCAAATGGTATTTATGGCATGAGAATTCCTTAGAATGACTAACAAATACTGAAACATTTCCTGTCAATAAAAGTAATCAATTCGGGACCTCAACTTTGGGAGACCAACCTGCGTTAGTCCTGGTTTGGACTTCTTGTTCAAATATAAGCAAATGCTTTAGGAAAAAATAATCTGAATGACGCGCTTTCGTAAGATTTAACAAATTAAAGTGTCGATGCAAAATATTCTTGTTAGTAAGTTCCTTCCTCGGTCGTTTTCCTAAAATTGTTGATTATTCTAACCCATCTAGATGTATCTCCATGCTATGGCGACACGTTTGACGAACGGCTGGGGTCAAAAACTGACCTGGCGTCAAAATCTATTTTCATTGTTCGACAGAAACGTTTTAAGACATCAAACATCGTCCAAAATTGCGATTATTTTGCTGTTGGAGTCAGAGAAAAAAGCATGTGATAAACATACTTTTAGCGACCCCGTCGGATAGAACACGAACGAAACCATTCCTATCTCAACCGATCCATAAAGATTCCAACTCCCAATTTAGCGATCCGCTATGTCAGACCATTCGCATATATGGAACGAAAATAACTTTTTTGCGAAAAATGCACTGATTTTCACCTGCCATAACACACCAAGTCGAGGGAAAAAAACGATTTAAAATACGCCGGATACGCTTCCGTCGCATTGCATTTGGCGGGTGGCGAGGTGGGAATTGGGCGGAGTAAAACAGACACCCCCTTTTTTAAGCCTCCAAGGGTTTTGTGTTCTTTTTTTAAAGCGATGTTTCTCCCAACCTTCCCCAATCGCGAAAATAGTCGGTCAATCACTCACACGCTCAGGAGGGAATGAAAAAGGGATGAACGCAGCCAGAAGAGAGAAAAATACCATCCACCCCTTCTAAAAGAGGGCGAAAATGAGAGAACTAGAATGAGAATGGTAGAAAAAGAAGAGAGATGTAGATACAGATAGGAGGACGGGGAGATAGGGAGTAGTGGGAGAAGAATACGGAGGGAGGGAGGAGGGGTGCACGCTTGAAAAAAAAACAGGACACCGGCGTTCCCTTGTCCGACCCCTCCTCCACTTCTCTCGAATTTAAAAAAATACCCTCCTCGGCTTTGCCCGATCCCGTTTTCAAACGAGGGGAAAAGACAACGGTCGATTGGGGAGGCGCTGGAAAAAACCCTCCCAGCCGCTCCCCTCCTTACACAAAACATGCAACTCCTCCTCTTCAAACCATACCCATCGCGCCAACCAACCCCAACCCTTTCTATCAAGTGCCTCCGCACTTTTGCTTCTGCCCCCTCCCTTTCTTCCTTTTCCCTCCCCGAATCCACCTCCGACTCTCCAGTTCCCTTCCATCCTTTCTTACACCACTTCGTGCGTGAACAAAAGAAGGTGCAACGGCGTAGGTGTGAGTGAGCGGGAAGGAAGCGAGCATTGTGGATGAGGGTGAGAGCGGAAGAAAGAGGACGCTGGGGAGGGAGGGGTTGGAGATGGAGCGGGGGAGGATAACAGCTGAGAGTCGCGAAAGGAGCGAAGTTAGGGAGAGAAGGGTCGAGCCGGCGGGGGACGAGAAACAAATTGGTAACGACAACGGCGTACGAGGGGAGAAAGGAAAACACTGAATTTCGTTCTTTTCGCATTTATGTATAGACAAAACGAATCGACGTCACAAAACAGGAAGTGTTTTTCGGAAAAAAAAATTACTTATTTTCAGGTCGGCGAAGAAATATTGCGTCTGCGAGAGGAGGTAATTTTTGTTTTTCAGGCAAGGCGAAGGCGAGTCGAGACGGTCTCACGAAAGGAAACAATTACCGGAGGCGGAAATACATCGCGAGGCGAGAAGAAAAACAAGGTGTCTGATGAGGAAAGGATGAAAATTTCGCTTTTTGAATCGAGGGAAAATGGGCCGACAGAGTTTTCTAGGGCGATTCTTCCAGGCGATCGATTTATCAATCTTGTTTCAAGTGCATCAAAAGATCGAGCAAACCGGAAACGCCCAGTGGTTGCACGGAACGAGAAACAACGCGCCTTTCCAGAGATTTGAATTCACATATACCACCAATTTCAATATTCATTCGCTCAAAAGACGCCGTCGTTCTTAGCATTTTTTTTAGTCAAGCATTTGGAATAGATCTAGGCCGGCATAATTTTCTCGATCGATAAATTATACTTTGATCAATTCATTAATCTATTTAAGGATAGTGATTTCGGTAAATTTGATTTAATTTAGCTTTAAAGTATGCTCAAGATAAATGCATACAATAGGGAATATTACCATAAGGTTTTAAGAGTATCAACGACCTATAAATGAAATAGTCACTCCGATGTAACCATCTAGTTAATATAATTTTATATATAACAGGACTTCACTGTAGTATATTTGTCAATCTCCCTGAAGAGGCTTGGTTCATGAATGTATGGAATTTAGAAAGTATGAATAAGTACCGACCTTATTGTAAATTTTACAATTAAAGGAGCGATTTTATATGTTAAGAGAACGTCGTACTCACACCAACCATACTTCTTAGACCTAATTTTGTCTATTTAATTAATAATGGAAGAGAAAAGTACCATATAACATTATTACATAATTCAAATTATCTACTTTGATGGTGTGAAATCCGATTCGTTTGCCTGCATGCAATATGTGTATTCCGGAGAAAATTAATTTTAATTTTTACCAGCCTTTCACTATTTGTCGTGAAACTAATTGGTGAATACTGGATCAATCATTTAGGCGATGTTCCCAAACAATAATTAAAATACTCGATGGATCGAATATATTTGATTGCGATTCTGTGAGAAATAGATTTTTAAAAGCAACATTTCAAAGACCTCAGGCTATGACTTCCCTATCTTTATTAAAGGTGTGTAGATCACAAGCGTATTTCAACCACCATTAATGTCATCTCACAATATAAATACATAATCGATAAATTTTTACTAAGTTGCTAGTAGCTGCTATTTAAAACAATAAAAATGGTTTACTCAACTGATCAATGGCAATGACTATAATTTTACCAAAATTTGTCTTATACAATGACAGAGTAATAATTTAAAAATTTGTTATTCTATCTGTTGAGAATTTTGCCTGTTTAGCAGTGATCTCATTCGCATGACTCAATTTGGCAGTTTTTAAATTAAAAATCCTTTTTCCTATAAACCAAACACTAAAAACGGGTAAACGTCCAAAACTCCTTCTGACAAAATTAGTCGACTTCATATCTAGTCCGCACCTCGACAGTCCAAACAACTCAATTAGCAAAAATTTTGGGAAGGCCGCAAGAGAAAAAAAGATATTTAAAAAAAATAATGCCTACTCAATGAGGAAGTACTTTTTCTGTATTTTGGCTTAATTTATCAAAATTTACATGCATTGCATTTTAAATCAATTATTTTCAGCTGAAACAGAGCAGGTGCTATCAATGTCGATGTAAAATTATCAAATGCCTTGTCGTGCTTTGATATTTCTTCAAATCGTACGTTGAAGACCAGGTAATGTAGCCAACTGATCCTATACTTTTGAAATCATTATCCCATGCTAAATAAAAGTTTTTAAGATATGGAAAATGTGTTGCATCGCCTTTCCTAACTTGACTTTACCAAAGTTGCAGTTTAAACTTGAATGATTTTATTACGTTGCAAGATTCTGTTATCAGTTTATTTTATCAAAGTTTCTCATCCAAAGCATTCAGATGTTCTGTGATATCCACTATAAAGCACAGGTCCAAAAGCCAATTAGGATCGGATATTTTTTTCAGGGGTATAAAAAAACTGAATTCATTTTTCAATTCCAAAAATCTTTTCAAATATTTTCTTCTGCTTAATAATAGTTTCAAATATTCTAAAATATTTGGGGTGCATAAGTCCGCATGATCGAGTTATGTTTATTGTTTTTATACATTACTCATGACCGGTTCTATTGTTAAACGTTGGGCGCACAAATGTTCCTGGCGAATAATGCAATGGACAACAAACAATTACTAATAGTGAATGATTCATTCATTTCATTTTTCCCGAAGAAAGGCAACTATGCCAGTCTTATCTCCGGCCATCAGTGGTGAATCCAGATATTAAAGAAAGTGGAAACTTATTTTACTTACAACTTACCAAAAGGCTTCGAAAACATACTTGCCTACACCGATTGGTTTGAGACTAATTGAATTTATCAATTTTTTGGTAATGTTGAAATTCTCATTAAATCCACGAACAAAAGTTGCTAGCTATTCTCTATCAGATGCATCGCTACTTTCATCCAAGCATATAGACAGCGCTTCGAACTTTGATATTCTTTCCCTGAAATTATTTAAAACTTCTTGGGCTAATTTTGAAGAGTAAGCGTTTTTAGCTCATTTTATTCGCAGCAGCGCTTTAAATTCGCACGAACTAAATGTTTTCCGCTGATTCAATCCTAACAAAATGTTTTCTCAATCGGTGCATGATAATTCAGTTTTCAGTGCGGCTGCACTTATAATTTCAAATTTTTGCTTGATTCCTATTATTCACGAGTCGGAAAATATAATACATATAGAAATGAAGCTTTGACAAATAAAGCATAGATTCGCCCTTCATAGCAATCAGCCTACTCGATTGAGTAAAGAGCCATCTTGAGATTCATAATTCTGTTTTTTTTCTTTGTGCTTCGAAAGCCTCGAAGCAATAGCTCTTAAAGGAAATAAGGTAGAGTGAGTGATATGGAATATTAAATGACGCAACAAGCGTGGTCCCGGAAAAGGTGCAAGTGACAGTCAACGGAAAATATAAAATGACGATCAACGATCTTTTCAGTTAGCTTTCTGGATCACTTATTTTACGTGTGATGGAGAAAGCGTATTGATATTCCAAGGACTCATTTTTTAATCATGCAGAACGAGCTGATCCTAAGTTGGATTAAAAGTTTTCGGTTGAGCTGATGGGGTTTGGACACATATTGGAAAAAAAGTAATAGACTTCTTTATCAATTTTCCTTCCATTTCTTCCAAAATTACTTTCAATCAGTAATATTTGGTGATCTGCTCTTGTTGTATCTAAAAATCTTCGAAAAAGAAAAATCAAAACATTTTAAATATAAAAATTTGAAACGAGTACCCTTTAAGCTTCTTGCGTTGAATTCATTAAAAAGCACGATGCAATTTTACAGCGTCCATATCATTTCCCCCAAGAAATTAATTTGAAATCACTAAAATTGATATAACCAATACAATTATTTACTCGAACAATATATTTTTTAAATTATTCATCATTAAATCCGTTGCATTCTCTTTACTTTTAAGTTAAACAAAAAATGTTTTTGAAGTATTTTCATGTTCATTTTACAAGCTCATTTGAATGTTTTTGATAAGTGCCTCAAGTATAAGCCCCATGTAACCGTTAGGTAAACGTCAATTTGTAGGGTGTATATTGAAAATTCTGCAAAAGTTGTACGCAAAAAGCATAATCATGATTAATGAAAGGTTAGCGAATATCATTGATCTGGTTGAAAAACAACTTTTCTTTGGCAGTCTTTAAAAGTCTGAGAAAACCGGATGTAATTTCGGATACATAATAGTCGACATCAGTGGTGATTCACCGATGGTAGATTATTAAAAAGTGCTTTTTCTTTTAGAATCTAATATCAGTATTGCAGCCGATGTGCGCATCTTGTTTTACAACCTTTTCAGGGCTATCGGAGAATTTTCGCTCTAGATCAGAAACGAGGGAAAAATTTCATCTCATCGAGAAATCCATTTTACGCAAATAAATTTCAATTCCGCATTTTTAATTTTCTCGAATCGGTTGAACCGATGTTCTTAATTGCCATCCGTCAATTGAGTCCGAGTCTTAGTTAAAAGCGCATCGAAATTAAATTGCTCCGTTTTCGTCTATGGTTAAAAATTCAAATTACGAAACCGATTCCAAAGTGAGCCCTACAATTCCCTCGATTTTATGCCGCGATATCCGTTCCCTACAAACGTAAATATAACCCTCGCACGGGCACGCTGCAGATGCACGACATGTAAATGCCCCGACGCGGCACTTCGCTCGGAAGAGATCTTTTTCCCCGTGAGCACGTACACGCACGCGTAGGCCAGATGGCACGGATGCGGAAAACGTTTCGGTTTTCTGTCTGCGTAGAAAATGCAAACGAAACAGCAACTAACTGCGGGTGATAGAGGAAGAGGAGAGTTAAACTATTCGCCGCCTTCACCTTCCTCCTTCTTCTTATTCCTCCTGCTCCTTTCTTGTTCGTGTGTGTGAGGGAGAGGAGGGTTACCGCAGGCACTGCCGCAGAGTGGGTATTTGGGATGTACAACTGAAGCTGGGGAAATGGGTCGGACGCGGGGAATCGCAGAAGGCGGAACTTGGATCACACAGACTTGAAAATGAGGATCGTGGAGGAGGTGAGGAGGAGGGGGGGACTAGGGTTAATATGAGATGAGGAGGATGTGAAGAGGGGAGGAGGAGGTGAGAATGGAGGAGGGAGAAAGCGGCACTGTTACGGGTGAGAAGGCAGAAATGACCAAAAAATATATAAACACACAGACATATATACATATATAGATACAAACATATGGGTATATGCCGTAATAATTCCATTATTCCATTCGAATTTCGAACCTATTTACGTCTGTGATTTAATTTCTCTCTCTCACTCAGTATTTCTCTGTCTTTCTGATTTTCTGACAGTGACTTCAAAGTCATACCATTAACAAGAGATTTAAATTTTGTAAAACGTTATACATAATTTGCGCAGTTTTTACTCGAGCAATTATTAATTTAAATTCTGCACGCTTTTTAAGCTCAGTTGTGAATGAGTGCATCATATTTTACGTTTATACGACAGGTCTATGAGATAAATAATTATAATCAGCAAGATAACGACTGAATACACACAGAATCCAATATATATTTTATCCTATAGAAGAAACTTCTCCTTTAATAAGTAATCACATCCTGGGTGGTTATACTAAGAAACCTATAAACTGCCGATAGAAAATGAACTTTCTCAAATTACCTTTTAAATGTCTCTTAAAACAATTCATTATTACATTTACTAGTGAAAGCTTTGTTTTCCGAAGAACGATGGCTTTTATCCAGTTCCGAAAAAAAATTATTTAATACATTAAAGTTTAAACTATATAAGTATATGAAATAGGTTTCTGAAACGTTCTTTCAAATCATTATTTTGTTACAATTGTCAAATTACATTAACAATTTATTTTCGTAAAGGCCTTCTCTAAAATTCTATTCCATGCACCTAAATATTTTTTGTATATCCAAATTCGAAGTCATAAATCCCATCTATTCAAATGCCTTTGAAGCTATTTTAGATACCTAAGAAAAGTACTTCATTTATCAGTTTTTTATATTCAAGTACCTATTCTGGAATTTATTCTAATTCCTTTAGATACAATATCGAATACGGTCATTTTTATCCTATGCAAACAGTTTTCTGTGTCACTGGAGGCATATGATTCAGGATACAATCACATTCCCGGGACAAAAACAGTTACAGCTGGAGACGATCAGATAGAAATTCAAAGAATGTTATTATCCCCGTATCATTTTATCCTACTTTCCAGAATAAGAATAGGCTTATAGTTTCGTCGTTGTGTCTGTCTGTCTGCCCCCCTCCCCTATTAACTTTTGAACCAATAGACCGATTTTCATGACACGGTGGAAATCTCTTGCTACTTGGGCCGAGCTCCTGAGGTTAGTTTTTGTTGCGAAGAATGAAAGTCCCGGGTTCGATTCCAGGAACTATACCTCCTATTTTATTTACATGGGAAATCTGAAATCCATCGTCCAGGATAATTTTGTCTTGCAAATTAAAATATTTTAGAATTGTAATGGAAATGAATGAAGATTTTAATTTTCATAGTATAATTTTGCTTATATATCGTATTTTTAGAATTTAGCGAAAATACGGGCGTTTTTGCAGATTTTATCACTCATTACGAGAGTGTTGCCATAGCAACGACTATTGTTGGACTCAGATTCGGTATATGTAGTCTAGTACAGGTTCTTCATACTGTGCTCCGCGGAACCTTTTCAGGGGCTCCGCGAAGTGATTCACGCATTAAAGAAAAAATTAATATAAAAAGGTAATAAAATCATATGTAAAATATGATAATATTGTTAAAACAAATATATTAACTTATCATTAGTACAGTTATATGTATATTCATAGCAAAGTTAGGTTGGCTAGTGGAGAGTCGTAGTTAAAGAGGGTCGCTCACGCGATTAGCTAATTAGCTAAAAGGGCTTCGCAACCTCTCAAAGTTTGAAGACCACTGGTCTAGTACACACACACAGAGACACACACAAACACATACACACACGTTATTTTTGCCACACAAATACGCGTGATCGATTTAGTTTTCCGTTCGAATGTATTTGTAATATTTTATAAAGCTAAATATTGAAGTTTGGGAAGGCAAAGAGCAACATATCCGCGGTTATTTTAAAGCTATTAAAGTCAATATAAATATATTAAACAACTGATTAAATGGAAAGTAGGCATCGTAAGTTTTATTTGGATTAACTTGTTTGAAATAAATTCAAATACGTTCAATGTATGCGATTGAAACAAAAATTGGTCGCAATTAAGTCTCGATTACTCGCCCTGGTTTCCGTCTTTCCATTCCCTCTGGGAGGATTGGAAATTCTCAGAGCCCACACAATTCCCAACAAAGCGAAGTGGTCAAGAAGTGGGATGAAATAGGAAATTCACAAACGATACAATCGCTACACAAATCCTCTCGGGCATCAGAGACGGCAATTCAACGTATTTCTCCTTGAACTGGCTGTGTAAAAGTAGTGAGCATCGAAGCATCACGTCAATAAATATTCAGGTCAACAACAATTGGATATAAAGGAGGAGGAAGGAGAGAAGACGGGCTCGAAAAAGAGAGGCCAAGAGAGAGAGAGATAGATATATCCCCAATAGATGCCGGGGTGGACATGAATGCAATTCGAAGCTATCATTTTCGTCGGATTCCAAGCTGTCAGAAAGAGGTTTGAGGATAGAATGAGCGGCGAAAGAGGAGAAGACGCTCTTTAGCTGACCTCTCGAAACAAATCAGAAACGCAGAGCACGTGGAAGTGTTGATTGGGAAGAGGGATTGGAAATGGAAGAACGAGATATAGGAGGGATGAGGGGAGAGGTGAGGGGAGGGATGGGAAAAGGGAACGAAGGAGAACGGAAAAGAGGGGATTATGGAATAGAATGAGGTCGGATGACGGAGTAAAGGGAGGGAGAAAGGTTAACAGAACGAGGGAGGGAGGGAAAGGTGAAATAGGGAAAGTGGGAAGGAAGGATATATATATATACATCGTTACGGTTGAGGAGGATATGAGTGGGACTCGACAAGAATGAGGAAGGAAGTAGTTAAAGGAGTTAGGAAACAGGAATTGGAATAAAAATTAAGGAGGGGCGAGAAAAGAGGAAAAGACTAAATAGAAAGGGAAGAGAGAAGCGTAAAAATGCGAAAGAGGAGAAAAGAGGAAGATTAAGGAGGATGTAAACGAAGATATGGGAGGATAGAAAGAAGGCGAGTAAAGAGAAAGTACCAACAGAAAGGAGAGAAAATCAAGAAAAGGAAGGGAAGAGAAAATGGATGGGAAAAGAAAGAGATGAAGGAATTGAAGCAATAGGACGAGGAAGGGCGAAGAGAATGATGTATAAAGGACACCGAAACAGGAAGAAGCAAGAAAACGAAAACATAAATAGAAGAAGATAAGAAATGAAGAAAAAATATAAGAAAGAGGGTAAAAGTTCGAGTAACAGGGAGTGGAATAGCAAAAAGAGAGGTAGAAGAAAGAAGAGAGGCAAATGAGAGTGAACAGAAGAGAGGTGACGAAGGACGAGAACAAAGAGGGAAAAGGCAGAAGTAGCGAAGGGAGCGAAAGAGAGGAAAAGAGGAAGGGGTACTAGGAACTGCACTAAAACCTCACCTTATTCCACTGAGCTTTTCTCGAGAAAAAAAGATAAGGCAGGTAAATAAAGTAAGCTTTCCTGAAGTGGAGAAAGGTTCTAAGAAGAAAGGATCAAGCAAGGAGGAGAAAGATAAAATGAGAACATGAGCTGAGGGAAAGTGGAGATAAATGGTTCGATAACAGAAGGAAAAAAGCGTCGTTCGAAGGAAGAGGAGAGGCAAAATTTAGCACGTCTCGGTAAAAATAATCGCGATTTGACTAGTAAATGCGCGATTAAAACGTCGAATTATAACGAAATATGCGGAGGAGGCGAGGAAACAGAACCTAGACTCACAGAGGTGAAAGAAGAACACTTGATGGATGGGTGTGGGAGAAGGAAAAGCTGGTGTAAACAAACGTTAAAGAGTGCGGATGATAGGGATACGAAGGAAAGATAAATTGCAAAAACGAGGACAGTACATGGAGGATACGGGAACATCAGCGGAACACGAAGTACAATGCCTTCCAAGGGAAGGAAAAAGAGAGCGAAAATGTGGGCGTGGGGCCATACGGGAAGGGGATAGAGAGAGAAGGGGGAAAGGGAAGGAGAGCGGGCGGGGAGGTAGAAGGAGTGGTCGGAGACAGGGCGTGGCTGGAAACGGGGAAGGCAGCTGAAGGGTGGCGGAGTGAGGAGCGAAGGAGGTTCAGAGAGGGAGGGTTTTTGAGGAGGGGAAATGAGAGTGGGAACGAAAAGGAGAGGAGATGACGCGGGAGAGGTGGCGAACGGTGGGAGGAGGAGGAGGGGAGGAAAGGGCGGGGCGGAGGTGGGCGTGATGGCGGCTGAGGGGGTGGCGGGGGGAGAGGGGGTAATGAGGTCGGCGGTTCGGGAGATAAAGGCTAAAATATGAAAATTGAGATGAGAAGAAGAGCGCTTGGAAGAGGAAGGAGCGAGTGGAGAGAGAGAGTTTTGATGATAAAATAGGGAGGAGAGTGAGAGAGGAGGGAGGGGAAGAGATGATAGGGAGCGCTACGAGGATTTTATAGAGAGCAACGGAGCGAAATACGTCTGTAATCGCGTGTGTATATATACAGGGAAGCGTGCGGCGATGTAGGAAGGGGAGGTGGGCGGGCGGGAGGGAATGCAGCAGGGACTCGGAGAGAAGACGTAACAGGTGCAGGGAGAAGATTCTTATTATATTATTTACTAGCACATTAAGCTCAGACTCGATTTATTTCCGTATTCCTCGTCCATAACCTCCGTATTTTTTTCTGAAAGTCTCTGAATGCTTGAGTTACGAGACGCGGCGCTAAGCGTCCGGGCGTACGCCCCGAAAGGACGGCTGATAACAGGTAGTCACACAGCAAAGACACCGAAAACGTGAAACCTGGCAAACGGGCTTTTTATTGGGTGTAAATAATATGGGCCCATTACATGTTAACCGAATTTGTCGCGATTTAGATGTGATGGTGAGACAAGATGCGTAATGGTTTATCACTACGATTTTGCACCGTTCACTTCCAATTTCTCGGCGGGGTCTTGGGTTTTAAAAATTCCAGAGAAAACCTTCGAGAAGAGGTAAATCTTTAAGTTTAAAATTTTGGCTCGAATATAGATTGTAAAATAAAACTTCCTAATGTATGTTATGGCGACGTTGTAAACAAACATTAGTTTCCTAGTTTTGTTAGCCTGTGGTCTGACTCTATAGGCCGCCTTGGCTTTCCCATATAAACCTAAGGTGCATAAGACATTATTTAGCAAACTAAACCTCGGAATTTCGTTATATCTTTTTACGAATGCGCAAAATTACTCAAATTTCTGGTAAATATTTAACTGATCTTGAATAATTCCGAAGCATGAAACAATGGTGCCTTTCAGTGAAATATATGACAGCAGCGGATTGTTACATTTTTAGCAGAAACAATTTATTTGGCCATGGCGCATCAATAAAGATTATTTTAACTTTTATAATTTAATCATGATGTACTGTAGTTAATTTCTAGGCCTTAGGACTTCCTTAAGCGATAAAAGATTCCGGGATATTTCATTTTCATTTGAATACTATCACATAGCTGGACTGCATGGTATTTGGACGGTGAATTTACACAAACGACATGATATCTAAGATATGAATTAAATCGCGATAAATAACACCGCGTAAAAATTAATAAATATCACACTTAACTTCGTATGCGTGTGTCTATGGAGAAGGCCCTTTAAAAACTGCAGCTAACTCCATGAGTTTTACAACTATCCAATTGGATTTTCTTCACCGTGAATCCATGAAGACCCTTCAAGCCTTGCCAGCTAGTAAAACATCCCTAATCAAAGAGAATTTAGAGACAATTCGGACAGCTCATACTCATACTAAGAATTTGCAATGCGCTTCTCCTTCAGTAGCCAACCTTCCCCCACCCCTTTCCTCTTTTCCTCCTACCTCCTTTTCCTCCCCGCCGGACCATATTTTCTGCGCACTCCACTTATGGCAAATGACAAGGTCGCACAATGGAAAAAGAGAGGTTTTTAAACAGCGGAAAGGGGAAGATAGGAACGTTTTATAGAGGGAGCGGAAAGAGGGTGTGAGCGAGGGACGGAGAGGGGAGGGAGAGGAAGAGGGGGAGGGAGAGAGGAAGAGGGGCAGGGAGAGTGGAAGATGGGGGAGGGGGCGTTAGAAGAAGGAGGGTTTTCCAGGAGAGTCCAAGGTAAAGTTCAAAGAGGGTTGAGAAAGGGTTATACCGAAGGAAGGAAAGGGTGAAATGGGTGTTTGGTTAATGAGGAACACAGGGAGGGTTGGGAAAGGGAAAGAAGGGTTGAAGGGGAGAGGACGTCTGGTATGGGGTGGACGAGGGAAGACAATGGACTCTGAAAGTGTTAGTAGTTCATGAAGTAGAGAGGTATGGAATGAGGGTGAAGCAAAGAAGGGAGTAAAGGGGGAAAATTAATCTTGCTCTGCGCGAATATATGTGTGGATTTAAGCGCATAAAGGTTAAAGGCGTTCTCGGGAGACCAAATGCATAAAAATCTAGAGAAGCGACTAAAGGAGGAAAGGTAATAATACTAAATTTTACATAATCTGTAAATGTATAAGGTTATTAAAAATTCAATTATTATTTTCTTTTCAAGTGGTCAAGCATATTCCGCCATCCAATTACGGGCCAAGATTTACCGCATTTCTCAAAACCTTATTTGTTTTATCGGTATAAGAGGCTATACACGTCCTCGTGCAGATTTGCTGCCGAGTAATTTTGTATATTGAAGTAAATAAACGAGAAATTAAAAAAAGTCGTCTATTTCTTTTAGAATATCTATACTTTAGTGAATTCTCCTAAATTTTTCAATAAGACGGGCGTTTTCATTCAAATTCCAAAAGGTATGGTCCAAATTTATTTGTATTATTAAAATGACCGGTTCTATATCAGATGCGACAAGACTTCCCTTTGAGAATGGCGGAGAGGTTTTCATGTTGTATACCAGAAAGCCCTAGTGTTTTTAAAGAGAATACTGTCATAAAATGGCTATTTCAACAATGTTTTTAAGCGATGAGCTTCTTGTTGATTATTGCGCTCGATAAAACGGCCTTATAATTGTATTAGGTACATAGTATATTTACAAAAACACGCAGTTGAGGTGATATTTGAATAAACTTTTAATTGCAGTAGGTAAATGGGGCAATATAAAGACTTAATATTTGAAATCCGAAAGAGGTGCGCTGTAAGAAGATAAATTGAGAGCTGTCAACCTAAAAGGAGAACTCAAAAAGAGGTTAGTCTGAATCCTTAAAAGTAGTGAAATAATGCAAAGCTCTTAAACGCGGCGTAAAATAAAAGATTATGCGCGTAACTCAGAACCTTTCGAGAACTGGGCGTGGCATAGTACGGAAAAACACGAACAGAAAAAAGGAACGTTTAGCGAACGTTACATAAATTAGGGAAAATAAATGCTCAGAAGATTCTGAAGACATCAAAGGAGGGCATCAGTGGAAAAAATACGAGAGAGCAATGATTCTAAATAGCCCATATGAGCGGAATACCTAGGATAAACGAAGGGAAGGAATTTGAGGGAGCAAGGGAAGGCAGGATAGAAAATCAGGAATAGAGGGAAATAATAGCTAGCCAGGACGAAGAGTTTGGTATGGAACGGATAGTTTTGCCGGACTAGAGAATAGGTTTTGGAGAAAGAAGTTCGAGCCTACCTGTACGTATGGAATTAAGCGTACGGAAGTGGGCAGGTGCGAACTGAAAAAGCGCAGGTGCGGCAAAGGGGTGGCGCCGGGAAGGTGGTAAGCGATAGGGTAGGAGAGAAGAATGAAACAAAGAGGGATCGAAGCGAGATGATCCCTCCCTTCCCTCCCCCTCTCTCCCAACCACCAACTCCTCTCAACCCTTCCCTCCCTTTTGTCGGAATTACCGAGTATTTTCCAGCAGTCCTTCCTCCCACTCAACATAATCCAACCCCTTCGCCGACTGAACCAGAGATAAAGGAAGGGGGAGGGTGAGCGAGTTGGGAAAGGGGCCGCTAGGTGGCGGGAGTGTCGACGGAGGGAGAGAAGGGGGAGTGAGGGAGGGGAAAAAAGGGGAGGAGAAGAGAATGTACTAATGCCTTTTTCGCTCCTAAATCGAAAGTGGAGAGGGGCGGGGAAGAAAGGGAAGAGAGAATTATGAAGTCGCTAAAAGAGATGAAATTGATAGTTTTCGAATGCTCGAACGCTTCTACTCTTCTCTCTCTCTCTCATTCTCTCTCTCTCATTCTCTCCCTACTCCGGCCCTTCCATCGCTGCGAGAGGATAGGGGGGGAGGGTTGTGCAGGGTCAAGCGAGGTCTGAGATGAAAGAGAGACGCGAGGCAACAAAGACTGCGATGCAGAGGTGAAGGAAAAGGTAAAAACAAAGCAAAAAGAAGAGATTCGCCGAAAAATATTTCAATTATGCTTCAAAAAGGGCCGAGATTAGATGCATTAATTGCCAATTCCTGCGTCGCTAGACATGAGAAGGATGTTACTGATAAAAATCCCGGTATAAAACCCTTTAAGGAAGGCTAAATCTTGTGTAATTGGCTGAAAAGTGTTTTAGAAAAAGAAAAAGACTTCAAAAAACCTCGTTAGAAATGTATCGAAATTGTTTTCTATTTCTGATTTAGTGTTAAAATTTAACTCTGCTGATTTAACGCTTGGCTCATCATGCGGGTTATACTAACACTGATAGATATATTAATCGAACATTTAATTGAAGAAACGTACACCGTTGAGCACCATCAGTATTCCAAAGGAATTTTATTAGCAGGGATAATTTTGACCTATGTACTCAACGAAAGCATAATTACAATAAGCGCAACCATGTGCATAAATTAACGAAATTAAAAAAAAAATCCCTTTACCTTGCACATTTGCGAGCGTATTTTATGCGTCGGACTAGTCTGACACTTCTAAATACAAATCCCAGGAAAATGCATTCGATACAAAACGTGAAACCGACCGAGATTCTCTGAGTTCAAATGTTTATCGAAGAAAAAAATCCGCATCGACCAAACGGACATCAAGTAGTTTACGGAGAATCGTGGGCTAATTTTATACGGCACCCGCGGTGAATCATTGATGACCGGCGCCATCTCTCCACTGCACGTGACGGCTCTCAATTACCAACTTTTTTCAGTGGCCCCAAAAAAAGTGTTTTTTTTAACTTCCGATTCTTCTGACCTACTGTCATACACTCAACGCCACCAACCCCTTGGCCTCCTCCGACACCCTCCGACGCCTCCATCCGTCAACCCTCACCAACCCATCCCGCTGCGTTTTCCGTCCAGTTCCACACGAACGCCTAAACTAACTCCCCTGCCATCCCCATCCGACCCCTCTCCCCCTTCTGTTAATCCAGCTCCTCCTTTCTTTCCTCCTGAAAACCTTCTTCTCCACCCGCCTCCGAAGCCCCTTCCCTCTACCACCTTCCGAGACCCAACCCACCCCTTCCTTCCCCTCCCTTCTGACTTCCATTTTCTTCGTCTTCTACGCCGAGCCCACTCCCTAAAACTTAATTAAAAGTTGAGTGACGATAGCAATGCCGCGGGAATATTTTCTCATCCCCGCTCTTGCCACCTGCCCCCTCCTCTACCTCCGACATCCCTTCCCCTGCTTCCCTTTGGTCTCCTTTCTTCTCCTTTCTTCCGTCCCCCTCACTCACCTCTCTCGGCATTTATCGGCATCTTTCTGTCAATTCTTTCTTTCCACGCCTCCGTTACTCCGCCCTTCCATTCTGACGCATTCCTTCCTGGATCTTCTTATGTTTTACTAACCCATTTCCTCAATGCGGGTTTTTGACTTCGCGGTTTCTAGCATTCGCGCAGAAATTATTTCTGCAACTTTTAATGTTCGCGGAAGGTAAATTTCACTTATTCGCCACCGTTGATTGCAGCACATGCGCAAATCCCATGAATCGATGCGAAATTTCATCTCGAAAAAGTCCATTATAGCCTATTTACTCGACAATAAGACTATCCCCGTTTACGGAAGCTAATTTTTAGGAGAAAACGTTTCATAAGGGATTCTGAAACAAATAAATTGAACAAGATTATTGTAGTTACTATTTATTTAAATCTCTAAAAATTGTCATAACAATGTGCAGCGCAAATACAAATGCTAGACTGTTAATAATCATTGTCATATTTATTTGTTTATTGATTTATTTTATTTGATTTATTATTATACAAACATAGTGACGCACGCGGAGAATGGCAGTGGGAGAGATGTGCACATGATGCTATACCCTCAGTGTGCGTACAATGAGGCCTGACGAGAAGGGAGGCAGTTGGAGTCGCTGTCCCGTAGCTCGAGGACCCTCATGGGGCCCGGATCCGAGGTTTGGGTACTACTATCCTAAATTCGCTTTACTATTAGAAAAATCACGATCTATAAATAATTATTATGAATTCTAACAAAATTCTTTTTATTAAGTAAGAATTGTAAATAATGTATGTATAGTGACGATTTATGCATTTAAGTGCTGCTCGATGTCGGGACGGCATCTCGCTGAATACTCATACCGAATATGTGAAAGATAAATGCAATTTATTACTTCATTTATTTTGCTGACAAGGTCGTCGGTATGCCGACGAAGCTTTGGTATCCAAAAGCGTAAAATATAATATCCACAGCTGACCAGCTGGGAATGTATCGGGGAATGTCCGAAATCACGCTCTGGTTTTATTAAAGCCTGATGCATAGTGCAACATTTTTTGGCGAGAATATTGAAATTAGATGCAATACATAAACGTCGCTCCATTAATTACATTACTTACTTATTATTTACCTTAATTACTTGCTTAAATTAACAAAATGTCTATAATAGGATTATTTTTCCTAACTGCGGCACATACGATGTTCCTAGGTTTATTTATTATTAGATTAATGCTGTTGCAGAAATAAATTTGCTACTATATATATATATGTTCGTTGGCTCTCGGCGCCTCTGCGTAAAATAGTATGATTAAACTATTGCCCCAAAACGCAAAGTAAATGATTGCTGATAAAAGCGAGAGAACGAAAATAGTTCATCCACCTAACCCCATTTTTCCCACAATTGGTAGCATCTCTATTCGCGGTTTGTGTTCCCGCCATTTTCCGGGAACAAAACCTCCACGAATACGGAGGGATTACTGTGCATACTGTTCTTTTTACCAGTCAGCTTCCTCTATCTCTTTTTCAGTCCAGTCCTCTTTCTCCCTCTCTCCTTCTCTCCTTCTCCCACTCGCAATTCCTTTCCCTCTATCTCTCTTTCTTTTTTCGACAACTATTTTCATCTCATCCAATCACCCATTTTTCATCAAACTTAGCAGAAAAATATTCTCAGGGAAACTTTCTTAAACCAAGAGATGGCGATGAATTCATCTCATAATATCGAAATCTATCAATTTCCGTCTCGGTCGTTCCCTGTTATGACAGCGTTCGATAATATATCCGCATCCCTATAACATTCAAATTTTATTTCGGCATCTAACAGAGGTGGAATTCGAAGATTCGTAAGAATTTATATGTAAATGTAAAATTCACAATAAGTTTCGTCGATTATATCTCTTAAATCACCACGCAAATATAAATTGCTAAACTAATATTAAGAAATAAAATGTATTCATTTAACAGCAATCGACCCAAGATGAGAGGGTACTTACAAAGATTTATAAAAACTATAAAGTTTCAAGCATAATTTACTCACCCGAAGGCTGAATACGTGCAAATGTTGAACATGTAAATAAATACTTCTCTATAAACGTTAACAGTTAAGCAACGCAGCACAGGATACAACTTACTAAAATACACACGCATAAAATGCTCTCGATAAAATTCATTCGGAAGGTGGGTTGTAACGACAAGCTGGCAAGTACGGGCCCCCAAGCAACTTTTAAATACAGCATTCGAAATTCCGCATCGACGGTCATTTTTCGTGCGAATAGAACAGATGAGCCAAAGACATAAAACGAACAGCTCGTGTTTAAAACGTTACAAAGGTCACTTATTTTCCTTGCACCTCTTACGGATGTGAGCGATGAGATTGCAAAAATGTTGCCGGGGCAAAACGCTACGAATCCCGACCTGGAAGCCGTAACATCGCCGTCGCCAAGCGCCGCTCGCGACGCGACGTGTCCAAAACTTTCCTCTAGCTACTTTTCTGCTGGAAAAAAAGCCCTCGTCCTTTTGTTCCCCGCTGACCTACATAATCCGATGCGCTTCCTCTCCGTTTTTGGAGTATGTGATAACACAAGAATGAACAGCACTGCCTTGAGGCTTCTCCGAGCTCTTCCCCCCCCCTCTCTTCCATTTTTAAATGCGGGACGAATTGGAATGCGTAGTGCCACGTTTTTTTCTTCAGTCAAATCGAAATCCCTGCGCATTGCTGGGAAGGAACGTGGATAGTACGCTCCGGGCATTCGTTGCGACATAAGCAGTGGATGAGAAAATGTGGGAAAAAACCGATTGTCTTTAAATTTTATATGTGAAAACTATTGAGGTAAAATTAACGGTCTAAATCCGTGCGCTATTTTTTGTTGGTTTAATAAAATAATTAAATCGTTTTTAGCGCTGCTTCATTATAAAAAAATCGCTTATGTGTTCGGTTTGTCCGTCTGTTTGGGCAACATCTCTGGAAAGCTGAAACTTGATGAAGCCAAGAATAATTTGGTTTATACGAGTGCTAGACATGGTAAAAATTTAGTGGATCTAGGATAATCTGCTGGGGAGATATCGGCGTCTTTTTCCAACCCATTTGTTCTACCACCCATGAAAGTACGATGCAGGGCGTTATAAAATTGCATTTTTAAATTAGTTAAAATTAAGATATGAGTTCGGGACGAAAACAGTTCTATACTTGATAGGCTGAAGTTTATATTTTTACTTTTTCCATATACAAAGTATAGTATAGTATAGTATAGTATAGTATAGTATAGTATAGTATAGTATAGTATAGTATAGTATAGTATAGTATAGTATAGTATAGTTTTGATGAAAAAAATGGAATTCGGGATTTCAAAGGAAATGCATGTTTTAAGGTTCCCTGAACACGTTTTGACCATATCTCGATGATGTCTGTTTGTGTGTCTGTGACCGGAATTTTGTGGGTGCTCTAACTCAAAAACTATTAATGCGGTCAACGTAAAATTTAATATTTGACATTTTTGTTAAAGGAACAAGAAATGTTTAGGTTTCGGTTATCATTTATTTATTTATTACAAGTATGGAGAAAGGCAAGTAGTGGCCACAACAGATTTTTTGTAAAGCGAATTCAAATCCGTGTCGAATGAGAACGAAGTTATTTTTAATCCAAAAAATCTGATGTGGCCACCACATGAATTTCTCCATACCTGTAATATTTCTAATAATTCCAAATAGGTTAAATGGCAATAAATATTTTAAGGAACCGCGAGAAAATTTTTATGGTTTTACAAACAGAAATAAACTCAAAACGTACCCTTCTGATATTGGATATAGCCACGAAGCTCCAACAATTAAGAAAATAAAAAGGAGCGTTACTAACAAGACTTAACTAAACGTAAATTGTTTACAATCGACGCTGGTATGTGGTGTGTTGGTGGCAGCAAAAAATATAGATTTTAAAATATCTCTTAAACAATGCATTATATTGGAAAATGTTTTAAACAAACGTTGTAGAAAATTACATTTCCTATAACCTTTATTCTATTACTTTTTCACATTCATCAAATATTAAAGCAAATATTTCAAAGAAAGAATGTGACGAGAGTAAACACCCACTTCCACTTACGATTTTAACCAAAATCTAATCATTACTTGTCCCTTTAACAAAAATGTCAAACAAAATTTGGCGTTGATCTTATTAATAGTTTTTGAGTTCGAGCACCCACAAAATGCCGGTCACATGCACACACACAGACATCATTGAGAAATGGTCAAAATGTATTCAGGGAACCTAAAAACGTGTATTTCCGTTGAAATCTCGAAATCAACATTTTTTGCGAAAACAATACTTTCCCCTAAACTACGTAAGGAGAAAGTAAAAAGGGTAAATTTTCGTTTTGAACAATGGGAAATATCAACTGCTATGGCAGCGATCCCACTGCTTTTAAATACGAAACATTATTAAATAGCATTGAAAGAATTCTTTAAAGAGAATTAGAACAAAGCGCCTTATGTAATTCGCTCTGCAATTATTTCCTCAGTTGCTTAAATAAACTCCATCTGAACAAAATTTTCACCACTGGATTATATTTCATTTAATTAGTTATTATTATAAGATCCAGAAATTGTGTTCGTTGCCTTCGGAATGTCATGATAGGAAAGATATGGTTTCAATCTTTTTGATGCACGCTAAATAGCAAAAGTAAACACTTCGAATTAATAGTTTATATTATCCCATCTTTGATATTTTCTAGACGAAACCATGTAGTGATGTGGAATGTAAAATGGTTTGAAAAATTTAGTGAGAAAAGGCATTAAAATACAAATTTCTTTAGCTAGAATAGCTTGAAAAATCCAGTTTTTAATAAATTATATTAAATTATCAGTTAATTTCATAGGATTTCCTATATCAAATTATATTTACAGATGGCACTCTAATTTCTCATTTCCTTAAATGAAAGAGACAAAAGATAAGATTTTAATATCTAAGCTATTTAAATTACGCGAAAGTACAAATATAATTAATTTTAGACATAATATTCTTTCCATTAAAGATATGAAATCCAACTGAAAATTTTTAATCCCAGTAGATAATTATCTCAAATACAGAAGAACGATAAAAATGTAAAAAAAGAGTTGGCATCAGCTAGCCTATAAGACAAAATTACGCCGCGAAGATATAACTTAAACGAAATTGCGAGATTTCAATAATAAAAAATGTCAATATGTTTTGGTCCTATTTTACACAATTTTTCGGCATCTTTAAACTGTACTTACTCCTAAGAAGAAAGTTATTCAGAATGTGAGTAAGATTTAGTAAGATTAAAACTAGACCGTCTCAAACCCTCATACATCTGCATTACTGCGCCTTTTCGACTTCAAAGCTCTTCCGTTTTCTCTTTTGTATATCCACATATTGAGAAAACTACAGACAATAATATACAACAAGAGATCCGAACTAGTTTTAGAGAATAAGCTTTTAAGTGCATATAAAAAACTGGAAACTTAAATACCAATCTTTGGGATTTTCCTATTGTAATAACAAGTTTATTATTGGAGGTGTCTAAGACAGGTACCTGATTTTTTCAATTGTTGATACTTAAGTGCTTATTCTGGAATTTATTTTGAATCTATAGCATCCGATCGTTTGCATTCCCTTGCGCCTGTCGTTTTGTCTCACTATAACCTCTTTATGGTCGTATTTAAGGCAGGCAAATGTAAACCGTTATCATAGATAGTGTGCAGTGCAATTCTCTTTTACTTTTTACTGTACACAAAACTAATGTAAACTTTTCGTCACTTTGTTGGCTTTTGCGATGAAAAATCACCACCGACGAAAAGGATCAACGCACGTCGAATAAAACCAAATCATTGTTCACAACCTTAAGCAAAAAAAAACGCTTTTCCCCCTTGAAAGAACTTTGTTTTAAATTTTCTCTCAAGTTCTTTAATTTGAACGTTAGTTTTGTGTCGAAAATAATTTCTAAATCTTGAGACTGAGTGAGTTTTTTTTAAAACGTTGGCTATGTGAACGAAGACAAGAAAAACTCAGGACAGGTTCCAAATAAAAAATTACTTCTATAGACATCCATGCCTACTCACGAAAGATTTTTAAGAAAGGAAATATTCCAGAAACAAATTAAATTTGTAGGAACATTCACTCTAAAAAAGTAAGGTGTACGAATACCTTTATGGCTATAATAACACTGACGTAAAACCTTACACGAACGTGGTTACTTTCGAGCGATTTGCAACACAATATCTAGCCGGAATTTACTTTCGTACTCTTTTATATTCCAAGAAACCCTTAAGCTGATCTCGAAAGAGCGCACTTCAACAGCGTTCGCGGTTTACGCCAATCGAATTCCGCTCCAGTAAAAGCGAAATTTTATTTTTGAAACGGCTTAAAAAGTTGCGTCGAGCCGCTGGCGAGCAAAACATCAAAGTGAAATATGATAGCGCAAACTCACCGTTTTTATCCACGCGTTCCGTTCGTTTTAAGGCGGTGCCGTATTCTCATCCCGGGTGCCTTTACCGCTTCTCCAAAGACTTATCCCATTCCAGAAGGGATCAAATAAACATTCTTTTAGGACCAAACATGCATTTACAGCAACGTTCAAGTTATTCGGAAAACTTTGTCTTCCTTCCGCCCTTTTCTCTTTACAAACGCAGTTTTGAAACGTGCGACAGCAAAAAACAATTTGTGGAAAAACGCACGTTAGACACTCCATTCATGAAGTTGAATCGCGTTGCTTACACAAAGAAAGTTCTCGAGAATATCAAATCCCTGGATATATCATAATTTTCGAAATGCGAGATCGCAGCCGTTTTGCGTCCGATAAATAATCACTCCGCGGTCGCATTAAAAGCAAGAAGATTTAAAGCTAGCATCCCCGCAATACTCAAACAATAATAAACTTCCGCCGTACGCGACAACACAAGAAACGGGCAAACAACCAGGTTTTTAAGGGAGCCACGACACAAAAATGACGTCTCGATATGGAGAGAGAGAGAGAGCAGGAAAAAAACCTCTTCCACTTGTTCGTATCCCAAAAATTCTTCCCTAACTCGCCCCCAACTTCGATAATTCCCTCCCACCCCACCTCTCCCTCACTCCGTCCAATTCCCAGAGAGAGAGAAAGACAAAAGTGTGCCCGCCGCGCGCGCACACACACAAACACACACACTAACCCCTTCTGGGCCACTCAGTCTCCTCCCATCCCTTCCCCTCCCCCACACCGCGACTACCTCCCCTCTTCCCCACCCCTCTTCTCCCTTTCCCACCTTCGCCACCTCCCCCTTCCTTCCATCCTCCTTCCCTCTCCTCACCCCACGCGGATCGATAGAAGACCGCGAGAGGTATGGGAGGGAGAGGAAGTGGGAGAGAGAGAGAGATAGAGGAGCGGTGAAGACAGCAGAGATCGGAGAGGAGGGGGAAAAAGGGGAGAGAGAAAATAAAAAGGAGCGAGGGAAAAGATGGAGGGTTGGAGGGGGAGAGGGAGGGAAAGAGTACGAGCCTGGATGAATTGCCAACCAACGAATACCGGGTTCACGGATTAATGCGCCCTCTACCCGGGAAAAAAACAATTGGCTGGCAACGAAAGGGCCGTCCGATGGTTGGTTATCGCACGAAAAGAAAGGCTGGAGAAGACTTGGATAAAATATAAGCGAGATGTGGAAAGGAGAGCGAGAGAAAGGAACGACGGGAGGAGGAAGGAATTGGAGATATGGAAAGAGAGAGAGAGAGAGGAGGAAGGAAGTTGTGACCAAAGGTACTGAAAATATGATGGAATGGTAGAAGGAACCTAAGGATGAAGTGCATAGGAAGAAAAACCTAAACGGATAGGATAGAAAGAGGAAAAAGTAAGGGGAACGAGATATGCGATAAATAGTAAAGAGGAGGCGTGAGGAAAGCGAGGTAGAGGTACGGAAAATAAGGCCGAAAGGGATATGGAGAAAGAGCGAGCGAGTTAGAGTGAAAGTGAGAATGTGGGAAAAGAAGGAAGACAGAGTTGGAGTCAGAGATGAAGAAAGAGGGAGGGGGTTGGGAGGATTGTGGAGTTTTGGGAGGGATACGTAGAAAGTGAAATGGGTTGGGTTTTAACGGTGGGAATGTGTGAACGGTAGAGAGCAAAGAGTGTGAGAGGGAGGGAGAGAGAAAGAGGGAGGGAGAGAGATGGAGGGAGAGAGATGGAGGGAGAGAGATGGAGGGAGAGAGATGGAGGGAGAGAGATGGAGGGAGAGAGAGAGGGAGAGAGAGAGGGAGAGAGAGAGAGAGGAAGGGAGGGAGAGGGAGAGATATGGAGGGAGAGAGATGGAGGGAGAGAGATGGAGGGAGAGAGATGGAGGGAGAGAGATGGAGGGAGAGAGATGGAGGGAGAGAGATGGAGGGAGAGAGAGAGGGAGAGAGAGAGGGAGAGGGAGGGAGGGAGAGGGAGGGAGAGAGAGGGGGAGAGAGATGGAGGAAGAGAGATGAAGGGAGAGAGAGATGGAGGGAGAGAGAGACGGAGGGAGAGAGAGATGGAGGGAGAGAGTGATGGAGGGAGAGAGATGGAGGGAGAGAGATGGAGGGAGAGAGAGAGGGAGAGAGAGAGGGAGGGAGAGAGGGAGGGAGTGAGGGAGGGAGAGAGAGGGGGAGGGAAAGAGAGAGGGAGGGAGAGAGAGAGGGAGGGAGAGAGAGGGAGGGAGAGGGAGGGAGAGAGAGGGGGTAGAGAGGAGGGAGACGGGGGAGGAGAGGGGGGAGACAGGGGGGAGACAGGGGGAGAGACGGGAGAGAGAGGGGGGAGTATAGAGAGAGAGGGGGGAGTGGGGAGAGAGGGAGGGAGAGAGAGAGGGAGAGAGAGAGAGGGAATTGGGGAAGGAGAGAGAGACGGAGGAAAGAAGGGTGAGAACGTGAGAGGGTTTTGGTGAGGAGGGGTAGTGTAGTGGGAGAGGCTGATAGGCAGGGTGTTGAATCGTGTGCATTAATTTTTTTCAACGCGGGATGTCTCGCGCGGTGCACCTCTCAAGATAATGCTCATTTTCGGACTTTTATAAATAAAAGAAATCTCCCCCGGTTGGTTCTCTCCTCGGAATTGGCCCAGTCAAAAATGTGGAAATTAGCGCAGAATCCTCTTGTGACATTTTTTGAATGGTTTAAATTCATTTTTTTACTTATTTACCTAACGGAAATACATTAGCAATGTTTAACGAACTCGAGGTTGCTATGTACCATTAATGAGACTTCAACTTTGTTACTCAATGTAAAAAATACGGAAGATGTATTAGCTTTACATTTATATCCAAGAAAGAATCATCGCTCTAACCTTCTGACTGAAACTAAGCTGAAAAACTGTATTTTCAGTATATTCCGCGTGGTTTAAGATTTCAACCGAAAATAACACATATTCTAGATAAAATGCCACATATTTATCGAATAGATCCTTTGATATTTCAACGTTAACATAGTCTAATGTAAATTTTCGCCTGCTTAACAGGATTTGATAGTATTTCTTAAGAAATGAGTGTTGACTAGTCAACCTAAACTTCTGAAAAAGACCTTCCGTTACCTAGTGAAGCATGAAACAATGAACTAATTATCCCATTCCGTTTCGTTTCATTTCGACAGCAAATGCTCGGTATCTCAGTTCGGGTGGTCGTCGTAAACTCTAGAAAAAATTCACGTAATTGAAATATGATATCTGTAAAACTTAGGCAAAAATATCTCGTGCTAAAGGTAAATTGAGTGAATGATGAAGCTGCGGAAATCTAGTTTAGAATAGCATAAAATTATGAAAGATGCACTTTACTTTTCTATGTTAAGATTCGTTTCGGTTCGGTTCAAACGATTCGCAAGAAAGTGAAAGAATAACGAAAAGCATACAAAAAACAAATGCAAGTGCGACTTACTTTCTACGTATTTCTCCTAAAGCGTACCGAATAAAATACAGATACTCCTTTTATACAAATTGGAGCGACAAGAAGAAAATGGAACAGTATTAACATTTCATCATTTTCTCTTTTTTCGAAGCAACCCCACTTTTTTACATAAGATTCTTAAACCCGATGCATAAAATTTAAATATCACATCGCCGCAACGTAGAACTACACGGAGGAAAACGGTGTTCCTATCGATTTTTACACGCAGGCTCGGTTCTGCAATTGAAAAACGCCCGGTTTCTGAATGTCTGGCTTTTATCAAACGTCGCCCAACTTAGTCGGCATCGGGAAATTTTCCGATCTCCTGATTTTGTAATTCTGGAGAAAAAAAGCATCGGCTGTAGCGCGGAAAATTACTTTCCTTATCGCTGAAAACTCGAATCCGCCCTGCATTCGATTTTTATCCGAGAAAAAGTAGTCCACCTTGGTCGATTTAAAAGCTCAAATTTTACGGCGACGGCACAGGAGGAACCGCCCTAAGCTCGGAAACCGTGGTGATAAACAACTACACCAGGGATGCTGATTCTATGAAACGCGTGCCAAAAATAGCGGAGGAGGAGAATCTAAACGGAACATTGCGTACGCGATGAAAGTTCCATCTCATTTGTTGATAAAATTTCCATTTTTTGCGCGGTAAAATCTATCGTGTAAAATGGCAACATGTGTATACGAACAAGTTACGATAAATGACCCACTGGCGATATCAATGCAGCTATAAAGGGGGTTAAAAAAGATCAAAATATAATCCAATAAATAAAACTAATTGTCACGAAGAAACATAAAATCACACTAGACCTAATGAATTTGTTGTTAAATTTTCCATTTCATGGACACATAATCCATGTCGACTGACTGGACAATTTCTTGCGTGCTATCATTGCTGGAATAAATTCACCATTGAAACACACTATTCAAATTTTTTGCGAATTTATTCAAAAATAAACGCTTAAACTTACAAACATTGAAATAAGTAAAGGTAAAGTACTCCTTTAGCCAAACAATTAGAGGAGTACTTTACCTTTATTAATCTTAGCCAAAGTTATTGAGCTACTATCAATTATTGAAATAAGTATTTATAATAGTAACAGCGAGATCGTGAAAAAACAGAAGCGCATTTCGGCTACAATTCAGCCGTTTTCAGTAGCAGATAACCTCAATTCTTTTAAATATTTAAGCGACAATTCTTGAATCTTTTTCAGTCACAAAACGAGCTTGATAGCTCTCTTGGGAATTTATCTCTAACCAAGCGTCATGACTCGGTTGCAAGCATCATTATAAATAGCTGCTTCTTACATATATAGGATATGAGTTGTCGGTGCTTGCATACTGCAAGCGCTAAAAAATCACCATATGCCAAGATCAAACTTGTAAATAAACCAACGCGATCTCCAGAGCAACAGCACTTCATCCACGTGGAGCCTATATTTATTAGATAATAGATTCCATGCGTAAAATCAGAATATTTATAATTTTCCGTGAAATTAAGGCAACTATCCGTAATTTTCAAATTCTCTGCCACTCGGCTCGTGTCCAAGTTTTCGTATTTCAAGTTTCGTGACTCAGATCGCCCTGCATGAGCATTAAATTTATGGAAAAATTAGGATATTTTGTGTTAAGATTATGGAATCATCTGTGCCTTTAGCATGCATTCGGATTTAAAAAAATCGCGAAAAAGGTGTGACGCCGTTATATTTAACAATTAAAAAGAGTTAAAATTTCTCGAAAAACTACGAAAAATCCTTTTCACGCTTTACCGTCACTGCTATCACGGTTGCTTCTTCTATTGTGATGCCTTATAGTCCTAGAGAAAAACGAATCTAATCGCTCTTTCCTACAGTCGATATCCCAAATTTAATCGTCATGTTTGCGCTTTCAGTAATATCTGAGAATTACAGTTATCTATGATATACTAAATCTCAGTGCGTGATGCAATTAGTGTTTTTGATACAGTAAAATCTTACATAGGTACTATCGGAATAAAATATTTCTGATGATGTATTCATAATATGCATGATATTGAAAATTAAAGTTATATGCTTATGGGAATAAACTTGATTTTAATTCAAATAAAGAAAAATGAAAAAATATGTTTTCGTAACTCGAACATTATATAACTCGAATAATTTTTGCTTTCCTTTGAGATTCGAGTTATAGAAGTTCCACTGTATATATAAAAATATTTAAAAATATATTTCCATAACTTGGTTTTCTATGAATAGAATAATTTTTACTTTTCCTTGAGATTCGAGTTATGGAAGTTCCGCTCTAATTCGTTATGACAGCATTAATTTACATTAAAAGCATTCATGCCCTGCAATTGTAATGTACAATATCAGACCTTTAAAAGCATTGAGGTCGTTTCCATAGTATTAAAAATTTCAATTGTTGAAAAGAGGAAAAATTCACACTTTTTTCCGAAAAAAAAACAAATATTTACGCCAATTAGGTAAGTATTTGAATTCTACCTTCAAAAATTAAAAACTCCATTCTTTCATCCAGACAACTGCTCTTTTCCCGAGTTCGTATCCCAAATTCCAGTAATTTAAAAAGGTTTTTTCAGAAAGCCTTTCACTGAATCCCATGTTTTTCTTATTGGGTATTGAAATGAAAGATTGGAGTTTAAAAGACCTCTTAAATATAAACCTTTTTGAAATTTTCGATTTTTCTGGTTGGCTGTGAATAAAAACCTATAATCTTGCCAAAATTTCAATTCTGTAGCTCATCTGGAAGTACCTAAAGATTAGTATCCTCCTGATATAGTTAATGACATATATTATATACTAGTAGAAGGTGCTTGCATTCTGCAAGCATATCATCTCACCTTGAAAAAACATTAATTTTTCAGACGGGTATTTCATCATTACAAATATTTTTTTTAATTCTAAATATTTCTCCTCGGGGCCTGTTTTCGTTTTTTCATTATGGAACAATAACGGAGTATAACAATCAGTAATTTTTACAATTTTAGGAATATTATACTTTTTCCACATTGGGTTAATAATGCCGCACATTTCCACTAAATTTTAAATTTATAGCACAATTGAAATAACATTTATCTAATTGTTTAAATTTAAATAATTTTTAACGGCCGCAATAAGAATTTCAAGGATACATTGAGCTGTTCATTCGTTTATATAGACTAAACTCTAAATAACTTAAGGATTTCAGCTCCCTAACTCGCCGCGTAGTGTCTAAATATTTACCTATTTGCTTAAACTTGAAGAATTTTTAACTGCCAAACAAATAAAATATCAAAATTTGTATAATCCCTATTTCGTTTTTTTACAAATCCTGCCTAAAAAAATTTCAGCTCCGTAGTAAATTTGGAAATACAAAAACCATGAAAATTTGTTTAAACAATTGCGTATTTTTAGCGGCCGCATTGTTTCACTTTCTCAAGATTTTCATTTTTTCTAGTCAATTTTGCACAAAATCCTACCTAAGAAAAAAATTTCGAATCTCCAGCTCATCAGGAATGCCTAAACTTTAGTATCCTCCTATATGTTATATGTTATCATTATATATAGACATTTCTTAAAGAGGAAGATATAACATACAAGTAGTTAGTGCTTGCATTCTGCAAGCATTTCATCTGACCCAGATAAACATTAATATTTCAGAGAGATATAACATTCTTAGAAATATTTCTTTTTATTCTAAATATTTCACCTCTGCACCCAATTTCTATCTTTCCATATTGAACAATATTTGATTAAAACAATGCCATAAATTGGCAATTTTATGAATATTATACTTTATCTAATGTAAGGTACTAATTCCACACTTTTTTGTCAAATTTGAAGTTGTAGCGCATCTAGAAGTGAAATAATATTTATTTAATTGTTTAAATTTTAAAAGTTTAATACGGCCGCAATAACACTTTGTTGCAGCTTTTCAAATGTTTGTTACTTTCAATTCACTGAGCTCTACCTAACTTTAAAATTTCAGCTTCCTACATTGCCCCAATGTACCTAAACATTTATCTATTAGTTTAAACTTTAAGAATTTTTAAGAGCCAAAGAATTAAAATATCAAAATTTCTATAATTTTTTATTTCGTTTTATTACAAATTCTAACGTTAAAAAAATTTCAGCTTCGTAGTACATTCGGTAATACATAAACCTCAAAAATATGTTTAAACAATTGCGAATTTTTAGCGGTCTAATTTTTGAGCTTTTTAAAAATTTCATTTTTTCTTTGTGTAATTTGCAACAAAATGATTTCAAAAACTCGAACCCACAGCATATAGTTTCCAAGTTAAAAATTATTAAACTTTAATGTTCAAATGGGGTTAAAACAACCCCTAAAAATTAAAAATTTTGAGATTTTAGATTTTTATAGTTGGTTATGGTAAAAATTCTATAATCCTGCAAAATTTCAGCTTCTTAAGCTTATTAGATTGGTCTACACACTGGAATAACTTTTGCCCATGCTAACTTACGGGAGATATTCCGGGGTGTCTGGAGTCGAACCCAGGACACTGTAAGCAAAAGCAACAAAAATTCCTAATAGATATTGCGATCATCTAACAACACTGAAAATTTCATTTTTTTAGCTCACGGGCAAGTGCCCAAAATTAATTTACAAAAATGGCGCAATGCTTTTCTTACGGGAAAAAACGCAAATTTCGGAATTTCTGGAGTCGAACACATGTCACTTAGGTAAAAAGTCTTATTTTATCTGTAGATTTCACCATCATATCTACAAAAACTGACACGTTCATCTCTCTAGCACTTGTAGTTTGGGCTGGATATTAGTATCCTCCTATATATTTGTTATATATATGTTACTAGTAGGTCTTTGCATACTGCAAGCAGTTCATCTCACCTTGAAAAAAACATTAATTGTTCAGATACATATTTCATCAAGGGAAAAATTTCATTGATTCAAAAGATTTCTCCTAGGACCGATTTTCCTATTTTCCTTACGGAAAAATAATGGAGTAAAACAATAGGTAATTGTTGCAATTTTAGGAATATTATACTTTTTCCACATTGTGTTAATAATGCCACACATTTCTGCCAAATTTCCGAATGTGCTACGGAGCTGAAATTTTTTTAAAAGTAGGATTTGTAAAAAAACGAAATAGGGATTATACGAATTTTGATATTTTAATTTGTTTGGCAGTTAAAAATTCTTAAAATATAAACAAATAGGTAAATGTTTAGATAATACTGCGCGAGTTAGTGAGCTGAAAATTTAACGTTATTTAGAGTGAAATCTATATAAACGAATAAACATTTCAATTTATCTATGAAATTCTTATTGCGGTCGTTAAAAATTATTTAAATTTAAACAATTATATAAATGTTATTTCACTTGTAAATGTGCTACAAATTTAAAATTTGGCAGAAATATGTGGCAGTATTAACTCAATATGGGAAAAGTATAATATTCCTAAAATTGCAAAAACTAGTAATTGCTTTACTCCATTATTGTTCCATAATGAAAAAACGGAAACCTGTCCTGAGGAGAAATCTTTTGAATTAAAGAAATATTTCCCATGATGAAATATCTCTCTGAAAAATTAATGTTTTTTCAAGGTGAGATGAAATGCTTGCAGTATGCAAGCACAGTCTACTAGTATGTTATAGCCTCTGAAAGAAACGTCTATATATAGGAGGATACTAATGTTTAGGCACTTCCAGATGAGCTGGAGAATCGAAATTTTTTCTTAGGTAGGATTTTGTGCAAAACCGACTAAAAAACGAAAATCTTCAAAAAGTGCAACAATGCGTCCACTAAAAATTCGCAATTGTTTAAACAAAATTTCAAGGTTTATGTATTTCCGAATTTGTTACGGAGCTGAAATTTATTTTAGAGGTATGGTTTGTAAAAAAGCGAAATAGGGATTATAGAAATTTAGATATTTTAATTTGTGTTGCCGTTATAAATTATTAAATTTTAAAAAATTAGGTAAATGTTTAGATACTAAAAGGTGAGTTAGAGAGCTGTATTTTGAAATTATTTAGAGTTTAGTCTATATAAACGAATAAACAATCCAATTTATCCATGAAATCGTTATTGCGGCCGTTAAAAATTATTTAAATTTAAACAATTAGATAAATGTTATTTCTGTTCTAATTGTGCTATAAATTTGAAATTTGGCAGAAATGTGTAGCATTAGTACCCCATATTGGAGAAAGTATAAAATTCTTAAAATTGCAAAGTTTGGGGATTGTTTTAATCTATTATTTTTACATAAGGAAAAAACGAAAATTGCTGCGAAGGTGAAACCTTTAGAATTAAAAAAATATTTCCAATGATGAAATATTTCTCTAAAATATTAATGTTTTTTCAAGGTGAGACAAAATGCTTGCAGAATGCAAGCACCTTTTACTAATAGGATATATATAGGATATATCATATAAAACCTAAGGTACTTCTAGAAGTGCTACAGAGCTGAAATGTGGCATGACTATAGGTAATTGGGTACAACCTAAGAAAAAATCTGAAATTCCAGAAATTGTTATATTTAAGGGGTGACATTGACCCCAGTGTCCAATTTTAAACACCCATAAGAAAAGCATTGAAAACTGTGCAGGGCTATATAAAATTGCTTTTTTTATTTAAAATTAAGATTCAAAGTCGAGACATGCACCTTACTGTGAATGAAAGAATGAAGTTTATTTTTCTTGAAGGCAGAATTCAAATCCATGCTGAATTTGCGTAAAAAATTGATTTTAATAATAAAATTATGAAATGTTTTTCTGTTTTCAACAATAAAAAATGAACTACCATAGCAACGACTCCAATGCCTTTCAATGGGAATTGATTTTTCATACTTCAAGAGCATTGATTTAATGCGTAGACTGCATTATAATCCATTTGATTTTAGTCAACGACGTATGCATGTGACGACGTGATAATTTTAAATTAATTTTTTATCCGGATACATACTAAAAGGCAGGGATGATGACACCATAATCATAACACATAAAATATCCTAATTTTACCTAAGTTTTAGTGTAACGTATAGGCTATTGCCTTAATTAAAAAGGGCGATCTGAGATTGAAATTCGAAAACTTGGACGCGAGCCGATCGCCAAAGAATTTGGAAATTCGGGATAAATGTCTTAATATCTGGGAAAATAAAAAGTAATGTCTTAATTAAATGTGCTCTGTGTAGTTCAAATGATTTCACGTTGGTTTATTTACAAGTTTAGATCTTGGTGTAGGGTGATTTTTTAAGTTCTTGCAGTATGCAAGCACCGACAACTCGTATCATAAGTAAGAAGCGTCAATATAGTATCTATAATAAATAGCTGATTCTTACGGAGGATATATTATATATGATATAAAACCTAAGGTACTTCTAGATATTCCACAGAGCTGAAATTTGGAGGAAACCTTGGTGTTGGTCCAAAACCACCAGGAAAAATCGAAAATTCCAAAATTTCTCATTACAACGGAGTCCCATTAGAAAACCATTTAAATCCGTACAAGTCTTTTTATAATTGTATTTTAAAATTAATTTTAATTAAGGTACAAACTCCTGACCTAATTTAGAAGTCAGGAAAAAGAACGAAGATTATTTTTCCTGAAAGCAGAACACGAATCCGTGCCGAATTAGTCCAATTATTCGATTTTTACTGCATAAAAACGGGATTTTATACAATTTATAACAATGGCCCAATATTTCTGTCATGACTAAGAGACAATGAATGCTTTTCTTCGGGAATTTATTTTACGTGTTAATCAAACTGAACGAGAGCTTAGTGCCAAGAACTGAAAAGTAGCTTAGTGTCATGTCGTCACTCTCAGACCGTGACATTTAAAAGCAAAGGCAAAAAATATTTGGGTGCGCAGACAATACTAAGTAAGAGGAATATTGCGCTGAAATTTTCAGGGTTTGTAAAAGTCAAGAGTAGACCTTCGGACAATATGAGCCATCTTATGTAGGTGTCCTAGGTTCGACTCCATACGCTCCCAATGCAGTATGCAATCACCGATTAGTGTGTGTGTGTGTGTATATCAATATCATATAAAACCTAAGGTACTTCCAGAAATGCTACAGAGCTTAAATTTGGCATAAAGATAGGCCATTTGGTAAAACCCCTGGAAAAAAATCCAAAATTTTGGATAAAGTTATATTTAAGGGGTGATTTTGACCCCAAAGTCCAATTTTAAACACCCATAAGAAAAGCATTGAAAACTATGCAGGGCTCAATAAAATTGCTTTTTTAAATGATTTAAAATTAAGATTCGAGTCGAGACATGCACCTTACTGTGGATGGAAGAATGAAGTTTCTGAATTTGCGTAAAAATTTGATTATAATCATAAAACTATGAAATTTTTTTCGGTCTTCAATAATGAAAAATATAAACTACCATAGCAACGATTCCAATGCATTTCAATGGGAATTGATTTTCCATACTACAAGAGCATGATTTAATGCTTAGAGTGCATTACAATCCATTTGATTTCAGCCAACGACGTATACATATGATGACGCGATATTTTTAAATTAATTTTTTTATCCGGGATATTGACACCATAATCATAGCACACAAAATATTCTAATTTTAGATAAATTTTAGTGTAACATATAGGATGTTGGCTTAATGATGATTATAGTTATTGCTTAAAAAGGGCGATCTAAGCCATGAAACTTGAAATTCGAAAACTTGGACGCGAGCCGATTGCCAGAGAATTTAGAAATTCCGGATACATGCCTTAATTTCGCAGAAAATGAAAACTATTATCTAATTTAAATGGGTAGTTCAAATGCTGTCGCGCTGGTTTATTTACGAGTTTAAAAGTTGGCGTATGGTGATTTTTTTAAGCGCTTGCAATATGCAAGCACCAACAACTCGTGTAATTACACAACTGTTCGTTAATATGTCGTCCTAAATCTCAGTTAAGGTATCACTGACTTTTCAAGCCGGTAACCGACATTAAGCCTAAGCATCGGATTTTTGGAGATAGCAACCCTCTCCAACAAGCATGATACGAAATTATTTCCATATTATACTGTATTTTATTTTGTCGCTTCGCCACCACCGGAAGGAAGGCTCGCCGCGTGGTGAGCGTGTTTATGGCGTTGGAGAGCGGCGCGTTGGGGGGGGGGAGGGAGGGGGAGTGAAGTGGGTGTATCGAGAGGGGGGAGGGGTGACGACGGAGGAGGAGCCCCCTGGGGAGGGAGAGGAAGGAGACGAGGCGAGTGAATGAATATTAGCGGCCGTGAACATCGTTTGGGGGAGATATAGAAGAGAAGGGTTCACCAAAGAGGTTGATAGAATTTGGATTAGGGATGAGAGGGAAGGGAAGAGGGTAACGACGTAGTGTTAAGAAGGAGAGAAATAAAAGGTGAAAAGGAAGAGAAAAAAAAATAAAAACGCGGAGAAGAGGAGGAAAACTGGAGAAGGAGATGAGGTGACGAGGAAGATGAGGAGAAACTGAGGAGAGAGGGAAATGTGATCAAAGAAGCTGCAAAGGGAAGAGGATGTGATGATAGCGCAGGAAGAGGGATGAAGGTAGAGAGAAGGAGAGGTTATAATGCGAAAAAAAGATGAGAAGAAAATTTGGAGAAATAGGAATCAAGGGAAACAGACCGAGAAAAGGGGAAAGAAAATAATAAAGGAGAGATGATGGCGGGGAAGAGACAGAAATCGAAATAGGAAGTGAGAAAGGGGATTATAACACGGTGAAGAAGAATCAAGAGTTAGAGTGAGGATAGAAGCTGTTAAATGTAGAAAAGTGGAAAGGTGAGGTGAATAAAATGGGATCAAGGAAAATTATAAGAAGAGGATGCGATAAATTTAACGGAAAACATTATGGGGAATACTCGGGTGTTCAAATAATCACCGTTTTGGCATGATAAGAACAGAAATATTGGATGATATTTAAGGACTTAACAACCGAACAATGGCATCTTCCTTTAGGAGCCACTCTATCAAAATCCACTAGTGATATCACGGATAACGATGTTCATCAGCATTAATACTATTAATAATAAGCGAACAGGTGGCCGAAATAAATGCAGAGGAGAAGAAATTTGGAAGATGATGCGAATTTTTCTGCACATACACTATTTATCTCTCTTTAGTGGGAATTGCAAAAAACAAAAAGCAAGCATAGACATCAACAAAGAATTGCAAAATACGACAGTTGAATAATACGTTAAACTTCCATATGTCATCTAACTCAATTGAATATTTAATTTATAATTTAACTCAACGTAAAATACATATTCCTCTGTTATGACATTAGAAAGAAAAATCTTTCTAGTGGACTTCCTTATTCAAAATTCATGAAACATAAAACTGAACATATTTAATGAAAATGTACAGCAACTGGAATTACACAAAATATAACATGATTTAAGTGCAGATAAATGAGATTTTTTCCAGCCAACGGTACTGTGACACAACCACTACATCCAAAATGTGATATTTAATATTAGATGACAGTTAAATGGTAAAAAACATAAATAATTAATATGCCAGTAGAAAAATGTTTCCAAGCTATTGACATGTTTGCAGTTGAAGATTTTAATCAATATAAATACACTTACATTAACATAGCAATTTAAATACCTCCACTGATTTCAGACAAAGATTTAAGAGCACACAACTGCCATTTTCATTTCAACTGAATAATGGCAATCAACAATATAATAATTCTCTTAATGCTGATATGAGTATAAATGCATCATAAACAAAAACATCCATCAAAATTTTAATTAAGTAGCAAAAAAAGACCAGATAAAGTAAAGAAAAGTTTAGAGTTTATGTAAAATCTTAAACTACGACACCAAAATATATATAATATATAAAGGTAGGTAAAAACATAAGCTCGTTTCAAGTATAAAATAGCCATGCTAAGTGATAATTCACCGGTTGATTCTAAACTTCTTCAAAGGCAAGTAAGAGAAAACATGCCGCGACGATAAAAGAAACAAAAACGCTTTCTTTTTTTTTAACGGACAAAATAAAAACCCGTTTAGCAAAGTGGAGGTCCTTCTGAAACCCAAGTGACGACTAAAAATATATCTAAAAAAAGAAACGACTACTGTCTGGTACAAAAAAACGACAGCCTTTTACTTTTAGGGAATTGAACTTGCAGCACTCAGGTGGACAGAAGGAGGGTCACGACGTAAAATTTTTAAGGGCGGGGTAAGAACGGAAGAGAGAGAGAGGACGTGAGAGCGGAAGAAAGAAAAATACAAGAGAGAAGGGAGAGGGGGGAGGAGAAGAAGGATTCTGAGGGAAGGAACCGAGAAGGAGAAGAAAAACTAAAGAAAAACGATCGAGATTAGGGATACGGAGAGTTAGGAAGCAGGGATAAAAGAATGGAATAGAAAGAGGAATCCGAGTTAAAATGCGAACGAAAAGAGAAAGAAGCGAGATGGGATTACACAGAAGAGGGGAAAGTGAGAGGATAGGAGGGAACAAAAGTAGTTGAGGTAAGGGCAGAAAGGTAAGCATGCTATAATATGGGGAGGAAGTTATGGAGGCCATGAAAGAAAGAGTTGATGGGTGGGGAGGGTTAAGGAAAAGTAAGAAGAGGGAAGAAAATGAACAGGCGTGGAGAAGTAAGAGGAAAAGGAAAATAGAGGACAGAAAACGGGAGAAGAGGGCATGGGATAAGGGAAAATCGAAAGACACAAAAGGATTGAGAGTAAAGAATGAAAAGCGAGGCGAAGAAGTTTTCTACTTAGGAGACATTGGGTTAGGAAGAAAAGGTGTCGCTGAATGAAGAATGAAAGAAATAGCAAAGGAGTCCGTGGAAAGTTTACTGCCCATTTCATTCATTTATTGCATCGGAGATCATGCATTCGATTTTACGCCTTGTCGAGAATACATCAATCCAATGCCTGCAATGCTGGAACACGTTTTTACGTTCAAATCGTTCGTCATACAGGAATATTTTGAGGATAATTTTCAAGAAGTATCCGAGTGCTCAAACAGTTCCAGCGAATGTCGATCGCATCACGTTCTCTGAAATTTACAATTTATGAAGATGCTTTATAGGCGTTAACGCATATTTAAAACGACGCTATAATTCTGAAAATAATTTATTAGGAATACTCAAATATTAAGAGGAGTGAATAATTAGGTGTTATATACTAATAAAATTATTAGTTAAAGAGCTCATAAATTTTTGCCCAGAAAATATTCTGCATGAAAACATACCATGGAAATTATTTCAAACAATTTAAGAAAATCCATGCGATTAAATATACTGAAACAGTAATTTTTCGTGGCGATAATTTATGTATGCGTGAAAGATGCAATAAATCTCCATATGTTGCAACGATAGTCTTTAATATTTAATGAATGGCTTTTAATATTAATCCTCCTCCTTTCAAAATATAAGAATTCATTTTAAAATCAAAGTGACAACGTAGGGAAAAAGATCTGAACTCGGTTGGTTAAAATTTTAGCATGAAGGGTAACTCCCGATCAGGACATAAACATGACACGAAAGTAAAAACAATGCTTTCTTAGAGAGATACAGGCAAGGAAAAGAATGGAGAAAATCAGCTGTGCAAATAAGGTTTTTGAATGTCGCAAAAGACAGCAGAATAATCTATTGCGTTAGAAAGTGACAGGAGAGGAGGATGCTGAGAAATTTCCTTAAGGTTGCTGGATTTTCGGAGAGGGTTTTTGGGGGCATTGATCTGAGAGTATTGACGAGGTGAAAGGAAAAGAAAGAGAGCAACCGTGTTAGATTATCGGATAGAGAAGAAACGATTCACCTAGAATCGAATGGAAGAATGATAAATGGTAGGGATTAAGCACGGCTTACAACCTTGAACCTACACAAAAGAGGATAACATATGGCGACGATGTTCCCCTACTGAATTTTAAAAATTCTCTATTGAATGGATAGATTTTAATCTGATCTCCAACTGTACACGTGAAAAAACATAATAGATGGTTAAATTCGCCAAAAATAAAGCGCTGAAACTATTACAATGTGAAAAATACGGTCAATGCAACATAGTAATTTTAACAAATCGAAATATCAGGATAATTAAATTTCATAAAATAATGTAAACATAAATTTACTAAGCCAATGGTTAACGGAGTTAAAAAGAAAAATATTGCCACAACACTACGAGAGCCTAAGTAACTGTAGAAAAAAATTAAAATTAAATGCAATCTATCGCTAGTTTTGGACCCTAATCAAATTATTTATACACTCCAATTCTACCCTAACAATGAAAAGAGTTCACACTTTTCCTGCCTCAGGAATTTGAAGTGATTGGAAATTCATAATTCACTACTTAAAAGATGGAAAATAATCCAAGATTTTATAAACAACACACATGCTGGTAGAATTAAGCAATCATTGCTTGTTTTAGAATTACGGTTCGCTTCCTGATGAAAAAATAAATCATATCGATTCATTTTAATTAAATAAACAAAACAACTCGAGCAAATAAGCTATTTTCTACATTCGTTACATAACAAAGAAACATTTTTTTTAAACGAGTAGAAGAAATACAATCAAAATAAAATTTCTCAATTAATGTAATATGCCTTTGACCTAAATATTGTTCTATTTTAGAATATAGCATCGAGAAATCAACACTGATGACGGCTGCTTTATATCCAAAATGCACATCTGGTATTATGGTTATTAGAGCTGCCAAATTTATTATGCAGTTATGCAGGATTCAGATGTAAGAGTCGAATACGTTGAATATTATAATTTTGGAAACTTTCAATGACACAAACAAAATAGTGCCATACGTAGCGAATGTGATTATAATTCAGATAAGGGTAAATAAGGATATAGGTGTTATAAGTTAGTATAATTAGCATAGTATGAGTTTGATCGCATAATAAAAATTTTGTTTCATCTAATTGCTACAAATTGTCAGTCCGAAATTTGATTAAGATTAGTAGAAAATTCACTCGGGTTGAAAAACAACCATCAGTGGACAACGCTTCTGAACCAATTCCGATAATATTATGCATAACAAATTCAATACAGCGATGGCGTGAGAGCAAGCGCTGCCATTCATTTTATAAACAAAGAATATTGTCAAATATTTTCTTTCTCGCTTTGCGCAGCAGATATTTTTGGGTCATACATACATCGGTAAGCGGATTATACAATGGCTGTGCCAGTTACACATTAAACTCAAAAAGCGAAGAAATATCAGGCGTGTTATGTCAAACTCTGGATAAATGTTTCATTAGCTTAACCTGAGCGAAAGCTATACCTTTTACCTGGCATCGATTTTACATAAAATTAACATCGACATACCCAATATATATTGATATTACCCGTGTAAAATAATCAATTGTCCATATTCCTTCGCTTAATTGGGTCCAAGTCGACCAATCCCTTCCGAAAAGTACAGCTTTTCGTTACAGCCTCCACAAAACAAAGACCGGAGCCGAAATTTCTGTTTCAGAACGCGAACTTTTCGGAGACTTTATCCGTGGGAATTTTTCGATTTTTTTTACACGCTATCGATTTCGACGAGACCGACATCTCCCGTCGTAACCATCGCCGCATTGAACCCGTGACCGTGGTCCCGATTTTTCTTCACACTGCACCCACAAGACGTGCCGACATATTGCACCGCTGGGGGACGGAAACACATCTGGAATCGCATTCTATTTTTTCCGGCAAGGACGGGAAAAAACAAACCAAAACATGGGAATAACGCGGCGGATGCTAACGACGTTTAAAAGCTCCCGAAAGCCCACTACGACGAGCAAGGACCTGGCATCTGAAAAATCCGGGACGCGACTTTTATCGATGCAAGTCGAGCAAGGGCGTTAAGACGCAATTACGACACACCTCCCGAACCAAACCATCTCCCCCACCTTCCATCTTTTACGACGAACGTCGAAGAACCCCTTTTTTTCCGACACGACGAACACACACGGCTCCAATAACGATCCCTCTTTCATTGGGTCGAAGGAAATAGCGGGAATATCTTACTTCGTTTGTTTTTTTTTCGCGAGCCGCTCCTGTAAATTTCGCTTGAATTATTTTTTTCAATTTTACTCTCCAATGTTTACAATATTGATCTTAAAACAGTAAGGCGCGGCCTTTTCCTCCCTCTCTCTCTTTCTCTTTCCCAGTCTCTCTCTCTTCCTCTCCCTCTCAGGGTCAACCGTAGGAATACCGCCCTTACTCGCGCAGACCCTTTTTATTTTTTCATTTCGGTGCAATTTCACCCGAAATGAAAACGAGGAGAGAAAGGGATAGGGAGGAAGGAAACGTCGAAAAAGATTGGGGAATCGACTGCATCAGAAAACTCTCCTCTTGGCGCTGCGACAGCATCGAATTTGCGCAAATCCTCCTCGTGCGATATTATAGAAAGACCATCATGTCGTTCAGAAATGGAAAAAGAAAGATCGAAAATGATGCCTTGTGGGACGCACTGATAAACTCTCTCGTGCATTTCGTCTTTTTCTCTCCACGACCCCAACCTCGCCCTCCTCGTCACTTCCACGCCCCTTCTTTCTGCCACCGCCACACCAAACATCTCTCTCCCCCCTTGCCCCTCCCCCTCCGCAATTCTTCCTCTCTCTCCCTCCCCCCCTCCACCAAACGGAAGGAAAGACGATTCCTGGACTTCATCTCTCCCACTCTCTCCCCATATTTTCTCCATCTCCGCGATATTTCCTCCTTTTCGCACCTCCTACGCCTCAAAAAAAGCTCGATGGATCCGTTTCCTTGGTCCGTGAAAGGGTTCGTGAGATTGGACGACGGACAGGTTAACCTCTCGAGCAATGGATCACGCTCCTCCCAGGAAAATGTGGGAGGATTTTCCGCGGTGTTGTACCTTAATAACCGACACCAAACAAACACCGTTGCGACGAAAAAGAGATAGGCGCAAGGTTTTCTTCCACCGTGCTTTGCGTGTTACAGAGCCTTGAGATGAAGGCGCACGCCCCTCCGTATGACACAGGACGCACCCAACGCGAACATCACGCGGGACAAGGACGCACCCACCTCACCGAAACGCACACACACATAAATACACACACGCACACACACCTGACCGAAGCTCACTCACCTGAAATATTGGGGAGTGACTATATTACTCAGAAGACACAAAAACGGGCGAGGGATCGTAAACGGGTTCCCTTTTTCTCAACCGTCCGATGTTATTCTTCCTCGATTCTGCTTCTTCCTCTTGGAAGGCCGGAGGAAAAAAACACCCTCCACCGACCCAATAAAGGGGGCTCCTTCACCTCCTCCTCCTTCTCCACCTCGGGTGTCCCCCTCCCCTTTTTCCTCCCGAAGAAACCGGAGAAGGCACAAAAGACGACCACTAGCACCACTGCCCTCCGACACTACCACAGACCATCAACGCCGCCGCGCGGCTGTACCCGGTCGTCGAACGCGGGTGTGCCCCAGTCTGCGCGCAAGAGAGGGGGAGAGTGAGTGAGGGAGAGAGAGAGAAATGGAGAGAGAGAGGGGTAGGGAAGAGAGCGCGAGAGTGAGAGAGATGGAGAGAGAGAGAGGGTAGCGCCAATCCGCGCCGGGTGCCGTCTTTCGTTTTTTCGTTCCGCCTCCACCCGCGGCGGCGCTGAGGCCCCCAGGACTACTAACCGGCCCCGCGTCTCTCTCTTCCTCCTCTCTCCCTCGGTACTGCTTCCCATCAGCAGCCCTCTTGGTCCTCTCTCTCTCTCCCTCCCTCCCCGCTTTCGTATCGTCCCCCTCTCGCTCCTTTTCTCCCCTACCTACATGCGCCCACCTCCATCTCTCTCCCCCTATCTCTCTCTTCTCCGTGGACCGCTCGGATCGATTCAGGGTTTTCGGAGGGCGGAGAGAGTTGCTAGGATACGCCGCTCCCGGGTTAAAGAGCGCTGCACTGATCCCGCTTTAAGGACATCTATAGGAGAATAGTCGAACTATGTGAAGGTGTCAGCCATCTGCGTTCAGTGGCGGCTAATACGAATCTTTCTTCGTGACCGATTTCAAATTTCTTTGTTGTCTTCCGCAGGAAATAATCGTATTTTTTGTAGTGTATTAATGAAGATATTATGATAGATGTCTTGGAATAAAATAAACATTATCAAATTGAAAATCCACATTAAATTTAAATTATAGGTCGATGAAATATTACCTACGTCCATATGAGGAAGGTAACAAAATTAAATTACTAATTTGTTTATCGTGAATTTTAATAAATGGAACCCTATGCTAAACCATTAATTTTTGAGGATTTTTTGTTAACCTTTACTGTTCTTGCATTCTTTTATCAGCAAACAATAATCAGTACCATCCATTCAATTTTGCACCCTCATTTCACTTTTTCATCGTTCCCACATCTACAGTTTACCCTGAAAGCCACCGCAAGGGTGTGTGGCAGGGGGCGCATTAATACCTGAGAAGGAAATAATTTCATTGGAGAACTTACTCTTGTATGTGCATCAGATTAACATGGAAAATTAACTCGGAACATTCCACAAAATTTGGGGCGATAAATTCTTTTCTTCTGCCTCCAGAGAAAATCATAATGTCTGTTATTAGATCGTCGCTGTCGTTGAATAGTTTACTTTTACGCACTGCATTTATAATTTTGTCAATCTGGGTTATTTTTTCTGAACGCTGTAGCCTGAATCGGCGAATTTCAAAATTTTTCCTAATTTGACAACATATTTCTGGAATTCTAGTACATTCTGGATAATGCGAGCATTAAATTTTCTTCGATAATAACCTGGGCTTGAATTAATCTCAAAAGGGTTAACCTCGCGTTATAACTCCACGGCCAGCGAGGAATTTATCGGAAGGAAGTTTTACATAGCCAAACACAAATACTTTTAAAGTTTCGATTTTTAAATTTTCCTAATTTCTTCGACGAACATTTTTCGTTGACACGTTCGCAGGAATATTTTAACTAAATATGGATTTTAGTATGATTAATGAAATCCAAAACTTTCCGAAAGATATCTGGCGTTGCCAAGAACAAGTGTCCTTTACCACCTAAAGTGAAACATGGAAAATGAATTTACAGTCAACCCCGATTTAGTTCCCCCTATATAGCACCACCTCCGCATACCGCCCATGAATCGTTGTGAACAGAACTTCCATCTTATGATTACACAGAGCAAGGATATATCTCGATTTACCGCCGATGTCACAGATAGACGAACGGTGGAGCTAAATCGGGGTTTGACTGTTGCAACAAAATTAGGCAAACAAATGTACGGTTAGGATAAAAATTGTATGAACTGAAAATAAATCACTACTCAGGGTGAAAATTTAATGGCAAATGGCAAGAATATGACTGCAGTAAAAGAAGCGGTGCAGTGGTATATCTAATTAATCAATGCCCGGAGAACGTTACCTGGTCTTTGACGTCTTCATAACAGACGAAGTGCTATGGGAACTTCATAAATTCACGCTATAGTACATCGCCTAAAAATGGAATCCCCTATTTCTTCAGCAGGAATGATCATTTGAGATAGAAGAGTTAATAAGATAGAGATCTATAATCAGTATGGTGGTCGTAATATTTATTATTTTGCTTTCATGTATATATTTATCAATGCTTAATTAACAGCAATCAACATCCTTTTTGATGAGCTTAATATCCACGGCTGGATGCGAACCATTAAATTCTAGCATTTCATAGAAAGGTATGAGCAAAGATTCATTGAAATATTTTAGTGATTTTTGTAAACAATTAACAAGGAAATTATTTCACCAGATAAATATATCGAACAATGTCTTATGCAGTGGATTACGACCTTTGGCGTTTCTCTTCATAAAAAATGAATTTTTAAAACTCGCGTCAAATTTCCATCATTTCCGTAGGCCTCATAAAAACAGGATGCAGGAAGAGCCTTTACGATTTAATTGATACATTGTCAGATGAGATTTCCTCAGAATATTTGAGAAAAATTCCCGCCACGTCGGACATCCCGTACAATAAATTTGCTTTTTTTCCTTGTTCCCTAATCGTTTAAGCCTGTATTCTCATTCTCGGATTCATAATGCTGCTTTCTGAGACTTCCATACAACTTTATTTTGGGTCAAATATGATGGAAAATAAATGTCGAAACTTTTTGAGCATGCGTGCTGTAGAAGTTTAAAATAGTGCGTAAAATATTTTATTCGCCTCGTAAGCTCATATATAAGATAAATGAAACATGATAACCAACATTCGAACGACTGAGGCCAAAAACCTATCAGTGATTTAAATTGTTTCGTGGGTTACAGCCACTATCTTTTTAAGGTTAAATCCTATAGTCATAAAGCGGTCGACAAAACTATAGTTGAGCCGGCCAGAGTTGGCACTTGGCTGCTCGGAAGCAGTCAAATATCAACTCTGGGGGAGAGAGATTTAGCCAATGAGACAGCGTGAAGAGCGAGCCGTTACCATGGCAACGGTGCGCTGTTGTCATTTTCTCTTACCCCTCCTGTTTCCTAGTCCCACACGCATAATGAACGGTGACTCAGCAGGTTGGGGTAAACCGATGGTCGTAACAGCATTTGGCATCATCGCCTTTCCATCGGTGGGTAGGCAACCAGCTCTTCAGGTGCCAACTCTGGCCGGCTCGACTATAGATGTGCACCTCGGTTATAAAGAAGCCATGCTCAGTGGTGACCCACTGTTTTTTCGGTGTAAAATTTAATGGAATGTATGATTTTTCTGTCGTTTTTTGGATGGTGGAATTATAGCGATCATCATTTAAGTTGCCACCATAAGACGAACTTATAGTTTATTATGGAGCAGGTAGCACTTAAATTCCAATCGATTCATGCCATCCGATCTCCTCAGAACGGCATTTGTTTACTGATCATTTGAAAAAATTAACTTCCAGGCAGGAAATATTTTGTTTAAACACTTTTAGCAATTACGAAAGGCTATCCACGACCGTAACGCAGTACACACTACTAAAATAGATGCCACTTAATAGACCAGGAGAAGAAGGAACGTTTGAAGCAATGATCGATGCCAATGACAAGCCAAGTGGACAACATGTACAATTCATCGAATTCTCACGCTTTAACTATCGCTCAATTTAATTTCTCTCAAGCGAATTCTAATTCTGATGCTTCTGCATCGCTTGTTGCAACGGCCTTGACATTCGTATCGATAGGAAGCCCTTGACTGCCACGACATGCACACTTCTCAACTGGCGCTGGAAATAAGCACGTATTAGTTGGATATTTCCCGTCATAACTGTTGTCTCCTTACCTTCTCCGGAAGAAAATATCCAGCGGTGGAAGACTCCCGCTCTCCTCGGACGAGTGAAGCTCATCTTGAAACACACGCACAAACACTCAACAATACAACACTGGTAGGTACTAATCACTCCACAAACGCATAAAAGATGCAGCTTGCAGAACAGATACAATCAAAAGCACATTGGGACTAAAACGTTGGCGCCTTATTAATGGAAATTTGCCAATAAAACCAGCCGCGGCCTATAACTTCGAAGTAATTTTAATAAGAATAGACTGGTGGGTGGTGATGGAGATTTACGAAGAAGCAAAAGGAAGAAGAAAAAATACAAAATATTTGACATGCTGACTCTAGATTCTACGCTGATAATGTTAGGGAGCGATGCGTTGAACGCGACGACACATTCGCGCTGTTCCTGGAATAGAAAAACAATCTCAATTACAGACTGATTCATCAAAGCAACAAAAAATGAAAAAATAGAATAAGTTAGTTATTAAGATAAAAGTAAATCAAAATATTTGATCGGGGCTAAAAAAAGACGTTGGATACCATTATGTAGAGCAGGGGTCCCCAAATTTATTGATAGGAGGGCCACATAGGAATATTGAAAGTGCTAGGCGAACCTGATCGAAAAAAACCGTTTCAAAATTTAAAATATTTTATTCTATAATTACCTAAGCATACATTCATATAGTAAACGTGAATAAATGTAAGAAAAAATTCTTATGCGAACAATGCGGCTGTTTTTAAATTGGAAACACTGATTTCATGATGCTTAGTAAAATTTCCAAGGCTCGCATAAAACACTTTCGCGGGCCGTAGTTTGGGGACACCTGATGTAGAGGGAACGATTTATTTAGCTGTATACTCATGGTGGAGAATTATAAGGTAGAGGAATATATTGGTCACAAGTTCTTGTAAAACTTTCTGCATTATTCCTGATGGCTATGGTGATAACTACTTAGCTAGTTCTACTTTTGTATTAACTTGTGTAAAGAGCGTATGAAGTACCAGTTTAAATGCAACAATCTAAGGCCTGAATCACTATGTGAAAAATTTGACGTGACCACCGCATGACTTTCTCCATTTAATATGTCCAAAAATTCCAAATAAATTATAATAAATATTTTAAGGAACTGCGAGAAAAATTCAAAGATCTTATAAAGGACAGGCAAACTTATACTGTAGTCTTCTGATATTGGATATAGCTCCAACAATGTTAGATAAAAATCTGATGTGGTCACCACATGACTTTCTGCATACCTGTAATATTTCTAAAAATTCCAAATGTTACATAATAATAAATATTTTAAGAAACCGAGAAAATTTTAGACTTTACAAAGAACAGAAATAAACTCAAACCATGATCTTCTAATATTGGATGTAGCCAAAAAGTTCCAACAATTAAGAAAAGAAAAAGGAGAGTTACTAAGACGTAACTAAGCGTCAATTGTTAACAATAGTCGTCGGTAGGTGGCGTGGTGGTGGCAGCTAAAAATATAAGATAGCTCTTAAACAATGCATTATATGGAAAAATATTAAAACAAAGGTTGTAGAAAATTAAATTTTCTTTGATCTTTATTCTAGTATATTTTTACATTTATCAAATATTAAAGCAAATATTTCAAAATAACGGATAAGTGACAAGAGTAAACACCCGCTTCCGGTTGTCCGATTTTTACCAAAAACTAATCTGTACTTGCGACTTTTATAAAAATGTTAAATATAAAATTTCGCGTTGACCTTATTAATAGTTTTTGAGTTAGAGCACCCACAAAAATCTATCACATACACACACACACTAACACAGACATCATCGAGAAAATGTTCATAGCGTGTATTTCCGTTGAAATCTCGAAGTCGATTTTTTTCATGAATACAATACTTTCCCCTATATGGAGAAAGTAAAAAGAATCGTTACTATGCATAACCAAGCGTCAAGTGTTGACAAAATTTTCTTCCAGGTGGTGTGGTGGTACCAGCTAAAACAATTTTTTAAATCTCTTAAATCTTGAAAATATTTCGAACAAATGTTGTAGAAAATTAAATTACCTACAACTTTTATTCAGGTAGTTTTTTACATTGATCAAATATTAAAGCAAATATTAAAAAAACAACAGATAAGTGACGAGAGTAAACATCCACTTTCGGTTGACTGATTTCAACCAAAAAGTAATCAACTCTTGTCCCGTTAATATCAATGAGGAATATAAAATTTCGCGATGATTTGATGGATAATTTTTGAGTTAGAGCGCCTACAATATTCCTACCACATACACACAGACAACAGAGAAAGTGGTCAAAACGTGTTCAGGAGAGGTCAAAACGTGTTCAGGGGACCTCTGTTGAACTCTCGAAATCGATTTTTTTCATTAAAACAATACCTACTTTTCCCTACACTACGTATTGAGTAAGTAAAAATGAAATGAAGAGATAACTTAGTCTTTAATCACTAATTTGACTATTCTCATCCATAATCGAAATTGATACATATTTAAATTTATTAACAGTCGACTCAAAAATTCTGCGAGAAATATTCGTTAAAAACGGTGACAATACCAATGAAAATTAAATCCTTATTGTTTCTTTTATTGCACGGATTGAGACATTTTTCTTTTACAAAGATTTGAGCATGATGGTATATGCCAATGCGATAAATCAGGGTAAAAATAACTTTTGCGGATATGTTAATATTGATAATCCTAATGCAAATGTTCGCCAGAAATGGGTAGGCACGAAAATATTACAGGAAATTAAAAGGTAACAAATGTTCGGGACGATCATATTTTATTACACCCTCATCGATGACTCCGTTATAATTTGTAATTCTAATTTGATTTTCTAAATAATAATCACTGGCGGAACACCAGTCAAAAATGACGGGAAAGTGTTAAAGAAGTGTCGTCTTTGATTAAACGTTCGTCTCTTTCCTCTGGTGTCTCATTTTCTCTCCGTTTCCTGTAATATTGTCGCCTGCCTCGACCCGCCATTATCAGTTTACAAGGGCCTGAGGTAGAACAAAACGATATGGAGGGAAAGGAAAATTTATACTACATATTATCACAACTGCCATCGTCAATAAATCTGAAATAGCTTTTCTACATATGTTACCTGTGGCACAAAAATAGGATTTGCAAAGAAATTTAAAATAACATTTACAACGATATTTTAATCCCAACCGTATAACGGTATATTTAAATAAATTTAACGATAATGGTATTTACAGTAATATTTCAATATAAACTCCATTTTGTTTGTTTATTAATTTTGAAAACATCGAATTCGCAAAAAATTGGAATTTAAAATAACATTTACAACAATATTTCAATCTAAACTGCATTTTGTTTGTTCATTAATTCTGTGAACGTCGCTATCTATGTTCACAAAAAATTGAAATACAAAACTGTATGGATTACTCGCGATTTGATTTGAGATATTCCTTTTGTTTTGACAAAGTTTTTTCACTGTAGTAAAGTCACATTTTCTTGCAACGAAATAAATGTTATTTAGGTGAAGATTCTTTATGGACACGAAGAATAATATGGTAAGCAAGGGTAATAAAACGCGAACGATAAAAGGCTCTTGGATAATGTGGATTTCGCCTACTCGTATTATTTGATCCAAATTAGAATTCCAGCGGAGTGAATTTATAAGATAAACGAAATTAATATCGACATGGGTGCTTCACCGGCGCGGTCTGGCGGTGCATGGTGAAAGTAAACAATACTTTTCCCTATACTACGTACTATGGAGAAAGTAACAATTGAATTATTATTTTTAAATAAATTAAAAGTAAGCTCATGCGTTGTCTCCTGCCGTGGTGACATCATAGCCATGTACTTGGCTCCTAAAAAAACTGGGCAAGACCCCCACTCAAAGGTTTACTCCCGTAAATATCTCTGCTTTTTTTTACGACTACAGCACTGTATCTACGACGAAGAATGTAAAACGTAAATATTACAACTCAAGTGAGGCAAGTTTTATATAATTTTCGATTGTTGGATTAATTACAAGTGATAAGAAATTAAATCAGTAAAGAAAAATTTAACATTTCCCTGGCATCATACCTGATAGGATACCGTTTTGCAGTATACTGAAATTACGGCAATACGTTTAATAATGCATCAACTTAGGGGAGGAAAAAGCTTTTAGTAGGCAGCAAGACATAATCGGGTCGCTGTGTACAGCTGTTTTATAGTGTGCGTTTGTTCAAAGTATATAGTTTAGTTTCACATACTCCATCGCACGAAACGTGCATATTTGTGATACACTGTTCACTTTCCTAATTTGTTTGTGAGATTTACGCACATTTAAAACTAAGAACGTTAACTATACGGCACAAGGTAATGGAAACTTACAAAAATTAGAAGATTAAAATTAATTTTCCAAAATATATGTATATTTGTAGAAACCTCAAAAGAATGTGAAGATCGATCGTGGAAATTACATAAATTCATTATATATAATATATACACAAATGAACAATGCACATGCATTAAATGCTTACAGTATTTTAAAGAAGTTACTTTAATTAGTAGTAGCACAAAACTTGCGATGAGATTTAGTTAAAGGACATTCATATACGCAAATTTAAACATCTTAAATTCGTTCCCGTATTCATATAACAAATGCTATAGCGCTCCTGGAATCGATATCGTTCTCTTATTATAGACCAGAGGTGGCCAAAGAGTGGCTCGGGAGACGCATGCGGCTCTTTTAACTTAATGTTCGGCTCTTATGAATTTATATTCAATCTCGCACACGCACGCATGCACTCACACACACACCCTCACTCACACACCCATATATATATATATATATATATATATATATATATATATATATATATATATATAGCACTGGTGGTGTAGTGGTTAGCGTGTCGGCTTTCTATTGCAAAGTTCGGGGGTTCAAACCCCTCGAATGGAGGCTTTATTTATAAAAAAAACTATCATCAGTTCCTGGCAGTAGGCAGCAGTACTGTCAATATGGTATAGAGCCGAAAACAAATGATGTTCATTGGGTCTATATCCAATACAGCTGTAGGCGTGATCAGGACGATTTGAATGGCTACAGTACTGCGATGTGGAAAGCAAGAGGGAAACTACCACATTACAATCCCTAGTAAAGATTATATGGTTGGACAATATGAGTTCTCTCGAGGTAAAACAATCCGGAGGTATAATAGTCCCCCAATCGAATCTCCGGGCGGGGACTGACTTGAGGAAAACATTGATTGAAAGTAATTTACGAATAGGCACTTGGAACGTAAGAGCTATGAGAAAGGCAGGAAAGCTAGAGAACTTGAAAGAAGAAAAGAGTTGACATTATAGGATTGAGCGAAACTAGATGGGTGGGAGAAGGACAGTTCGACTCGGAAGAGTTCACAGTAGTTTACTCTGGAGGAAATAGTGGGAAAAGGGGAGTAGCTCTGGCACTTAGGAAAGATATGATCAAAAGCATGACAAAGATAATAGCAACGAACGATTGACTGATGGCAATAAAGCTAAAAGCAGTCCCAGTGGACATGCTGATAATCCAGGTATATATGCCAACGTCAGCTCATGAAGATGAAGAAATAGATGAGATCTATGAGCAAATTAATGAAATTTACGAAGAAGACGGAAGAGAAAAGGTAAACTGCATAATAATGGGAGATTGGAACAGTATAGTCGGAGAAGGACAGGAAGAAAATGTTGTCGGGCAATACGGACTTGGAAAGAGAAATCGAGGAGGGGAGAAACTGGTAGAATTCTGCATTAATAATGACCTTGTAGTGACCAATACATGGTTCAAAAACCATAAACGAAGGTTATACACATGGAAAAGCCCAGGAGATAGAATGAGATGCCAAATAGATTACATCCTTGTAAAACAAAGATTCAGGAACAGCATAAAGAACGCCAAGGCATTGCAAGGAGCGGACATTGATTCAGATCACAGCCTTCTAATACTTGACCTGAGTACAAAGCTCAAACAAATAAGAAAAACGAGAAGAGAAAGACAGACCTGGGACCTAGAAAAACTGAAAGAAAGGCAGGATGTAGTCAGCATGAAGTTGGAAGATAACCTAAGAAAGTTGGAAAACAAACCGAAGACCGTTGATATAGGATGGGATGAAATTAAAACCAGTATCAAGGATACCTTGGATAAAGAGATTGGAAAACAAGAGAAGAAAATCAGAAAACCATGGATCACGAAGGAAATGCTGGAGAAAATGGATGAGAGACGAAAATGGAAAAACGTTAACAGTGAGGAAGGTAGAGCCAACTATAGGCGTATAAACAATGAGTTGAGAAGGGTAACAGATAAAGCTAGAGAAAATTGGATAAAAGGAAAATGTGATGAAATAGAACAAATGGAGAAGTTAGGACGGTACGATATGATGTACGCTAGGGCACTGGAATTAGAAGATAAGAAGTCTAATGGAATTTGTGGTAAAGGAATTATGAATACGGATGGGAAGATAGTCTCAGAAAAAAAGGATGTAGCACAGGTATGGGAAGAATACATTAAGGAATTATACAGCAAACAGGCAGGAGCGGCAAAAATAGAACTGGAAAATGAGGAAAACATTGAAGAAGACAACTTAGGACCAAGTATTATGGAGAGCGAAGTAGAAAAGGCGATAGTAGAACTAAAGAAGGGGAAAGCCACGGGCAGCGATGGAATACCGGCTGAGATACTTAAAGTCATAGGATCAGAAGGACTAAAAGCGATCACGAAATTAATTAATAGGATTTACGACACGGGAGAGTGGCCTCAGGATTTCCTAGAAGTAACAATGATCCCTCTAAAGAAGAAGCCAAAGGCAATGCAGTGTAAAGATTACAGAACTATAAGCCTTCTGTCACACACATCGAAGATCATCACGAGGATTCTTAATAAAAGGCTAGAGAAAAAGGCAGAAGAAATAATAGGGGAAGATCAATTCGGTTTCAGAAAAGGACGAGGAACTAGAGATGCTATAGGAGTAGTTAGAATCATATCAGAAAGGGCAATAGAATACAGTCAAGATATCTGCGCATGTTTCGTAGACTGGCAGAAGGCCTTTGATAGAGTAAATTGGGTGAAGTTGATGAAGATATTAAAGGATATAGGTGTAGACTGGAAAGACAGAAGACTGATTAGGAATCTATATGAGAATCAAGTTGTAAAGGTCAGGTTTGAGAATGTGGACACCTGCGGAATAAATATCGGTAGAGGAGTAAGACAAGGCTGCTGCCTATCGCCAACCCTATTCAATATATATGGAGAAAGTCTAATGCAAGAAGCTTTAGAAGGCACAGGGGATTTAAAAATTGGAGGAAGGATTATAAGAACAGTAAAATACGCAGATGATCAAGTACTTCTAGCAAGAAAGGAAGAGGAGCTACAAAAAATGATAAATAGACTAGTGATAACAGGTAGAAAATACGGTATGGAAATAAATACAGAAAAATCCAAGGTCATTCGAATATCGGGTAAAGAAGAGAATCTGAACATAACTATTGAGGGAAAGCCATTAGAATAAGTTTCATAATATAAATACCTTGGAAGTATCATAACACGAGAGGCAAAATGTACGGATGAGATCAGAACTAGAATAAGAAAAGCAAAAGCGGCTTTCAGGAGAAAGAAACAACTACTTACAGGGAATATAAGGGAAGATATCCGCAAGAAGTTGATAAAATGCTACGTATGGAGTATAGCATTGTATGGGGCAGAAACATGGACGCTAAGGAAAAATGACATCAAATACTTGGAAAGCTTTGAAATGTGGACTTGGAGGAGAATGCTGAAGATAAAATGGACAGATAGGATGAAAAACGATGATGTGCTACGAAGAATAGGAGAGAAGCGAATGATTATACAGACTATCAGAAAGAGGGAGGCTAACTGGGGTGGACATTACCTGAGGAGAGAGAGTATGATTAAAGACGTGTTAGAAGGAAAACTAGATGGGAAAAGGGAAAGAGGTAGGAAAAGGTTTCAGCTGATAGACGATTTGAAAGGGAAAGAGAGTTATCAAGATATAAAGAGGACAGCGGAAAATAGGAGTGCCTGGAGAACCAGGTTTAACCAAGAATAATCACGGACCTGTCTACGGACAGACTACCTATGATGATGATATATATATATATATATATATATATATATATATATATATATATATATATATATATATATATATATAACAGCTTACTGAAAAGGAAAGGTTAAAGTCGTCTGATTGGTGAGTGTTCACTGGGTTTCCTCATCCCAACACCTTGTTGACATCCATATATATATATATATATATATATATATATATAATATCCTTATTCTGTTGGTCCGTCCGTCCGTCTGTCCGCCGGGACGCTCTATAGAAATCCCCAAAAGAGAACATTTAAAAATACCCTTTTTTCTTTTGCAAAATTAAATTAGAAGTAATTGACGTACGATCTTCGGACCTGGACCATTTTAAAAAAATGAACATAGATTCTTATTGTCGACCTTTGCCTTCCGTTCGAAATCGCTCAAGCAATACGTTTAAATCACATTTATTGGAAAATTTTAAGCTTTTTTAAAAATATGAGGCCTTGCCGACCGTGTCATTGTTAAACCTCGAGATTGTATTGCCGTCCTTATACTATATGCGTAAGGAAAGTGTGTGTTTGAATGCTTTAGTACGAGAGAGTGAAGGCGCCTGAATTATTTATAATTAAAATCGTGTTTTTCATTAATTTCTTTTGAGTTAACTTCCTATTGAAAGTTTTGGCATTTAACTATCTTTATAGTTATTTTCATAGCTTTTTTACACTGCATCTTATAATTAACCGGAGTTATGAATTCGCATCGCATATATGAATCACACAAAAAGCCATTCCTTGACATGCAGACCTTTTTCGTTTACATTTTAAAATATTTCAAGGATGATATTTAACTTAGTTTTGCGAAGAGAAGAATTTAAATCTCATTCGTAAATCTCCAAAAATTACGCTTTAATACGATTTTTCACGTTTTCACGCATTTTATTTATATTGGGCCACCGTTATCCCAATTGTCGAATTCTATTCTTGGCCTCTTAATAAATGCACCAATTTAGTGCTTTAACACGGGTCAGATTTTTATACATAGGTATAACTTATTTACTTAATCTGTTAAGTAATTGGAGGGAGGAAGGAAAAGAGAATGGGAATGAGCAGAAACTAAGAAAGAGGAAGAGGACGTAGCATTTGTATAGGATTAAAAGGAGCTGCAGTACAAAAATAACAATAATAAATTATAATTGATTATAAAAATTGTTATACTATTGAATTATGCGCCATTGCCAAATGGTGGGAATTCATAAAACTAAATATAGGTCACGTAATTTTCAATGGATTTTTTAAACTGATAATACAGCAAATATTTCGAACCGAATTTCAAATAGGATTGAAAAATAACATTTTATCTTTAACTAAAGTGAGTTTTCTAAAAATTTTACAAAATTAATATAGTTAAAAGAAAAGTGTGATCTTAAAATATAATTAAAACTCATTGCAGTTCATGTAAGTATTTAGTTAATAGTAAGTAAGTTACTACACAATTTTCCTTTTGATGGTAAATTGACAGTTTGTTCACATTTTATCCTGTTTTTTACGAGTTAATAAGAGCAAAATAATTCATTTATTAAGTTAAATTCTATTTTAAATAACTTATATTTTCATCAAATATTTCAAGTAAATTTCAGCTACTTCTTTATGCATTATATATTAATATTTTGATTATCCTCATATTCTCAGCAAATATTTGGAAAATCGTTTGGCCTCTCTACTAATAATTACTTAAACAGTATAATTAAAACAAAGACAACTTTCAAAAACACATTTGATTGTGCATAAAAGCCAAACCAGATCATGGCATATCTTACCGATTTTACATATCAAAATCACATACATATATATATAATAAAAGAAGCTGTCTGTGGCAGTCAGGGTTGCCAGATTTCCGAAACTACTGTGAGGGACTTTTTTTACGCGTCGGAAAAAAAAGGAATAAAATATTACCGAAACAGCAGAATGTTGAAATAATACCAACACCTTACTTTTGAAAGCGAAAACATTTATTTATTTGCAATCAGCATTACGTAGTACAGCCACAAGCTTGACAATAATAAAGTTTTAGAAAAATCACAAAATATGTCAATATAACGCCAAAAGCACATAAAAAACAAAAAGGCAACTATCTATTCATATTTTCATCACATTCTAAGGAAACCGATAAATAGCAAATTTTCACAAGTACGTATATGTTAAAGAATATTTAAAGATAAACCAAAATTAAAAGGTATACATAAGCGCAGCTCAGTACTTCAATTTTTTTATTGTTATACTTTTCATTTGACTTGATCTTTTTAAAAATATTAGTGCCTTCACTTCTTAAAAATCAATATGACTATATACCTATGCACTAAAGCATTCTATTTATAGTGGGTGGATTTAAATCTTTAGTTTCAAAATGGTTTAGCGGGACATTTGAAAGTCGTGCGGGACGCGGGACAATTCTTTGTTGCGCGGGACTGTCCCGCGCATTGCTGGACGTCTGGTATCCCTGGTGGCAGTCATAACTCTTCAGAAAATAAATGTAGGACCTTTCAAATTTGGCAGCAACTTCAGGTTGATCCTGAGAGATGCTGTGCCAAAAATAATTCAAATCGGCCACCGGGGGCCCAAGGGTCCCCATTGTTGGTCCAAATGTCGGTTTTTTAAAGATATCTCAGCAACCAATTTACGGATTTTGACGAATTCTCCACTAATATCAATGTTTTTATGAGACATTTTCGAGCCTAAAATGGATAAAATCGGTCTGCGGGGTCAAGGATCGTAATGTAAGGGTCGATCAAAATTTCACGATTTCGAGGGGTCCCCATGGAACGGTCGGTCCAAATTTCGGCAATGTCCGACTGCCTGTACCATGGGCGTCGGCAGAAAATCTTGCAGAGGGGGGCAAAACACAAAAAATGCCTAACACACAGGGGCAGACACGATTTTTCAAACCCGTGAAAAATTTACTTAACCGGCCTCCAGGTGACGACAAATCTACACCAAAGAACAAAATTCTATTGAATATTTTATTGAAATTAGCTTAGGGTACGTTTGTCTTGAGTTTTTCACTTTGTGTATGATGATTGCTTTTCCCTTGAAGAACAGTAAAATGTACTCCGGTAGGCTTTGCTTTGATGCAAATAAAAAATATGTATTAAACTTTGATTTGCCTAATTTTCACGGAACGATTAACGTCGAATATAAATATTGCATGTTTATAATATATTTAAAATACCCACCTTTAACGAACAACCATGAATGCGTAAATTTGCTTTGGCAGAACTTTTTTCAGGTTAAAATACATAATGAGAAAACAACTAATAAAATTCATACAAATTCATTTATTTACAATAACTATTAACAAAAACAGAATAGTCGTTCTCAAAATCAAAGAAATTAATTTTTAAACAAAAATTGAAAACACCTTGTGGCAGCACCAAACTTTTCTACTTCTTGGTCCATAAATATGTTGTTTTCATTTACATGTTTCCTATGCATGCTTAACATGCATAGCCCAGACAAATGATCATCACCCATAGTTGACCTTAACCAAGTCTTTACTCTCTTCATTGTACTAAAACTTCGTTCTATCGTACAAGTAGAAACAGGCAAAGTTAATACAATTTAAACTGCTTTCCTAATAGCCGGGTAAATGTCTGTGTGATCAATCAAATCAGTTATGCCATTCTCCAACTCAAAATCCGCCTTACTTGACCACATATCATACCATGTCATCGCTTCATTTTCCAAATTATCGATTTCATAAATTATGTTAAGATTCAAAATTCTGTTTTTATACTCCTGTCATCCCAATTGACTCATTTGTTTTGGACAGAGTATAAAAAGATTGAAATACTTCTCATTTTCTGGAGAAAATCGGCATTCAAGCGATGAGATAATTGAGTCTAAATATGGAATAAAAACAGAACGATGATAATAATCCTCCACAGGCAAATCTTTGAAATTTGATCGATAGGTCTGGCGTGCACATGTTCTTGGTAGCATTAGATTAATGTTCAGTTTTTCGGCTAGATACTTAACTTCCAAAAAAATGTCGTTAAAATGACTATCAACATTTTGTCTGTGATTTCGGAGCACTATTAAAAGCTTAAGTATATGCTCATGAACTTTCAAAATATCCAACTGAATGGCCTGAAGAGCTTGCGTTACTGGTTCTAGTATTGATGAATATGTCGAAATAATAATGAGACTGGGCAAAAAACCTGTTGTGTTTGTGACATTGACTAGTTGATGCACCTCTAGGGATGCTTTACCAAACTCTGTTTCAGCTATTTGGTTTAATTTTTCGTGAATTTTCAAAAAGCTATGCGTGAAAATTCTAATACATTTGTACTTAGCACTCCAACGAGTTTCGCATAGCATTGGTATAGACGGAATCAAAGATCTTCTTTTAGGATTGCCACGAAAATAGTTTATAATGGCTTTGGTTGAGCCAATGGTGTTCCTTATTTCTGGCACTTCATTTAAATCATGTACAACTAGATTTTGTCTGTGTGCCGAACAATGCACGAAAATGGCTTTAGGACATATTTCTTTAATAATGCTCTGCACTCCTCGCTCCTTCCCAGCCATTGTTGCACACCCATCATACCCTTGTCCAATTAAGTTTTCAAGGCGCAGCCCGAATTGTGTACATTTATTCATTATAGTTTCAGCAATAGACTTAGCATCAAAACTAGTAAGGGTTGCAAACCCCAAAAATTCTTCTCGTATCATGTCCTTACTGTCTACAAATCGCACACCAAGAGACAATTGTTCTTTACCTGATATGTTAGTGCTTTCATCTGCCAATATAGAAAATCTGACTGATTTATGAATTCTGCAATGATTTTCTGCCTAGTGTTCTCTTCACAGAGTCCAATCAGCTCATGTTCTATTTGCACCGATGTGTATCGAGCATTAGTTAAAGAATTTTATAAATGTTTACGGAGTGTGTCATCCCCTACTTCGATCCAAAATTCCTAAAGGCTTTGCACATTCCCAATATTACTGGGTTTTCCACGAAATGCAATGTCGTGTGTGCCACAAAATATGAGAGTGGATAATATGGGAAACAGCATCTTTCTATTTTCTTCAACTTTTAGCCTTGATGAACTGTCAATTTGACTAACAATATTCTGTTCTGGGTTTTTCTTTATTTTTAAAACATTACTGGCAACTATTTGTGCATATTTGTGCCAGGAACTCGAAAGATGATTTTTAGCACTCTGATGAAAATCTTTCTATTTTTTGAATGGCTTATAGATGAAAGCTCCTTGCGTTCCTCGATAAACAGTTTGTGGAAATAATATGCAATATTTGCAAACTGCACCTTTGAGTTTTATTGAGAAATTAAGGAATACATATGTCATTATTACACTTTGTTGTGCTTAGAAAATCTTCAATTAGTAGAATGATAAAAGTGAATGAAAAATTGATAATTTTAGCTTATTAACCAATATTTCTTGGTCTATATCTTGAACATAGATTTTTCTCGATAAATTTTATTAGACTGGAAATCCTATGCTAAAATGCATGTATTTTAAAAGAAAAATGTACTTGCACCGTCGGTCCTGAACATCCACTCATCCTCTGGCCTCTAGGGGGAAGGGAAATCCGCCACTGTACGGACGTTGGAAAATTTTTTAAACAGACTTAAAGGCCCCTCTGCACTGTTCCGAATGACAGATTTTATCGTTTTGTTCTGCTATCTCGCGTGCGTCTGTTTGTTAAGATAGGATTTTTTTGACTGCTCCTAATTTCGGGCCTTCCTGATCCCCGTATTCCCAGAGTACAGCGCCCCGGGGATGTTGCCCCGGCATCCATGTCCTCTCGGTGACCCTACCTAGTGGAGTTGATTTCAATAATTCATAGAAGTTCTTAATAAATATTACTTATTTAAAAAAATCTTTTATAACGTGCTCGAAAACTTTGTATTTAGTAATAGATAAACTAAACAAGATTTTGTTAATAAAAAAGATATTTGTTACAATAAAGTGACATGTTTGAATGGTAAAAATTCTCGCCATCCATAGTTAACGTGCTAATTTATTAGGCATTTCCAGTTTATTCCCATTTAAAAGTAAATTTTAATAAAATATTTACGTTTTTCATATTTCCAGGGGGGGGCAACTGCCCCTCTTGCCCCCCCCCCCCCCCTGCCGACGCCCATGGCCTGTACGCATATATCAGGGAAGATCTGGCTGAACCGATTTCAACCAAATTTGGCAGTTACATATAATCTTCACATAAATACATGACCAAAATGACATATTTGGACTGGATAGACCAAGCAGGGGTGCCACAATTGCAAAATAAAATTTGCTGTAGTTATGCTTTTGGAAGGAAATGGTCAAACCAATTTTAACCAAATTTGGTACATAGAATCTTCACATAAATCCATGACCAAAAAGATATATTTGTACCGGATCGACCAAGCAGGGGTGCCACAATTGCAGAATAAACATTTTCGGTAATTATGCTTTTTGAAGGAATTGGCGGAACCGAATTCAAGCAAATTTGATTAACGAAATAGGGGTGCCACAATTGCAAAGTAAAACTTTTCGATAGTTATGAATTTGGATGGAATTGGCTGAACCGATTTAAACAAAATTTTGTATTAAAGAATTGTGCAACATAAAAGAAAAACAAAATTAAGATTTGTAGGATAGATATATAAAGGTAGCTGCCACAATAAAAGTAATAAAAATTTTCTTTTTACAAGTGTTTGTGTTGAACTGTCGGCATCGATTTTAACAAAATTATAATATTCACACATTTACAAATATATAAAACCATAATATCATACTTGGACAGGATCGACTAAACAGGTGGGGCACAATTACAAATTAAACTCTTTCAGTAACTATGGATTTGGAAGGAATTGGCTCAACGGGTGCCAACTAAATTTTATGTTTTTTACAAAATACAATAATGATATCAAAATTTTTAAAGCTGAGTTTAAGAACAGGGCTACCACAATTAATAAATAATAAAAATTGTTTGCAACTTAACATAACTCTTTCCCAAGCGAAGTCGGGCGTTTCAGCTTGTATATATATATAAAGCGAAGTTAATATAAAAGTATAACACTTTATTCCATAGAAACGTAATTTTCATAGCGCTTAACAAATAACCGTTAACTAATGTTACTCATTAGCCAAAAGATGGAGGTAAAAATCAATGAGGTGGTAATGCAATATAAAGTGTTCACGGCATTAAAAAAACTTGAAGATGTGGCATTTATATGGATTCCGTGCTTACTTTAATGCTAAATGGCAAATTAACAAGAAAAAAACAAAAAAAAATAAATAAAACAAGAAAAAAATAAATTTCGTTTTTTGGTTGCGCCAAAATTTGACTCAATTTAATATTTCCGCATTAATCTTTAGTAAATGTAAATTAAAAACTTCTCGCGCTCGTGCCCACATAAATCAAACTGAGCAAAGCAAGCCTTTAAAAATCAAACACGGGTCTAATCTTGTATAACGATCGATCTGAAACTAGAGTTGGGGACTGTGACTTTTTTCCTGTCACAGTGACAAACTGTTCCTGTGACAAAAAAATACTTGTGACTCAAACCTGTTACTTGAGTCACCGGTGACTTTTTCATTGTATTGACCTTGTGCTGGTGGAGTTGGTGACAGTGCCATAAAACCAAGTATCGGCCGATAACGAGTACTTACTTGGTAGCCTAGTGGTAGGTAGTATATATTAAATCGGTGACTAGTGAAGTAGTGAGCAAGAAAATTAAAAAAATTAAATAGTAGAACATTAGGTATATTTCAGATAATAATTATCTCTATTATATTACACAAAGAGAAATGTTTTGTTTATAGAGTTTGTATGGTTACTAACAACAATATACAGTTAGTAATGTTAGTAAATAAACTTTCATATTTGCAATTAAAGTTACAATGCAATGAAGTTCATTGAATCTGAAAGAGAACATAATGATTTAACTCGATAACTGAATGTACGATTATTTAATTTCAATTAGAGTCACATAGTACATTTTATGATTGGAAAATATGGAAGAGAATGATGAATGATTGATTAATTAAATGTGATAAATAATTAAATTAATTATTGGAAGTCATTACTGGTTCTATGGCTGGAATCATTCATTTTCTCCCACGTATAAAATTGAAACGTCAAATGATCCAGCAATTCCTTTTAACATGCATCCCAGACAATTCGTAATCAAACTCTTATGGCAATACAGTAAATAAATCGCAAGGCCAAACCTTAGCCAAAGTTGATATTTTTATGCCTGAACCTTGCTTTACACATGGAAATATGTGGGGTGTTCAAGACATTTTTTAATCTATACCTCGCGGATAATATAAGAGAATGGGGGAGAAATATATAGATTTTTAATTGTTGTTTGCCGAGAGAACCGTCCTAGAGATCGATGTAAACAACATATACGATGTTTTTCTCTGGATTTTCTCGATTTTTTTTCTACGAAACCATAACTCGTAATTATGTAGCCTCGCAGACCTTCTTGAAGTAAATGTTGTTCTCTATTCGAATAACGTTTTTAATCTATACCTTACAGATCATATAAGAGCTAGAGAGATAAAAGTTTGCTATTTCATCGTTGCTTGACGTATGCCATTTAACGAGATACTAGTATAAGATTATTAAAGTAATTGTGTAAAGTGGAAGTTATAATTGACAAATTCAGTTGAAAACCACAACTGGGCGATAAGTTTTATTAAAGATCACTCATATATAATTAAATTAAAACTTTCCGCTATTATCGCTTCGCTGGCAAAGAACGCCTAATGATTCATCGCTGTTTCACGCAAAAAGAATAAATAAAATAGGTATGTTTAAAATAAGTTGTATAAATACACATAGTTTTGTGGGAATCTCCAGAAAAATTCAGGTAAATCCATTAAAAAGGTGAAAATTTATGTATTTTTAAATAACTTCGCTCCAGAATAGTCAATTTATTTAAATATCCCCCGGTCTCCCAGACGGGTCTGATTAAAATGTCGCCGCGCTTGAGGGGTTAACTAAACATGACAAAAACGTTGAAGGTAATTTTAATGAGAAAATCTTACCTTAGTTTCTATTTTCACAGTTGGGTGTTTTCTGCTAAGATGTTTCCGCAAGAAGACTTGAAGCTTAACTTTGCTTTGCACAAATCACACTTGGCCAGACCTGTTTTGGGATCTATTTCAGTAAAAAACCGCCACAGTCCGCTCGTCCTCCGCTTTCCTAGCTCCATAGTACAGCACCTCCCAACGCCGTCAATAAAGAATTTAGAACTCCTCGTGGTTTAAAACATCTCCAGAAAAATAATTAACAAAAAGTTGAACATTCATGAGAAAAGTACGAGCAAGTACGATAAATGTGGCCACGGCAATGGCTTGAAAACAAATCCTCGTAACGATTATGTATGAATCGCGAGGAAACGAATGCGACCGAACGTAGTCAATCCAAGTCACAGACTGAAGTTTGAAGTATAGAATGGTTGTGGGAAACACTGCGTAGTGCATTTCCTCTTTAATTTGTATATATATTATTAGTAACAAACAACACGTTCGGTGACACCTCTCAAGAAATGCAGGGGTTAGGAAAAATGCGTGATAAAGTGGGCAAACGAAAAATTCATGGGTAAACAAGACGGTCCTTGTGACCCCAAGAGCATTCGTAAACATCCGAGTTTCTTCGATTTGAGTTGGATACATGTTATTTAGTTCGTTAAAGTAAACAAAATTTTCGACTAAAAGTAAAGTTATAAAATTAAATTCATTCGTTAAAGCGAAGATTCGTTCAACAAACGTTCGTTGAACGAGTTACCTTACTGCACTGAGGGGTCGTCCATAAATGACGGCACGCAATATTGGCGGATTTTTGACCGCCCCTTTCCTCCGTCATCATATTTCGTCACAAAAACTCAGACCCTTTCCATTTATGTCATCACAAAGCTTTAACCCCCCACCCAAAATACAAATTTTCAAAAAATATAATTGGTTTGAAATCAATTGTTATTTAGAAAACGCAACAAAATAATAAAATATTGCGTTCTGAATTACATAATACTTTCGTAAATATCTTTGAGTAGGCTTGTTTGTGCAATGATGTCAGATAAGTGATTTTCTCTCACTCTCATTATATATTGTTCTCAGAAGACCCTTTCCCTTTCCATTCAAGTGTTGACGCAAAAAAGAACTATTCATCTCAAGAGTCGGAGACGACACAGTGCAGATAAACAGTGCCTACATCCCCTCCCTCTACACAGTTCCTCTCGGCCGTTGGGAAGAAGTTGGGACTCGGGTGAATGGGAGTGGGACTAGGGACTGCGCCACCGCGCCCTTCCTGTTTCACCGACCCAGCAGTAACAATCTGTGACGGGCGGCCGGGCGGTGACTGAATCTGTGACGGCCGGGCGGTGACTGAATCTGTGACGGGCGGCCGGAAGGTGACTGAATCTGTGACGGGAGGCCGGGCGGTGACTGAATCTGTGACGGGCGGTGACTAAATCTGTGACTAGCTGTGACTTCCATACCTGATACTTTCCGCGCATACCTGTTACAGGTCACAGTCTCATGTTAGTCACTGTCACAAAATAGCAGTGACTGCAAATACTCCCCAACTCTATCTGAAACTCGTGAAGAGTAACTAGTATATACATACACATACTAACAAATTGGGATCGAACAACTGTTCCTAACTTATTCGCGTTAAGTCTAGTATTCCCACAGAGAATTGAACAGTGGCGGCTCGTAGCTAAAATTAGTGGGGGTGCTGCTCCAGAAAATTTTTAGCCTTTGTTTTAAAATTGTGTAAAAGGAAAAAAACATGTATAAAAAGAAAATTTATTCAGGAACTTGATAAAATCTTAACAAAAAAAACCAAACATTTTTTACTTACTTTAACTTAAATTGTTACAGTTCAAGCTTGATCTATTCATTTAAAAATGAAATCCATTCTTCTTGTTTTAATTTGCGCAAAAAGTTCAATAATTTTCTCCTTGATCTCTGGATGACAATTGAGGAAATTTTTCTCCATTGAAAGTACTGCAAGTGCATTTAGTCTTTCCGAATTCATAGTGCTTCTTAAAAAAGTTTTTATTCTTTTCAATGTTGAAAAGCAGCGCTCTGCCTCTGATGTAGTCATGGGAATTGTCAAGAGGATTTTTATCAGTTTCGTAATTTCACTAAAAACATCATCTAGATTATTTTCCAAGATAAATTTCAGCAGCTCAATTAATTTGCAATATTCATGAATATCAGTCCTACAATAGAATACTTTTAATTCAGTTTCAAGCTTTTCTTTGTCAATCATGGGATAAGCTTCAGTGGTCAGAACTATCTCTTTTGTGGGATGTTCATTCTTAAATCTAGTGAAGAATTTCTTGTTGAACAATTTAGCAGCTACTAAGTGTTTAGTGGAAGAATATCTGTCCATTATATCAACACATATATAGTCACACACTTCCTTAGCTTCTGCCATGAGTGTCTTTGAAGGATTCTCACAGTACTTTGAGTTTCTCAATTCTAAAATAGCAGTTTTGAAATTTGTTATATATTCATTAACTTTAAACACACTAATTTCTCGAGATTGCATTTGGTTGTAAATTATTTCAACATGAGGCATAATCTGATGAAAAAGCTCTAACCAAAACTTGAAATTATCATCATTCAGGTATTTTAAAATTCCTGTTGCTTCTGCAATGGTTTGATCTGCATTTGATGTTGACTGAATTTCAGTAAGGCAGTTTTTTAAAGGTTGCAAATTTTCATGAACTCTGTTTATGGTCCGTATGTTGAAATTCCACCTTGTAGAGGATGGACGTAGAATGCTGACGTCTATGTATCTTGAGAATGGACACACGTTGTGGTGATCTTGAGAAGAATGTTGGAATAGCCAGAATGTTAGAGAAAAATATTCTTGCGTTTCGTGTAATACTTGCTGCATTTCTCATTATTAAATTAAGTTGATGTGCATAACAGTGAATGAAATGTGCATTACTATAAACTGCTTTTATTTTTGCTTGAACTCCTGCTTTTTTGCCTTTCATGACATTTGCACCATCAAATGTCTGAGCTATCAGTTTTTGTCCATTTCCTTGAAGGATTATGTCCAATTGTTCTAAAATACGTTTTGATATGCCATCTGCAGTTTGATTTTCTGGAATAAAGAATCCCCAAAAACACTCAAATATTTCTTCATTCAATACGTTCCGTAGAACAAGGACCATTTGAGTGTGTTCCGAAACATCTGTTGTGTCATCAGCCATGACAGCTACAAAGGAAGCTTTTCTAATTTCCGTCCTTATCTCCTCATGGTATATTTGTAGCAGGCAGTCAAGTATCTCATTCTGAATGGTCTTAGAAACACCTTTGAAGACTGCACTGGTTTCTAAGTGATTCTTCAAATCTGAATCTAATTTAGATGAAAAATTTACTAATCCTTTAAATACCCCTGGATTTACTGAATCGTCTTTTTCATCATGTCCACGTAAGGGAGTTTCAAAGTTTCCACAAAAGTAAATGCAGTCTATTATTTTGGACAAAATTTCACGGTTCTTTTTAACTTTTATATTATGCTCATTGATTGAAAGTCTGTATGCCTCACTAAGTTTCTCCTTAATACTTACGGTTCCTAAAAGTGACAGTGAAACAACATTATCAACGTGCTTCTTTGACTTCTCATGCTTTTCAGTTTTTTCTTTCATTTTGTTTATATTTCTAAAACCATCTTTTGTCCACGGTACATCACCTCCAAACAGCAAACACGGGAAGCAAAACAGTGCATTTTTTACTTCACAGCCGCAAAGCCAACTTTTCCATTGGTACCTATCAGAATTAAAGCTAAGAATATATTTCTTGTTGTTGCTTTTGCCTGGCTGAGATATTAGAATATCAGGTGTTGAACGACCTCTTTTCTTAACTGTAACTTTCTCATGGAGAGATAGCTGTGAAAACCTAAGCTGTTGAAGTTCACTTACAGTCACAGAACTTATTTCTTGGGGATGCAAGGCCATGGTTAAAGTTTTCTGTTAAATAAAAGAACCGAAAAAAAATGAATCAAATAGAATAGCTGGAAGCAGAATAATAATCTAATTCTACACTCTTCTACACTTTATCACTTTCAAGAATATGGTACACGGTTTTTAAGCACAACACATGCTGAGTAATAATCACAAATACTTCTTAATCAGGAAAACATACAATGATCACGAGGTTTTATATAATTTTACCAATAATAATATATCCATTTACTTGTCCTTGAAATCCGTAGCACCAAAGCAACCTGCATGTCTCGCGAAGGAAGTGATCTATATATTTTAATGTAATTGTTTGAACCAACAAAGCTGGTAAGTAAAAATTCATATTTACTTTCATAAAAATCCTAGAATTGCGAAGGACGAAGGAAAATTTTGGGGAGATGTTAAACCTGTTAATCGCAAGTTCTTCAGGTAGATCGTAAAAAAATACATTTAATTTTGTCCGTGAAAAGAACATGATTAAATAGTTATGGAGCAGAAAAACAAGAAAGATATTTCTTACCGCTTTCCAGATGATTTGACATTAGTCATGAACTGCTAGTTTCCAATTTTAAATCGACGATGAGCTTTCGCAGTATTTAAGATTTCTTGTTTTACATCGAATACCAATTATTAGCTTAGTTACTCCGCGTTCTCTTAGAAGTTTCTTTTGGCACCTAACCTGGTTCAGCTGATTTTAAAATAGCAAGTACACTTAAAACTCTTAGAAATTTACGATGAATTAATCTCTAATTATACAGGGGCAGTTATGAAAATATATAGACTATTCAATTATTTAATTAATCAGTGGAATAATTTGTAACACAATTATTTTGATCGTGAATTCCATCAAGAGAAACAACAAATACAGAATACCTGTCGTAACCATATCAACCATTTTCATTTTTCTTTTCATTCTCTTTCGTAGGACTATCGAATCGTTTACTGATCATAACACTGAAATGATAACTAATTATTTTTTGTCACTTCAATTCAGAAATTTTCCGTTATGTCCAAGAATAGTTGTGATTTCTTACTAGACTTTTGTGTTATCCCTCCAAAAACAGTTGCTGCAACATGGCGTTAATGTAGGTATGAGAAATATTATTTTAGTGTGTTCATCTGTTTTTGACCCTAACAGGTTTCTTTTTTTATCTCAATATCGTATTTGAGCGATATATATCGTATATGATAACTTCGCACACACAACAGGTTTGTGCTTTCTGGGTGGCAGTAAGTTACCGTTATGTTAGGTTGTATCAACGCTTGATCAACGCTGTCATAGTGTGGCTCGGAAGTTTTGTAATAAGTCACTGTTTGAGAAACGTTTTTCTGTGTAAACCTTTAAGAATTCTACATATTCAAAGCTAATTTTGAAAAAATGACTTCCTTTTATGGAGTATTATTTTGCGGTTGCATGATTTACTCGTTAGCTTTGGGAGTAATTGATCATAGGCCGGTTGTTATTATGGTTTCATTCGATGGATTTAGATATGATTACCCAGAAAAGCTTGACATTCCCAAGTTCAATTCCTTGAAGAAAGAGGGATCATATAGTGATTACATGATTAATGTTTTCGAAACAAAAACTTTTCCTAATCATCAATCGATTGCAACTGGTTTATATCCTGAATCCCACGGTATATTATCCAACACATTATATGATCCAAAGTATGGGAAAAAGGTTAACTACAGTGCAGAACTCTACGAGTATGACAACGTTGTACCAATTTGGGTTAGTATAAAACATTTCCCGATTTTCACTGTTGTCATATTATCGAATGTAAGATGCGAAATTTTAAAATATATTGTGGTGATTCATTTTCGTTACATTAATGTAGAATTATCAATGGTTTTATTCCAGCTGCACCGAAAATTGATTAATAATTTTTGATGCATATTATACAATTTTTCTGGTTATGAAAAGTTCTCTTAATTTTAAATTAATGAAATATTTTTAAATAGATCCTTAATGAAGTGGCAGGGAATGGAAGCCATTCAGGAGTAATGATGTGGCCTGGTGGCGAATTTCCATACGGCAATACAAGCGACGGAAATGAGCTTTTGAGAAATAAAAAAATTCTTCCCACATTTCAACAAACATGGAATATTTCCGTACCTTGGCAAATCAGGGTGGACACTGTAATGAGTTGGATTACCCATCCTGAAACTCCAACAAATCTGGTGATGTTGTATTTTGAAGAACCTGATGTTGTGGGTCATTCACATGGGCCAGAATCTGAAAATGTAACTACTCATAGTTGATGAAATAACGTGGATTCATATCATATGTCCAGATACTTGGTATGAACTTTAGATCTATAATGTCTTTCAGTACAAAATTGGAGTATAAAACTCTTGCAGGTTAAAAGGAAACTGGAGGAGCTCGATCAAATCTTAAAATATCTATGCGACCAAATAGCTGCAAATAATCTTACAGATGTAGTGAATGTAATACTTGTTAGTGACCACGGCATGCAAACTGTGACCCAATCGAGGATTATAGATCTCACTGCTTCTGTTAATACATCCTTGTATGAAACACCGTCTTCATCACCTGTTCTCCACATTTATCCTTTAGAAGGTAAATTGATCCAGATATACAAGTATTAAGCGAGTTGAAAATAAGCTGAAAAACTGTTATTGAGTACTGCATGGGGATGAGTTATTGTATTGATAAGTACCTTTTAATGATGTTGATATATATTTAGGTTATGAAGATATGGTGTATAGACAGTTAGCTGCTGCTGCAACTAAAGAATCATTCAAAGTTTATCATAAAAATGAACTGCCTGATAGATGGCACATTGGGAATTCTCGAAGAACTCCTCCTATCCTTGCAGTAGCAGATGATGGTTTTGTTTTCCAAGATTTCTATGCTACCATGGATTACTACAAGAAAGCATATAATATTACTCGTATGTATTATACCAATTTTCCATTAAAAATTTCTCCCAACTTTAGTGTTCCTTCGTATACAAACTGTTATTCTGTACGCTTTATATGTATTAGAGAAAACTTTTTATAGTATCATTGAAAATTGTCTGTTCATTTAAATATGGTTCATTTTTTGTCCGCAGTCATTATGTCCACTAGATTTAAGTCCACTTAATATTTTTATTACATGTAAGTACAAAGATTTCAACTAGCATTTTTCCATATTTTTTGGAGGATAATTGTTATAAGTTATTGTGGTTGCAATAGTTTCTTTCATGCCACAACATTTGAAAAATTTATTAAGTACACTTTATATATGATTTAGGGGAAAAGTAATAACAGAGCCATATGGCTACAACTAATGACAAATGGAGAAACCTAATAATAATCATAAAAAATAATAAAAAGGAAGTACTAGCATACACGGTTTAGAAGAGAGGTTGCATGAGTGTCCAGTCCCTGGTTTGGAGTAATTTCTCCTAAACCGGCATGTATGTGATTACTTCCCTTTTATTATTCCTTATGGTTAGTAGGAGGTTTCTCCATTTGTCATCATATGATTTGATATTTAAATTTGTAATGGTCCCATGTACAATAATTTCAAAGAAAAGAAATAAATTGCTCGTGTACAGCAACTTTTTTTACCTCTTGCTTTCCAATAGCAGAAATAGATTGAAATAATCCTGAAGGTGTGAAAAATGTGACATTTAATGTGAGGTTGGCAACAAATGCATTGACATAAACATCATTATCTACAAAGAAGGAGAACATCATTATCATCTTCCATGTGCAATCCTCTTAAACTATGGTTAAGTGAGCATAACTATAAATTTTTCATTAGTGGACATAATAGCATTGGAGGTAAATACATGGACAAATTCTAATGGGTGTGTTGGTATTGAACATACAGAAATTTGCATGAATAAGTGCACTTAAATTTAGTGAACGTAATTTTTGTGGACATTAGACTGTAGACATAAAAAAGTAGTGTTGTACACGGGTTTTCCATGGTACATAAGTGCTTTTAGTCAAATTCACCATAGTATAATCGTATACTAATGTATTTGCTTTGAAATCAGAAAATTATTTTTTCTTTATACTGTGGTAGCTTTTTAGATCCGTTCAAAACGTTCATTTCGTTTTTCCATTCTATACTCGTCCTACAAACGAAATTTCTTCTTGAAATCGGTTCAGCCAATACCTTCCTAATTCATAGTTACAGAAAATTCTAACCTTGATATTGTGGTAGCTCTGTTTAACCAACCCGGTTGAAATATGCTATTTTGGTTATTTATTTATATGATGATTATATATACCATATTTGGTTAAAATGTATGCGGTCAGTTTTCTAGAAATACATGTAAAAAATATTATTTTACTTTTTATTGTGGTAGCTTGGCATTAAACATCTTGATTTCATTATGGTATGTTGTACAAATCTTATATACAAAATTTAGTTGACATTCGTTCAGCCAATTCCTTCCAAATTTTTAATTACTGAAAGAGTGTAATTTATAATTGTGGCACCCCTGTTTGATTGATTCGGTTTTAACATGCTAATATAGTTTTGTATGTATGTGCATATTATAAATATTAAACTTAGGTTAAAATTGATGCAGACAGTTCAACATAAATATGTTTAAAACGATTTTTTTATTCCTTGTACTGTAGCAGCCTTGCATTCTGTATCTATACAAAAGATCTTGATTTTATTTCATGTTGCATGGCCCCTTCATACAAAATTTCATTGAAATCGGTTCTGCCAATTCCTTCCAAATTCATAGTTACCGGAAATTTAAACTTTGCAATTGTGTCACCTCTGCTGAATCGATCCGGTCCAAATATGACATTTTGGTTGTTAATTACTGTGAATATTCTATGCTAGATCTTTAAATTATGAAATTTGAGTCTTTTCATGTAACTTGGTTGATGATAATTGATGTTAAATCTTATCATAATCTTTCTATGAAATTTAAATTATAAATAAAGGAAAATAGATATTTCTTTTGTCATCACATTACAGTGCACATTTTGTAATGTTAACATGTTATGATCTATTTTACAGCTTCCAGTAACCAGACTTATGGAGTCCATGGTTATGATAATGCCTTGGATAGCATGCATCCCATCTTTTTAGCTTGGGGACCACTCATAAAAAAAGAATTTCACATTCAACCTTTCAATTCAGTCGATCTTTTTCCTCTTGTTTCTAAAATTTTGAATCTTCCATCCCATCCTGTTAATGGAACTTTGGAAAGTGTCATTAGCATCTTGAGAACAGAAAAAATCTCTTCTGACATATCTCCGATTGTGTGGATTGGTAAGTTATGATTTCTCATGCACAGAGATAGGTGAGAGTAATGCATATTTTTATTTTCTTATTTCAGCCTTAGAAACCTTTAGTAGGATGAAAAATTAATTACAACATTCTCCTTTTTATTGACTGTGAATTGTGCTTTTGTTTACATTATTTTTAAATTTCATTCTTATGCCTGCTGTGATAATTTTGAAATCCTATATCACGAACTATTTAGTGTCAGTTTCTTTGTAAAAAATGCATGAATTTTAGCTTGGTTTTGGGTATTGTAAATGCATATCTCATGAAATGTTAGTAGCAGTTAACTGCGATAGTCGAGTGGTAGCAATGGAGTCTATTTCATGGCATTTTTGCTCTGGTGTTAGTCAACCGTAACTTATTGGAGTGTTTTTGTGCTGCATTCAACGACATTAAGGGTAAAGGGTATGTTTTATAACTAGATATTTCCAAGCCACATCGTTACTATGAGGAACCAACTTGCCTTTGGTCAATGACATTCAACCTAAATTTATTTTAAAACCTGGACTGGGTAGTAGTCTGCTTGTCTCAGGGTTTTTAAGCTGTTTTATGTTTAAATAGATTGTGGTCCAGCCTACTGAACAATGTACCATGTGGATTCTGTAGAAATAAGAGAAAACATTGTGAAGCCATTGACCTGTTCTTGCAAGAGGTGCCAAGAAAGACTGAGTTGCATAAGTATGGGGCAAGGCTGGATTTAAAATCAGACTGATTGACCATTACTATTCCCCTCATAAAATCATTAACACCTCTAAATACTCTTTGGATAGAAGGACTTTAAAGCCAGGTGTTTCTTTTTTGCATTTAGAATCCCAGTTGCAAAAAGCTAAATTTTGGCAGTTGGTGACCATGTTGGATCTTGAATCTCTTCCTGCATTAACTTTTTTAGTTGCCATCCAAGCTTTAGAAAAATATTGAGGGCTTTTGATTTTCATATAATACACTGCAGAGAACGATTTTTTTCACGAAATCTATTTAAGACATTGATCAAATTTTGTTAGTTAACCCGCCATTGGTCACGCTGTATTTTGTGTCACCGTTGGTCACAGGTGAGGGCTTCACTCACCCAGATAATTATTCCATTCATGCAGTAAAAATAATTATTTGTTATATCATTTATTCATTATCTTCCACAATTTCATATCCTTAATAAATGTAAACTAAAAATATAAATAATAAAAGCTTGAATATAGTTTTCATAAAGATTTTATTAATTTTCAATAATATTGTAAAATAGGTACTCTAATTCACAATTCTCAAAAATAAAACACTAGAAAAATGCGGAAATTGCTGTAAAATTTAGATAAAACTAAAAGTTTAATTGCACAATTTCAATATGATGAGACTGGTACATAACAAATGTAACACACTCGACGTTGCGCAGGTGGGTCGGCACTAACCTCTCAGTCATATGCATCACTATTTTTGTTACCCATGAACAAACAAGATGATCCAAACGGAACTTATGATGCCTTGAGAAAAAGAAAGAGCTTAGTCACTTCCACAAATTTATTTTGCACGACCGGTTTCACTACGATCGTAGCATCATCAGGTGATAAAATATAAAAATCGTTCCATATATATATAGGGAAAAAAGGGGGGGAGAGGGAGACAGGAGGGGTTACATAGAAAACGAATGGAAGGCAATTGAATAAATGGTTAGGAAAAGGAAGGGATTGGAAATGAAGGTGAAAGTAACATAGTTACAAAATGTTACAAAAAGTTACAAAACTTGGTAAAAGGGCCAAAGACGACAATGTTGATACAAAGTATTTACAAAATATTCGGTAAGCTAAATAGAGGAGAATGATTGTGGATAAGGTATTTATTTAAGAGAAGCGAGTCTTCACAAATAATTATCTCAAGCTGTTCAAGAGCATCCAATTTGCGACCTTTAATTTCAAAGTGGAGGAATTTAGGGTTGAAGGAACTATGATGATTGAGCTTTAAAAGAAGTTTCGCAAATTGAGAATTCAAATTATTTAAACGGAAATATCACTTAGGCTCCTTAATCCTCTTGTCAAAACTCCTCCCCGTTTGGCCGATGTAGACCGCTCTGCAATCATCACAAGCAAGTTTATATACACCACTTCTTAATGACAACTGTATTGGGTCTTTAGCATTAAGGAATAATTTGGAAAAGGGATATGTAAGTAGCAAATTTACTTTTTTTATTCATCCTCAATGTTAGCTTGTTATACATATATGTAAAAGGTTTTTGTAAGTGAACCTAATTTTTTTAGGGATCGTCTTAAATTCAAGGTCGTCTTCCTATCGGGTAAATACTGTATTTTTCATTATCCATTAAAAGAAGTTCCTATTAGTTTTACTTCGCTATTGTAGTTATTGCTATAGCCAATGTAATGTTTATATGCATGTTAAAACCTCATTCATGAAATCTATTAAAATTACGTGCATTGACTATGCAGACGATTACGCAAAATGCGATGACAGCTTTTGATGCTCAACTGTTTGAATTACGGTAAAACTTGTGTGTGAAGTTATATATCAATATGAACATGTGTAATTATAAAATCCAATTTCTTAAGGCAATGTAAATGCTAATTTCATTGGAAATAGACTTGGATTAAAAATTTTCTTTGCGAAGTTGCTATTATTTTATTTGACCTTGTGTGAAAATGAAGATGAATGAAATTATCGTAACTGAATGTGGAACATTATTCAACATCGCAAAATTATTAATTGGAGTAATATTTCAAATGTCAACAACTAAACCATTTCCTACTCTATTCTTCAATCTGCAATAATGTATTCTAGACGGTGCATGCATGCCCGGCACACTTCAACGTAAAATCTATGAAATTTACTTTTTTGTCAAAAAATTATGGAAATTTTTGAGGTGTCGGCTTAAATTCGGGGTCGACTTATATTCGAGCAGATACAGTAAATCCAATGGGAAGGATAGTTCCTGGAATCGAACCCAGGACTTTCAATTTTTGCAACAAAAACTATCCTTGGGAGCTCAGCCCCAATTGCAAGAGATTTCCACCCTGTGTCATGAAAAATCGGTCTGTTGGTTCAGAAGTTAATAGGGGCAGACAAACGTACACAACGACGAAACTAGAAGCCTATTTCCATTCGGGAAAATAGGCTAAAAATATCTGAGATAACATGTGATGTAAATTTGAATACTTATAGGAAGGTATACTGATCCCAAAAGTCGTAACTTGTATAGAAAAAAAAATGAAAGCATGTTTATTTTTGGGGTGACGGATTCGCTCACCACGTGACCAATGGCGGGTTAATAGTAAAATTTATTGAGACGTAGCAGTTCTTGAAGTCAAGCGAAATTATTTGCTAACTTGCTGGTTCTTTATATAGATAATCATCTCCTTTGCTGCTTAATTTTCTTACATTTGTGGTCGAGGTCTGTAAAGTTGGTGATTGGTAAAATAGGACTCCATCTCTTGTACACACATGAATTGCATTTTCTTTAGTGAGTATATTGATGTAATGTAGTTTTGTTCTTAATTGTAGGAGGAATAGCTGCCTTAGCAGCAGTGATAATTGGTGGAGCAGGAGTTGTTACTTCTTCACTTTTATCCAAGCGTAAACCTTCTAATGGGTATGATAGGTAAGACTATGGTGTGCATTCACTGGATTTTGATGTGTAACTGAGGCGGCCAAGTGCAAATTACGCATTTTTAGTAATTTATCTTTGTCAGATAAATCTTGCACATGCATTTTAAATTACTGTATTTACCAGAATCCAAGGCGACCCCGAATTTAAGACGACCCCCTCCCCTTTTAGTCGACTATCAAAATAGAAAAAAGATTTTTTAACCCAATTTCTCACTGACTTGTA